>CM053622.1:128822298-128913311 GCA_028646595.1 Phalanger gymnotis | reverse complement strand
GAGGGCAGACTGGGGAACAGGGCAACCAGAATATACGCCATCTTGGAGTGGGGGGGGGTTAGAAATGGGGAGAAAATTTGTAATTCAAACTCTTGTGAAAATCAATGCTGAAAACTAAATACATTAAATAAAAAATTTCATCTCTGGCACCTCCTATCACTTAATCTCTCTGAGCCCCAGATTCATCCTCTGTAAAATGAAGACATTGTCACAGAGCTTTTATGAGGATCAACAGAAATAGCATATGTAAAGTTCTTTGTTAACCTTAATACATTCTACAAACATCAGCTATTATTATTAGGCAACAGCCATGTATATGAGATAAGATCTTCCCATAGTCTCATTTTGCAGGTGAAGAAACTGAAGGTCTGACAAGTTGGTCACACATAAGTGACAAAGTCAGGATTTGAACCCAGTTCCTCTGACTCCCAGTCTACCAATCATTACACTGTATTGTGCCTATGTTACTACATGTAACGCTTGATTTTCTCCCCAAATTGGCACTTAAGACAGATAGAATCCTGATCAACCAATTTAATTGTTATAGGAGTCAAGTCAGTCAAATAGTTAAATGTCACAAGAATGGCAGCCCTTGTGGGAGTCAATGCGGCTTTTGTGCACTGAATTGCTCCTTCGTCTACAATAACGTGGCTGCCTGTGCACATTTCAGACTTTGAAGAAAACAGGATTAGATTAGGTTTGAGGTAACTTTTGCCAAAGAAAATGCTGTAATCCTAAAATAACCTCTCCGTACTTCACTTCTTTATCTGTAAAATGAGGAGGTTGGTCTTAGTGACGTCCAAGGAGCCCTGAATCTGTGATCCTAATGGGAAAGGCCGTGAACTTGTTGCTTAATCCATCTTAAGACCTCCCGATGGAGATGTCTGCAGAAATTTCACAGTTATAACTTTAAAAACAAACCCATTGTGGAAAGCCCTTTCTGGCCTTGCAGATATAATTTTCTGTCACTAGAGGTCTCTGGAATTTGCAAGAAAGATTAAGCTACTGAGACTTTTTATGCAGTGAGTTCGCCTACCACCCTGCTGTACTGTTATATAATGTTCTTATGTAATCCAGCTCCAGTTAATTATCTTGTGGACCAAATGGGCTGATTGGGACCTTTGAGCCACCTGTGGTGCCAAGATCCTGGGTGGGTAGAGGGCGGGGCAGAGGCACAGCATTGAGAGAGGAGCCCACGCCAGAGTAGAAAAGGGGACACAAGGAAGGGATAGAAAAATAGGGAATTCACTTTTGCTTCCTGAGGTTTTTGACCAGCTGTTGGCTAAAGCAAAGCAATGCTCATGTGCTCTTGAAGTCACGACAGGACAATATTCCTTTCAGTGGAAAGAGCAGGGTCAGAGGATCTAGGTTTAAATCTTGGCTCTCCAAAGTACTGTTTGCATAATCTTGGGTGAAATTACTTATATCTCTGGGCCTCAATTTTTTTCACTGGTAAAATGAAGATGTTGGTTTGGATGAGCTCTGAGTTCACATGAAACATTATGATTTTATGACCATGGACAAGAGCCAGGCACTATGCAAGGTGCTGAGAATTCAAATACAGAGCAAACTCCCTTGATCTCAGTTCCTTCTATAAAATACGAGCCTTGGCCTATATGACCTCTGTGGTCTGCTTCAGCTCTAAATATATGATTCTTCGATCCTTTATCCCCAGCAATCATATTTACCCCACTTCCATTCATAGAGAGAGCTGTTTCCTTATCTAATAAAACAGATCAGAAGCCAGCCAAATGCAGTTAATTTGGCGGGTTGTTGTCCTTTGTTCTCAAAGAGAGCCAAAATAACATCAGTATGTTAGAATCAAGTCACAGTGTGTCCTGCTGTGGCCTGATCAGACCAATATGAACTCAGAATGCTCTTCCATAGGTCAGGCACAAATAGTCCATGGGAACATAGGGAGTTGATTCTCTAAATTTGTGCATCTTGCATATTTGTAGCTAGTTTAGAGGGAGCTTGAAGGAAGAGTAGTCTTAGGTGCTTGGGCACAGTATTTCACACACACACACACACACACACACACACACTGATTGCCATGGATCCATGGAGTTGGACATATACATTCTGGGTCCTTGTTAAGGGACATATACCTTGCCTTACAGGGACAGAGGGACCACTGCATTCGTTCCCAATGTGGGAAGGGGAAGGGAGAGTGGGAGTTAAGGGAGAGTGAGGTTAAGTCATAGATGATTCATCATTAATTTCTTCCCCTCCTTTCCTGTCTCCCTTCCAGTGGCAATGGAGACTTTTCAGTATAAGCACATGGCACAGAGAACAGTGCTTTCCTAAGTAAGTCTGAGTCCTGGGTTAATGTTTCTGTCTCCTTCCCTGAGAAATGGATTCTTCCAGCCTTGACAGGGACTCATGGGTCAAAAGTTTCTGAATTCTGAATTCAGGCATTACTCAAACAGAGAGGAAGGAGACGATAGCGCACTTGATAGCACACTTCTCAGGGAGAAGCTGACCACTGCCAGCATCATTCTGTACCTAAAAGATTAAAGAACACCATTCCCAGAATGGCCAAGAGATTGGGAAGTTGTTGAATTGCTCAGAAGATTTTAGGTCCAAGAAGAATGTGAAATACCCAGCAGTCCTCAAAAAGTTGTTGTCTTTACCTTTGGGGAGCGGGGCATAGTATAATAAGCAAAATGGGTCATTTGAGATGTTTTATGTTTTCTGCATTTTTTCATGCTCTGTGGTCTTTAATCTTTTGCAGTTTTTGTGGTGGAGGAAATAAAAGCCATCCTATACCTGATAACCACAGTCTACCTTGAATACCTTTTCTAGAGGGGTTCCTATTACCTACATTTTGAGGAGATCCCAAATTGTCAGAGAAAGAATTTATTAAGCACATAACATGCTCCAGGTACTATGCTAAGTGCTGGGAATACAAATACAAGCAAAAAGACAGACAATTCCTGCCCTCCAAGAGCTTATGTTCCCATGGGAGAAGAAAAAACATGAGGGAGCTGAAAGTGTGCGTGTGTGTGTGTGTGTGTGTGTGTGTGTGTGTGTGTGTGTGTGTGTGTGTAAGCCAGAAAAGTACATGGGTAGGCAAAGTAGAAAGGTGGTCTGGGGTGTCATGGGCTGAGAACCTAATGGGTGGTGAAGATGCTTCCTCAAATGGAAGTTTAGAATGGAACTCAGCAAATTAGAGGAAGAGGCCCTGGGGTGGAGTCTGAGAGATTTCCCTAGAGTTAGTCAGAGTGAAGACAGAGCCAGACAGAGAAACTTTGAGGTCCACTCTCCCTCTCATCTGGATGGAACCTTGTCTGTGTGGGCCCAGAACCTCTTACTGGGAACCCGCTGGGCCACAAGCTAATACCTGCAAAGAAGCTATGTGAACCGAAGAGGAACTTAGGTTGTTTCTCTTATTCTGGATTGGAGCCCCTGAGCCTGACTCTTAGGCTGGGTCTCTGCTGGCTTTTCAAAGATCTAGTTCAAATATTGATATAAACTCTGTGGACCATTGGGTCCAAGATACAGCAGCAGCAGATTTTGGCTCCATCTGGTGTATCTAATGCTTTTGTCTCTTCCCTAATCAGGAACCTTCCACCTGCAGCCTTTCTACATTTCTCGGTGTTGGAGGCTTCAGCCTGTAACACAATGATAGGCCACCTCAGCTCTAGCCCGGGTTTGTTCTAACAGGTAGCACCAAATTAATGAATTTGGAATTGATGTAGGTTGGTCGTTGAGATAGCCGTTGGATCAAGGACCTATACAATTAGGCACTACTCTACCTATTTAGTTTTATATCACACTCACCTCTCCAGTCCAGCCAATCTGGACTATTTACTGACCCCCCCCAATACTTTACATAGAAGACTGAGTCACTTTAAATTGTAGCATATCATTTCCTGCTGCTGAAAACATTGAAACAGAGGCTGGATGACTATCTCTGCCAGAGATACTGTAAGGGGAAATCTTATTCCAAGTAGGCGTTGGAATAAATGGCCTCTGAGGTCCCTCCCACCTCTGAGACTGTGATTCATTGTGCATACAGCATCATGCCAGGACTGCTGATATTTCACTTTCTCCTCTGATTCCAGTTGGAAATGACCTCTCCCCCTTCCAATCTCAGAACACTTTGCTCGCATCTTTCCTATGCAATTAGGTATTATGGTTATGTATGTATATGTGGCATCCTCCTGTTAAGCTGTACGTTTCATAAAATCGCCAACCCTAGCACTGGCATGGTGCTGTGCACAATGAATCAGAGAGTCTCCAAAGCCTACTGCAACAAGATTCCTCCTGCAATATCTCTGGCAAATTGTCATCCAGCCTCTGTTTGAAGACTTTCAGCAGCGGAGAACGAACATGCTTCAGTCTAAAACACCTCATACTCCTTTTGGATCTTTTTTTTTTCCTCGCAAGGATAAGGAGCT
Source organism: Phalanger gymnotis (assembly GCA_028646595.1). Taxonomy (NCBI): domain Eukaryota; kingdom Metazoa; phylum Chordata; class Mammalia; order Diprotodontia; family Phalangeridae; genus Phalanger; species Phalanger gymnotis. Next base: position 128,908,908 of record CM053622.1, on the reverse strand, counting down.
GTGAATCCATAGGTATAGAGAGCTCCCTGGTGAGAAAATTCCCTTTCTCAATGCAGGTTAGCACCTCCTTTGAAACTTAGACTCTTATAGAGTTGCCCAGAGCCCTGAGAAGTAAAATGACTTGTCCTAGGTCACACAGCCAAAATGTATCAATAGCAAGATTTGATCCTATGGCCCTGAGATATAGCCCATCTATCTATTGTGGCACATCTATCAAACCTCAAGCAGCCTCAGCAATTCCACCCATTGCTCCTCCTGGGGAGATGTGATGGGAGGAGCAGATAAGCCTAGCTTCTCCAAGACTGCCTTTCAACTACTCAAAGACTGCTATGAGTTTGCCCCTGACTCCTCTACGGGTTAAATATACAACATGCACTTTATAAATGTTGGTTGAATTAGGTGGTTAATCTGACTGGGTGCTTCAGACATCTAAGGGAACTGGCCTGCTCATGAGCTCTGGAGCTCATTTTGTTGCCCTCAATAGTATGAATTGGCTGTCCCTGGCCCCACTCTGTGCTCACAAATGGTTAAGTAACTCAAGCCATGAAGACAGAGCTATCACTGAGATGCATCCTCAAACCCACAGATGACTGTCCAAATCCATTTCAGCCACCAGGGAGGTGAGATAGGGGCTGGGAAAGGAACGAAAAAGGAATTGCAGCTAGTTCCCAATTAGGGAGAATAATGAATCCCCTAAAATGGTCACATTATTCAAATCCGCACAGCATATTTCCTTTGGTTTGGAATTGATGAGCACGTTTTACAAAATTCTAACTTTGAATAGTATAAGTTCCAATGCATGTAACCACCTCAGGGGATTCATTGTTCACACCAGTGAGGACCAGGAGTCTTATTTTTGTGTGTGATGCCCTGGACAGTCTGGTGAATATGTATTTAATATATTGTTTTTATATAATGTTTTTAAATCAATTTTATCCATTTAAAATAATGCTATGATAATATTAAAATAACGAATGTTTTTAAATACATAAAATGAAATATAGAGGATTACAAAGGAAACAAATTATATTGAAATCCAGTTATCAAAATATTGAAAAAATATCACAGATCCCAGGTTAAGAACCCATACTGGACAGTCTTTGACCAGCCTGACTCCTGGGAAGTGTGAGAGTGTGTGTGAGTGACTTAAAGGTGGGGAAAGGGGAAATCAGGAGTAAGATCTAAGTGTTATTTGTCCTTCATGCTTGAAGAAAACCAATGACATCACGATGTTGGGGTTAAGGTACAGTGCGTTCGACTGTGTCTGATCAGTCCAATGCAAGCTCAGAAGGCTCTTACCACAGGTTGGGCACAAATAATGTGCTTGAATATTTGGGATGGAGATGTCTCTAGATTTGTAGCATCTCGTGTTTCCTTTGTGCTACTGAAATTCTGCTTTGCTCATAGAGCCCAGTGCTTTCTTCGATGAGGGCACACCGTGCTGGGCAGCCCTGTGCCACAATCTCCCATGTCTCACAATCGATATCAAAGTTCTTCAGAGAGACCTTGTGAGTGTCTTTTGCTTCTTCTGACCTCCATGTGAGCACTTGTTTTGTGTGAGTTCTCCATAAAATAGTCTTTTAGGTAAATGTACATTTGGCATTTGAACAACATGGCCAGCCCATCAGAATGTTTTCTTATGCTTATGAGTTATGCTTATGAGTTATGCATAGTTTGTGGTTCAAAATCCAGGGAGGAACACCATCTACTGCCTCTACATGTGAAGTAGTTTAATTCTCCTCTGTGAACAGAGCTGACACAGTAGGTATATGCCAAGGAGAGAGTGACATTCCATAAGCCAGGGGCGTGTGGCAGCAGTAAATTCTTCCTCTTCTTGAAAGCCTTAAAGAGATCTGAATTTATTTTAGTGTCTTCTGAAGTGGACTTCAGGCTCAGTATGTAAGAATCAGCAATGTGGTCTGATAGCAAAGCTATTGCCATCCCAGGCTGAATTGAGAAAAGCCTAGTGTCCAGAGGAGTCACAGAATCCTAGACCTACGGCTGGAAATGACCTCCCTTTGTCCTCTGTCTTACTCACACCACACCTAGGGTGTTAGATTCTGTTCTAGACACCTTATTTAGGAAGAACATGGGAGAGAACTCAAGCTGGGGAACTCTTAGAGGAAGATGACCAGGATGGGAAAACTTCTTGAGATCATGCTGTGTGAAGATCTTCTGAAGGAAGTGGGAATGTTTACCCTAGAGAACAGAAGACTTGGGTGGGGGGAGTGTGCATAAGAACTACTCAAGTACCGAAACAATTGCCTTATGGAAAAAGGGTTGGGCTTGTTCTGCTTGGCAGAATTAGGATCAATGGGTTAAAATTTTAAAGAGGAAAATAGAGGCTGGAAAAACTTCTGCCTATTATGGCTTTTCCTAATGGGCTGCCTTGAGAGGCGGTGGGCCTCTCTCTCATGGGATGTCTTCCGACAAGGGACTGATGATCGATCCCTTGATGGAGATGTTGCAGGGGCAGAGGCAGATGGGGTGGGGATTCTTGTTCCAGTAAGGATTGGAGTGGGAGGCCTCCGAAGTCTCCCCTGATCCTGAGATTCTGTGATTCATTGTGTTTGGGAGAAAAATGCAATTAGGGATTCTCTCAGAGTTCTCATCAAGAGATCAACATGCAGTAAAGCTGCCTTGCTTCTCTGTAGCATTCATTCAATTAATTAATAAACATTTGTTAAAGGCCTAATTTGTGCTAGGCTTTGATGATACTAAGAAAAAAAAAGAAAATAATTCCTGTCCTCAAAGAGCTTATATTTTATTATGATTCGTTACGCGCGCGCACACACACACACACACACACGCACACACATTGGGAGTTAGATGGTGCAGTGGATAGATAGAGTGCTGGGCCTGGAGTCAGGAATTCTCATCTTCCTGCGTTCTAATGTAACTTCAGATATTTACTAGCTGTGTGACCCTGGGCAAGTCACTTAACCCTGTTTGCCTCAGTTTCCTCATCTGTTAAATGAAGTAGAGAAGGCAATGGCAAGCTACTCAGTATCTCCACCGAGAAAATCCCAAAAAGGGGTCACAAAGAGTCAAACGTGACTGAAAACAAATGAAGAACAAAAAATTACACATGTAAGCAAAAAGATAGACATATAAATATATACATAATACAAAGTAATTCAGGGTGACATTCCTACTAGAAGGGATTAGGAGAGGTCTTCTATAGGCAGTGATATTTGAATTGGGCTGTGGCTGTGGCTGATGTGGCTGAGAGTTTAAGAGGCAGAGGCAAAGGAATGCATTCCAGCACGGGGTTCATTCTGTCCAAATTTGTGGTGATGGGGAGAAGGGAAGTGTAATATCCTGCACAGGGGAAAGCAAGCAAGCCAGTTTGCCTAGAATATAGAGTATATAAAAGAGAGTCAAATGTGTAACACGTCTGGAAAAGTGGGGGGGGGTTGCAGGTTGGGAAGGACCTTAAATATTGCAAATGCTGGAAAAGCTTGCATTTTATCCTATCGATGCTTCCTCTCCTTCATGCCAGCTTGCAACAACGCCTCTGCTCCTCCTAGCTTTCTTGTGCCATGTCACTCCTGGACCTCTGGACTTGACTTTGGAGAGCTTCTTTCTAGCTTAAAGGGCACTGGCCCTTTAAGATGGTGAGGGCCGTAGATCACCCTAAGTTGGCTCTGGACTCTATTTTTATTCATTTTTTTGCCCTGCTGGGCACCTTGGAGTCTTGATATCTGCTAGCATAAACAATAACAGCCTTTCCCTCCCCTGCCGGGGTTTGTCCTATTTTGGGGCTATCTCCCAAGCATGCTGGCCTGGATGAGGTTTGGCACAGACCAACAGAGGCAGTCCTTGAGTCAGATTGCTGGCCCAGAGACTGATGGCTTGGTTGGTTCCTGAAGATTTGGTTCAGCTCCAAGCCACAGGGTGGCGTCTGTCAGCAAGTTAGCACTGCAGCAGATTGCTTGGGTAGGGAAATCATTAGATAACAGTCACCAGGGTGGTGGATGTAGCTGCTGATACAGTATTCTGGGGTTCCAGTTTCTCTCAGATGTTCCATTCTGATGCTCTTCCAACAACAGCTCAAATTTCCCTACTCACTTTCTTTAAAATAAGTTTTCATTTTTATTTGTTATTTTTTCAATTAACAGTATTTATTTTATCTCCTTTCTTCCTCCACCTCCCTCATTAGGAAAAAAGAAAAAGAAAAAGAAAAGCCTTGTACCAAATATGCACAGTCCAGCAAAACAAATCCCCACATTATTTGCATCCAAAATGTATGTCTCATTCAGTTTCCTGAATTCATCTTCTATCAGCCGGGGGTGGGAAGCATGCTTCATCATGAACCCTGAGCATGTTGATCATTGTATGACCAGAGTTCTTAAGCCTATTTATAGTTGTTTGTTCTTACAGTGTCATTGTTTTTATGTTCCTTCTCACTTCGCTCCGCATCAGTTCATATAAGCCTTCTCAGGTTTCTCCGAAAGTGTCCCTTTCATCATTCCTTACAACGCAATCTTATTTCGTTTGTATACCATACTCTATTCCTCAATTGATGAGACCTCTCTTAGTTCTTGGTTCTTATCTACCACAAAAGGAGCTGTTATAAATGTTTTTGTACACACGAGTCTTTTTCCTCTTTCTTTGAACTCTTCGAGATGTTGACCTAGCATTTCACACTCATGTTTTTTAAAATTATTTTTTTAAATCAGTATCTTATTTATTTATTTTAAAGCATTTATTTTATTTCTCTCCCATCTCTCCTTCCTTACTGAAAAAAGAAAACCCCAAAACATTGTAACAAATGTACATAGTCAGGCAAAACAAATTCCTATACTAATAATGTCCAAAAGTGAGTATCTCATTCTGCACATTTAGTCTGCCACCTCTGTCAGGAATAAGAAAGCAAAAGGTAGGAATATTTCTTCTTAAAAAAAAAAAAACAAAACAACAACTCTTTGAGGAATAAGCTGTGGTATTCTGTAGCCAGCTTTCGAGAGCCAATTACATTAATCAGTCAATAAGCATTTATTAAATACCTATTATGTGCCAGGCACTTTGTTGGGGATACAAACACAGGCAAAAGACAGTCCCTGCCTCAAAGGGATGATGGGGGAAGTTTTTACACCTCAGAAATGGACAAATGTTACAACTGGGGCTTGATTTACGGTTTTATTCATCATCTAGACTTAATAAAGTGATTGAGAAAATTTTAATAATGCAAATTAAACTTAAAAGTATGTTGTGCTTTTATTTTTTTCAGTGACCTGGTTGTCAAACATTTACTAGTGCACTTCTGGGAATAAGCTAAGAAATGGTAGTGCTGAGTCAAAGGATATGCACAAGGGGGCAGAGCCAAGATGCTGGCTGGAAAGCAGGGACTTGCTTAAGCTCTCCATCAAATCCCTCCAAACACCTGTAAAAAATGGCTCTGAACAAATTCTAGAGCTGCAGAACCCACAAAATAGCAGAGCGAAGCAGATCTCCATCCCAGGAGAGCCTGGATGGTCGCTGGGAGGGGTCTATCACATGCTGCTAGGAGCGGAGCGCAGCCCAGCGTGGGTCATGCCAGGACCAACTAGACTGGGAGTCGGATGGAGCAGGCCTTAGGGCCATGAATCATTGAGCTGTAGGAATTACCAGACTTCTCAACCCACAAATGCCAAAGAGCAGGTTAGTGGGAACTGGTGGGATTGAGTTTAAAGCAGTCTGGCCCCATCCCTAGGGGTGGCGGAGGTGGTGCAGCAGTGGCAGTGGCAACAGCAGGAAGCTCCTGAAGCTGCTTCCTGAGTCCCTGGCTCACATGATGGGAGGAATCTAGCAGTGGATCAGAGCAGGAGTGCAAGGAGCACTTTCCAGGCACAGAGGCAGGTTCTCTTGCTGTGCCGTGCTTGGATCTGGATGGCTGTCCTGGTTGGAGGTTCTTGGGGGAGGAGGAGCACTGCTGTGACACAGTCTGTGGTGATGGTGAAGTAGAAGTAGCTCTGAAAACAGCAGCACTTGGACACTAAAGCTTGGGACAAAGTACTCTCTACCCTACAAGCAGTCATATCCTGACAAAAAGCTCAAGGGTCAAGTAGTTAGCTGGGAACATGAACAGGGCAGCAAAAATGAACTCAGGCTCAAACTCAAACTCTAGATTCCTTTTTTGGTGACAAAGAAGATCAAAACATACAGCCAGAAGAAGTCAACAAAGTCAAAGAGCCTACATCAAAAGCCTCCAAGAAAAATATGAATTGCTCTCAGGCCATGGAAGACCTCAAAAAGGATTTGGGAAGGCAAGTAAGAGAAGCAGAGGAAAAATTGGGAAGAGAAATGAGAGTGATGCGTGAAAACCATGAAAAACAAGTCAATGACTTGCTAAAGGAGAACCAAAAAAATACTGAAGAAAATAACACCTTAAAGAATAGACTAACCCAAATGTCAAAAGAGCTCCAAAAAGCCAATGAGGAGAAGAATGCCTTGAAAGGCAGAATTAGCCAAATGGAAAAGGAGGTCCAAAAGACCACTGAAGAAAATACCACCTTAAAAATTAGATTGGAGCAAGTGGAAGCTAGTGACTTTATAAGAAATCAAGATATTATCAAACAGAACCAAAGAAATGAAAAAATGGAAGACAATTTGAAATATCTCATTGGAAAAACCACTGAACTGGAGAATAGAGCCAGGAGAGGTCATTTAAAAATTATCAAGGAGAACTGCCCAAATATTCTAGAGCCAGAGGGTAAAATAGAAATGGAAAGAATCCACCACCTCCTCAAATAGATCCCTAAAAGAAAACTCCTAGGAATATATTTGCCAAATTCCAGAGTTTTCAGGTCAAGGAGAAAATACTGCAAGCAGCCAGAAAGAAACAATTTGAATATTGTGGAAACATAATCAGAATAACACAAGATCTAGCAGCTTCTACATTAAGAGATTGAAGAGCTTGGAATATGATATTCCGGAGCTCAGAGGAGCTAAGATTAAAACCAAGAATCACCTACCCAGCAAAACTGAGTATAATGCTCCAAGGCGAAATATGGATTTTCAATAAAAAGAGGACTTTCAAGCTTTCTCAGTGAAAAGACCAGAGCTGGATAGAAAATTTGACTTTCAAATACAAGAATCGAGAGAAGCATGAAAAGGTAAACAAGAAAGAGAATTCATAAGGGACTTATTAAAATTGAACTGTTTTGTTTACATTCCTACATGGAAAGATGATGTGTGTAATTCATGAGACCTTTCTTAGTATTAGGGTAGTTGAAGGGAATACACACACACACACACATATACATATGTATATATATATATATATATATATATATATATATATATATGTATATATATAAAGAGAGAGAGAGAGAGAGAGAGAGAAAGAGAGAGCACAGGATGTGCTGAATATGAAGGGACGATATCTAAAAAATAAAATAAAATTAATGGGTGAGAGAGGAATATATTGAGAGAGGGAGAAAGGGAGAGATAGAATGGAGTAAATTATCTCACACAAAAGTGGCAAGAAAAAGCAGTTCTGTTGGAAAGGAAAAAGGGGCAGGTGAGGGGAATGAGTGAATCTTGCTCTCATCAGATTTGACTTGAGGAAGGAATAACATACACACTCAATTGGGTATCTTACCCTGCAGGAAAGTAAGAGGAAGGGGATAAAAAAAAGTGGACAATAGAAGGGAGGGAAGTAGGGGGAAGAAGTAATCAAAAGCAAACACTTTTGAAAAGGGACAGGGTCAAGGGAAAAAATTGAATAAAAGGAGACAGGATAGGATAGAAGGAAATATAGTTAGCCTTTCACAACATGAGTATTGTGGAAGTGATACATGTGTAACCTATGTTGAATTACTTGCCTTTCTAGGGAGCGTGGGTGGGAAAGGAAGAGGGGAGAGAATTTGGAACTCAAATTTTTAAAAGCAGATGCTGAAAAAAAGTTGTTTTTGCATGCAGCTGGGAAACAAGATATATAGAGAATGGGGCATAGAAATCTATCCTGCCCAACAAGAAAGTAAGGGGAAAGGTGTTGGGGGGGGGGAGTGGTGTGATGGAAGGGAGGGCTGACTGGGGATTGAGGCAATCAGAAAGAATATATGCCTTCTTGAAATGAGTGAGGGGGAAGGTAGAAATGGGGAGAAAATTTTCAACTCAAAATCTTGTGGGAATCAGTGTTGAAAACTAAAATATTAAATAAAATGATAAAACTTAAAAAAGGATATGCACAATTAGTAATTTTTTGTACATAGTTCCAAGTGGTTTTCCAAAATGGGGAGAGTCCATTCATTTTCCTACAGCTCCTCCAATATTTGTCATTTTTCTTTTTTGTCAATTTTGCCAATCCGATGGGAGTAAAGCAAAACCTCAGAGTTGTTTCAATTTGTACTTATCAATTAATCTGGAGAATTCTCTAGTAATCTGGGGAACTTTTTCTATATGGATATTGACAAACTTGTATTTCATTCCTTGAGAACTGCCTGTTCATATATTTTGACCATTTAGTTAATTGGAGAATGGCTTCTTCTCTTATAAATTTAAATCAGATCCTTACATCTAGCTTAAAAAGAGCTCCTTATCAGAAAAAATTGTTGTAAAGATATTCTCAGTTAATTTTTTCACTTCTAAGCTTAGCTGCTTTTATTTGTTTGTGCAAAAATTTTTTAATTTTATCTAATCAAAAGTTTCCATTTAATCTACATTAATGTTCAATATAAAAGGACCAGGATGAAAAAGTGGATGCAGTCTGTGTGCCCTTAGGTCAAGTGACTAGTTGGAAACTAACATCATTCAGTTTCTCTATGGTTTCATTATGGTTATCTAGGTTTTTAGGCGACATGCATAGAAAATCAATAGCTGTTTTTCTTCATCATTTATGTAGCCCTGGAAATAGGTCATTACCTGCTCTCAAAGAGCACACAGGTAGGTAGGAAAGCCGTGACCTTTGTGAGTTGAAGGAACTTCCTTGCGTTGAGTTACCTAACCTTGCACTCCCCCTTTGACACCAAGGGAATTATTCCTGGGATTCACTTAAGGAAATTGGATGTGTTGCTCTGCCCTTAACTTAATTTAAAAAATTTTACTAGCCTTGAAAAGCTTCTGGAATCCAGGACAGCAAATAGCATGGTAGTCACTGTAAAGGTTTGTCTCACCAGCTTCTAGGTAAACATGGAGGCCTGAACTATCTCTCCATTTGGTATCGTGAGGCTAGTAATAATATAGGGGAAGGAAAAGGGAATTGGGGAATCAGAATCCTCTTCCCTGTGAGATGGGAGGTAGATCGTGTGAAAGTGAAAGATAATGATTGGGAAGTTGCTTATGAGGGTAGGAGCCAGAGTTTGGCTAAGTGACTTTGTGGGTAATCATCTGCCTCCCTCATTTTTAAGGCTACTTTGACCTACTTTAGAAGAGGAAATGGAGGCATATAGAGGTTTCCATTAATTTTTTTTGAAGAGGGGAAGGCAAGGCAATTGGGATTAAGTGACTTGCCCAAGGTCACACAGCTAGTAAGTGTGTCAAGTGTCTGAGGTCATATTTGAATTCAGGTCCTTCAGACTCCAGGGCCCATGATCTACTCACTGTGTCATCTAACTGGCCTGGTTTCCGTTATTTGCTCAAGGATTGACAGTATCGAGAAGCAACTTGCTGTAATGGACAGAGAGCTGGCCTCAAAGCAAGGAAGATGTAGGTTCAAGTCTCACCCTTTACACATACTGGTTGTTTGACCCCAGTGTAATCATTCAACCTCGTAGTGACATAGGCTACCCTCTAAGACTATGAATTGCAGAGAAGGTGTTAATCTACATTAGTAGAGGGCATTTCCTCCATAGCAATAAACTCACAGGCCTAGGCTCTATCCCTGACAGTATCAGAGGCAGGATTGGAACTTGAATGCCATGACTTCCTGAATTCCTCATATTTGTCCTTTCTTACTGTACTATAGGTCATTACAATCATATACCAAAGTTTTTTCAACATTCCCCAACCAATGGGCACCATGTTTGTTTCTAGTTCATTGCTACCACAAATTGCTGCTATGGATTTTGAAATATATTAGATTTTTGCTTCTATCTTTGACTTCTTTGGAGGCATGTACCCAGTAGTGGACAACCTAGCCACTTTTTTTTGCATAATTCTAAATTGCAATTCAGAATGGCTGGAATATTTCTCAGCTCCACTAACACCTGTCTTTGGGTTTAGTCGTTTCACCAGTTCTGACTTTATCTTCCCATGCTATACAAGTTTAAGCTGTTAAAGCTCAAAATTGCATGAAGAATTTTGAGACACCTTGCATTCTAGCTCATCTCTCTACCTAATTTCCAAGGATAAAATGAGAGACAATCAAGTACTTTTCTTAAATCTGGGATATATTATGCCTAATGCATTTGTACACACACACACACTGAGAGAGAGAGAGAGAGAGTTGTTGTTATTCAGTTGTTTTCAGTCATGTCTAACTCCTTGTGACCCCATTTGGAGTTTTCTTGGCAGAGAGACTGGAGTGGTTTGCCATTTCCTTCTCTAGTTTATTTTACATATGAGGGAACTGAGGCAAACAGGGTTAAGTGACTTGCCCAAAGTCACAGTTAGGAAGTGTCTGAGACTGGATTTGAACTCAGAGAGATGAGTCCTCCTGACTCCAGGCCATGTACCTTATTCACCTAGTTGTTCTAGGTAGATAGATATATGCACCTATGTATATATGTGTAAAGATGTGTGTATGTATATATATACATATATAAATGTATACATATATACATATACATATATATATATATGTATCTCTGTGTGTTTACATACATATTTGACAGTTTGGCAACCCTGAAAATCAAGGAAATGAATTAGTATAGCATGACTTTTCTTGATGAAGCCATGCTGACTCTTAATGATTATCTTTTTCTTTTCAGAATGTTCATAAACATGCCTTGAATGATGAATTCTAGAATTGTGACAGGGATAGAAGCCAGTATCACTGATATATGTCTGAATAATATACTTTTTTCCTTTTTTGAGAATGAAATGGTTTGGAGAGTACTGGTGACCATCAAAGTCATCGGCTCAAAGTACTTCTATGAATAAAAAAACTAACAAAATTCTGGGCAGAATCAAGAAGTAGACTTGCTTACTCCTCCAGTACCATAAGGATTCATGATTTTCTCTGTGTGAGCACTTCTTCCCCCTTCCCCATAGAATTCTTCACCTTGATAAAAAGGAAAGAATAAAACATCCTCCATACAGTATATGGTTTCACTGGTAGCTGTAGGGAAAAAGAAAAATTCATGACCTCTTAGCCAACATCTAGAGATGAAACACAAAGAACTGGGCTTGCTCTTGAATGAGACACACACATCTGGCTCCATCCTTGAAGCTTTTCCAGCTTAGTAGGACCTACAAGAGCTACTCTAGTAAAGTCATTTTTTGAGACACAGGTCACACACTACCACCCCATAGTGAAACATTGGAGTATGATTTGTATGAATTGGGAAGTATGCTGAAAAAAAAAACAAAAAAATGGCATTGTCCCTTACATAAAGCCATTTGCACCTGGAATACGAGGTGCAGCTCCATTTGCTAAATTCCAGGAAAGCATAAGTGAGTTGGTGAGACCCCAGGAACTAGCATAAAGTCATATAAGGGATGGAAGTTCTTAAAGGATCAGATTTTTAAAAGACTAAGACTCTTCAGAGATTGGAGATAGAGACAGGTAGGGTAGGACATGATTAACATGTATGAAATGTGAAAAGGGAGAGAGGACAAACATGTATTTCTATCCTAGATTCTAAAACACTAGAGCTAGGGAGACAAGCATTGAAAATGAAAAGTGGTTTTAGGATTAGCCAAAGAAAGTGTATTTTTATATCACTAGGTACCACCCAAGAGGCAGTACAAGTCGAAAGGAGAAATAGGTTTAAGAAGTATTTCAATAACTTTTAGAATGATGTATTTGTAATGAATTTCTAAGGAAACCATGAATGTTTAGAGAAGGAGCTTTGTCTCTAACCTTCCCCAATTGATAGCATGGTAAACTGTGTAGCATCCCCCACATGTCAGGACCACGGACAGCAATAAGTCAGCCTAGTACCCATATCTAGGAATCAGGTGAGGATGCACACTAATCAGGTCAAGTCAACAAGTATTTATCAAGGGTCTACTATGTATTGGGCATTATCTTAAGCACTGGACATACAATGAAAAGTTTAGCAAACAAAAAAAGTCCCTGCTCTCAAGGAACTCCCAGCGTAATGAAAGGAACAAGAAAACCATTATGCACAAACAAAACAAATACAAAAATACTATGCACAAATAAAATAAATACAGAATAAATTAGAAATAATCAACAGAGAGAAAGCACTAGCATTAAACGAGATTGGGAAAAGCTTCTTGTAGAAAGTGGAATTTTAAACTAAATGTAAGATTCAGGCATAAGAGCAGAGGAGGTATGACTTAATGCGCTGAATGCTTTCCTTGGAGTCAGAAAGAGCTATCTATATTCAGATCCTGCCTCCCCCATGTACCATAGATGAGTCACTTAATCTCTGAGGCCTCCATTTATTCATCTGGAAAATGTGATTAATAATGCCTATAGTACCTACTTCTCAGTGTTATAGTGAAGATCAAATTAATTAATGCATGCAAATATTTTGCAAACTTTAAAGCACTACATACATATCAATCTTTATTACTATTATTAGACTGGATCAGAAGCCAACAGGGGTTAAGAATCACAAAATGTATAATTTCACAAGACAACAGACAATGAAAGATGGAGATGTAGAAACTGAGGCAAACTTTATTTCAGATGGGAAGCTTCTTATACACTTCCTATGAGGCAGGCACTTTTAGGGGCAATCACAGGGTATACATACCAAGCCTAGATCCTGCATGTGGAAGAAAGTGAACCAAAAAGAGAGCAAATCTGTCAGTGAAGCTGGACCAAGGACGTGGGGGGGGGGTCAGACAAGATGTCAGATCCTTGCATTGTCAGATGCAGAATACTAGGATGGATGGACCACTGGTGTCAGCTAATATTTTATTCCTTGTGTTCCTAGAATAGCTCAAATATCTATAGTACTTTAAGGATGTCAAAGTACTCTCCTTACAATTCTATTACATACAACTTAAGAAACTGAGGTTCCAGGAAGGTTCAGTAACTTGCCCCAGTTAGACAGCTAATAGGTGTGGGAACTAGAACTTGAACACTTTTCCTGCCTCTAAGGGAGTGAGGGGGGCACAGTGGATAAAGCACTGGACCTAAGCCATGTGTTCGAATCCTGCATCCTAGATTTATCAGTTGTGTGATCCTGGACAAGTCACTCAACCTCTGTCTGCCTCAGTTTCCTTATTTGGAAAGTGGGGATGATAATAATAGCACCTACTTCTCAGGGCTGTTATGAAGATAAAGTGAGATAATATTTGTTTCATAGACCTTGAAGCATCATATAAATATTGGCTATCATTATTATTATTATCTATGTTCTTTCCACTATAGTATGCTATTTCTTTCCTTTTTAATGCTCTGAAGAAATCATATAACTCCAATCTCAGAAAGGGTCATTTCTACACAACTCAAGAATGATAAAAATTTACCCTATTTATAAAGTTTTCCAGAGAAGGAGATCTTAGAACTTTCCCCTGTGACCCACTGTAGTTCTTAATAACTTTACTTTATTATACAAGTCTCTGTCTTCAGCTAGTGATTGTAAACATAGGCTGTTTCCTTTCTTCCCCTCAGCCAAAAGTTTATTTTTAAATGAAATGTTCCTTTCAGAACAATGAGAATTGGATCTGACTGGGTAGCAAATACAATAGTTCACTTCATTCAAGGTCCCCAGGATGTATTAGTGTGCTAACCACAGTGATTGCACTTAAGGCATTGCTCATCAAATGACTTAATGTGTACATAATCAATCCTGGAGGGCTCTTTGTGGGGGTAATGATACACAGTGACTGCAGAAACCTGGTACTTTTCAGGGAGAACAAGGATTAAATCCAAATCTGTCTCTTAGCCATCATTTAGTCATCCTAACCTACAAGAACTCATCACTCTATGACTTAAGTCGAAATGAAACCTTCCTAAATTTAGCTCACTTCAGAAAGAAAAATAAATTATGATTGTTCTCTAAATGTTTCTGGTTCTATTAAGTATGACTGCCTTTCACAAGCTCTTCTAGAGATACAAAACTTTGATTTGCTTAATACTAACCACCCTTTCTCTCCTCTTTAGGGACACAGCATGGTTCCCTGGGGTTGAAGTTTCATGGCTGAGTCATCGTCTTCAGAATATAAAGAGCCTGCTGAATCACAAATTCTCAAAGTTGGATGGGACCTCAGAAATCGTCTAGTCCCATCTCTTCCTGAACAAGAGTCCTCTCTACAACATGCCCGTCAAATGGTGTTCCAGTCTCCCTTTGAGGACTTCTAGTATTGGTCATTGTCTACTACGTCCAAAGGCAACAATCCATTCTACTCCTTAACAGCTAGCTCTAAGTGTGAGAGCTCTCTCTTTTCCTTTCACTGAATCCACATATGCCTCTCTGCAGTTTCTAGTCTTCCTTTCTAGTTCTGCTCTCTGAGGTCAAGCAGAGCAAGTTGAAGTTTCTTTCAATTTACTTGTTTCCTGAGCAGAAGGATCTTTAATGGTCTAAGGGAAAGGGTAGGGATTCTGTGGAGCTCCACAGAATTGTGAACTAAACTCTGTAGTACTGGCTGGCAGACTGCAGTAATGTGAAATTCTTTATTCTACCTTCTTAGTCAGAGAGATAACCCCTACATCTTAGTGGCCTGGAGAAAGCAGATATCTATACTTACTTTAGGATTTCAATGCTTTATGATGTCATCAGTTAGTAAGTATTTATTAAGCAATTACTACTTGCCAGATACTGTGCTGATCAATGAGGATACAAAGAGAGGCAAAAACATGCTCTGTCCTCATGGAGCTTCTAATGGGAGAGACTACATGTAAATAATTTTTTACATAAATGATATATATAGAATAGACAGAAGGTAGCCTTAAAGGGGAAGGCTCTGGAAACTGGGAAGGGGAGCATGAAGAGCCTCATCAATGTAACTACTTCCTCCATATATACAGATAACAATATATACCTTCTTATTCTGTATAATTCTTCTCTACATCTTCCTATAAATCCTCCATGGAAAATTTCTTCAATGTGCTGGGCACCTTACCCTAGGTCTTTGACCATTATGTGGGTACCAGTATAGTATGTAGGTCATCCTTCTGTTGTACTGGCTCACCTCTTTATGGTCATTCATCTCTTGAATGATATCTTTTATGATATTTTTTGTATGGGAATTGTTTTGGGGAATATACTACAACCTATTTATGACCATAACAATGTCTTTGCCTTCTGGGTTACCCACAACATTGACTCTTTGGAGGTTGCAATGTGCCATGATTTTCAGTTATATAGCATTATTGGAAAAAATCATTGTTTTATTTTATTTTTTAACTATTTTTTGGAGGGCGGAAGGCAGGGCAACTGGGGTTAAGTGACTTGCCCAAGGTCAAACAGCTAGTAAGTGTGTCAAGTGTCTGAGGTCGGATTTGAACTCAGGTCCCCCTGACTCCAGGGCCAGTGCTCTACTCATTAAGCCACCTAGCTGCCTCCATTGTTTTATTTTAAAGTAAATTTGGGGTCATTGTAAGTGCTAACCAATTTCCCAAATTCAATCCAGTGTCCTGTTTTCTTCCTTTTTAGTTCTGGGTCCAGCTTACTGTCCATCTACAATGTCACACACACACACAGATCAGCTTAAACAGGCTGCAAATCTGCCTTCATATCATAGTTGGGATTAAAAAAAAAACCGCACAACACTTTATCTATTTGCTCTCCGTGTATGGATTGTTAAGCAGAACATTTTAAAGTGGCCATTAAAAGCCAGTAAATCTTAGGCTTTATAGTGCTGTGAACATGTAACACAATGTCATTTGAAAACAGGATTTTCTGGAAAACCTTACCATTTATGCAGAATCCTTTTCCATTCCGAGTTATCCTTCAGGCACTTTTACGACAGTGTCAAATAGCTTCAGCAATCCTATTTTTCTTCATTATATGCCTTGCTTCACATTGATTATCAGATAATCATTCAACAAATTTATCTCTGCTATTGCACTTATCATGAAATCATGTATGAAGTTAATATAGGAATGGGAGACACTTTGTTAGAGGAGAGTGTTTCAAGTTGTATTTTGCTCTACCAAAACAACTGTCTTGTTTTGTTTTGTTTTTACAGTCAATAAGCAAGTAGGATTTTGTGTTCTTTGTATCTCCTTGTAAATTGTGAGACTATAAAGATTCGTTCTGTTATAGACTGTCATTTCTGAAAGCCTCCGTGTTCCCTCTCCGTTTCCATCAGGGACAATCTCAATACATGTGCTGCTCATTTTCATAAGTATCTTATAAAGATAAAAAAAAAGAGGCATATGTATGAATAGTTACTGAGATGTTCATGATCACCTTTTGGGATATTAATGTTGCCTGTGATATTTCCTTGTCTCTTTGTATCCTTCTCTCAGAGATATCTTAAGATCTGATCCCTCAGCACCCTCAAAATTGTAGCATTTCTACCCTAGATCTTCTCAGTGTGTACTTGGTCTAGTCGAAGTGCTCCTCTCATCTGTATTTTCTTTACTTCTCTCTCCACCTCTTTATATAATGCTGCTACCCTCCCTTCTGGTGGGGGGTGGGGTGGGGAGTGGCAACATGTAACTTTGTGTATTAGGAAGTCAGTTTTTTGGCACCCTCTATGTTCTGGAACACCACTTTAAATTGGAAGTAAGGGAAATGGGCATTTTAGCATAAGAAATACGTCTTGTTGAAGATCTTTGAATAAAGTACACTTTATTCCTGACACTGCCCAATATCTTCTTGTTGTTAAGACATTTCAATCATGTCTAACTCTTCATGGCCCCATTTGAGGTTTTCTTGGCAAAGATACTGGAGTGTTTTGCCATTTCCTTCTTCAGCTCATTTTACAGATAAGGAAACTGAGACAAACAGGGTTAAGTGACTTGCCAAGCATCATGTAGCCAGTAAATATCTGAGGCCAGATCTGAACTTGAGTCCTCCTGACTAGAGGGGTGGCACTCTATCTGCTGCACCACCTAGCTGCCCCTCACATGGTGCCTTACAGTATGTTACTTGACAAATAGTCCTCACAGTACTGGTTATCTGTTTTATCAGTCCACAGAAGAAAGCAAGTAGTAAATCAGAAAACCATGCACACTAATAATAGGAAAAGCAACCGATGACATAGAAGGAGAAGAGAGAAAAGCTAAAAAGTAGACACAGAATTTCAGAATGATGTCTCTAAGTCATTCAGAAAAATTATTTAGTATCCTATCTTTTTGAAAGTAGGGAAGCATGTTCATCTATCCAGCAAAAGTATCATGAGTATCATGCTCCAAGGCAAAATATGGATTTTCAATAAAATAGAGGACTTTCGAGCTTTCTCAGTGAAAAGACCAGAGCTGAATAGAAAATTTGACTTTCAAACCCAAGAACCAAGAGAAGCATGAAAAGGTAAACAAGAAAGAGAAATCATAAGAGACTTACTAAAGTTTAACTGTTCTGTTTACATTCCCACATGGAAAGATGATGTGTGTAATTCATGAGACCTTTCTCAGTATTAGGGTAATTGAAGGGAATACACACACACACACACACACACACACACACACACATATACATATGTATATATATACACAGAGGGCACAGGGTGAGTTAAACATGAGGGATGATATCTAAAAAATAGAATCAAATTAAGGGAAGAGAGAGGAATGTAGTGGCAAGAGGAATAAAAGTAGCAAGAAAAAGCAGTTCTGTTGGAAAGGAAGAGGGGGCAGGTGAGGGGGAATGATTGAATCTTGCTCTCATCAGATTTGACTTGAGGAGGGAATACCATACACACTCAATTGGGTATCTTACCCCACAGGAAAGTAGGGGGAAGGGGATAAAAAAGGGGGACAATAGAAGGGAGAGCAGATAGGGGGAAGAAGTAATCAAAAGCAAACACTTTTGAAAAGGGACAGGGTCAAGGGAGAAAATTGAATAAAGGGGGACAGGATAGGAGGGAGGGAAATATAGTTAGTCTTTCACAACATGACTATCTATGGGAGTGTTTTGCATAATGATACATGTGTGGCCTGTGTTGAATTGCTTGCCTTCTTAGGGAGAGTGAGTGGAGAGGGAGGAGGGGAGAGAATTTGGAACTCAAAGTTTTAAAAGCAGATGCTCAAAAAAAAAAGGTTGTTTTTGCATGCAACAGGAAAATAAGACATACAGGCAGTGGGGCATAGAAATCTATCTTGTCCTACAAGAAAGGAAGGGGAAAAGGGATGGGGGTGGGAAGGGAAAGGAGGTGATAGGGGAATGGGGCGATCAAAATATATGCCATCTTGGGGGTGGGAGGGTAGAAATGGGGAGAAAATTTGTAACTCAAAATCTTGTGGAAATCAATGCTGAAAACTAAAAAATATCAAAAAAAAAAGTAGGGAAACATGCAATAAATTTCCATCTAAAGCATTTAACATTTTAAAAAATGGTTTTAGCTTTTTTGAAAGAGTAAGTCTTAATTATCTGGAAAATTCACTTACATGGAAATTCTCATTCCCTAACACTGCTGGATAAATAAGATATCACTCTATAAGAAATCTCTGCCCTCAAGGATCATAGGTTTAGAGTTGGAAGAGACTTCAGAGGCTATCTTGTCCACTGCCTCATTTTACAGATAAGGAAGCTGAGACCCGAATAGGTTAAATAGCTTGTATTCTGTATATATTTATTTGTACCCTTGTTGTCTCACCATTATACTGTAATTATTGTGAGTAGGAATTATTGTGTTGTATCCCCAACACCTACCATAATGCTTGGCACATAGTACGCACTTACTAAATACCATTGATTGATTGATTGGTCATCTCAGGCCACAGTGACTTTAGATAGCCCATCTGGGAATCAAATTCTGATTCTCTCATGCCAGATACAGTGTTCTTGCCACTGTGGGATGCTGTTTCTCAAGCCTGCTATTAATTATGAGTGGGTAATGGCTAAAATGAAGATGGAATAAGGAGCTTACATGAACTTTGGAAAGAAAAGAATGACATAAAATGAATAGTGTCTCAAAAATGTAACATTCTTGTCTTTCGGTTTTGCTTGTCTTTATTACCAGAGCATTCTAGTACAGAAGAATACTTTAGAATTCTAATTTTTATACAAGAAAAGGGAAAGGAGTCTCTTAATAAAATATTATTTGGAAGCTCAACATTCAAATTTATACCATTTTGGTGTACCAGTCTTGAGAAATACAGAAATCTTATCCTTTAATTGGAGCTAGATAGATGATGTTTGTCTTATTACTAGTAGTTTGGGGCATTTTCATTGATTGTTGTTATCTTGCCTTTTTTTTTTTTTTAAAGAACTGCCTATTCTTATCTTTTCCCCATTTATGTATTGGGAAATGGCTTTTGTTCACATATATTTGTAACAATTCCCTAAATATCTTTAACATCAAACCTTTATCAGAGAAACTTTTTGCAAAAATGTTTCCCTGTTGAATGTTTTCCATCTAATTCTAACTGCATTCATTTTGTTTGTGTAAAAACATTTCAATTTTGTGTAATTACATTATTCCTTTTTCTCTTTTGTGATTCTGTCCCTTTTTTGTTTGATCAAAAACTCTCGATCCAGAACTGTGAATACTGTCTCCTTCCTACTTTTCTAATTTGCTTATGATATGACTTTTTATCTCTAGCGTATGTATCCACTTGGAGCTTATTGATGGTGTGTGGTATGAGATGTTGGTCTAAACCTAATTTCTGCCAGGTTGCTTTCCAGTTTTCCCCATAGTTTTTGTCAGATAATGAGTATTACCCCAGTTGCTGGAGTCCTTGGGTTTATCAAACACTATGCTATTATGTTTGATAGCTTCTGGGTCTTGTGTACCTATCTTTTAAACTAATCAAATTTTCCATTTTTTAACTAGTGCTTGTTTTTGATGACTAATGCTTTGTATCAGAATTTGAGATCTGATACTGGTAGGTTTCCTTTATTGACATTTCTTTTCATTTTATTTAAGATCCTTGAGCTTTTGTACTTCCAGATGAATTTTGTCATTTCTTCCTAGTTCTTCTATAAAGTAACCATTTGGTAGTTTGATTAACATGGCACTGAATCTGTAAATTAATTTACATAGTATTATAGTTTTATTATATTGGCACAGCCCAACAATCAATAGCTCTTTAATTATTTGTCTGTTTCTATAAAGGGGCAGTTATGTGGTACAGTGGATAGAGTCCTGGGCCTGTAGTCAGGAAAGGCCTGAGTTCAAATCTGGCCTCAGACACTTATTAACTGTGTGACCCTTGGCAAGGCACTCAACCTTGTTTGCCTGAGTTTTCTTTTCTGTAAAATGATCTGGAGAAGCACGTCAGAAGCACAGGGAAGCAAACCACTCCAGTATCTTTGCCAAGAAAAACCCAAATAGGGTCAAGAAGAGTCAGGCTCAACTGAAATGACTAAATAACATTTCTATGAAAAGTATTTTGTAGATGTATTCATGTAATTCCTATAAACATCTTGGTAAGTGGACTCCCAAGTATTTTAATATATCTAATACATTCAAGTTATTTTAAAGAAATTTTTCTACCTCTTCCTGTTGGATATTTCTGGTAATAATTACACACACAAATACATACCTACATATATATGTACACACACACACACACACACACACACACACACACACACACACACACACACAGACGCATACTACATTTGATTAAGTCCTATGTCCAGATCCCTAACTGATAAAATTGTTCCCAATATGGTCGAGAAAGTCCATGGCAAATACACACACACACACATACACACATGCATATATATTATATATTTATATAAACATCAGATCCTATCATCTGAAATGGTCTGTCAGGGTATATAGACTGCACCCCTCCCCCAATTCACCATGAATAATTGTCATTTGAGCTTTATAGCCACTTCATAACCACATGTCCTTGAACTTTCATTTAACAAATATTCCTCTGTAAAGCTTAATAGTTTCACATTCACTAAAAATTCTACCTATCTTATTCCTTCAGGTTATTGCTCTCCGTCTTAAACTCTGATACATTAGAACAATTTCCCTTTTTCCCTGTTGGGTCAGCCAGTTTCAGGTCTCTATATCCTCTTATTTCTGTAATAGCTCTAGACTGGAAACAAGTTCCTGCCAAGTCTTTTCTTTATAGAGTAGGCAATACTCCAGTGCTCCAATACTCTAATAAAGTGACATGGACCCATTTGAAAGTCTGGTAAAATCTATGGATCCCTTCTCAAAATAATGTGTTCAAATACATAAAATGCATAAGATTACAGAGGAAACCAGTTATATTGAAATAAATTTATCAAAATATTTTAAAACCAAGTTCATGAGCCTGAGGTTAAAAACCACTCTTCTAACAGATCTGTGATTTCAATTCCCAGTCCTCTTTAATGTTAGTGCCTTACTTCTGTGTTCATCTTTAATTTACCTTGGACTTAATCAAATGTAGTCTGTATATATCCCCAGCCCACTGCTTGACACATAGTAGGCACTTAATAAATACTTGCTGACCTGACTTGTCTTGATGAAGATCATGACCCATTCATGACTACTTATCCTATGTAACTCTTGACCCATTCTTTTCATAAGTCCACCATAGAGAGTCTACCCAATCTGCAACACTAGGCAACTGAATATCAATATTCAGATATCGAATGCCCACTATAGATTCAACATGGAATTGTGTTGGTAAACAAAATGGGCTCCTTAGCATTTAGTTCAACAAGTGCCTTTGAAGAGTTTGGTTTGTTTCCTTTGAGTAATTCAGTGTATTTCATTGAGCCTTACTAGGTGCTAAGCCCCAGGCCCAAACCTCTATTAGGTGTGGAACCTATGTGGGTGTGGATTGATGACTGGGGTGGGGCCCAAGGTGGGGCTGGCTAAAGGGAGGTACTAACTCCAGAGCCATGCCCTATTAGGTGTTAACCTAAGCTATGCGGATGGGAACCTCCCAGGGTCCTAAGGGGAGGGCCTAACTCAAGAGCCAATCATAGCAGCCTAAGTTCTGGTCATTCAGATGATGTTTGATGACGTCTGAAGCCCTATAAGAAGGGAGGACAGAGCCATTTGTGCAGGGCTCTCTCTTGAGATGGTGTTGATGCAAGAGACTCCAGGAAGCTGTAGCTAAGGGCCCTCCAGCTTGTAACCTGGATGCTGAGACTTTGTTAAACTCTAGTAACTATGTATTGGGATTTGAATCAGTCAAGGTCTGTCAGTTGATATTAGTAATGTGTTTGTATTTTGTTCTGAAGTTCAGTGTGCTGGTCTTTTTCACCTGAACTAAGTGAATGATATTCGTTTGCTGAATTAAAGTAAGCTTGTCAACCCCTTCACCTTGCTTTCCTTAGTTAAGCAGATCAAAAGAACCTGTGCTGTTGGCAGCTTTCTTGGTGGTGGCTGTGAGTGGATCTTACACCCCCACAGAAGCTGCTAGCCAGATTGTTGAAACAGGAATTAGGCATTGTGGGGAACATAAAAGAATTATAAAAACATGGTCCCTGACCTCGAGACATTATAATCTAGGTGAAAGAGCAAGAGTGAGTGAGTGAGAGTGTGAGAGAGAGAGAGAGAGAGAGAGAGAGAGAGAGAGAGAGAGAGAGAGCAAATCATAAAAAAGAATATGTAAGCTACACTTTGTGATTCAGACTGAGTATAGAAGAAAGAAAAATCAATTAAGGACTGAAGGAGTCACAGAAGACTTCCTTGTCATTCCTAGAAGAGTAGCAATACCCAGATTTCTATGTGATATCCTATAAATAGATACTTTTAATAGTCTTGATCACTCTTTCCATGCTATTGTATTACTGGGCAATCTGCTTTCTGCTCAAAGATCTTTGTTAGACTTCTTGATTCCTGATAACTGATCTCTAATCCCTTTTAAGACCTCGTATTTCTGCCTATTTGGTGAATTTACATTTCACTGTATATCACTGTATGAAATTCACTTTTTCTTACCCTTGTACAACGACATTTTGATTTTTCATTCATTAACATATATTATTACTTTTCTCATGTGGATCCTTACTAACAAATTTGACTACATCGTGTATAAGGATAATTGACAAATTGCATTAATATAGAAGTGAAACCTCTTCCACTGCTTTCCCAAAGAAAAAGTCATATATTTTGCAGACTTACAGAATAAAAGAGGTACAAAACATGATCATTCACTGATTCAATAGTCTATGATGAAGTTCTAACAACCAAGCTTCTGCAATGTTACTTTAGATCTTCTTTACCTCCATTCCCATAGACATGGATGGCTAAGGTCAGCCTTTAATCATTTTGTTCCTGGACTAAGACTTCAAATACAAATTTTGAAAGAAGGCTTCTGAACTGAGGAAGAATATTCTCAACCTCAAAGCGGCCACCTTAAAAGGCTATTTAAAGTCCAGTATGCTCATAGCCAGAAGCAGAGCTGACTGGGTAACTCTGGGAATAAGACTGCTGGGAATAAAAGTTCTCAGAACCTGGGAGACCTCCATAGTAGCCATAACGTCTTCGGAGCTGTCCTTGGTGCTGCTTTTGTAGTGAACGGTATGGAATCTAGTTAGCATGATTCTCCCTTTATCGCTGCCCTGAACCAGGTCATCTTTGGACTTTCTTTCATTGCCATTGATCTCAATTATCTTTTGTTACTGCACAATTCTTTAAGTCCACACTTTGTTATGAAGTTCCTGGTTATCTGGACCAGTTTGGAGCATAGTGACCCCCCTCAAAGACTTTTCATATAAAATCTATAACACAGGTACTTAACTACCCTCATCTCTCATTTAATATCCCTAATAAAGAGGAAAAGGGACCATGTTTTATATTTCTTTCTACCCCTCAATATCTAGCACAGTGCCTTGAACAAAGCAGGTGCTCACCAAATATTTGTTAATTGATCATTCTCCCCATTTCTCATCTGTAAAATGTATAGAAGAAAAACACCTCTTCATGAGTTGCTGGAAGGTTTAATCTCATGGCACTTGTAAATCACTTTATAGATACTTGGTGCTAAGGAAATGTCAAAAGCAATTTTTGAAAGGGGTCAAAAACTCGTGTTTCTTGGTATGTTGAGGGCAGATGGACCAACTGTGAACAAGGACTATGAGGGAGGAGAGTCACAACTTGATATCACGAACTATTGAATAAATAAAATTTTTATATTGCAGCTGGAGCTCATTAGTCATTTCCCACATTCCCCGCCCCCCATCCTCACCAAAGCCCAAGTCAGTAAAGGAAGAGCTCCAGATGGACTCACCCACAGAACACTCTTCATTTCTTCAAAGAGGATGCATTAGTCACCATCTAGGACTTAAAGACTTAAATCAAGTGGCAACATGGCAGAAAGGGAGGAGGGCCTTCTGCTAAAAGAATTATGAACAGAAGGATACTCAGTTTACACAAAGGGTGTGTCATTTTTTGACTATTCTCAGAAAAATGTGTAGTATTTTACCAGGTACATTTCATGAGTCGGCTTTTGGGATTTATCTGAATTTCTTTCAGCATTAATTTCAATTTAATTCAATAACTCTGGCATTGTGTGACTTTAATCAGCTCACTTAACTTCTCCAGGTCTCAGTTTCTTCATCCATAAAACAGGGGGATTGGAAAACATAACCCTAAAACTCCCTTGCAGACAAGATTCCATGAGCTATATATTTTTTGACTGTTTGTTATGGAGTCAGCACCATGTTATACACAGAGGGAGTTTGAGATTTCACACTTATACGGAGATTATCATCTCTTTAAGCAGAAAGATACTAACATGAGACAATCCTTCAATACTTTAAGGGCTGTTGACTTTGTATATATGAGAGCTTTCTCTTCCAATACATATCCCAATGGCTTCCATGACTTGTTGATTATGTAACCCAGGGGACAAGGCAGCTCTAGGCCCATATGGACCTGAAGGCATGTTTTGGAATTTTTCTAATAACCATAGTCTTTGACTGTAGTCCTACCCATTATTTTCCCTAGCAACATTTGAATTATAACTTCCCCCACTGCCCAGGACTGAATAATAACCAAAGCTACCAAGGATTTTGACTTTAAAGATCTTCTATTACATTTTATCTAAAGAATAAGAACTATTAAAGTTGGTACCTGTCTTGCTGAGTCTCCAGTGCCTTTTCTTGTGTGTCAGGTCACAGTCACTGCCAAGACTTAAAACACTGATAGGTGAAGTTCCAGGATCCTAAATACATTGATTTTGTGAATCCTAAGTCTAGTTAGGGTGAGTTGTCTACTTTACACTCCAGACTTTGCTGACTTCTGTTTGCCCCTTATAGGAGGCCTTTTCTAATCTCGCCAGTTGTTAGTACACTTCCCTATGCCTAAAATTACATTGTATTTAGCCTGTAAATATATTGTATATGCTGATCTGTGTACATGCTGTCTCTGCTCAGCAGAAGGTAGGCTCCTTGAGGGCAAGGACTATTTTTTCTGTTTTTATAACTCCAGGGCCTAGCAGAATGCCTGAAACATAGTGACTATGCAAGAAATGCTTTGAATCGAATTGATTCGAATTTGTCACTCTCTGCTTGTCTTATTTCAGCACTGTTTTATTTCTTTTCCATCTGCCCTGCAACTGAATTTTCTTTTATGTGTTATCTTTTCTAGTTAGGGACACATTTCTTAGGGCCTGTTCCTCCATCCTAGATCAGCTACACAATGATGGCCATCGCCCACATGTTATAATTTCATGTTCCTGAATCCTAAATTCCTTTATCTAACCATAATCTGCTGTCATTTTCCTCACAGCTCCATATACTGTTCTTTGTCCTTCCTGTGACCAGCAATCCCTCCACTCTATTTTTCCTAGGTGGTTACCTCTCCACTCCTTTGCTGTAGGACAATCCTTTTATATTCCAGTGAGTCCTTCTTTCCCACAGAATCCTATAGTTTCTTGAAGACTTCAAGTACCACCCTGTGGTCTAATCTTTCCCTGGAAGGTAAACATTCTTCAAGGATTGGTAAAGAAGCCATTCCCTTTCCATAAGACTTGCCCTGTTCAAATAACTCATTGAATTTGCTATTCAAGTACTACATATGTTTAACCAGGAGATGAGAAGAGCAGGTGCCTTTCTCCCCAGTTCTCGTGGAGCTTGCCCAGTCACCATTCTGGTTCCCAAGAACCAGATGGAAGCTTGGTGAAGAAGGAATGTTTCTGACCATGTACGACTCATTGATAAGAAGATTGCAATGGGTGATGGTGAAGAGACCCTTCCATGGCTGCTGGACCAGAAGAGCTAAGCACTTGATAGATGCACAAAACACCAACCAGTGTCCTGTTCCTTTTTTTCTATTTGGCTTTGAAGCATGTGGACTTGTTCCAGCTATGACCCAAGCATCAGGTGGGAGAAGGGGTGATTGCCCTGTCTCTCACTTGGCCTTTATACAGCCATGAGTGCATGGCCATTTCTGCCTCTTTTTTCTTTGTTTTTTTCTTGATCCAGGACAAATGAGAATCCTATTGTGGATATGTCCTGGATTGATGGTGACCTTATCAGCTTTGAAAGGTCCAAAGGTCCTGGGAGACCTGCAAATGGTTGGTTAAGATTGTGATTGTGCCAGTGACAGGAATAGGCTGGCAATAAGGGAAATGTCTGCTTCAAAGAGGGCAGTCACAGAAAATAAGATTGCCTCAGTGTGTCCATTTTACCAACAGCTTTGTACCAGGAGTTGATTGAGCAGTGCCCAACTGAGGTGAAATATGAAATGCTTAATTAGAAGCCTTAAAAGCTGTCTTATGTCTTGATGAGGTTTTACTACCAGCTTCCCAGGAAAATATAAACATAGTTATAGATTAAATTATTAAACTCTGTTCAAATTATTCTGTTAATGCATATTCAGATTCTTTCCATGTTTATTATTTTTATGTATAATAGAAAACTTGTTATTCAATCATTTCAGTCATGTCCACTTTTTCATGACCCATTTGGGGTTTTCTTGGCAAAGATACAGGAGTGGTTTGCCATTTCCTTCTCCAGCTCATTTTTATAGATGAAGAAACCAAGGCAAGCAGATTTGAACTCAGGAAGATGAGTCTTCCTGACTCCAGGCCCGGCACTCTACCCACTGTGCCACCTGGCTGCCCCTAGTAAAAAACTACATGTCCTATATTTGATTCATATTGTACATTTGGATGATCCTGTCCTACTGTCTGCTTTTTGAGGAGTCCCTGGATGTAAGTAAATGTGTCCCTAGCACTCCTGGATTTGTTAAGTAGCCAAAGAGTGAGAAAACAGGGAGTCTAATCCCTCCAATTAGAGGTCAGGCATCCGCAGGACGGGAACTGGTCCACGAACCACAATGACTGGGTACAGGTCAGGAAAGGGCAAATTCAGTCTCCCAGTGTTTAGAATATTGTGATGCTGATTGTCACTGTTACACCAAATGTATCGATCAATTCCCTGGCACTCTTCTACACCTCCAGCAGTTAAATATTTCCTATTTTAGAAAATCAAACTGGGGTGCTTTGGACTCACTGGTTCATTTCTCTAGTTTGGGATATTTCTCTGGCAAGTTGGAGAGGCTTTAGCCATTTGGCATAGTTTTTTTCTTACATCTTCCAGGGCAAGGCTTCAAGTCCCAATAATGTCTATAATGAACAATTTTCAGGCACATCCCAAATAACTTTTGTCAGCACCTAGATATTCCATATTCAATGAACTTGGAGACTGCATTCACCCTCAAATACACAATGATACAAAAAGTCCCAATAGCTTATATCTGCCTTGGTCCCTGTAAAGGTCTGTTAATATAAAACAATTAGTTTAGCAATTTGGTTCACCAAGCTCTATTTGAAGACTTACAATAATGGGGAGCTAAACTCATTAACCCTTAAAGCAGTCTATTTTATTTTCTGAGAGTTCTAATTGCTTCTTACATTAAACTGAAATCTGCCTCCCATGAGTAGGTCTTTTCTCTGGTGGCAAGGGAAAGGAAGGAAACAAGCATTTATTCAGCATCTACTATGCGTCAGCACTATGCTAAGTAGTTTTACTAATATTATCTTATTTGATCTTCACAAAAACCTGTTATCTTCAAGACTTAATTGGTTCAAAGGACTAATAGGGTCATTGATGTAGCTGGTTGCCCTTACAAAGTTGTTGTTTAGTCAATTAGTTGTGTCCATCTCTTTCTTTATGACCCCAGTTTGGGTTTTCTTGGCAAAGCTACTGGAGAGGTTTGCTGTTTCTTTCTCTGGCTCATTTTACAGATGAGGAAACTGAGGTCAACAGGGTTAAGTGATTTTCCCAGGACCACACAGCTAGTAAATGTCTGAGGTCACATTTGAACTCAGGTCTTCCTGACTCCAGGGCCACAGGCTTTGTCCACTGCGCCACCTAGCTGCCCCCTATAAAAAAAGTACATGAGTTCAAAAAAGCCACAAGGCAGCTCAGATAGGACTTGAGGGTTTTAAAAAAAAAATAACAATGTATAAAATGACTATAACAATGAAAATGAAAAGAAAAACAACAAAAAAGGAAACTGAATGCCAGGTAGCTATAAAGACCAAGGCTGGCTCTGGAAAAGAGGAGAAATGTACTTCCCTCACCATAGAAATGGGGGACCATGTATCATCAAACCAGTTGAGCATTGCTTCCCAGCCATGTTTGGTCATGCTGCTTATCTGCTGATCTGAGAATATATGTGATGATTCGATGATGTGCTCAGCAAATATCCTTTCCTTGCTATGACTAAGTAAATTTCCTTTTCTGTTAGATGGACTAAGAGTGTCTCATTTTATTCCAAATTTAAACCTGAACCAACAGATTGGCTAGATCAGCCTTGGCCTGTCATATCTCTCTACAACATGCTTGGCAAATGACCATCTAGCTCTGCAGCGCAGAATGCTAGATTTGGAATTGGAAGAGTCTTTAGTGGTCATCTAGTCCATTCCTCTAATCTTACAGGTAAGATAACTGCGATCACAGAGAAGTTAAGTGACTTGCTGAGCATTACTCAGGTAATAAGTGGCAAAACTGAGATTTGAACTCAGCACCTCTGAAGTTAAGTGACTTATTTGAACTCAGCACCTCTGATACCCAGTCTAACAGTCTTTTGACTGATCCACACTGGATTAAGATTTCTAGTGATGGGGAATTCATTACCACTTAAGGCAACATATTTCAATCCTGGACAGCCCTAAATGTCATGAATGTTTTTGTTTTATCAAGACAAAACCCCATCTCACTATAACCCCCACCTTTTTCTGTTAGTGCCAAAGAAAATGATTCTTTTTTTGTACGTAGCTGATTGCTAATTTTAGTTTTTTATCGATATCTTTTGTTTTTGCATATTATTGATTTCTGAATATATTGTACCTCCCTCCTCTACTCAGGAAGTCATCTCTTGGAAAGAAATAAGAGAAAAAAAGAAAGAAAAGAAATCTCTTCAAAAAAATTTACCAATAAATCATTTAGGTCTAAGAGTATATATGATATACCATACCCATTGTCCTCCATTTCTATAGTGAAGGGAGGGATGCACAGTTTCTCCTCTTTTCCAAAACCAGCTTTGGTCTTTATAACTACATAGCACTCAGTTTCCTTTTTTTGTTTTTCTTTTCATTTTCATTGTTGTAGTTGTTTTATACATTGTTATTTTTGTTTATTTATTTATTTTAGTTCTTCAGCCCAATGATTCTAATCCTTCTTTCATACAACAACCTCCAAATATTTGAAGACAGCTCTGCTGTATCTTCTCAACCTTTTCCTCTCCAGGTTAAACTTTCCCAGATCCTTCATATTCCCTTGATATCTCTTTGGTGTAACTTCCCTCATCATCCTGGTCATCCTTCTCTGGTTCTCAAGGAGCCCTGTCAACATCCTCTCTAAAATACAGTATCCAGGGGCAGCTAGGTGGTGCAATGGATAGAGCACTGAGCCCGGAGTCAAAAGGACCTGAGTTCAAATCTAGCCTTTGACACTTATTAGCTCTGTGACCCCGGGGCAAATCACTTAACCCTGATTGCCTAAAAAAAAAAAAAGTGGATAGAGCATCAGCTCTGGAGGCAGGGGGAACCTGAATTCAAATCTGGCCTCAGACACTCAACATTTAACAAACTGTGTTACTCTGGGCTAGTCACTTAACCCCAACTGCCTCACCAAAAAAAAAAATGCAGTGTCCACATGTGGACACAAGACCCCAGATGTGGTCTCGGCAGGGAGAGAATGGGAACTGTCATATTTTCTTCATACTAAACATTATCCTTTTTATTTTTTTTTAAAAAAAAGATATATTTTTGTTATAAACTACACAAATTCTCCCAGCATTTCTCCCCCGCCCCCTCCAAAGATTGATAGGCTTATGATTGTTGTTCAGTCATTTTCTGGTCATGTCTGACTCTTTGTGACCCCATCTGGGTTTTCTTGGCAAAGATACTAGAGTGGTTTGCCATTTCCTTCTCCAGTTCACTTGACAGATGAAGAACTGAGGCAAACAGGGTTAAGTGACTTGCCAAGGGTCACACAGCTAGTAAGTGTCTGAGGCCAGATTTGAACTCAGGAAGAGGAGTCTTCTTGACTCCTGGCCCTGTGCTCTATTCACTGTCCCACCCAGCTATCTGATGATTATTGAGGCCCCAAGATGTTAAGCGATTGAGCTGAAGTCACACAATCAGTATATATAAGATGCGGTGTTCAGAAATAGACTTTTCTGACTCCAAAATCTGAGACTGTTTACTCCGGCCCTCAAATGATGTCATATGTCATTATCTTATTTGATTCTCAAAGCACCACAAGAAGCACA
The DNA here is from genome assembly GCA_028646595.1 of Phalanger gymnotis. Lineage (NCBI taxonomy): Eukaryota > Metazoa > Chordata > Mammalia > Diprotodontia > Phalangeridae > Phalanger > Phalanger gymnotis. Next base: position 128,878,104 of record CM053622.1, on the reverse strand, counting down.
ATTTTTGTTGTATCTCGTTTAAATGCCAATTTTAAATGCAGCCTTATCCCTGCCTAGGGGAACATAGACAGTCTCCTGCATTGCTGCATATTGCATGAGGGAGATATTACTCCTGATCAGGTGAGAGACTTCTGGGAGAGAAAAGCAGAGGCAGAAAAAACAAAGAGATATAGTGAAAGAGAAGCTACAGGCTTTGGCAGACAGGAGGCCCTGGAGCCGGAAACATTTGGAAAAGATCTGCCGCCCCGATGTGTCTCTTGATTCCCAGCACCTATACTCCCCAGAATTGTTAAGCATCTGCTTCTCAGGTGAGTTGTTCTCAACTTGGTTAAGTTGAAATTTTATTTCATATCTGAGTCACAGAGGACCCTGACAAATGTGTATCCTATGGGCTTAATTTGATAAATGTTTGCTCACTATTCACAATTATCTTTTATGTAGTAAGTGTTTGGTGAGAGGAGCTAAACTGGCCAAGATTAAGCCACCTATTGCTCCACCTGTCCAGGATAACTACTTTATATCCAAAGTGACCAGAGAAAGTAGCTTTTAACCTGAACCCCAAAAGAGCATCATACATTAGAATATATATTTGTAGTTTGGGGCCTATACACCCCCTGAAAATAGGAGAGTGGGGGGCAGCTAGGTGGTGCAGTGAGTAGAGCACCAGCCCTGGAGTCAGGAGGACCTGAGTTCAAATCCAGCCTCAGACACTTGACACACTAACCATGTGACCTTGGGCAAGTTACTTAACAACAATTGCCCTGCCTTCCCCTCTTCAAAAAAAAAAATAGGAGAGTGAAGGAGTCATCATTCAGTCATAGCCATTCTGTCACTCTTCAAAAGGGCAGAAATTATATTCTCCATTGGTATTGTGGAGCAGGACATTCTAGATCTATCTATCTAGAAATCCATGTTTGGACCCTTTGAATCCTTGGTCTCTGTGGCCTTCACCTGCTACATAGAGATTAGGATTTCTTCATACTAAACATTATCCTTTTTGCCCAATATTATGCAATAATTGGGGTGGGACAGAGCTAAGATAGCAAAGAAAAGCAGGGATGTTCCTGAGCTCTCTCAAATTCCCCTCCAAACAACTTTAAGTACTGTCTCAAAAAATTCTGGAGGAGTAGGACCCACAAAAGGATGGGATGAAACAATCTCCAGACCAAGACAGCTTAGAAGGTTGGCAGGAAAGGTCTGTCACATCAGGGTAAAAGTGGAGCACACTTCAGTGCAGGCTGCACCAGCACAGGCTTCCACCTCAGCAAACAAATAGTAGAACTTGTGCGTGACTGAATCAGTGGCAGCAGCTGCAGTTTCCAGAGCTTTCAGCCCACAGATAGCAAGAGGATCAGACAATAGGTCAGAAAGGAATTTGCTGGCAACGAGCGCAGGACCCTATTGCACTGCCCATATGCAAATCTTGGATCGTAGTCCCAGGGTGAGGAGGAGTACTAGCACACCAAAACTTGCAGCCACAGGAGAATGGAGAACCTGGTCACAGTTCCAGGGTGGAAAAGGGTGCTTGTGATCACTCACAGACCAGAGCACAGGCCAGAAGAGTAGTAAACACATCTCTCCTTAGATCATGCCACCTTGGAAGAACTGAAAGCTTACAGACCACCAGAATTAGCTCTGAAAACAGCTGCACAAAAAACCTGAAGCTTGGGACTCCACCAACAGAGAGCAACTTTAATATAAAGTTAAAATTAAAGAAAGAGGCTGGAAAAAAGGCACAAATAACAAACAAAAAAAAGATCCTGACTATAGAAAGTTACTATGATGACAGGGAAGATTAAAACACAAAGTCAGAAGAAGACAACAAAATCCAAAGTGCTACATCCAAAGCCTCAAAGAAAAATATGAATTGGTCTCAGGCCCCAAAAGAATTCCTGGAAGAGCTCCAAAAGGATTTTGAAAATTAAATGACAGGTAGAAAAAAATTTGGAAAAGAAATGAGTGATGCAAGAAAATCACGAAAAAGGAGTCTACAGCTTGGTAAAATAGGCACTCACAAAAAAAAATATTGAAGAAAAAAATAACCTTAAAAAACAGAATAGGCCAAATGGCAAAATAGGCACAAAAATCCAATGAAAAGAATACTTTAAAAAGAGAATCGGCCAAATGGAAAAAGTGGTACAAAAATCAACTGAAGAAAGAACTCTTTAAAAAGTAGAATTGACCAAATGGAAAAAGAGGTACAAAAGGTCACTGAAGAAAATAATTCCTTAAAAATTAGAATCAGTCAAATGAAAGCTAATGACCCCAGGAGATATCATAAAACAATAAAACAAAGCCATATGTATGAAAAAATAGAAGAAAATATGAAATATCTCATTGGAAAAACAAGTGGCCTAGCAAATAGATCAAAGAGAGATAATTTGAGAATTATTGGACTACTTGGAAAGCCATGATTAAAATAAAAGAGCCTAGACATCATCTTTCAAGAAATTATCAAGGAAAACTGTCCTGATAACTTAGAACCAAAAGGTAAAACAGGCATTGAAAGAATCCACCAATTACCTACTGAAAGAGATCCCAAAATGAAAACTCCCAGGAATATTTTAGCCAAAGTATAAAGCTCCCAAACCAAGAAGAAAGTATTGCAAGCTGTCAGAAAAAAATAATTCAAACACTGTGGATAACATTCAGGATAACACAAGATTTAGCAGCTTCTACATTAAAGGATCAGAGGCTTGGGATATGATATTCCAGAAGGCAAAGGAGCTAGGATTACTATCAAGAATCACCTATCCAGCAAAACTAAGTATAATCCTTCGGGGGGAAAAATGGACATTCACTGAAATAGAGGACTTTCAAGCATTCCTGATGAAAAGTCCAGAGCTGAATGGAAATTTGACTTTCAAATATAAGACTCAAGAGAAGCATAAAACGGTAAACAAGAAAGATAAATCATAAGGGATTCAATAAGGTTAAACTATTTATATACCTACATGGGAAGATGACACTTGTAACTCCTAAGAGTTTTCTCATTATTAGGGCAGTTAGAAGGAGTATATGTAGACAGAGGGCACCAGTGTGAGTTGATTATGATGGGATGATTATCTAAAAAAATAAAATTAAGGGGTAAGAAGGAGAAATGCACTGGGAGAAAGGGAAAAGGAGAGACAGAATGGGTAAATTATCTCACATAAAAGAGGTGGGAAAGAATTTTTACAGCAGATGGGGCAGGGGAGGGAGCTTGTGAATCTTTCATTAGGATTCACTCAAATTGGAAATACCATAGACTCTCAATTGATACAGAAATCTATCTTATCCTACAGGAAAGTAGGAGAGGAAGGAGATAAGGGAGTGAGGGGGCTGACAGAAGGGCAAATTGGGGGAGGTAAGAGTTAGAAGCAAAGCACTTTTGAGGATGGACAGGGTTAAAAGAGAGTAGGATAAACAGGAGGAAAAAAGGATAGAGGGAAATAGTAATCACTGCTGTGAAAAAAAATTTTACAGCAAGTTTCTCTGATAAAGGCCTCATTTCTCAAATATCTAAATAATTGATTCAAATTTATAAAAATAAGAGACATTCTCCAACTGATAAATGGTCAAGTGATATGAATAGGCAGTTTTTAGATGAAGAAATCAAAGTAGCTGTAGGTATATGAAAAAATGCTCTAAATCACTATTGATTAGAGAAATGCAAAGTTAAATAATTCTGAGGTACCACCTCCCAACTATAAGATTGGCTAATATGCCAAAAAAAAGGAAAATGACAAATGTTGGAGAGGGCATGGGAAAATTGAGATACCAATGCACTGTTGGATTCAGCATTCTATAGATTCGACCATTCTGTAGAGCAATTTGGAACTATGCTCAAAAGACTATGAAACCATACGTACCCTTTGGCCACCAAGACTACTTACTGATAGGTCTGTATCCCAGAGATATTTTAAAAAAGGGAAAGGACCTATATGTAGAAAAATATTTATAGCCACTCTTTTAATGGTGGCAATGAATTGGAAATTGAGGGGATGCCCATCAATTGGAGAAAGGCTGGACAAGTTGTAGTATATAATTGTGATAGAATACTATTGTGCTATAAGAAATGATGAGCAGGATGCTCTCAGAAAAACCTGGAAAGACTTACATGAACTGATGCAAAATGAAGTGAGAAGAACCAGGAGAACATTATACACAGTAATTGCAATATTGTATGATGATCAATGGTGAACAACTTAGCTAGTCTCAGCAATACAATGATCTAAGATAATTCTGAAGGACTTATCATGAAAAATACTATCCATCTCCAGGGAAAGACCTAGTAAGTCTAAATTCAGATCAAAACATGTTTTTTTTTTACTTTATTTCTTGGGGTTGGGGGTTGGTCTATGTTTTCTTTCACAACATGATGAATATGGAAATATATTTTTATGACTGCACATGTATAACCAATAAAATTTGTTTACTTTCTCAATGGGGTGGAGGGGGCAGGGAGGGAGGAAAGGAAGGGAGAGAATTTGGAACTCAAAATTTTAAAAAATGAATGTTAAAAAATTTACATAAAATTGGGGAAAATAAAATATTAAATAAATAATTGCTAGGCAATAGAAACATTTGAAATGTCAAAAAAAAAGAAGTGGCAGGGGCTTGAACTCAGGACCTCAGACTATAAATCTACTCTTCTCACCTCCAATTTACTGTGCTGTATGTACATCATTGTTTACATACTGTCTCCTTCGTTAGACTACAACCTTCTTGAGAGCAGGGAAAGGATATTTGAGGAAAAGAAAAAGTTGTGACTATTGCCAGTGTATATAAAACTGACTATAAGCAAATCATCATAAAATCTCTCCTCTTCTTTTAATGGTAAAATCTCATCATGTACCAGGTCCATGCTCCTCCATTGAGCTTTCACAATCACTGATCACATGGCCCATCATGGTAGTTGGGAAAAAGCATCCAACTTGGAGACAAGAAGATTTGAGTTGGAGTCTTGACTCCATCATCAAGTTCTTACCAGCAAGATCATGAAATATGATATCACTTCCCTGAGCTTCAGTTTCTTCATCTATAAAATGAGGGGCCTGGGCAAAAATGACCTTTCTATAACCTACTTTCTGTGATTACAGTTATCCCTTCCACGTGGCATGGCGCCTGTGAGATCTAGAAAATCTGTGTAAAATTCTTTTGGCCCTCTCTTCATACCAGAGAAGAAGTCCAAATTTTTTCTTTTTCTTTTATGGGGTGTTTACAGTACCTTACTGCAAAATTTGGGTTAAGTATTTGTTATAGGCTCTGTGTCATCTGCTGACCTTCGCATGTCATCTGCAACTTCTGCAAAGCTCCCCCAAAATTTCCATTAAATTTCTTATGCTGACCCATGATATATCAAAACCATGATGGGCAAAGTCTTGATGTGAAAGGGATAATTGTAAATTATTCTACCTACCCAATGTCACATCTCAATGATCTCTAACGCCTTCTAGCCAAGTTAGTCTGGTTCATCTCTATTTTCCATTTTCTTTTCCATGATCATTTTCATTCCTCCTTTCTCCCTATCCAAATACTACCTTGTATGTTGTTTGTTTGTTATAAACATTATTTGCCTTAGGCTAAACTCAAGTCACTTCTTCCATGAAGCCTTCAGACATTACTCCAGCCCACATTTATTGATTTCTCCTTTCTTTGAGCTCTCTTTGTAGGATGCCATTGAAGTATAAATTTCTTGAGGACAAGAATAGTTTCACCTTTTTTTTATCAGTGGTTAGCACAGTTCTTAGAACGTTGTAAGTTTGTAATAAATGTTTGTTGATTGAATGATGAGCACTTTGATAATGGTTTTTTTAGGGGGGAAGTACAGAAAACCCAACTATTGTTTGGGTACCTTTTACTTCTCTGGTTCATAACCTTCTATTCCGGGTGACTTAGAAATTTCAGCATCTTTCATTCTCTAGACATAGTCATCAGCTTCCTTTATAAGCATATTGGCTTACAGGGGCAGCTAGGTGGCTCAGTGGATAGAGTGCCAGGCCTGCAGTCAAGAAGACTCATTTTGCTGAGTTCAAATCTGACCTAATACACTTTAGTAGCTGAATGACTCTGGGCAAATCACTTAACCTTGTTTGCCTCAGTCCTTCATCTGTACAATGAGCTGAAGAAGAAAATGGCCAACTACTCCAGTATCTTTGCCAAGAAAATCCCAAATGAGGTCACAAAGAGTCAGAAACAACTGAACAACAAGGCTAAAAAACATATGCCATTATATTTACAAATTCATTAAATTAAAATTTTAATTGATTTTAAAAAGAGCCCATAGATCAAAATTATATACACCAATGAACAGTACTCTCCCAGGGACCTGTGCAGTCTGTATGACTTACAATATTGCCTTGACTATATTGCATTTGGTGGTGGTGGTGGGGCAGCTATTGAGTTTCCCCGAAGTATTGATCTCTAACAGGTGCCTCTGTTGGAGCAGTGTTGTGGGCTTACAGAAGTCTCATCTCTTGCCATTCTCAATAGGTACACTGATTGTGGCGTTCCCTCCTCTTTCACTCGCGATCTCTATCCTCCCTTCTCATTCCATCTCTTTAGCTCCTGATTCTCATCACTGCCTCCATAGCTCAGTAGTTCTGCTCTTCTCCAGTAGATGTCACTCTTTGCCATTTGCACAGTGTTTCTCAGTTCTCATTCCAGAAGTTGTATTCCATCATTTGGTCCTTCTGCTTTCTTTTAGCTGATGGTGCTTGTCACTTTTTCCAGGGGACCAGCTCTGTGTAGGACTAAGTCTCTAGGAATCTATTTGTACAGCTCACCCTTCCCCACCTCTAATTCTTAAGCCTTCCTTGTACATTGTCCCCATAGACTCAAGCCTCACAACAGGCTTGTAAGGGTCTCTAGAAACCCCTCTCTTCTACTATTCAAGCAAGTCTCTGTCTTCACGATAAGTCATTATTACTCATTACAGTTTACTTATGGTGCATCATTACTATTTGCTTCTGTTCTACCTGAGTGTTGGGGTAGTGCGTCTTCTACTTAGAGCAGCATTTTCTGCTGGATTTCAGGGTTCAGAGGAACCCTCTGTTTTCTCTCCCTGCCTTTCCAGCCCCCATTCTTTCCCAGAACAATTGGGTTTGGTTATTCAAATTACCTAGGGCTCTTTCCTAAAGTACCAAAAAAAGGAGAAGAAGACTGTTATCAGCTCCTCCAGACAGAGGTACCTAGGCCATGGGAAAAAAAGTGGGGTCTTTGTCACACCTATCTCTAAATGCTTTGTCTTTTGAACTAGGTTATACACTTATTAAGAGAGATATTACATTTTTATTGTCCCATGTGTTTCCAATTTCTCACTGTTCCTGGCAAAGATGTCTAGCAACATTTGTCCTGAAGCTCAGAAAGGCTTCACAGGTGTGGAGGAAAAAATGTGAACAGTGGTTAATGTCAGAAAACAAGGTTTAATTAGATCAGTTCATCCTCCTTACCTATTCTTACTTGTTTTTCAGGGTTTCAAAACCAATGCTGATGAAAATACAGCCAGCCAGAGATAGGCAGAAGGAGAAAGGAGAAATGCATGAGAAAGGGAAGTGGGTGAAACCACTTATGTCTCTATTTAAAGAAGCTAGGATATTTTCTTTATATAATATCATAAGTACAGTGCCTCATGCCTGGTATTTAATAGCATTTTAGTAGTAAGCTCTATTAAGACATCTATTCTTTTAGTCCACTAGACTAGTTGTTTCCAAAGAGGGCTCCTTGCACCCAAAGGCTGATGCAAGCAAAATGATTAATAGGAGTTTGAAACCAACTAATAAGAAGACATATTGAGTCCCACCTTGCCCATGATAGCCAGTGGAAGGGTTGTGCCTCAAACCTCAACCCACCAATCCCATTATCACTCAATACTCAACTCTCCTCTTTGCTACTAATGGCCTGAAGCTCTCTCAACTTCTTCCTTTCTGTACTTGACAGTGGTCACTCCGGAAAACTGTAATCATGAGCTGGGCACCTCTATCCTACCCTCCAAATTATGTATATCTTACTCACAGATCACCTCACTGTGGTGTCCCTTGGCTGGCTCTGTGCTCCTGGGTAGAGAATAAGAGCCTCACTTGTCCAAGTTTCTGTTTTAGGTAAAAGAGAGTGATTTTTATGGCACTGAAATTCACTTGCCTAGCTTACTATAACATCAAATTAGCAATGATTATTTACAAACACCCTATCTCCCAGGACATACTCAAGGATTTTTTAAAAATGAATCATCTTTAATCAAATTATTCTCTCTAAAAATATTATTGATTCATGAGTGTTAAAAGTTTTTTATACTGTTAAAAAGTAAAAATAAAAATATTGCTTGTCTTACCTTTATCTCATCCTATTAAAGGTCTGTTCTCGCATATGTACATAATTTATAAATAACCATTTTGGAGGTGTATGCTCATATTTTTTTTTACTAATAGAGAAGGGTGCTAGATCAAAAACAAAAAAATGGAGACCACCATAGCCCATTAGAACAAAGGACATGTCTTATCTAAAATCATTTAGCACGGTGTTCTATACAGAGTAAGTGCTTAAATATATCTATTTATATAGACATAAACAAATATATTTATTTTACATATATGTAGATATTTAGATATATATGTATAGATTAAATATCTCTAAACATATATTTAGGTACATAGAGACACATGGGACAACAATTCATGTATACACATGTGTGTGTATACATACAATATATAATATATTTAGATAAATATGTATTTAGAAGCATAGAGACACAAAACAATAATTCATGTAAACACATATGCATGTACATATACAATATAATATTTAAATATTTATATACATAGAGACACATAGGACGATTCATGTATACACATATGTGTATATATATACAATATATAATATATTTAGATAAATAGAGACATATAAGACAACAATTCATGTACACATATGTGTATACATACAATATGTGATATATTTGGATAAATATATATTTAGATACATAGAGACATATAGGACAGCAATTTATGTATATGTGTGTATATATATAATATATAATGTGTGCATGTATATAATATGTATACATAATATCTAATATGTGTATATATACAATGGGTGTATATACATGTATATATATGTGTATATATGTACATGTTATATATATATATGTATACACGTATGTGTGTGAAGGGATATAAAATATAAGAATATTGGAAAGGTAGAGAGGGACCAGGTGAAAAGCTTTAAAAACCAACTGGATTTACACTTGATCCTACAGGTAATGAGAGCCACTGCAGTTTATCGAATGGGGGGAATGGGGGCTGACATGGCCAGACCTACATGTTTGGAAGATCACCTTGTAGCTGAGTGGAAAATGGACTGGAGTGGGGAGAGACTTGAGGCAGGAAAACTAACCAGCAGACTATTGGAAGAGAAAGGTCCTGAGGACCTGCACCAAGGTGATGGTAGTGTCAGAGGAGAGAAGGGAAATAAATGAGAGATAATATGAAGGTAAAAAAATGACAAGACTTGACAACATATTGGACATGGCTGGGGAGTGAGAGAGTGGAGATTTGAGGATGACACCTAGATTTTGGTGCCCTCAACAGCAATAAGGAAGCTAGGGAAAGAAGAGAATTTGGGGAGGAAAGATAAAAGCCAATTTGATATAAAACTAGGTTGAAATACTGGAGCTGAAGCCCTGGAGATACATACCATTCTAGGAGGGGTCTAGTTCCAAGAAAGGATTCAGAGTGAGTTAGAAAAAAATGTTTTAATAAAGTCTTAGAGATAAGACCAGCTTTACATTAAGTAATGGTTGATAATTAAAGATTAGTGAGAACTATACTGAATTGCACCTTAGAGTTGGTTATCTTCAAATATTATCTTTCAATTCAGTGCTTGGTAATTTGTATAAGATCAACTGCTTTAATATTTTTTTTGTGCAAAAGATGAAAGAACAGCATTTTAATTTCTCTTTCAAAATATGCCTGGCTTTTAGTCTGACAATTTGGACCCCTGGACCAAGTCCCTGCCACCTGGTGGCAGTATATCACATATGTACTGCTTTTGAGTGTTGCATAAATCTCTTGATAATTGAATCTACGAAGCAAAAAATAAATAAATAAATAAATATAATAACAGCTGACATTTATACACTGCTTTAAGATTAAGAAAGCATTTTTACATGTGTTATTTTGTTTGATCCATATGACAACCTTGCCCGGGTCGGTACTACAGGATAATAACATCCCTGTTAAACAGATGAGGATATTGGGCCTGATAGAATTCCATGGCCCAAGGTCCCTTTTTTAAATGTACAGGATATAATCTCAGGTTTCCCCTGACTCCAAGGCTATAGTACTCTTTCCACTACATAATGCTGCCTAACTTCCATATAATATAACTAAGATTATAAGGCAAAACAGAGAAGAGAAAGGGGGGGAGAAGGGGGGAAAAGAGAATAGAAATGAGAGGCCAGAGGAATAAAGCAGAGGCTCACCATTCTGTAAGAAGTTTTAAAAAAAAACCAAATAGTCATTGCTCCAATACCCATGGAATTTCAGTGAGTGGATTTGCTCAGTGGAATGTAAGCCCCTTGAGAACAGATTGTTTTGTTCTTTATCTTGTACCCCAGCACCTAGTACAATGCTTGACATATGGCATATGTTTTATTGAATTGAACTGAGTATTTAATAGAGATTGGAGCAAGGTGGGGGAGGGGGTCTCCTGACTATTGAATCCCCAGGTCTTCTTGGTAAGATTGCAAGGAACAGACTTTGGTCAAAAGGAGTACATGTCAAAGAGGTAGATATTCACCCTAACCTTACTGAGAGAACATGAGGAAGTCCTTTTACTTATTGATTGCCAACACAATAATTGGTTATGTCAGTTGGTGGGATGAGCCATTGCCCTCTCCACTCTACCCCTCCCCCCATTTAAAAAAGAAAGCTATGAAATTGCTCCATTTTTTTTTTCTTTTTGTAGGGGTTCGTGGTCTTTCAGACTTGAATATAGGAAGGAGAAGGAAAGGGTTTTCTCCCTTTTCCTCCCCCAGGAACAGAACACCGTGACTTAAAGAAGAAGCATATGGTGAGGAGTCTGTGCTTGCCCCCACTTGCCCAGGTGAGCCCGACAAGGGAGTTTCTGAGTCTTCATTTCCTGACTTCCTCCTTTTAACTTTCTGTTTCCTTTTCTGAGTAAAAGTAGGAGACTAAAAGTCCCTAGGATTGATTTTTCCAGCCTTGGGATTTGCCTCATGGGTAATCCTAAATTTGAGAGTTCCCAAGTTCAAAAGTTCCTGAGTCGGAGAGTCAGGCACTAGCCCCTCACAGGGAGATTTTATTAACCAGGCAGTTCTTTGTGGAGAAGGGAGTCCTTCCCAAAAGGCTGGTGTGCAGGTGAAGGACTAAAGCCATGACATGAGGAGCCAAGAGATCTAGATCTTTTCAGCCCTCCATGATGTTGTGCTGTTCAGATGGTATAGGATAAACGTTGAGTGTTTGTTCATTACTTCCCTATATCCGTGCCTTCCTAGAGGAATCTAATGGGATATTTGCGTGCTTCATTTTTCTGTACTTGTTCATGGGCTCCAGCAAATCCTTCATGTCTTGTGCATTTTCCGCAGCAAAGGAAATAAAAGAACTCTCATACCCAACACCCATATTGAACACTGAGTACCTACGTAGGAGTTGCAGAAAGCATTACACACTTTGGGGAAAATCTAAATACAAGCCATATAGAAGCTTTTTTTACATTTCTCTAGAAATTTCTTCTGGGATATTTGAATTGGGTGAAAGAGAGTTAATGCCCTCTTGGGAGACAGTTTCCATGATCAGATGTAGGTCTTTATGAGCCCAGAGTCCTTGGTGGACTCTGGTCTACAGGTGACAGGTATGTAGCTGCCCTTTATAGTTTTCACAGATTCAGAAAGTGAAGAACAAACAAACAATAAACTTCGCCCCAAGTCCTCTGAGGGTAGTAAACTGCAGGTTTTTCCTTCCTTAACTCAATATTGGGTCCTACTGATCAAACCTTTCAGTAGAATGTAAAGTGACACCATTGTCATGGGTTTAATTTTTCCCTTGCTTCATTATCACTTTAAGCCTGAATTAACCACAGAGTGAAATGAATTCAGGCAATTATCTTGAAAATTCAGGCTGACAAACCACACTCATATTAAATAAATAGATAATTCAGGCAAAAGTCAAATGTCTGGATTGTTTTGCTAAAACTATTTGGCTAATTGCCTCAATTCTCTACTGCAGTTTACAGATATAGGCAGTCTAATTCTTCGTCTTCATCACAGTGAACTCAAATGCTGTGTATTTATTCTCATAAATAGATTGCACTAGCCAGCAAGGCAGTCTGAGTTGTCAGCCATCCACTGAGCCATAGGACCTGTCTCAGAACAACCAAGGATCTTGCTCCCTCTTCCTTCCCATAGATGGAATGTCCCTAGCAACCCGGGCCCTCTCCCTTCGGAGAGCTATGACTTTATTTTCTAATCTCGTGAGCCAATGTGACTGCTCTTTTATACTTGCTCCTGTGGCTTTTGTAGGCTCTAATTTAACTGATTGTACAGGTCTCAAATTCTTTGCCAGTCATGCAAAGTCTAATATCAGCATGGATGTGCTGGTAAACTTTTATCAACCAGCTCTGGATTGAGGTGGGGGAAGGGAAAGCTCATTCTCATTACACACTTTTAAGTTTAATCTGCATTATTAACATTTTCTCCATCTTTTCTTAAATCTGTCTTGACAGTCAAAAAACAATCAATCAAGCCTTGATTTTGTAGTCTTTATTGATTTCCAAAGGTGGAAATGCTCACACTGAAAACTTAAAAATTGGTTGAGACTCAGAGCTCCCAGTCTAGCTTAGTAATGCAAAATGTCTATCATCTCCAGAACAGGGAGTCCAAGCCTCTCCTCTATTTTATTAAGCATTAAATAAGATGCAACACGCAGCTTAGTTCTACTAACTAACAATTTTATCACTTTTAACAGCTCAGAAAAGAAGGCAAGAACAAAGAACAAACACTCGTTTTCTAAGCCCATAGCAAGCATAGAATTTAAAGTGAGTAAATAATCCACAGGAACAACCAGCTTGTCAACTGAAGAGAGGAAAAGGGGAGAGAGGGAAGAGTTTCCCTTTTTCCTTCTCCCGTGGGAACTCAATGGGTCAAAAGTACAGTTTTCACCCAGGACAAATTTCACATTTGAACTGTCCTGACTTCCTGGGCTCAAAGGACTCCTCTCTGCCACTTGGGCTGTTTAGACCTCAACTATAGGTTCTTCCTGGTGCCATACTTACCTCTTGCAGGACCTCTATTTCCTTCTTTCTGCTTGCTTAACTTCCCTTTTAACATCCATCCATAAGATGATGGAGGGGTCGAAGGACAGTTCTGGGGTAAAGCTTGGAAATATGGGGCTAGCATTCAGGGAGTCAGTTCCTTCCCCCTCCCCAAACCTCTAATATTCCTATCCACTGTGAGTGTAGCCAAAGGCTGGTAATATTCAAATACATGAAAGATTATTATGTGCCATTGGGACTCTACTTGTTCTTATTGGCCTCAAAGGACCAAACTAGGATTAATGGGTGAAAATGATACAGAAGCAGATTTTGGCTCGATATACTGAAAAATGGTTGTCTTGTGCGGGGCAAGGTCCCCATCACTGGGCATCTTCAAGTGAAGACTGGATGATCATTTATTGGCAGTGGTATGCATAGGCGTTGTACCTTTGGTAGAAGGTGGACCAGGTGACCTCTGAATTCACTCTCAGCTCTATAATTCTATGATTTTATTTTTTGAGGGTAATCAGGGTTAAGTGACTTGCCCAGGGTCATACAGCTAGTAAATGTCTGAGGCTGGATTTGAACTCAAGTCTTCCTGACTTCAGGGCCAGTGGTCTATCTACTGTGCCACCTACCTGCTCCCTAATTCTATGATTTTTGAGCAAGGTCCTTACTAAATGTCTTTGGATGATGATCAAAAATGATTTCTGGATTTCGTCCATGGGGTAGGCTTGCCGCTCCTTTCTAGTCTTCTTTTTCCATTGTAGATAACTTCTATTTGTCACATTCAACTAAATGCCAGTTGTCTACAATGAGTCGCTCATAGGGCCATAAGACCAGAGAGCTAGAGCTGGAAGGAACCTTAAATGCTATCTAGTCCCACTGTCTCATTTTACAGTTGAAAAATTGAGGCCTAGAGAACTTAAATGACTTGCCCAAGGTGACACAATCAATTGAATACGTTTATTAAGCACTTACTATGTTAACCAAGGTTACACAATCCATTGAATGTGTTTATTAAGCACCTACTATGTGCTAGGCACTGGGAATAAAAAGACAAAAGTGACCAAAACTTGCATTCTACCAGAGGAAACAATGTGTACATATAACAGTAAACAAAATGGAGAATCAAACCTAGGTCCTCTGCCTCTAAATCCAGTGTGTTTCTCATTCCTTAACACTGCCTTCTAAATCTAAACAGATTGGAAGCTACCATAGAAAACCAGAATTGAAATTATCCAATGGATCAATTTCCTTTACAATACAGGGAGTCCCGAAAGTCTCCATGCCATTTAGTAGTTTAATACTGCAGTAAGACTTTTGGGACACTCTGCTTCTGGGAAGTTTCAACTCAATTCAACGATGATGGGTCTAGACTTAGCACAGGTCATGGAGCTCAACCTCCTCATCTTACAGCTGAAGAAACTGAGGGCCCAAGATCTTCTGTGATCTGCCCAAGTTCCCACTGGTAGGAAGCAGCCAAGGCAACGCCTGAAGACAGGGTCTTTGCTTCCAGAGCCAGAGTTCTTCCCATGATGCCAGGCTGCCGCCTTCTTCACCAGGTGCACCAGGGGCTCAGTTGGCCTCTAGAACAAAGAGGCATTGGCCTGCTGGACCTTCAGATGCAGTTGGAGGATGGCAGGAAGGTGGCAAGTCAAGGGGGAAATTTCTTTTTGGGGTCAAGGGCTCCTCTTCACAGACAATTTTTCCACCTGGGACTATCGTTCTTCTTCCTCACGTCAACCGGGAACTTGGTGACTATTAGTTATTCCATCAGCTGAGCTCTTTTCAGATCTCATTAAAAGAGAACCAGACAGCACATGCTCTAATTGATGGCTACTCAATTAAAATTTAATCCTTCACAAGCTGTTAGGGGCCTTAAAAAGGTGGAAAAACCCAGGAGGTTATGCCTAGAGCAGGGGAAGAGAAGTCTTGTCTCTAGCCCTTTACTGTCAGATGAGTTTTCAGATATTTCATCCTAATGATGCTGAGACATGAAATAGAAGGATTTTATTTAGAATCAGCACCTTCTTCCTCAAGGTAAGACACATTTACCTACATAATCTGTAGCTACACAGAGATCAGGCTACATACCCAGAGGATGTGCCATTGCCAGCAGGTGTTGACGCCACAGAAAAGCCCACCTGCCACAAAGCCTGTCCTCTGTTAGGCCTGTTAGAGTAATACCATCTATGTTATGGCTGTGTATTAGAGTCTTACCTCTGAAAGTCACTGTTAGAAATGTAAGTAGGGCATCTAGGAAGGGTTACACATTGTATCCCTAATTCCATTTTCCACTTAAGCTCTGTGGTTTTTATTGCCTGTGTTTGGGGGAAATCCACATGGGAGATTACAGCAGAACTGTCTGCATTTCTGTATTTGTCTCCTGTTGCAGCCTGCTCCCCACCACCCTACTCCTTTCCGCTGATCTCCAATGATGTTCGTTTCCATTTCTTCAGGCACTTACTAGCTGCATGATCCTGGGCAAGTCACTTAACTGAATTTGCCTTAGTTTCCTCACCTGTAAAATGAGCTAGAAAAGGAAATAGCAAACCACCCCAACATCTTTGCCAAGAAAACCCCAAGTGGGGTCACAAAGAGATGGATGCAACTGAAAGGACTGAACAATAACTCCTGTAGCTCTCAGTGCACTCCCAGAGAGAAGGATTCTGCAGTGATAGAGTGGGAGGTCTAGAGCCTTGGACGTTCCACTCAAAGCTATGGCGTCCAGAGACGGCATGAGAGTGCTGAGAAAATGGATAAGGCCAACGCTGATGGGAGGAGGATACCCAGAAGGGAAGCAGGATAATCAGGAGTTCACATTCACTGAGTACTTCAAGGTTTGTAAATATCATGTCATGTGATCTGCACTCATTGCATCGACAAATATTTATTAAGTGCCTATTAGAAAAGAGACAATGAGTTTCATATCCTCGTGACTAAAGGAGCAGTCTGATGCCCTCTGAAGAGAAGACCTAAAGGAAATCTTTTCAGGATAGAAATGATAAGAAATTTAGAGACTCATATTAAGCTGAGCCATGAATTATAGAAGGGGGGAACTGCCAATAAGAACGCAGAAAGGAATGTTAAGATGAACTGAATCCTCTGCCTCCTCTTAAATATGAACAGAATTGTAATTGCATTACATTACATTTCCCTCTGATGAGGCAGATTTCAACCCATCCATGCCTGCCTATTCTGCGCTCCTCTTGTCCATGGGGAGTCCATTCATCAATTGGGGGAATCTTCTTTGCTTTCCCCTGACATTGTGGTGTTGCCGGTGGAGCACAATAAAGACGGGCCTCTAATTACACCTTGCACTCTGTTCCGCCACCTTCTTTTTCCATCCTGCCTTCCTCTGGTGACACTCTTTACTCAGATTCTCATATACAGTCAGTTCTGCTATAATGTATGTTTCGGGAAAATACAAATTTGTTCCAACATGACTATTAGATTAGAGAACATTTGGAGTATAACTCAAATTTTGAGTTTGCTTCTGTGTGATTTTTTTCCTCAAGAAATACTGAGAATTCAGAAAACTGCAATTATTTCATAATAACTTATAGTCTACCATCCTTCCAAAGCTCACTTCCACAAGCAAACTTCAGGTCTTTGTCAAGGCAAAGGGCCATATTAATTGTATATCTTCTGGTGCAGTAGGAACTCCCACCCTTTCCAACATGTCCTCTGCCAATTGCTCTGAAGGCCTAGTAGCAACTTAAGGCTGATGACATAGTCATTATTGATAGTAGTATTTGTATATTTCCTTTTTCCCCCCATTTTTTGGTGGGGGAGGGGAGGCAGTAAGGGTTAAGTGAATTACCCAGTGTCACACAGATAGTAAGTGTCTGAGGTCAAATTTGAACTCAGGCCCTCCTGACTCTGGGGCCAGGGCTCTGTCCACTGCACCACTCAACTATCCTGATTGTAGTATTTATATGTATTCTAAGCATTGTATAAAACAGTGCTGCCATTTTTGTTTGGTTCCTACTCGTTTTTTTAATGTGTCACTGATGAAGTTTTTGAGCATTGCGTCCCTAATTCCATTTTCCACTTAAGCTCTGTGGTTTTTATTGCCTGTGTTTGGGGGAAATCCACATGGGAGATTACAGCAGAACTGTCTGCATTTCTGTATTTGTCTCATGTTGCAGCCTGCTCCCCACCACCCTACTCCTTTCCGCTGATCTCCAAATGATGTTCATTTCCATTTCTTCAGAGATTATTGTGTTCCATGATTCAGTGCCACCCAACAAACCTAGTAGAATGTTGGCTATGAAAAAGATGAATCTTTGTTTTTGCTAGGGCCAGGGATTAACCAATTCATCAGTCAACAAGCATTTATTAAGTATTTTTGTGTTAAGTACTCTAAGCTCTGGGGATGCAAAGAAAGGAGGAAACACTGCCCCGCCCTCAAGGAGCTCACATCCTAATTCAAAAGAGAACCTTGAAATAAATAGGAACATCCTTAGTGGAGGGAAAGTACTCTTAGAAAGAAGGGTTTATGTGGACTGGACTGGAAAGGCCTCCTGCATTTAAGGTGAAAAGAAGTTACTTTGCTTAACTTACCCAGGGGCTGGTCCAAGATGAGTGATTGGATTTGGAGGTTGTCTCAGACCTCAAATGCCCCACCATATAACTGGCATTTTCTATCTTACACTGAGCCTAGCTGCCTGAGCCAGGCCTTTGACTTCTGGAGGAATACTATCTTTACTCTACTAGTCTGCCATCAATTTTCTAGAATCAACACCAAGACTCTGAGCTACCTTTGACCCTTGAAATGATTATTCAGACCTCCTTCTCCATTGAACCACATCCTTCTCTTTATCCACTGAAATCACAGATTGTAAGACTGTTTCGGAATTTTGTGCTAACATTTGATTATCTTGATTAAATTGACCAGATGGTGGCTAGAATGGGCTACCCAAATGACCGAATTCCTGACTTTCCCATTCTGGATTTAGTCTCTTACTGGCCTTCCAGGCTCAGCCTTGGTCATCCCTTCGTCCTTGGCCATTGAGGGTGGGCTAGCCAATACCCTTTTAATCATTCATAAATATTCCTCTAAATTCAATCTCCTCTTATTCATTTGTAATGTGGCTCCTTGGGAATTTCTCTCCGAGACTACAATTAATTATGTTCACTCATTGGACTGTGCCCCTGAGACACTCATGAAATTAGAAGACGATTTATAGGACAATCTGGATAGGCTGGCATAGTTTTTCCTTCACAATGGCAGAGTGTTAGATTTATGTAATAAGACTTCTTGACTTATCCTATGATCGACTATGATCTTTAAAGCAAGGTCCCCAAACAGAAATAAGCACAGAAGTGATATTTTCACCAAATTCCTGTACTGCTTCCCTTCTCTTTGCTTCTACTCCCCATTATTTAGGGCACAGCTTTCCAGAAAGTCTCAAAAATTCTCTTTTCTGAAACTGACGAATTTATGTCATTTGGACCATAACCCACAAGGAATGCTTTTGAAGAGAGACTTGTTCAAAAATAAGTCTTTCAACCCATTAATAAATCAATACATTTTTATTATCTATTATGTGCCAGGCCCTATGCTCAAGGAGCTTACGTTCTAACAGGGGAGCCAACAAATACACACACTTCTAATATTAAAAATACCCAGTACAAATTAGTTAAATACAAGGTATTTTGAGAAGGAAGGAACCAGAGACTGGGAGGATCAGGAAAGGTTTTGTTGAGATAGAGGTTGCGTTTGAGCCTGGTTTTGAATGAAAAGATTCTATGAAACAGAGATGAGGAGGGTCTTTCTTCCAGGTAGCCCTTTAGTAAGGAAGGCCAATGGGCAGTGTAGTTTTTCCCAACTGGAAGGAGGTACTTAGGGATCATGGGAAATGGAAGTCTAATGAACTAGTGGAAAGCCAAGGAACTTTTGCTATCAAAGAAAGACAGAGGCAAAGGCCGGTGGACCCTACTGTTGAGTGAATGCCAGGGAAGAATGCTGCTACCTGAGACTGAGTATGATCATGAAGCCTTTTCTGGCTCACTGACCCATATAAAAAGTGATCTGCCTACACAGAATTTGCTGTTTGACTGAATACCCCTGTTCGTTCTTCTGTGGGATATGGTGAAGTTGTCTCCCTCCATTCTCTCTCTCCTGCCTCTCTGCTTCTATACCAACAGGCATTGCTACTTTTAGGCATTTCCCCCTGTATTTAAACTTTGCTGTGTGTATTTTTACAAAGGGTTGTGTCTCCACATAAAAATAAGCTGATTTATTTTTGCTGAATTTTGAGCAAACATTTGCTATAAAAGAGCAAACCTTTTGCCAGTGACCACAGGCTTAATCATGAGCCTATGTTAAGGTTCCTTATTGAATGTTTTACAAGGAACATTCTACAAGTACAGGGGACAATCATTGTAAAGACATGAAGGTAGAGGAAGGAGAATCAGATATGAGAGACAGTAAGAAAGCCAGTCTGGCTGGATAACACAATGGAGGAGGGGGAGTGATGTATAACGAGGCTGGAAAGATAGACTGGGGCAAGGTTATAAAAGACATTCCCATTACACGCTTATAATGATAGTTTTGGCTTCCTCTTGTTCTTCTCATCGTTTCTTATAGAACAATAGTATTCCATTATATTCATATGCCACAACTTGTTCAGACGTCTATTACCCCAATTGATGGGCATCCTCTCTATTTCCAATTTTGTGCCACCACAAAAAGAGCTGCTATAAACATGGGCCCATTTTTTATCTCCAAAAATGAAAATGACCTGTAATGGACCTTATAACTCTAAATGTAATGAATTGAACTGAATCTTTCTGATACAGAGGCCATATATTGTAGAGGGGATTTATCCACTGGGTAAGGGTCTGTTCCAACTTTAATATTCTGTGATAACTGCCAGCCTGTCTGGACTTAGGATACAGTGTGGTGGAAGGGAAAAGCATTGGAATTGGAATCAGAGCACCTAGGTTTGATTTCCACATCCGTTTACCGTTACTTGTGCATGTTACTTCATCCCTAACATAGAGCACAGTGTCTGATACGAAGAAGATACTTAACATGTGCCTGTGACCAATTGTCTGGCCTCAAGAATTTACTAGCTGGGCAAGTCATTTAACCTCGTTTAACTCAGTTTCCTCAACTGTAAAATGAGGGTAATAATAGCACCTACTTCTCAAGGTTTTTATGGATATCAAATATAATATTTATAAAGCAATTAGTACAGTGCCTGGCACACAGTAGACACTTAATAAATGCTTATTGCCTTCTTTTCTTGCCTGTGAGACTTTAGATAAGTCTCTTAACCTCTGCCTCTCATCTATAAAGTGAGGGAGGTTGGCCTATATGGCCTCTAAGGTCTCTTTCAGTTCTGACTCTATGATTCTAGAATAAGATCATCTCTATGGTCCCTTCCAGTTCTAAATAATAGAAACTGGTGGTCCAGATTTTGAATGGAATCGCAGAAACTCTGAATCTTCTGTTTGGGAGGGACCTCATGCCAGTTAGTCTAAGAGGGCACTGGATGAGAATTTCCTTAGAACAAGCTAACAAATAGTCATCTGACCTTTGTGGGAGAACCTCTTGTGAGGAGAAGGCCATCGTCATCCATGAGGGAAGCCCAGGAACTACTATGATTGTTGGAAAGTTTTCCTTTACATTGAGCTGAAATCTGCCTCTTGACCACTTCCCCTTGCTTTGCTCCTGGTTCTGCTCCCTGGCACCATACAGAGCAAGCAGAATAGTCCCTTCCCAAGGACAACCCCATAATTCCTATTATGGGCATGGGGGAAATAGAAGCCCAAGAGGTGGCTGCTTCAAACATCTCTCTCTTAATGGAATTTAATATTTTATTTCAATATTTTGGATTGTTTAGTTCTTATTGGTTTAATTTTACCTTTAATGGAAACTCCTATTTGCCCCTCAGTCAGTCAACAAGCATTTATTAAGAGCTTACTATGTTCCAGGCAATGTGCTAAGTGCTAGGGATACAAGTACAAGCAAAAAGAAAAACAGTCTCTGCCTTCAAGAAGCTTATATTCTAATGCAGGAAGATGACTTATAAAAGAGAAATGAAAAGAAGGGAGAACTGTTTAGAGTAAAGTATGTTTGGTCTGGACCCTTCCTCAAAATGGAAGTTCTGGGAAGAACTCACTGATGGGAGAAGGGGACCATAGGCAGGGAGGGAAAAGACAATTGAAGCGTGGTAGCTTTGGAGCCTGCAAGGAATCAATATATTCCCTATGCATTTATGCTGGCTTCTTTAGAAAGATATAATGTTTTGATGGTGATATTCAAATAATTATCCTTTCAATTTAAGCTCTGAGTTGCATGTAAAGATTAATGAATTCTCTGTCCCCAAATAAAAGGACTCAAATGACACTTAAAATTGTATATGGGATTTTAAAAAATTATCATCTATTCCTTGAATATTTCACATACTCTCAGAGCTGCAAGGGCCATCCAGTCCAACCAATTAATTAATTAAAGTCCAACCTAATCCCTTTGTCATCATACCCAATGAGTGGTCACCCAAGCTCCTCTTGAAGTGAAGGGAAATTCACAAACAACCAATCAAGCATTTATTAAGCACCTAATGTATGCCAGGCATCATTGGTTGGTTGTTGTCCTTCATTCTCAAAGAGGACCAAAATGATATCACTATGCTAGAGTCAAGCTTCAATGTGTCTAACTGTGGCTGGTCAGACCAATATGAGTTTGGAATGCTCCAGCACAGGTTGGGCACAAATAGTCCATGTGAATATTAGGGATGGATACTCTAAATTTGCTCATCTTGCATTTCCTTTGAGCTGTTTCAATTTTTTTTTGTTCATAGAGCATAGCACCTTCTCTGATGTGGGCACACCATGCTGAGCGGTCCTGTGCCAGTGTTTCTCATGTGACATAATCAACTCCAAAGTTCTTAAGAGAGACCTTGAGAGTGTCCTTATATCACTTCTGCTGACCACCATGTGAACACTTTCCCTGTGTGAGTTCTCCATAAAATAGTCTTTTTGTCAAGTGTGTGTTTTGCATTTGAACCGCATGGCCAGCCCATCAGAGTTGTGCTCTCTGAAGCAGAGTTTGAATGCCTGATGGTTTAGTTTGAGTAAGGACCTCAGTGTCTGGTACCTTATCCTGCCAGGTGATCTTCGGAATCCTTCTAGGACAATTCAAATGGAAGTGATCCAGTTTCCTGGCATGGCGCCGGTAGACTGTCCAGGTTTCATAAGCATACAACAATGAGGTCAGTGCAACGGCTCTGTAGACCTTCAGTTTGGTAATCAGTCTAAGACTTCTTCTCTCCCACGCTTTCCTTTGGAGCCTCCCAAACACTGAGCTGGCTCTGGCAATGCATGCTTCAAACTCATTATCAATGTGTACATCCCTGGAAGGTACACGACTAAGAAAACTCCTCCATTTGCTGTAACCACTGGTTCCAGGAATTGTACAAAGAACTGGAAATACAAAGATACAAATGAAAACAGTCATTACCTTCAAGGAGCTTCCATTCTATCAGGAGAAACAACCAAGCACATACAAAATATATAAACACAAGGTAATGGGGCTGGGAGGCACTCGTAGTGGGGGAGTCATGAAAGACCTTATGTAGGACATGATCTTGCACTTGGAAGGAAGGTAAGGTTCTAAGAGGCTGAGATCAGAAGAATGTGCATTCTATGCACAGTGGACAGCCTATTCAAAGGTCTGGAGGTAGGAGATGGAACATTATTTGTGAGTTTCACAAGTAACAGTAAAAAGGTTACTTTGTCTGAAGCATGGGATACATACATGAAGGGAAGCAATCAATAGGTAATAATTTTGGAAAGGTAGTTTGTATCCAAATTGAGAAGGCTTTTGTATTTGATCCCAGAAATAGTAGGGAGCCATTAGGCTTAGTGAGCAGGGGAGTGACTTAATCAGACCTGCACTTCTCACAATTATGCAATTAATATTCTTGTTCAGTCACTTCAGTCGTGTCCACTCTTCATGACCCCAATTGGGGTTTTCTTGGCAAAGATACTGGAGTGGTATGCTATTTCCATCTCCAGCTCATGTAATGGGGATGAGGAAACTGAGGCAAACAGGGTTAAGTGACTTGTCCAGGGTCACACAGCTAGTAAGTGTCTTAAGTCACATTTGAACTCAGGTCTTCCTGACTCCAGGTCCATCCCTCTATGTACTATGCCACCTAGGTGCCCCTATACAATTAATACATGATAATTAGTAGTTGGCATTTCTTAAAGTTGCAAAACAATTTATATTCATTAGCTCTATATCTCATTACCTCCTGAGCCACCACTTTTCATTTCTGGACAGCTCTAACTTAGAAAGCTTTTGCTCAGGTGGAATTTAAATCTACCTCTCTGCTACTTCTACACACTGAATGAATAGTTGAATGAATAATTTTTGAAAAGCACTTATTAAGCTCCAGTGTTTATGTACCAAGCACCATGAAAGGTGCTACGGATACAAGTACAAAAGTGAGTCATTCCAAGGATTCAAGGAGTATACATTCTATGGGGGGAGACAGTACAGAGCGGGAAATGTTGGCCAGGGAAGAGAGTTCGGGTCAGGGGAATTGCTGGGATGATGGGAGGAGCTGTAGGGCAGACAATGACATGCCAATGACATCTCCAGAAGCAATGGTGGCATTGATTTGATTACTGCTCCCAGAACAAAAGGAAGAAGGGGAGGAGGTAGGAACATAAGCATGTTGGCAAGGCAGATGGCAAAATGTGTAGATGGATGGACAGGGTATGAAATGTGGACTGGAGCTGACCAGATAGAGTAGGTTAAGCGGGTTTGCATTCAACACTCACCCATCAGGACAACTCTCTTTCATCTATCCTTTACAAAACTACCTGAGAAATCTTCCCAATACAGTACTCTGATCACTCACTGGCCTTCAGGGGCTTTTCATTGTTTATCTAATAAAGCACCAACTCCTTATCCTGGCAATCAAAATCTTCTATAATTTGGATCTGGTATATTTCCTGTCCCCTTCATGAACAGATTTCTACATACAAAATGGACTATTCTATGACACCATTTTTTTTTGGAGGGGGGAAGGCAGGGCAATTGGGGTTAAGTGACTTGCCCAAGGTCACACAGCTAGTGTGTCAAGTATCTGATGTCAGATTTGAACTCAGGTCCTTCTGACTCCAGGGCTGGTGCTCTACTCGCTGTGCTACCTAGCTGCCCCCTATAACACCAATTCTTGCCCAGCCCTCTCCCATCTGTCCCTTACTTATGGCATCTCCAGTGCCTGGAATGGTTGCCAAGGGTGGGGAACCTGTGGCCTGGAGGCCACGTAATTTCTGTCTGTTGAAATCTATCTGGTTCTTAAGGGCTCAACTCAAGTGCTATTTCCTCTATGAAGTTCCCAACCCCCTACCCCAGCGTTACCTCTCCCTCTTCAAATTTTTTATAACAGAAAGATTCCATAGGCCCTGCCAGACTACCACTGGGCCAATGATCCAAAAAAAGGGTTAAGAACCCCTAGTTCAAAGATTCTCTTGTTTATAGAAACTTGAGTTTGCTTAGGGGTCCTATTTCAGTGCTCCTCCTTTACATTTGTGACTTCTGAATGGAATCACTGTCTGCTTGTCCTCCCTACAAATTAGGCATGTTTCTGCAGAGATCCAAATCTTTTCCCAAATCACTCCCTTCACTCCCCCAAAGAAGTATTAGGAGCTGCCAGAATTTTTTTTTTTAATATAAGGGAAGGGAGGCATAAAACAATAGTAATGAAAGGACAATGAGAAACGTAGAGGGGAGAGTCAGTTTGTTTGGATAATAAGCAGCTGGTGACTCATGCTGCTGGTTGCAGAGGAAGATTATCATTTCCACCCTTTAACTCCTTCCCCCTGTGGGAAGGAAGGAAAAACGAAAACTTGGAGGAGTTGGGCAGTTATATAGGTGCTGCTGCCGAAGGTTTTCACTTTCCCTCATCAACCATCATTTTTAGTTCTTGGCAGTCTCTTTGGCCCTTCCTCACTCTGCCCAGCAGCAGCAGTAACAATAGCCCACCAGACTCAGGAGAAAAGAGCAGGTAAACAGAAGCCCGTAGACCAGACTAGACTGTACCCCCTCTTGCTTGACTACAAAACGGAGAATGAACTTTCTCCTTCCAGCTCTACTCTCCCAGAATTCTCTAAAATCCAGTCCTAGACATCCAAATTCCAAACATGTCGCCTTCTGGTAAACTCTGGATTAGGGTGGGCTTGAGTCTATCATCTCCAAAGCAATGCTCTCAATGCAGGTGCTACCTATATTTATGGTACTTCGTAAATATTATGTAATAATTTCTGGTAAGGGGTTGTTGCATAACCTTATGTAACAGCCTCTGGTAAGGGGTTGGCTGGGCACAAAAACTCTTGAGATTTGTAATTCTTGCCAGTTTGAGAAGAGAGGAAACTAACCAGCGATCATCCCTTGGACAAGAGAGTGGAAGTTTTGACACACATTCTACCGCAGTAGTCTTGGAGAAGGACATTTTCAAGGAGAATGAGGAGAGAAGGAAGAAGTGGGAGTTGTCCCATGGCAGCAGTGTGACCGTGACAGCTGGTGCCTGCCACATCTGTAGTTTGCTTCATTTTATCATGAGAGATGACTTCTAAATGGACAAGGTAGGACATGTATGACTATGTGTTTTTATCACATGTGATCCCGGTAACAGGAACACCAAGAGAAACAAACCTACTGAATGACCCTACTCCTAAGTAATAATTTAAAATTTTATTCTGTTAAAGAATTCATTTGCTTGATGTAAAATTATTTCTCATAAACACTTTGGTTGAACCTGACCTTGCACCATGAGGTTGCGATGGGAGCCATATGGAAGAGAAGAATATTTCCAAGCACAGAACTGGGAGCTCAACCCTTAGCCCGTTGTTAGAATGTTATGACTTCTAACTAGGGGCCTAAGTCTGAGCCGTTTCATAACTACCCTTCTAGGTGCAGAATCACTATAATTATGGGCCCTATTTTATAAATCTGCCTCATAGCCATGACCCTAGGTATATTTTTGATGTTATCAAACCATCAGCTATCATCAGTAGAAAGTTAAGAACTAATATGGAGCCACAAGGCATCTTGTAGAACTAGACCTGACCAGGCAGGATGGTGCAGAACAGAGATAACTATTAAAAGTCCTCATAGTTCTCTATAATCTACAGTCTTAAAGCCAATGGTGAAATTGGCTCATAAGATTCCACTATACACTGTTACCTTATGTCAGTGAAGTAAATATTGGATTAAAACTGGAAGTAAACACAAAATTTCCAGGAAGTCTCTGGGTGATGCCATGGAAAATATTTATTCTAACCATGGGAGAGAAGAAAACTTAAAAGATCTACTATATCCTTTGAGCACACAAATCTCCAATGAGAAAAACCAATTATTAGCAACTATATATACAAAAACTCCAAATCTCTAATAATAAGAGAGATGCAAGCTAAAGCAACTCTGCAGTTCCACCTCATCCATCAGATGAAAAAACTGATGACGAAAGGTAAAAATTACAACTGTTAAAAGGAATTAATACACTTTTAAAGCCCTTCGTAAACAGGCTGTCTTCTACCTTTCCAAGTCTTTTTGTGCTTTACTCTCTTGCTTTGTAATCTGATCCACTGACACTGACCTCTCTGTTCCTCCAGCTCCTGACTCCAGATATTTTCACTGACCATCCCCCATGCCTGGAATTCTCTATCTCTTCTTCTCCACTTCCTGTCTTCTCCAGCTTATTTCAAATTGCTGCTAATATCCTACCTTCTTGCAAGAAATCTTTCCCAGTCCTCCTTAATGCTAGCAGCTTTCTCCTGGGATTACTTCCAATTTATCCCATATATATCTTATTTGTACACAGTTGTTTGCATGTCATCTCCCCCGTTTGACTGTCAGCTACCTGACAGCAGGGAATCTTTTTGTCTTTTTTTGTATCTCCAGGGTTTTGTACTGGAAGACTCTACTTGGTTCCAAATAGGTGCTTAATACATGCTTATTGACTGATTGAATCTCATGTCTGGTCCAAAAAGTCATAAAGTAGTAGTAGTGGTAGTAGTAGTAGCAGTAGCAGTAGTAGTAGTAGTAGTAGTGGTAGTGGTAGTAGAGGTAATATAAGCTCCAATGATGGCA
Organism: Phalanger gymnotis; assembly: GCA_028646595.1. NCBI lineage: Eukaryota > Metazoa > Chordata > Mammalia > Diprotodontia > Phalangeridae > Phalanger > Phalanger gymnotis. Next base: position 128,850,737 of record CM053622.1, on the reverse strand, counting down.
GTAGTTGGAGTAATATGGTAATGGAGAAGTATTGAGAGTTCTTGGAGTATCTGGACCCAGAAAGAGTGGCAGAGGCACTAGAGTGCATCCTAGAGAGGGGAACCATATAGCCAAATAGCAGGAAACCAGCCTCCTAGAGACATATGGGTTGTTTCTGATCATTGCTAGCCTTTGGGATCACCCTTCAAGCCAACCCAGGTTCACGAGTTCTGGAATCCAGCCTTCTGGCCAGAGAAGCGAAAGTTCCTGGGCAGCACTAGCTTCTTGGAGGGAAAAAGATCGTGGACGTGGCTCCCTGAACTGGAGACATATGTGATTAAGCCACAGTGCCAGAGAGCAAAAGACCTGGACTTTGCCCTCTGATATTACTGTGAGTTATTTGGACAGTACAGTTCTGATGGGAAGGAAGGTGTCTCTGTGGCGACCCTAGTTTTGAGAATTCCAGAATCCAGCCTTTAAGCGAGAGAAGAAGTTTCAAGGCTCCCTCCCTAGCAACTCCAAGTCTGGCCATTTGGGTAGGATCTAACTTTCCAGAGAGAGAAAGGAAGCTCTTGGGCAGTATCAGATTCTTACAGAAAGAAGAGAACCCCACAATTCATCTTTCTAGTTCATGGGTAGCACCAGCCTTTTGAGGAGACAAGGTCTGCACTGGGTCTAGAAGCTCAGCAAGGGATTAAGTCCTAGACTTTGCCCTCCTATGTTGTCATAAATTGTTCAGACAGTACAGGTCTCGTGGGAAAGAGATTGCCTCTTTAGCAACTCCAAAGTAATTTTCCTTCCACAGGAATCCAAGTGTTCTGAGTAGTGCCATAAAACTGGAGGCCTTTATACATCTCTTCTTCAATTCAATTCAGTTAATAAGCATTCATCAAGTGCCTATCACGTATAGACACTGGGAATATAATGACAAAAATGAAACAATCTCTGCCCTCAAGATGCTAATCTTCTACTGAGGGGAAATTAACACAGGTTAAAAAAATACAAAATCTATGCAAAGTAAATACAATGTGATCTTGGGGGAAGGGAATCAGGAAAGCCTCATGTGGGAGGTGACCCCTGAGCTGTGTTTGAAGGGATCCCAATGGAATAGAATGGAAAACCATTTATTAAACGTTTACTATGTGTCAACTATGGTGCTATATGCTGGGGATATAAATAAAAAGGAGTTCACACTTTAATTGGGGGGATAACACATAAAGGCGGAGTTCAATTCAGAGCAGATGGAAAGTCCTGGTGGTAGTAAAATTATGACAGAGAAAGTAGCAAGGCAGATACCTAGACCCTGCGGACCTTGGGAAGAAATGGCAGGGCAGATGGTCCCTGACCAAGAGAATAGTGGGCTCAAGGGTCAGAGTGGAATGGTGTTCTGTAGGAATCTTGAGGAGCATGAGGAAAGAATATGGGAATGCTGAAATATCTTCAGTGGGAGGCATCCAGCTGACAGTGGGTATCCACCATGCTTAATAAATGCTTGTTCACTGTTGACTGTCTGACCTGGTAAATATTGGGCAGTGAGGCACTGCGAATTGTATTGGGAAAAGAATGTGTGGCTCCCCATAGTGGAACCTAGTGGTGCTGGTTTGGACCCTATTTGAAGGGGAAAGTCCTCATGGGAAGTAGAGAGGGCGAGCATTCCAGGTAGGGGGATTTGGGTGGGGGGATATAGCTATGTAAAAGTACAGAGGGAAGAGACATAATGTCATATACAGATAATATCAAGAAGGCTGATTTGACTCACAAATAAGGGATGTGATAGAATTAATATGAAATCAGTCTGGAAATATGGGTTGAAGACAGATCGTGAAGAGCTTTAAATATATTTCATCCTGGAGTCAACAGAGAACTGTGGAAACTTCTTGAACTGGGGATTGACATGGTCAGAGCTGTACTTTAGAAATATCAATTTGTTACCTGCTGGGAGAATATATTGGAGAAGGAAGAGGATGGAGGTTGGGATTCCAGGTAGGGAGGTTTTGCAATAGTGTCAGTAAGAAGTGATAAAGACCTGGAAGAAGGTGGTCTATGTGTGAGTGGAAAGAAAGAGATGGATATAATAAATATCGTAAAGGTAGAAATTGGCAGAACTTGACAATTAATTGGATATGAGGGAGGAGAAGTAAATAAAAGAGAAAAGTATCAAAGGACACTGAGGTTGTGAGCCTGAGTGACTAGAGGGATGGTAGTACCTTCAGTGGAACTAGGGAGTTCAGGAAGAGGTGGTTTGGGGTTGAAGTTAATAAGTTTAGTTTTGTGCATGTTGAGTTTGAAATGCCTCTAGGGCAGCAGGTTAGAGATGTCTAAGAGACATTTGGGGAGGCAGGACCAGGACTCAGGAGAAAGACTGGGGCTGTATATGTTGATCTGGGAGTACGAATAGATGTAACAGTTAAAGCTATGGGAGCTGATGAAAAGAATATAGAGGGTATAAAGAGAAGAGAAAAGGCCCAGGACAAAGCCTGGGGTGAAAGTGAGACTCCTAGAAATGTTGGAAGGTTTTCTGTTCAGCAACCCCAAGTATATTTCCCTTGTAAGGGGAGTGCAATCCCCAGGGTAGTATCATAAGACTGGATGCTTATATGGGTTCCTGGTCATACGCTTGTGACTCACCAGGATGTTAAAGAGTTAGCCTTCTGGGAATTCCCAATGAATTTCCTTTCTAAGAGGAGTCCATGCCATAGGCTGGTGCTATGTGTCTGGCAGACTGTGTAAGTCCCTTGGAGAAAAGACAGAATTTACTAGAAAGGGAAGAAAAATGCATCAATGATTTGGGAACTGGGCTAAATTTTTTATATGTTTTCTGAATTTTCTATAGAATGGTTTAGAGACTTCTTGGTTTTCAATATGTATTGACATCTTGAATGCGTGTAATGGAGCTGGGGACCCTTTTACTACATCTGTGGAAACCCATATACAAGCTATATTAGAGCAATATTTGGAGATTTCCCAAAGGGAAAGATATGACCTAATTGTGGAAGGGTGGGGGGCGGGAAGGACTGAGACCATGATCAAACCTGGTCCGTATAAGCACAGAACCTAGGAGAACTAGGCCATAGATTTCAGTTCAATTCAACAGTATCACTTATTGAGTACCTGATGGGTGCAGACAAAGAGAAAAACTGTGGATTACAAATATGGGTGAGAAACTTAGATGCAGTTAGCATATTTTTGAATATCATAGCAATTTATATACCGTTTGAAACTGCCCAACATAAATAGACCCAGAAAGAACCCTGTGGTCTTCAGATCTATCTCCCTGGCACTTGAACCACTCCAGGAAGGCAGTTCTCTCCCTTTTTAGTTAACCTCTTAAAAAACTCTACCATCTCAATTCAACGCAACAAGTACAAGAGTGTCCCAAAAATCATAGTGCACTTTTAATCTCTCAAAGCTCAAAGCTGCACTAAGACTTTTGGGACACCTCGTGTTGATTAAGCAACTTCCATGCACAAGGCACCATGCACAGGGGCATTGGTTAGATGAAGACAAAACTAAAACAGTTCCTACCCTCAAGGAGTTTACATTCTTTTTCTGGGATATGTAATGTAAACTTGTACTTGGAGAAATAAGTACAAGGTAATTCGAGGAGGAGAGAGATTAACAAGTGAAGAAAGCAGAAAACACTTCTTTTAGGAGATGGCACCTGAGCTGGACCTAGAAAGACAAACATTCCAGAAAGGGGAAAGGAAGAGAGATTACATTCCAGGCATAAAGATGGGAGGCATAATAATTTAGTCCTGGGAAAAGCTAATGGTTTGATTTAATTTGAACATCGAGCAGGTGAAAGGGAAAAAATATGAAATGAGGCTGGGAAGGTAAGTGGGAACCATATTGTCCTTAAAAATTAGACTGAGGAGTTGGTATTTTATCCTAGGGAAAAGAGAACCACTCAAGGTTTTTGAAGAGAGGAAAGGGGAACTCATAACAGGTGACCCTGGAGTAAAGTAGGAGGAGAGACCATTTGCTGAGACACAGGGTATTGGTGATAGGGTAAAGGGCTTGTGGAAGGAGGAAGAAAGTTTGCTAAGGCAACACCATAGTAAAGCACTCAAGACACAATAAGTAGATTTCCATTGTTGTTTGTGAGAACAGATCCCAAAATCTGAAATAGTTTTAGAAAGAAATTTATTAGGTCATTTGGTAGAGGAAAGTGAGCCAGGAAGGAGGAATGGCTCTCTTCCGCCCAGACTCTGGAAGGTTTATGTTCTATAGGACGTAGACAAGGGTGCCCACACATGAACCACATGTATACATTCAAGCAAAGCTACCAAAAGGGCAATTTGAAAGCAAGGTAGACTGAGATCAATATGAGTAAGTATAAACATTCAATAAAATTAGGATGAAGCAAAACAAGCTTGGGTAGACTCCTCACAAGTCCTTGATGACGTAATACAAAACAAGAAAGCTTTGGGTGGATCCAGGACTGGGAAAACACAAAATACCTTGTAGTCATCTCCAGCATTCTTAGAGAATTACTGGGGTCAGGGATATTCTGGGTATGGACAACCTTCAATCACATAAGATTATATTGAAACACTATAATAATTTTCTTTAACGATATGATAAATCATTTTTTCCTTCACCACATAGCAACGAGGGTACTCTTAACATGAGGCAAGCTGAATTTGTAGAGGATACACTTGACATTTTCTCCAGGAGCTAAGGAGTAGGAGCAGAGAAGGCAAATGGTGGGAGGGTAACCAGGGACTGACAGTTGGCACGTTGTGCAGAGTGATGGGCAAAAGTGGGGCAAGGGACTCAAGGGTGGAGGGCAATTCCACATTGAACCAGTTAATGAATGTCAAGCCTGAAGGAAGGGCAAAGAAAGAATGAAGGACCTAGGGAATGGGGAGTACTGGAGGGGCTGGAGATTGCAGGGAGGAAGAATAGGTTTAAAATACTTTGGAATTAGGGGAAAAAAGTCACTAAATTGTACATCCCCTTTGTCCCAGAGATCCCAGGGCCGGACATATAACTCCAGGATGCCAAATAGAGAAAGAAATTTCCCATGAGTACCAAAATATTCAGAGAAGCCTTTTTGTGGTAGCAAGGAACTGAAAACAAAGTTGGGGTCCATCATTAGGGCAACAGCTGAAAAAACTGTGGTATATAAAAATTATGAGATGGTGTTGCACCATAAGAAGCAATGATGATGCAGAGGACTGATGAAGCATGCTTCCTGCTTTCTGATAGAGAGGTGATGCACATAGATTACAGACTAAGATACAATTTTTTTGGACACGGCCAATGCAGGAATTTGTTTTTGTTGACTACGCATGTTTATAACAGGGGTTTTGTTTTTCTTTCTTTCTCAGTATGAGAGTGGGGGAGAGAGGTGGGAAGGAGAAGAGATGGAATTTTTAATTGAAAAGGAATAAAATTTAATTGAGAGAAAAATACCAGTGATATCACCCTTTAATATACGAATATGAGTTCTGGTGATAGGGGACTGGGTGAAAAAAGGCAGAGGTGGCAATGATAACAGCCAGCATTTGTTAAAAAAAATTCTTTGTTCAGGATTTCACCCTGCTTAATGAGGCAAAACTCAGGAAGAAGAGAATTAAAAAGGTTTATTAAAAATACCTCAAGGTAGTAACATATCACTGGAGATCAGCAAGGGATTCAAGATGGAGCCAGCTTTTGTAGATAATTTTTGTAACAAGATAAAGATAACTCAGATAGGTCCACAGTGACAAAAGAATATGGGCCATTTCATCTCAGCTCCTTCCTAAGGTAACAGGCATGTGATGGTTAACAGATAGGGATACATGCTGAATATCAGATAATACAAAAGCTGCAGACCGGGTGACGCCTTCCCCAACAGAGCCTGCCCCAACAGAGTCTACCCCAGCACTGATTTACAAGCAGTACTGCAGACAATGGGTCACCGATTCAGCTTAACTTTCAGTACATTGATATAACACATTAAAGTTTACAAATTTTTATAATATAATTATATACATAATATAGATTATGTATATTATATATAATGAGATAATTTTTATTTCATTTGATCCTCATAACAATGCTGGGACACAGATGCTATTATAATCTCATTTTACAGATGAGGAAACTGAGGCACAAAGTGGTTAAGTGACTTACCCAGGGTCACACAGCTAGTCAATAAATGTCTGAGGCTGGATTTGAACTCAAGTCTTTGTGACTCCAGGTCCAGTGCTCTACCTACTGTATAACTTAGCTGTTTGTGGGATAAGGCAGATGGTACAGTTGGGAGTGGTGCTAAGATCTAGTCTGTAAATACTCCCATGGGTGAGTGAAGTAGAGGATAGAAGTAGGTTATGGGGCTCAAAGAGGCTGATGGACTGGGAGGACAATGTGTTCCAATGGACATTAATGTTAGAATTGAAGTATTCAAGGAAAAGTCTAGGAGTTAGGACAGGGAATGAAAACTCCTTGAGAGTCAAGACTTGAAGACCAACTTATAATAGCAATGAGGATCTGGACCAGATGACAAAGATGGATGATGCAAACCATAAAGCATTAGAGAGGTTGCTGCATGATGGTTGTTTAATAATGATGGGTATCTCCCTTCGGAATGCACAGCTGTTATTGTTCAGTCGTGTCCAACTCTTCATGACCCCATTTGGGGTTTTCTTGGCAAAGATACTGGAGTGCTTTGCCATTGACTTCTCCAGCTCATTTTGCAGATGAGGAAACTGAGGCAAACAAGGTCAGAAGATTTGCCCAGAGCCACACAGCTAGTGTCTGCAGCCAGATTTGAACTCAAGAAGATGAGTCTTCCCGACTCATTCGCTGGACCACCTAATGCACAGTCGGGGAGGAAAAAAGCCCACAAAGAAAAAAGAAAATGTAAGAAAAGAACCAGAGTCCTAACCTTATAAAAATGGCACAAGTCAAAGTTAGGACTTTGTGAAATTAGAGGAATAAACACCAGAAGAAAAATCTTTTAACACCAGAGGAGGCTTAGCCAGGAAAAGCAGCAGTATGTGCTAATCAAGAACATCTGATCTCATTCTTGTGTAATGATGTGTCTTTGGGTAAAATTCTGAAATGATTAGATGAAAGGAACTCAGTGAATGTTGCATTAACTCCATTGAAAAATAGGTCAGGGGAAACAGTGAAAGATTCCCAAAACGATGTAAAAAGAAGGCAAACAGGAACATTTTGGTATGAAAAGAGTGCCAATAAAGCAAAGGCTTCAGGTCAACTCCCAATCAGAGGGTCCAAATGACGAATAAGAGACTTTGAAAATAGCTTCTGGAGTCATCCACTAAAACCATAACATTCGGGGACGCACAATGTAGAGGTAAGGATTGCTGGACCTATAATAGACTTTTTAACCACACCCAACCAGAAATCCTTAAAAAGATGCTGAACTTTCTGAGGGCAGGCCCTCGGCCACTTTTGTTCTCTCTCTACTGCCTCTCACTGTGTCCTGCGGAATGCAGGCAGAAGGTGCTCTAAAATATTTGTTGAATTGAATCATGCACAGGAGTGTCATCTTTGCATTATGACCAGCTCCAGTATTTATGGGTCCATGTAGAAGTGCAGAAATGTTATAAAACCTGGGTGCTATCGATAGCAGTAATAGAGTATTGGCAATTTGCCAATTAGTAGGCAATTGGCCTGGGCAAACATGATATTGACAGAACAGCAAAAGGGGCAATTGGTACAGGTCCTGCTGATTTGAGGGTCTGCAAAGTTCCATTTTGCATTAGAAATTGCACCAGATATTATGACCCCAGGAGCTTTGTGAGTGAGTTGTCCAAAGGTCCTACCAGCTCTTAAAATCTACCCCAGAGCCTCAGGAAAAGGGCAGAAAAAGCAAACAGGGATGAATAGGTGGAAAGAAGATAAACCAATGAATAGTAGGAAAAAGCTTCCAGCCAGAAGAACTATTCAGTTCTGAGCACTTAGGTGCTAGTGGTAAGTGGGCTGTTAATAATGAATGGAATGGAATTATCTCCCAAGGGGAGTTTTGGAAGCTCCATTTTTAGGATATTTAAATTATTTATAGGAGATACGTTTTTCTGTACAGATCTGTGGGTTGAGAGGCAATGTAGTGGTGGCTTTAAAAGATTCTATTCCCAGGAAGATTAAAGACCTTTGCTCATTTTCAGCTTTGCCAACACCACTGTACACTGAGAAGAGGAAGAGGAGTTTTTCTAAGAGACTCAGGTGACAAATATTGGAGGCAGTGGGTATCTTGGGCCTTTATCTTGGCTCATTCATTAGATATATGCTTAGTCTATAATGATGTGGTCTAAGTTCATAAACTCCTGGAGGGATGCTAGCCAATGATTATATTCTATAACATATTGGATATAATTATATATCATATACTATGACCATATGATATATAATTATATGTAATGTATTATAATGTACTTAAGGTATAGTATATAATATCATATTATATGCTATATATTGGATATAATATATAGTATATATTATGCATAATATATACTATATATTATACATAATATATAGTATGTATTATATATCCAATGATTATATATGTCATTGCTTACCTGGCAGAAATGAGGGAATATATAACTATAAATTTATATCATATATAAATATACAATATTTTATTATAATAATATAACATGACATGATAGTATATGATATGAAATATATTTTATTATGATATAGTGTTATGTAATAAGATATTACATGTAATACATGTATAAATATACATTCTATTATATGTTATATAAATTAATGTATATATATAATATATATATATGCCTAGCACAGTTGCCATACAGATGAGAGGTATCAAGTAAATTCTATTCAATTCCACAAACATTTACTAAGCCTGTATTAAGTACTGTGCTAGGTGTTGGGGATACAAAAGTGAAATAAGATATAATCCTCGCCCTCAAGGAATTTATAATCTTACCAGGGGTATACAAATAAAAATTTGGGCAAATAATAAATATGAGGACAGAATGTGCTAAAAGAAATTTAAGGAGATCACTTTCTGCTAGGGTGAGCTGAAAGGCTTCCCAGAGGATAAAATCTTAATGTGGTCAACAGAGGAGTTTGAGGAATTTGCCTGAGCAGAAGTAGGTTAACATAACTGCAAAAGGGACAGTAACCCAAACAAAGTTAGGCCTTGAAGGAAGGGAGAAATTTCAACAAGTGGTAAAAGATAGGAGTGGAATGGACCTTCATTCTTGTGTAAGATTTTGACAATTTTTGTTAATTAGCAGGGGGAAAGACAAGGACAGATATGAAAAAAAAAACCCACTAAAAAAGCAACCCCCAGAGACAAAGCCTTTAGTGGGATAAAGATGCCATCGGTGTCCCATTTTCCCAAGATCCAATTTGCATACAATGAGCAGGAGAACTTTGGAATGAATAACAAGGAAACCCAGGAGTCCAGAACTGTTTTGCAATTATTCAACATATGTATATAGTCTAGTTATGGCTTAGCTGGCAGAAACGAGAATTTAGTTAATTACCATGACCTAGAAGTGAGGTCTTGCATTGAAGGGACCTGCTCCGTACCAAGGAGGCAGGTCTAAGAAATTACCTCACCTTACTTTTCTTCCAGTTAAGCCCAAAAAGGCTTAACCTCTATGTTGCCTGCAAAAGCCAATGGGTCAGAACCTTTACCTCTTTCTCTACATTATCACCTGGTGCCCGGGAGATGAAAAGCCTTCAGAGTCTAGCCAAAGAAGCAGAACTGGAAAAGCTCTGAAAATCCCAGGCGAATGGTCTCTGCTCTCTCTGAAAAAGGACAGAATGACCTTAACAGTAAAAAGAAGCATCTTAGTTGAGAAGAGAAGCAACTTAGTCCAGCAAAGGAGCATGCTAGGGTTGAAGCTGTCCAGCTGTGGAGACACTCCTCTAACACTAATATCATGCCCATTAATGAATTTTTGTATGGAATGTTCCCGAGGATAGACAGCATATCAGGTCCATAGTTCCAGGGCTGTGAGTTGCCCTGGGTACATGTGTTATTCATACATGTGCCTCCTTACTAGGAACTAAGTATTTTACATTTTTGCTCACTGTCATACGAATGGACTTTGTGCACGTTGGTGGGAGAGTGTGCACCAGGCTTGTGGGTGGAAAGATATATTACAATTATTTTTGCTTTACCTTCTGTTTAATAAATATTTTGATTTAGGATTAATGGAAAATTATAGAGCTAGAAAAAATGATAATTCACTCCATCTGGGGGAACAAAAGGTTAAGAATCTCAAGGGAAATAATGAAAAAAGCAGAAAAGAAGAGGGCTTAGCAGTACCAGGTCAGAAGAGATACTAACAGGCAGTAATAGCCAAAATGATTTGATATTGGTTGAAAAATAGAGGTTGGTCAGTGGAAGAAATTAAGAATACAACATCAGAAGCAAATGAACCTAGCAGGTTGTTGTTCAGTTGTGTCTGAGTCTTTGTGACTCCATGGACCATAGCACACCAAGCCCTTCTGTCCTCCGCTGTCTCCCAAAGTCCGTCCAAGCTCATGTTTGTTGCTTCCATGATGCTATCTATCCATCTCATCCTCAGGTGTCCCCTTCTCCTTTTGCCTTCAATCTTTCCCATCATCAGAGTCTTTTCCGATGAGCCCTGTCTTTTCATTATGTGGCCAAAGTATCTGAGCTTCAGCTTCAGTATTTGTCCTCCCAATGAATAGTCTGAATTAATTTCTTTTTTTTAATTATTTTTTTATTTTCTTATGGGTTTTTTTTGAAGGGGGGAAGGCAGGGCAATTGGGGTTAAGTGACTTGCCCAAGGTCACACAGCTAGTGAGTGTGTCAAGTGTCTGTTGCATTTGAACTCAGGTCCTCCTGACTCTAGGGCCAGTGCTCTACTCACTGCACCACCTAGCTGCCCCCTGAATTAATTTCCTTAAGTATTGACTGATTTGATCTCCTTACTGTCTATGGGCTCTCAAAAGTCTTCCCTAGAAACACAATTTGAAAGAGTTGGATCTGTAGTGCTTAGTTTTCCTTATAGTCCAACTCTTGCAGCTATACATTGCTATTGGAAAAATTATAGCTTTGACTATATGACTAGTACTTGGTAAACCCTAAGCTCCCAGTACTAGAGGTAAAAACTTACTATTACACAAAAAAGTTCTGGGAAAACTGGAAAGAAGTCTGGGAAATTGGGTTTAGACTATGAGTTCTTAACCTGATGTCCGTTAATTTATTTTTTAAAAAGATTTTAGTACCATTGGTACCAGTTGGCTTCTTCTATAACCAGTTTTATATGTTTAAAGAAAAGAAGAGGAAAAGAAAAGAAAAAGAAACATTTTTTCTGAGAAGTGGTCCCTCAAAAAGAATGAAGAAAAAGGAAAAAGAGCTATAATTTAAAAACATTTATGGCAGCTCTTTTTGTGGTAGCAGAGAACTGAGAACTAAAAGGGCAGCTATCAATTGGGGATTGGCTGAATAAATTATAATATACATGAATATGATAGAATACTATTGTGCTGTAAGAAATTATGAAGGGGGTAGTTTTATAGAAGAAGCCTGGGAAGACTTGTGTGAACTGATGCAGAGTGAAGTGAGCAGAACCAAGAGAACACAATCCAGACTCACAGGACTGAATTGATTCAAAAGGATTGTTTTCTCTTTGGCTTATATGGCTCCATCCACCATGGGAGATCTCTAAGTAGGCTTGCATCTGAAATTCAACAAATAGGAATAACAGATAAGGGTATGTTGGTAAATGTTTAACAACTGTCTCACAAAAAAAGAGAGAAGGAAATGTACACGTAACACACTTTTAAGTTTAATTTGCATTATGAACACTTTCTCCATCACTTTCTTAAGTTTAGACAAAAAACAAAGCAGTAAATCGAGCCGTGATCTGTAGCATTTGATTTCCAAGGTGTAGATGCTCTCACTGAAAATTTAACAATTGGTTTTTGAGAGACCGCTCCAGTACACCCCTGGTAACAAGATGCTTAGTTCCCATGGAAGCACTCAAGATAAGTGCATATGAAAGATATAAAGATAGAAAACAGCCTTTATTTTCACCCCACATAGAATGTGGAAAGTACAAAAGACTCATTGCAGACACAGATGGAGAAAATACATAAAGTACTCATTGATCTATATAATTACCATGCGTTGTCATTTTGACCTTTATTTCTGTCCTACATTTGTGATTCCCCACCCTGCAAAGATGGAGGGAGGTGAATTTTCTCACTCTGTTCCAGGGTTAAGCATAGGCATTATGATTACACAACAATTCAGTTTTTGTTATTGCCTCTATTTACTCTTTGGCAGTCATTGTTTTCATGCTTACCTCACTCTATTATTAGTTCATATCTCCACTCATATGAATTCTTCCTATTCTTCATTTATTATGGTGATGTAGTATGTATCACAATTTGTCCATTTACCAATCAGCGAGCCCCTACTTTATTTCTAGGTCTTCCCCAAAAGAAAAAAGCAAAATTCACACACACACACACACACACACACACACACACACATATGCTCGACAACGTCATTATTTTGGTGTCTGTGCGGCCTTTCTTTGAGCTCCTTGGGGCATATTCCGAGCAGCGGGATCTCTGGGTCAAAAGATATGGTCATTTTAGCATTTCTCCACTTTCGATAGCATTGTCCCCTTTCACTGAGTTGCAAAAAATTGTTCAGGGTGTCAATCGCTCATTTGTTGTTGAGTGGAGTCCAAACTCTTCATGACCCTATGGACCATAGCATACCAATATTGTCCGTGGAGTTTTCTTGGCAAAGATGATGTAGTGGTTTGTCATTTGTCATTTCCTTCTCTATTGGATTAAGGCAAGCAGAGGTCAAGCGACTTGCCCAGGGTCACATAGCTAATAAGTGTCTGAGCTCAGATTTGAACTTAGGTCTTCCTAACTCCAGGCCTTATATTCTATCCTCTGAGTCACCTAGCTGCCTCCTCTAGTTACTTATAAATGGGTGTTCTGAGCTTCTTCAGGGATGTAATCTAGTTTCTTCTTAACCAATCTGCTGTCCCCTGGAGAGCCATGGACTTATTGCTTTGTCATTTTGGCCTTTAGATAATTCCAATAAAATAGGCATCAAGACTCAGTCTGAATAAACTGAATAAAGAATAGGTCTTGCATATGTGCATTCCTGTTTTTTCCAAATGTATGTAGAAGCTATTGTTATTAATAAAATATAAATTCTACTAAATATGGTTTCCTTTTTAATCACCATTTTTTAAATCAATGTATACTAATAGTTTAACAATATGCTAAAGATCTGTGATTTCCCTGGAGTGGGAACTCCCTGTATCAGCACAGATTGCCACCCATCTTTCACTTCACAGTCCTCTGAGGCAATAATAGTATAATAATTATTACATGAACATCTATGAAATCTGTCTCTGTATAAAGTGGGTTGAAAAGTTTGGGAGCTACTGTCTTAGCTGAAGGCAAAATGGCGTACCTGTCAAATTTAGAGATGACACAAAGTTGGAAAGGTTACGCATTGGATGACAGAATCAGAATCCAAAAATATCTCAACAGCTTATAACAGTTGGCTGAATTTATCTTCATTGAAAATTTAAATTTAATAGGTAGAAATGTAAAGTGTTACACCTGAGTTAAGAATATCATGCCTCCCCTATGTTCTATTTGTGTAGTTGAGAGTTCCTAAAAGTGGAATGTTTTGGTGGACTTCACATTCAACGTGAGTCAATAGTGATAACATGGCCACCAAAAGAGTGAACAGGAATTTAAGATTCTTCAATAATCATAGTGAATCAAGAGACTATAATCTTCCCTCATTCCATCTTTTTCTATGCCTTATGACCTTTAACCTTGTACTTTGTCCTCATTGGGAGCTCCATTCCTCTCTATTCGTTTCCAGGTCATCACCCTTCAACTGACCATATTCTTTTCTTTTCCTTTTCTCAATCTGATAGTGAACGAATTCAATGCTACACTGTCCTCCAGTCTACTCTGGAATCCCTTGCCTCCTTCTCTTATCTTGCCTTGAAAACCCCCAAACTTGGATTAATCGTACCATCCACATCCTTTGGTCCTAATCACATGCTGCTGGATGGGACTAGAGGAAATTCCAAAACGGTGCTGATTGGATCCTTTACAAATGTACATTTTCTGACATCTATTGGGCCTCCATTGCTGTCAGGCAAACATTCCATTCCTCCTCAGTTGGTCCACTCTCTTACTCTCCCTAGAGACTATTCCAAACCTTCTCAACTCTCCTCAGACCTCCTTTGATACCCCTTCACCTCGTGCTGTCTGCTGTGGATCTTGTGTCATATTTCACCAAAAAAAGAGACCATTCTCTAAGAGCTTCTCTCTCTCTCTCCTCTTCCATATGTCACAAACTTCAAATATCTCCTTTCACTAGTTCCTTCTTTATTCCAGTCTCAATTGAAGAGACAGACCTTCTGCTTATTAAGGACAACCCTTGCTTACATGTACCCTTGATCTCATCCTATCCCAGCAGATTGCCCACATTATCATCTCTAGTCTTTATCTCATCTTCAATTTCTCCCTATCTCCTGGCTCCTTCCCTGCTATCTGTAAACATGCCCGTATCTCTCTCACCCTCAAAAAAACCCTTCACTTGATCCTATCATATCTGTTTGCTATTACTCTACGTCTCTCTTCCCTTTCATAGTTAACCTCCTTGAAAAAGCCATCTACAATAAATGCCTCCACCTTCTCTCATCTCTTGTGAACTTTCTGCAATCTGGTTTCTATCCTATCATTCAACTGAAACTGCACTCTGCAAAGTTACCAAATATCTCTTGAATGCCAGATCTAATGGACTTTTCCCAATCCTCATCCTTCTTGACTTCTCCGCATCATTTGACCCTCTCAATAACCGTCTTCTAACAGACAGCCTCTAGATTTCCATGATGCTGTTCCTTCCTGGCTTTTCTCCTACCTTTCTGACCATTCCTTAGTCTCCTTAGCTGGACCTTCATCTGGGTTGCACCTACTAAATGCGGGTATCCTTCAAGGCTTTGTCCTGGGCCCTCTTCTCTTTTCTTTCTATTCTCTCTCTCGGTGATTTCATCAGCTGCCGTGGATTCATTTCTCTCTCTATGTGGATGAGTTCCAAATCTAACATCCTGCCCTAGTAACCATCCTGAACTACAGTCATGAATCACCAACAGCCTTTTGTACATCTTGAACTGAATTTCCTACAGGCATCTCAAACTTAGCATGTTTCAAACAGATTTTATTATTTTTCTCCCCAAACATTCCTCTCTTCTGATGTTTTTGTATTTATCAAGGGCACCACCATCCACCCAGTTACCCAGGCCTTCAACCTCAGTGTCATCCTTAACCCCTTACTCTCACTTACCCTCCATATCCAATCTACTTCCAAATCTTGTTTTTTCTATATTCACATCTCTTACACCCATCCTCATCCCTCTACCTACACAAGCATTAATCACCCTTGTTCATTGTCTCATCACCTCTTACCTGGACTATTGCAACAGTTTATCTGGCCTCTCTAGCTCTCCCTTGTCCAACTCCTCCCCCACTTAGTTACCAAGGTGATTTTTCCTAAAGCATAGGTCAGAACACATCACTCTCTTCCTCCTACTCAATGATTTCTACATTCTCTAAATTTGTTTCAGAAGTTAAGCTCTTCATAACCTTGTCCCTTCCTATCTTTCCAATATTCTTATACGTCACTCCCTTCCACTCATTCTGTGATATACTGGCCTGTTTGCTGGTCCTCACAAACAACATTTCATCTCCTTGCCTTTGAACTGGCTGTCTCTCCGAAGCCTACAATGCTCTCTGACTTCTTTCAAGATTCAGATCAAATTCCACCTTCTGTAGGAGGCCTTTGCAGTCTGCCCAACCCCCCAGTTGCTGATGCCTCTCTCTCTCAGATTATCTCCCATCCACTACATACATATGAAATATCTTGTATGTACCTAGTTACTGACATATTGTCTTCCCCATTCAAACAGGACCTCCTTGAGCGCAGGGAACACTTTGCCTTTCTTTATGTCCCCAGTGTTTGGCGAAGTGCCTGAAAGTAATAGGAACTTAAATGCTTGTTGACTGTTGTGTGTTCATTTGTTTCAGACTCTTCGTGACTCTAGTTTTGGATTTTCTTGACAAAGATACTGGAGTGGTTTACCATTTCCTTCTCCGGCTCACTGTACAGATGAGGAACTAAGGCAGACACAATTAAGTGACTTGTCCAAGGTCTCAGAGCTAGCAAGTATCTGAGGTCAAATTTAAACTCATCAAGATGAGTCTTCCTGATTCCAAGGCCAGTGCTCTGTCTGCTCTGCCACCCAGCTGCCTCATTGATTGTTAGTATCTGGAAAATAAGTAAGTCCTGCCATATGCTTCCTTAGTCCAGTCACATCTGAAGTATAGTGTTGGGTTCTTGACAGCAAATTTTAGGAGAGACTTGGGCAAACTGGAGCTCATCCCGAGGAGGGTAGGTGAAATGGGAAAAGGACTGGACAACTTACTATATACAAAGATTAATTGAGAGAAATATTTAGATTGGAGATGATGTCCCTTTAGAGGGACAGGATAACTGTCTTTTTTTTGAAGGGTGGAAGGCAAGGCAATTGGGGTTAAATGACTTGCCTAAGGTCACACAGCTAGTAAGTGTGTCAAGTATCTGAGGTCAGATTTGAACTCAGGTCCTCCTGACTTCAGGGCCAGTGCTCTACTCGCTGAGCCCCCTAGCTGCCCCCAGGATAGCTGTCTTAATATAATTGAAGGTTTTTCACAGAGAAATTGGATTTGGCTTGTTCTGTTGGACCTCAGAGAAGAGAAATTGAAGCAATGGGCAGAAGTTACAGAGAGAGAAAGACGAACTCAGTGCAACAAATGCTTCGTAGCATTTCTCACACCAGGATTCAGACCCAGTGGATATAGGCTCCAATACTGACTCTATCACCTACCATGAGTGACCTTGTGCAAGTCACTTAATGCTCTTGGCCTCTCTTCTCCCAACTGTAAAACAAGGGTTTGGACCTTTAAGGTCCATTCTAGCTCTAAATCTATGATCCTATGATATGGCTGTCTGAAAGTGGAATGGGCTGCCTTGAGAGGAGTAAATTCCCCACTACTAGAGATCTTTAAGCAATCTCTGGCTTGCCAGACTGATTCTCCAGGCTGATTTCATATACTCCCCATTATACATCTATGCTACAGACAAATTATCCTATTTGCTGTTCTCTGAACATGACAGACAGTGAAAGTACCACCTCCACACCTTTGTGCACACTGTTTTCCATGCCTGACCACTTGTTTCTCCTCCCAGGGATGCGCTGGAGCTAGCTTGAACCTGAGCCAATTGTTAAAATTTCAGTATCAGCATTTATACCTCAGAAATCACCAAAAATTACAAATCAGAGCTTGATTTAGGGTGTTTTGTTGATTGTCAATCAATAGACATTTATTAAGAACTTACTATGTGCCAGGCACTATATTAAGCACTCAGGATACAAAAGCAAAAGATAGTCTCTGCCTTCAAGGAGCTTGTAATCTCAGGGGAGAGACAACAGGCAAATACATATATATGCAAAGCAAGTCATATGCAAGATAAATAAGAAATAATTAACAGAGAGAGAGCACCAACAGCGATTAGGAAAGGCTTCCTGCAAAAGGTGGGAGTTTGGTTAGGACTGGAAGGATGCCAGGGGAGCCAGGAGGCAGAATTGAGAAGGAAGAACATTCCAGGCACAGGGGACCTATAGGGAAAAATGTCCGGAGCTGAATATCTCGCTCAGGGAACAGCAAGAAGACATTGGGGGTGGATGGGTTGGGGGAGAGGGCAGGGTAAGGCATAAGGTGTAAGAATACAGGAAAAGTGTGTGTGTGTGTGTGTGTGTGTGTGTGTGTGTGTGTTGTGTGTTGGGGGTGGGGAGTAGGCCATAAATGGCTTTGAACACCAGAGGATTTTATGATTGAGGTGATAGGGAGCTCCTGGAATTTACCAAGTAGGGTGATATGGTCAGACTGGTGCTTTAGCAAAATCACTTGAGTGGCTGATTGGAGAATTGACTGGGAATAGGGAGAGACTTGTGGCAGGCTGACTCACCAGCAGTTACTGCAATAGTCCAAGCTTGAGGTGATGACAGACTGCAATGGAGATGAGGAAGTATCAGAAGGAACGTATGTTGCAAAGGTGAAATTGATAGGCCTTTGCAAAAGAGTAAACATGAGGGACTGAGAGATAGTGAAGAGGAGTTAGGGATGATAACCAGGTCACAAGGGGACTTGTGGGATTTTCTAGACCAGGGGTTGGCAAAATATGACCCAAGGGCCAAATATGATAAAATGTAAAAATCATTCTTAGCTCAAAGGCTGTGCAAAAATGGGCCCCAGCTAGACTTAGTTTGCTGACCCATGGTCTAGATCAGGGGCAGGGAACCTGTGGCCTCCAAGTTATATGTGGCCCTCTTAATAAAATGATTTGCTCTGTAAAATTTGGACTTAGTAAAAAGGCTGCACCCAAGGACCTAGAAGGCCACATGTAAGCTGCAGGTTCCCTACCCTGGGTAGACTTATGACAGTGACGGAGAAAATGTTGATAATGCCAATTAAACTTAAAAAAATGCATCAAGTGCACATTTGTTTTCCTAGATAACTGCTTGTTAAGCCTTTACCAAGTCACCTCTGCCCCTACCTCTTGAAATCATTTGCTTTCTTCAAAACTTTACTCAGGTTCTTCTCTTCCGAGAAGCCTTTCCCAATCCCTGAAGTTCTTTGTGTTTTCCCCCTAAATTACTTGACACCTACTTTCCATTTTTAAAAAAATTTACTTCTCCATGTATGCGTCTCATTCACCCAGCAGAATACAAATTCCTTGAAGACAGAACCCTTTGGGTGTTGTTTTTGCGTCCCCAGCCCCAGCGCTGTGTCTTTCCCATAGTGGGCGTATCGAAATGCTTGTTGAACTGAACTGAATCATTGTGGCTAACAGCTTGGGAGCCAGAGTTAGGGAGCAGACCAAAGCCTGGGAGGTAGTGAGGGTGCCCAACCAGTGCAGGCATAGGCTTTTGTCCCCGTTTGCTTGAATCTTTGATCTTGACCGAGTTCATTCCTGATGTCAAAATTAGGTTTAAAAAGTAAACACACTAAACAATTTCACTGGTCTTCCCAGAATCTTAGAGGTAGAAGAAGAGGGCGGGGGTGAGAGAAGCTGTGGGCAGTGACACAGATTGTTGTCACCTGAGAATATTAATCATTCTAAAACAGAATAAGGAGGTAGGACTCCGTTTCATTGCAATGTTCTCTGTCATTCCCTAGGGGCTAAGAGTAGTATGGTATCATGTAAGAAGTACTGGTATGTAACCAAGTAACCTTATTTTAGGAGCTCATCTGTTTACCCATCCTTGCCAACTGCATAATGAGGATGAGCACTATGCTACCTTAGAGCGGTTTGGAATGGGAGTGCATGATGATTTTGTCCTCAGCTCAGCTCTTGTTAGACAATAAATCTCAGAAAAGCAGGTTCCAATGAGTTAGGTTGACTGGGTGGAGAAAAAAGTTTTCAGGAGAAGGGAATAGCTTTCAGGGAGGGAATAGCTTTCAAAAGAAAGACTGTTGCTGACCTCAAGGAACTCATTCTAATAGAGGAAGACAACACACGAAAGGGAACTGAAAAGTGAGAAGGCAGGAAGGACAGAGATGAAAGAATAAGGCATGGGTTCTGAAGTCCAGAGAGTTGGGAACAGAGGCTGATGGAGAATGAAAACTTGCCAGCTTAAGTCCCTCAACACAAGGGAGACCCCAGGAGGAATTCACCAGTGGAGGGAGGATCTCCTTGATTTATAAGTGATGTGTCCCTTGGGAAAGGAAAGATGTTAGCATTTAGACCTGGCATGGATCTTGGCATGCAGAAGGTATGGCGTAGCCTCCAATTCGTGCTCGTGGGGAGGGAATTGAGGAGCAGGCATAGCAAGAAGTCACATAATCAGGCATATTTGAGCTAACCAAGCTGGGAGCATTGGGCAGAACTTAGGATGACTCTGGCCATCTTTTTCCTCCTTCCTAATGGGCAGAGGTGCAGTTCTTGGCTCTTTTGGTATACAAAGAAGACCTCTTAGGTTCTTCTATTCTTCTTTACTGGTTGATTGGAGATGCTACTGCATTTTAGACAGGTGTCAATAATCCACTTCCATTGTCCTTTCTCCGTGTTGTGATTCACATCTTTAGGACTATTTTCCCATCCCAACCCTCTTCCTGACTTTTTGAATCTCAAAACTATGCCTTTGCTGCTGTCTCATCCTGGAACCTTCCTGAGCACCTGGTGCCTCCTTACCCTTCAACATCCGATTATCCCTATAGCCTTCCCACCCTGGAACATCCCCCTACCAGGCCTGTCCCCTTCTCCCACTGGGAAATTCTTCCTGGGGCCTTCATTCTGTTGAGGGGCTTAAGCTGGCCAGCTTTCAATTTCCCTCCATTCTTGAGTTTCTGGACTTCAAAACCATGGCCCTGTGCCTAAAGCCTTCATCTCTCCCCCTTCTGCCCCCTCACTTTTAAGCTCCCTTTTGTGCCTAGTCTTCCCCCATTAGAACATCAGCTCCTTCAGGGCAGGGGTAATCTTTCTTTTTGCTTGAATTGGTATCCCTAGTGCTTAACACAGTGCCTGGAACATCACAAGCTTTTAATAAATTCATGTTTCCTTTCTTATTGTTAAGAATTATATTCTCCATTTATAGAAGTAACGGTTGATAGGTTTGTATGTTCATTACTGAGCTAGAAATCTCTCTTAAAATTAATATTCTTATTAATGCCCATCGATAAATTACTTTACGTCATTCATTTGTTAAATTTCTCCCTCTTGAGCAAAGCTGCTTGTATATTCAGTGGGTTTTAGCCCATCAAACATTGATTTGTTCATTGCTAAAAACAAACAAACAAATCGACAATAAAAAACAAAACCCCAAAACTCTGCAAATAGAGAGTGCTGGTGCTCTAATGTAGTTAGTACTGGGTTTGGTCCTGACTCCGTGACCCTGAATAGGTCAATTTCTTCCTTTGCAAAATGCAGAAATGCTCACTCCTTGTAAGACTGGTTCCAGCTTCCTTTTATGGTCTTATTACATATTAATTCCTTTCTGGTACCCCACAGTCCAGCCAAAATGACTTACTCATTTTCCTGATGTTCTATTTCCTGCCTCCTCTCCCATGCTTCGAGTTCATGCCTCACCAGCCCCCCCCCCCCGCCCGCCCCTTAGAATTCCTAAACATCCTTCAAAGCTCAACTCAAGCACATGGGCTTTTCTAACCTAGGCCACTATGTCCTTTCCCCTAGGCATCATTGCCTCCTACCCCCTGGAAATTACCTTGTATTTGGGCCTTCTCCAGTGGATTAAGACAGAGAAAGGTTAATTAAATTGCCCGGCTCTTAAGTGCCTGAGGCCGAATTTGAACTCAGGTTTTCCTGACTCCAGGCTGATGCTAGATCCATTGAGCCACTTAGCGTATGAGATATCCAAGGAGGACTAGCACCTGTGGTGTGAATCCTTTTCAGGGCTGCTCATTCACCTTTGGTGTCCACCTGCCACCCAACTCTTACCTATAACTGCAAGAAGCTGTAGCGTGCACAGGTTCCACACCCAGATAAAACTGTCTTAGCAGACCGGCTAAACCAGATTGAGGGCAACTGAGTGAGTTAGGGAGAATGAGCAGATGAGAACAATTTGTTCCATTGGTCATGAAAGCAGCGGAAGCAGGTGCTTTGGTGTGCTTAGATCTTAGTCAGACGTTGAAGACCCCAAGGTCATCCACTGCATCCTGGGCCATTGCCAAGTCATCTTGACTTTTGTGCTGCCACTTAACTTTGACGACTTTGGAAGAGAGAGCAGGACTGACCACTTTGTGTAACACATCACCTCTCTAATTCAAATATCTTCGTTGGCTCTCCATTGTGCAACAAATAAAGTGTGTGCTCTCAATTCTGGCTTCGAGATCCTCTTCAACCTTGTAATCTCTTATATCTTTTGCCTTTCCTTATTTAACCCCCAGGAGTCCTTGAGTGACAAGGTTTAAGAAGATCTGGACCTACTGGACCTATCATGAGGCAACACGCAAATAAATTATGGCCTTTCCCCTCCTAAGCAGTCAAGGCCTTATGACCTTCTCAAGTGCCAAAGTTTATGAAATGTCCGAGCCCTGATGAAGATTGACCTTTTGAGAGTAGTTGTTAGCTTTTAAACCAGGACCCAAGGACCTAACCTGGGGCATTAAGGATGGTATATGTGGAAAATGATGTGTGGAGTCTGAGCTTTCATTAACTTCAGCGAGAGTCTTACAGCTAGCGTGGTTTCAAATGCCGGTGGACCAAACTTTCGAGTCACATGCTGCAGCAGAGAAATTGAAATGCTGTTTAGCAGCAATGGGCGGTGAGTCTGAATAGCGATATTAGTCTCCTTCCTGACTGCTATAACTCCCCATTGAATTCCAAGCATTGAATAATGAAGGTAGTTGGGGAAAAAAAAGCCAAAATGCTTTTGTGGAACATAAGAAAATATTTATCATAATTTGATACCTTTTTTCTGCTTCATATGGGAGAACGCTTTCAAGTTTGTCAAAATGATATGCGCAGGAAAGAGTAATATTGTAACAAGGGCAGAATAATAGACTGAATTATTTTATTTGACAAACTTGAAAGCTTTCAGAGATTTATTGAAAGCCTAAAGTGATCTTCACGCTATTAATTATTGAGCCATAACCAGAATCACACTTTCAAAAATATAAACACAAAGTTTAAAATCACATGTATTTTTTCAAAAAATTCACAACAGGCAAAAATCTGGAGCTTCTGGGTTCAGCTGAAAAGGAGCTTCCTGCTTGCGTTGCCGGTGTTTTTCTTGACAAATTGTATTTTGAGGAGTACGCTTCATGATCACTGACATTCCGAAAGGTAATCCAGAAGACATAAAGAGAGTTAATTCAACAAAGAAGGAAACATACATGGACCAAGGTTTTGGCTACAAAATATTGGAGCTATTGATATTTTTACGCATTACAAAAAATTGATTTATAAGTCACCAACCCAAGAGGGACGGGAGATTTTCCTAAGTGAAATTCTGAAAGGGCAAACAGAAACAATTCTGCTGATAGAAGAAAAAGGGTTTTTTTTGGTGAGGAGATCAATTTGATTTTGCAGAAAACTCACCTGTCAATTTTATATTTTTAAAAGACATGAATAAGAGATGGAAGAAAAGGCAGGTGATAGAAAATGGATACCAACGCATGATGAGGTAGTGTAAGAATTTCAGAGAGCCAAAGTTCAGAATGAGCAGAGGTTAGTGAGGAATGCCAAGGAAAAAGAAACACAATTTTTTTTTAAAGCTGGAGCAACTAAGAAGATTAAAGAATGGATAAAAGTGCTGCTGAGGGTGGGTAGAACAAATGGAGAGCAGGGAAGACTGTTTAACTATTATATTGCTTCTATTTTACTGCCAAGATTGCCCCACACCTTTGGTATCTTTCCAAACCTTCAGATAGTTACCTTGCATATCAATCCCTCAATGCACTCATGAATGTGTGAGGCACATGCTTGCATCATGAATCTTCTCTGTCTACCCTCAGTCCATTCCAGCTGCACTTCTTCTCTCTTCTCTTTGGTGAAATCTGTACTTCCCCAATAAGCACACCATTGACTGTGATGTTAGGATCCAAATGTGATGGACCCACTCCTCTTGATGGAAAAAATAAATTTGTTATAACTTTTATATGTTTTCCTTTTCCCTTCAGTTTGTGATTCTTTCATTTTCATCCTTAAACACCCTTGGGATAATTTTGTGTAATTTAATGTCCTACCAATCTCTCTTTAAACTGGCTCTCTATTGCTTCTCTCTGCTTAATGAGGTAATATTGCTCACGGTCTTCTACCATCTTTCATGCTGTTGTTGTTCAGTCATTTTCAGTCATGTCCAATTTTCCATGACCCCATTTGGGGTTTTCATGGCAAAGATTCTGAAGTGCTTTGCCATTTCCTTCTCCAGCTCATTTTACAGATGAGGAAACTGAGGCATACAGGATGAAGTGACTTGGCCAGGGTCACACAGCTAGTAAGTCTTTGAGGCCAGATTTGAACTCAGGAAGATGAGTTTTCCTGTCAGGCCCAGCACGCTACCTACTGAGCCACCTAGCTGCACCATCATCTTTCACGAGATTTTTGCAAATATTGTTACCTCTGGCAGATATCTCTCTCCATTTGGAACCTAAGATTTTCTGGGTTCTTTAGGTCTCCGTGTTGTGGCAAACAACTCACATTGCTTAAATTTCTGTATGAAATTATTATACGAGGTATTTATGGCATTTCTGTTGTTCATCTCAGACTGCATTAATAACCAAAAAAGGCAACTGAAATAACATCAGTAACTAATGACATATATATCTACTCTTTCCACTTGTTCAAAATTATGATGACTCATAAGTCATTGCCACATGAATTAAGAGCATCTTTGATGAACGGGCTAATGGGGAAGAAGCAGGCTTTTGGAAGAAATATTCAACAATGGACTACGTCTTTACTATTTCACAATTCATCAAAAGATGAAGAGAATGTAAGTTTCCATTGTCCTTACTGTTTGTGAGTTATGAAAAAGCATTTGATTTGGTAGAACAAAATACCACTTTACAGGTTCTTTTTCAACCAGGTGTCTCTCATTCATTAGTCAAAATCATTCAAGATTCCTTGAGAGATATAAAAATAGGAATCACCCTGTTCAATGATCCTCTGATCATAATATTAAGCAAAAAAGGCAGGGAGACCTATCTTTGCCAAATGTATTTGACCCTGTGATAAAGGAGTTCTGGCTCAGATTCTAAATTGAAGAGGGATTCCCTATGGATGTTGAGGTTCTCCAGAGTTTCCTATTCACAAATGATATTGTTCTCATTGCATCGAGCTCTGGAACATTAGGAAGAGATCTATAGTCACTCAAAGGAATTTGGGCTGCCCATATACACAGTACAGACCAAATGGATGAAGAATATTTATTGTCTAGAGAACAACATGCATTTGGACAGACACTTTTTAGAACTTGTCTATCAGTACACATATTTGGGAGAGACAACATAAATGGTCAATGAGTAGACTTCAGAGTCGAATGAGAAAGGAGTAGGTTAGATTGGCTGTGGAAAATTGCAAAGCTATGTTAATGACCCCACGCTTCTCATGAAAGAAAAAGTTCACCTTTTGGATTCCATTATTTTTACCAGTGTTGCTGTGTGATAGCAAAGCATATAATCCAACAGTCTTCAAAGAATTAAAAACTAATATCATAGAGAGAGTGAACAAAATAATGCACAGTGGGCATGAGCAGGCTACCACATACAACCAGTAAGGAACTCTGAAGAATGGGAGTAAAATATGGCATCAAGGAATTTCATGATAGGAAGAGACTTGGTCATGTGGCAAGGCTGAGATACAACAGATGAACTGCCAAAGTATTCCACTAGTATCCTGGCAATGCAAGGAGAAAATGAAGGCCTATAGCATGTTGTGTAGACCCCTTGTACTGAAATGGTGCGAGAATTTGGACAAGAGTCCCCTATGATAGGTGGGCATAAATGGATGGCAATATGCATTACTGGAGGGAATTTCCAAGTTGATGAGATCACAGATCCATTTTTAGTATTTTTTATTGCTAAGGAGAATCACTTTTGAAACGAGGATAATAAAATTAAAATAGTTAATAAAAAACCAAGGCAAAGGAGAACATCGTACACAGTAATATTGTGCAATGACCAGCTTTGATAGACTTAGCTCTTCTCAGCAATACAACGATCTAAGATAAGTCCAAAAGACTCATGATGGAAAATGCCATCCACATCCAGAGAAAGAACTATGGAGTCTGAAGGCAGATCGAACCATGCTACTTTCTCTTTTTTGTTGTGGTTTTTTCTTTCTTGTGGTTTTCCCCTTTTGTTCTGATTCTTCTTTCACAACATAACCAATGTGGGAAATGTTTAATATGATTGTACATGTATAACCTGTATCAGATTGCTTGCTGTGTTGGGGAGGGGGAGAACAGAGGGAGAAACTCAAAGTCTTATAAAAGTGAATGTTGAAAACTATCTTTACATGTAATCAGAAAAAATAAAATACTATTAAGTAGAAAAAAAAACAAGGTAAGTCATGAAGGAAAAAAACAAGCATTTATTAAGTACCTACTATATACGGGCTTTTTACAAAGATTAGCTGATTTGATCCTCACAACAACCTTTGGAAGTAGGTGCCATTATTATTCTCATTTTACAGTCAAGGAAACTGAGGCAGACAGAGGTTATAGGATCACACAGCTAGTCATGTATCTGAGACCAGATTTGTACTCAGGTCTTCCTGACTTCAGCCTTAGCACTCTATCCATCACAAAACTCAGCTGCCTCTCAATGGGTGAGATGGTAGGCAGGCCACCTAATTGCTGTTCAAGGCACGAGGCCTTGTTGAAATACATTCTAGAGTATAGAAAAAATTATCTCATGTGCTCACAGAACTACTTTGCTTCCCAGTATTCAGCGCCTCCAGGTCAGGCAGAAGTTTGCACTAAAAGTAATGCTAAACTTTATTTTTTAAGGGTACAGTGAGGTGCGGTAGAAGGAGTGTGAAAGAAGGGTTAGACTTGTTCTGTTTGACCCCCAGAGCTTGAGTAAGTCTTTACAGAAACCTCTCTGAGTGTTTCAGGCTCCTCAGCTGGTTAATGAGTCAACAAGCATTTCTTAGGCACTGTGTCGAGCACTGTGTCAAGTCCAGGGGGTATAAAGAAAGGCAAAGACTGTCCCTGTGCATAAGAAGTTCACAGTCCATTGGGAGAAGCAATATGTAAATAAGTAAATACTATATGTATTTGTGCGTGTGTGTGTGTGTGTGTGTGTGTGTGTGTGTGTGTGTGTGTGTGTGTGTACACAGAGGCATTTGTTTCTCAGTTGTTTCAGTCATGTCCTAATCTTCTATGACCCCATTTGAGGTTTTCTTGGCAAAGATATTGGAGTGCTTTGCCATTTCCTTCTCTGGATGATTTTACAGATGAGGAAATTGAGGCAAATAGGGTAAAGTGATTCACCCAGGGTCACTCAGCTAGTACGTGTCTGAGGCCAGATTGGAATTCAGGAAGATGAGTCTTCCTGACTGTAAGCCTGGCGCTCTGTGCACTATAATTAAATTAATTTAATTGTAAGTTAATCATTAGAGTTATCTAAAAATGAAATGTGGTGCTCAAGGTGGCAGGGAGTTCTCCCTCACTAGAAGTCTTCAAAAAAAGAGTGAATGAATACTTGGAGATATTATAGAGGCAATTCATATTTGATCTTTGATTACAGGTTAGATTACATGACCTCAGCGGTATCTTCCAAATGAGAATGGTTATTTATAATCACCATCATTTTTTACAGTATTCTTTCTCTTCTTCTTCCTAGAAAGCCATTCCGTATAACGAATAATATTTTTAAATACAGAAAAAAAGAAATAGAAGAGGAAAATATCATCACAATTGCTCAAAACACTGAAAAAAAACCCTATAACGTGCAACATCTCTGAACCTCCCACCTCCAAGAAGGGGTGGGGTGAGGTGATACTGGGCGGGAATATCTTCTCATATCTCTTCTTTTGAGCCATGCTTATTCTTCATAATTTTGCACTATTCAGTTTTGATTTTGTTTCCACTTACATTGTTTTAGTCATTGTATGTATTGTGCTTATGTCACTCTGCATTGGTTCAGGGAGATCTCTCCATGCTTCTCTATTTTCATCACATACATCATTTCTTACAATACAGTAATATTCCATTATATTTATGTACCACAGTTTGCTTAGCCATTCCCCAATCCAATTAAGAAATTTTAAATTTCTGATCGCAGACATCCAAACTGGTTTAGCTCAGTTGTAAACAAAGTTCAAAGGGCAGGACCAGACAGAGTATCGGGGGTAAGAAGGTGTGCCAGTAAGGCAAAATGGGCTTAGTTTAACGGGTGCCCTTGAGGAGTTTGGCTTTTGTTTACGGTGAAAGTACTTTCACCTGTTAAATGCTAAGCCCCAGACCCAAAGCCCAATCAGGTGTGAAACGTGTGTGGGCGTAGATTAAGGATTTAAAAGGGGCCAATTCGGGAACCAATGGGTATCTGGACTCTGGTCTCTAGTCGTTGAGGAGGGACTTGAGAACGCCAGAGGCTTGGCTGCGAGGAGAGGCGAGAAAACTACAGCTGGAAAAAAATTCGAAGCAGAGCCGACCCCTGTGTGGACCCAGGAGTTCGAGCGAGGTCTTGAGGCCGGTGAATATGATTTATGCCATCTTATTTTTCTGTGGCCTCTTGGCTACTCTTGTGAGGCGGGCCTACTGGGCCTGGAGGCTTGTGTTCACAATACTGGAATGGGGAGGTTGGTTCGCTAATTTGTTGCTCTGGGCCCTGAATAAATTTTTTGATGCCTTCTGCTTGGAGAATTCTGTATACCCAACAATTTCGAACCATTCAGATATTTATATGATCCTTTTTGAGATCATAAATTCGGC
>CM053622.1:128785462-128821798 GCA_028646595.1 Phalanger gymnotis | reverse complement strand
GCTAATTTGTTGCTCTGGGCCCTGAATAAATTTTTTGATGCCTTCTGCTTGGAGAATTCTGTATACCCAACAATTTCGAACCATTCAGATATTTATATGATCCTTTTTGAGATCATAAATTCGGCCTTCCTACTACAGAAGGGTGAATGAGATAGATTTGCTAATTAAGTGTTGGCAAACACAAATACGGTCTGGTACTCAGGGGGTCTTACAGGTTTCGCGATGAAAAACAAGGAGCATGCAGAGTGAATGCCATGGGATTTGCTCACTTTGGGACTTCAGCATTCCAACTAGCATCATATAATTCTTTTCTAAGCCTTCCAACATCATCAGGTAGGCTTCTGGGTTTGCGCCATGGTAGGGTACATCTTCAATTTCTTTGGGCTTCTCTAATATTGTCTAGTTCAGTATTCTATATTCACTCATAACACATTCTGCATCTAAAGGTGGGCTATTTCCTAAGTCTCTTCCCTGTGTCGTGGTAAGGTAATTCCTAAATGAAAAACCAAACAAAGTCAAGTCAACAAGCATTTAAGTGGTTGTTACGTTCTAGGCTATACTAAATGCTGAGTGTAAAAAGAAAGGCAAAAATAAATGGTACATGCCTTCACTGAGCTCACAATTTAATGTAGGAAGACAACATGCAAATAATTATGTACAAGCACGATATATATTATATATACATATATAATGTATGTATATATATATGTGTATATATACACACATATATGAGTGTGTGTGTATGATAATTTGGGGATAATCTCATAGGGAAGACACTAGTATTAAGGAAAATTGAGGAAAGCTTCCTGTAGAAGGTGAGATTTTATCACACACTTGAAGGAATCCAGGAAAGCCAGGAGATAGAAGAAAGGAAGGAAAGCATTCCAGGCATGGGGGACAGCCAGTGAAAATGCATGGAATTGAGAGATAAAGTGTCTTTTTTGAGGAACAGCTAAGAGGCCAGTGTCACTGGATTGTAGAGCATATGGAAGGAAATAAGGTATGAGAAAACTGGAAAGGTAGGAAAAGGGCAGGTTATGAAGAACTTTAAGGACCTTAACAGATAATTTTATTTTTGATTCTGGAGGTGGTAGGAAGCCACTATGAACTTATTTTTTTGCTCATTAAAAGCTTCTTAATATCATCCTTTTTCTGCAAGGGTCTGAGTGGTTTGTTGTATTTATGGCTGGAAACTTCTAAGAGGAATTTCAATTCAAATAAATTCAATAAATTCAACAAACATTTACTAAATGACTACTATGAGGGTACAAAAACAGAGATAAGATAAAAAAGTTCCTGCCCTCAAAGAGATTACCTTCTACAAGGGAACACAGTGTATATATGTGTATATACATACATATATATATATATAATATGTTATAATATATTATATATATGTGTATATATATGTATATATAATATGTTATAATATATTATATTATAAAATAATATATAATATATTATATATATTACACATACATTATACAAAAATGTATTTATTATATTTCTTTAAGAGAAATTAAGTAAATGCAAGGTAATTTGAGGGGGGGGAGAACACTAATAATTGAGACTATTAAATGAGTTCATAACTGCAGTGTTCCCAATCTCCCTGCCCCCTGCCCAGCCCTGTCTATAACTAATGCTCTATTAAATACTATATAAATTAGATTGGGGTAGACCTGGGAATAGTGTAGCATTTCCTCATTTCTTCATTGTTTTCTTCATTGCTTTCAAGAAAATAAGGACCATTTTTATATAATTTCTTCTTTAATAGTTACAGCTTCTCTGGCATCTGGCACATTGTTTTTCATGTCATTAACTCATTCATCCAACAAGCATGTATTAAATGCCTGTTATATGCAAAGCTCAGTGTCTACAATAGTCTACAAGTCCTAAGTGCTAGAAGACAAAAATGAAATAGTCCCTTCCCTCGAAGAGTTTTCATTCTATGTGGGGGAAGGGGTATGATATGAACCAACAAATATGTCAAGACAAAATACACTCATATTAAAATACTCAAATGTGTCTTACATTTGGATATATTTTCCAATGATGCATATTGCAACTCATCCATGTCTGCCCACCCTCTCTGACCATAGATATGGATGTGTGCCCATGTCCTCCCATAATTTTGCCATAAGGACTCCACCTTACATGCCAAAAATTTTCTTTGTTTGATATTAAGCACAGTGGAACATACAAGTAGAATCAAATGCTTTCGCATAATCCACAAATAAATAAGAGGAGTGGGATGCAACTTCATAGAGAAGACAATATTTTTTTTTTGAGGCACTCAGGGTTAAGTGACTTTCCCCTGGACACATAGCTAGTAAGTGTCTAAGTTGAAATTTGAACTCAGGTCCTCCAGATTCCAGGATACACTGAGCCACCTAGCTGCCCCAATTGTAGAATATCCCTTGCGATATTCCCTATTCCCAACTAATAGCCTCATCATGCATTCACTCAGTTTGTGTGAATGAGTCTCAAAAAGGCTTTGTATAGATAGAAAAGGCAAATTCTCTCTGTCACTTTTTCTTGGACATTAGTAAGGTTTAAGATTTTTTCCCATATCTTTTCCAACTTCCCTTCTTTGAGGTATCTTATGAGTTGATAACTCAACATCCCCCAAATTTCATTCCCTCCAACAGTTTTCCTCTGTGTATGCTTGGTTTAATTTGACTGCTTTTCTTTGGATTAGAATTCAACAATGGTGGCTTTTATGTCCTTCAGAGTGAAAATAGTTTGTTACAACTACCTTTGCAGATCTTTTCCACTTTTTTTCTGTTTGTTCTTCTTATTGTTAAGTGACTTCAGGATGATTTGCTTAGTTTAATTTCTACTGTTTCCCATCTGCTTCATGAAACAATGCTACTTATTATCATTAAAATTTTACAAACAAGTTTAAATTGTAACTTAATGTTGCCTCTAAATGTCAAATTTCTCTGGCAAATAAGTCCAATTTTTGTTGGACCTAGTTGCTAAAAAGCTAAAAGGCACTAAGTTGCTTTGTAGCTTCTTTTTGTCTCCTTGTTATAGTAATTGATTTACATCAGTTATCCTTCTGTATTAAGTTATTATAATCAGTATTAACATAATATATGCTGTTCAGGACTCATTTTTCATTGTCAATTACTTGTTTAAGTAGGTCAAGATCAGCTGTTTCAACTGCATGCAAAATCATTTTCTCATTGTTATTATTTCTTTTTAGCTTTTTTGCTAATACTGATGATACTTGGTCTGATTGCACACAATAGCTGATTCAGGAGTCTTTTTCTGTCAATTAAAATGCTATCAATTTAGTTTTTTTGTGAGGTTATTTGGTGCTCACCATTTCTGGTGCCTACCAATTCTTTTCTTGAAGAAAATATTTATGATCTTAAGGCATGAAGCTTTTAAAGTATCTACACTTTCTTAAAATTCACACTGCCCCAAAGTGGCCTCAGTCAGGAGGGGAGTGGGTTTTTCCCTCAGTATGGCTCTCTAAGTAGATCATGAGTTCATTTATAACCTTTTAGTGTGTATGTCATGGATTCCTTTGACAATTTGGTAAAACCTATGCACTTCTCAAAATAATGTTTTTAAATGCATAAAATAAAATGTCACAGGACTAAAAATAAAACCAATTATATTGAAATGCAGTTATCAAAATAAAAACAAAAAGAAGTTCCACGGAGTCCTAGTTAAAAATCTTTGAAGTAAAAATTGGAGGACCACTTCTTGGGGAAATTGAAGGGGGAATTCCTATGCAGGCACAAGTTAGACTATATGACTTCTGGGCTTTCTTCCAACTCAAAGATTGTGTGATTCAGTGACTCAAAGCCCAGCACTATTTCCCCAACACCACACCAGCTGAGGAACACTTCTTGGGGCATTTGGTTCATGGATCATTTTCCGGAGCTGAGTCATTCCTTTTGACATCTCCTGGTTCCTGTAGAAATCTATTCTCCTCTCCAACATTTTTTCTCTTTTGGAGGATTAGGACTCAGTTTTGCTTAAATCTGATACTGGTGTTTAATTTCCTACTTCTCCAAAGGGCAGGCATGTCTATAAATATTGATGTGATAATAATAACTTTCATTTATATATGACTTTAAAGTCTGCAAGATGCTTTATATACATTTGATAGCAACAACTGTGAGATAGGTATTGCAGACATCAGGCATTACTACGCACCCCTATTTCCCAGATGAGTAAACTGAGGTTCAGAGAAGTTAAGTGCCTCACCTAAAGTCACATACCTAGTAAGCATTCTAACACTCTGGCCATTATGCAAAGCTACCTCTAAATAAACAGCTTAGATAGGAGACAAGGACTGGACTCATGATTTCACTGAAACAGGGAACTCCCGGGTGAAGAAATCTCCTTTATTCAGGTTGGTATCTTCTCTGCAATTTATAGTCTTAGAGCACTGGGAAATTTAATGACTTTTCATTTTTTTAATGAACAAAATTCTATTTTCTTTTCCTCCTACTCTGTAACACCCCACCCCCCAATTGATGAAGCAAATTTTCTAGGGTCACATATACAGTATGTGTCAAAAGCAGTACCTGAATCCAGGTCTTCCTGGTTTCCAGGACAATTCTCTATCCATTAGAGGACACTATCTCTCGTGCGGCTTAGAAATCAGCTCATTTTTTAAAAATTGCTTTTTTAAAGGCTTTGTTCTTGCTGTTCATTCCAGATAGCAGGTCAAAAACAAACAAACAAAAAACCTAAGAAGGCCCTAGAAGTAACACTAGAGAAAATGTTTTAGAATCTCTGGTGGTTCTAAATACTTTCAACCTAACAAAATAAGGCGTTTTTCCACTGAGACTAAGGGGCACACAGTTATGAGAGGAATGTGTGATTATATTACTAAGTGATTTAGGGCATCAAGCAAAGGTCAGTCAGCTCATTACTTGGGAACATCTAATTTCCTTCTGAGAAGCAGTTAATTGGTTTTAACATTTCTTTCCAGGACTCTGCCTGGGCTCCAGCACTCCGTGGATTATGAATTATTGGATGATATATGTGCCCATTAAGACAGGTCCAAGCTTGCTTCTTCTTCATTTCCTCAAATGTATTTGGTGATAATGTTGTAAGGGCACATGGATGCTCCCAGAAGCAGGCACAATGCGATTCATTAGGCATTTTGACACTTCTTTTGGTGATTGTAACAATTCAATTTTCAACTCCAAAAATATTAATTGCGTGCCTACCTTACTGAAGGTGCTAGGAATTCAAAGATTTTTTTAAAAAAACATAGGCCTTGCCCTCAAGAAGATTCCATTCCATTGGGATGGTATGATAAGACTGTCTAAGGATATAACAGGCAAACAAGAGCCTTGACAAAGTGCTCTAGGAAAACAATATGGCCTTAAAGAGTAAGAGGTATGGAATTTTTCATCTTCTTTGACCTGTGGTCTCCATGCTATGATTATAATCTAAGGATACTATCGAAAAGGGGAAAAAGATGCAGTTCACATGTCTAATGACTGCAGTATGGCTAAACAAACTAGCATATGAATGTAATAGAATATTATTGGCCCTCAAGAAATGAAAAGGAGAAAGAATACAAAGAAACATAAGAAGATTTATTACATACATAGTATTATAAACAAGATTTTATATATGCATACCTACACATATATATATACATACACACATATATATACATATATATATAAATCTTAAACATTGCAATCTCTCTATTCACTTTCCTGTCTCTATCTTCCTCCTTCTCCTGTCTCTTCTCCTCTTCTCTCTTCTCTTCTTCTTTCCTCTCCTCTCTTCTCCTCTCCTCTCTTCTCCAATTTTTCTTTTCCTCTCCTCTCCTCTCTTTCTCTACACCTACCCACAACAAACTAACTGACAGTTCTATAGGTTGTCCAGCATAGTGCCTGTCACATAGTAGGCACTTAATAAATGTTGTCAGTTGACAGATTATCTATCCATCCGTATGTCATAATCTAGACCAATGGTATCAAACTCAATTAGAAACAGGTTGTTTCTATTTGAAAGGCCCCTAGAGGTGCACATCAATTTAGAAAAAAACAGATATTAGCATTACTTATATTGAATTTTTATTTATTTTGCTAAAAAATTTTCCAATTATATTTCAATCTGGTTCAATCAACAGTATTGTTGGTGGGTGTTTGACCCCTCTGGTCTAGACAGTAAGAAATTCATTATCCCCTTGTTTTTTTCATGCAAGGATAGTAAAGCCACCTTCCTTAGGGTGATTATGGAATCTCTTTCCAGGACTCGGTGAAATCAGCACAATGTCATCTATAACCAGGAGCACGTGGAGGACCTCACTATCTATATAATAAGTCCTTCTTTAACTTTAATTCTATACTGCATGACCCTGGCATGCATACATCTCTTTGTTCTGTGCCTTATTTGATGTGAATAATCAGAGCTGTCAAACAAGGTTATCTCAGTTGTTGTAACTTTTGAGGAGTCTTGCACAATTTTGTCATGTGCATCTCGTTAGAAGAGAGTATTTAAGGTGGCATTTTGCTTTGCAGAATCGAATGCTCATTTTATAATAAAGTAACAAGTACAGTGGGATACTTTATTCTTC
Source organism: Phalanger gymnotis (assembly GCA_028646595.1). Lineage (NCBI taxonomy): Eukaryota > Metazoa > Chordata > Mammalia > Diprotodontia > Phalangeridae > Phalanger > Phalanger gymnotis. The sequence continues at coordinate 128,815,233 of CM053622.1, read as the reverse complement.
CTATCAATTGTACGATTATACAGATGTGGTCTCCTGTTGACTACCAAAGCTGACCTAGTCTCTATGAGTCATAGAAAGAGGCAATCTCTGAAAAACCGATCATCTAGCCTTCAGTGGAGAAGTAAATGGCAGGCATGAATAAGCAGTCTGTGACACATTACAAATGAGGATTTACTCAGGAGAAGCAGTATAAAGAATGTTTTCAAAGAAATGTCTCAGCAAAAAAAAAAAATGATGTGGTCAAGTGGAGAAACCATCAGGTAATGGCTGCCCAATTACTTTCTAAGTACCCTTCTGTTGTCAAGAGAACACAAGGAAGGCCATTGGGATGGATTCCCTGTCATAAAGTTATGGGGAGGTATGGAAGAGAGCCACCCAGGTTGGGCAGGTATGGATGCCTTGCAGTTGGCATTATTGGAAGGAAAACCCACATTGATGAGGTTACAGATTTACTGGAGTACTGAAGTATGAAAATGTCTTTTGTTAATCATTATTGCTTTGAATTTCTTTAGTGCTCTAGGAAATCTTTGGGACGGAGACTTTCAGGTTAGGTGGAGGCACCAGGGAAGATAAAGCATGTGAGAGCAGAATCATCTCTTTCTAGCAAGAGATGAGCTGGGCATGTGTTCAATCTATCAGTACTTTGCTGCATTCACATAGGCTTTGAAATCAGAAAACAGCTGCCATGGAAGGTAGTGGGTTCCTGCTTAGTGGACGAGTCCAAGCAAAGGCTAGATATCACTTGATGGGTAGGTTTTAGAGGGTATTCTTGTTCATGTACATTTTAGATTAGATGTCCACTGAGGGTCCCCCTTCCCCACCAACTCTTGAAATTGTTTGATCCTTTGGTAGATATCCAGTATGGCTGGAACATAGAGTGTGAGGAAGGAAAGAATGTGAAAGGAATCTAGGAAGAGCCAGACTGTAGAAGTTTTTAAACGTCGGACTAAGGATTTGTTTTTAGTCCTGGAAGTCACTGGAGATGTTGGAGTGAAGGAGCAGCATGATCAGACCTGTGCCTTAAGATGTTTTTTGAATGGGTCCTTCTGTGGTCTGCTCCTTAGTGAGATAATGACTCTCTTCCCCTTGACTTCTCTACCCACTTACATTTGGTGAAAACATCTCCCTACAAAAACTCACTACTTGGACTATGTTTGTACATGGTTGCAGAAATGAAGGCCACTCCCACTTTCTGCACAGGGTGGGTAAACAGAGCATTATGAATCACCAGCCTCACAGACCCTGCAGGAAAAGGAAGGCAAGAGCCAAATGGAAAGGGGAGAAATTAGTGGAAATGTCAAGGGATATGGAGAGATCTTTAGAATGGAATTCTCCAACTGAAGCTAGACACCTCCCTAAAAGGATTCCTGCCGCTTTATCTAGTCTAATTTGAAGTGTCCATAGTAACATGGTCTTGCAGCATTTTCCTTTGACTATCCCATTATTTTGTTTAATTAATCTGTCAGTTTAGTTAAATAGGAATGTTTAGCTTGGATTGGATAAGTTTGAAGGTGGAGGTGAGCAGTAAGGAATGATAGATGTCTTCAAGTATTTGAAACCCATCGTGGAGAAGAAGGATTTTCTGGTTCATAGGACTATTGGCTTAAGAGAAGGAAAAGACCTCAAAGCTTATCTAGTTTAACACCCAGTCAAAAATCTGACTCCTGTGACTTTGGACAAGCCTTGTAAAATGAGATGGTTGGACTGGGTGACCTTGGATACCCCTCCCAGATCCAAATCTATGATCCTATCATATGTCAATACTGATTGGGTATCTCCTACAAGCAAGGTCCTGCGCTATGCATTACGGACAACATATAAATGAAGAAAAAGTTCTTGACCACAAGAAAGTTACAAAGATCTAAAAATCACCATTCAGTATGGTGTGATGTAAAGTATGGTACAAAGTCAATGGACTAGGAATAAGAAGACCTAAACTCAAGGCCTGATTAAACCAGATGCTTGACCTTAGACAAATCATTTAACCCCTACGGATTTCAATCTATCAGTCAATCGACAAATATTTAAGAAAATTCTGTTGTGAGGTGGGTGATGACTTCTTGTGTGCTTCCAAATTCAGTCATTGGTAGATTACAGAGGAAAAGATGGTACCCTCCCACTTTTGGGGCTGATTTTAAAAAAATATTTAATTTATTTATTTTCAGTTTTTGACATTTACTTCCATAAGTTTTAAATTTTCTCCCCCTCCCCCTCACTTCCCTCCCCAAGATGGCATGCAATCCTATATGGGCTCTACACATACATTCCTATTAAACACATTTTCATATCAGTCATGTTGCATAGAAGAATTATAACAAATGGGAGAAACCATGAGAAAGAAAACAAAATAAAGCAAAACAAAAGAGAAAAGAGTCTATTTCACTCTGCATTCCAACTCCATAGTTCTTTCTCTGAATGTGGATGGCCATTTTCCATCATGAGTCCCTTGGAAAAGTTTTAGGTCCTTGCGTTGCTGTGAAGAGCTAAGTCTATCAAAATCAGTCCTCGCACATTGCGGCTGTCACTGTGTACAATGTTCTACTGGCTGTGCTCACTTCATTCAGCATCAGTTCATGTAAGTTCTTCCAGGTTTTCCCAAAGTCCACCTGCTCACCATTTCTTATAGCACAATAGTATTCCACTACATTCATATACTACAACTTGTTCAGCCATCTCCCAATTCATAGGTATCCCCTTGATTTCCAGTTCTTGGCCACCACAAAAAGAGTTGCTATAAATAATTTTGCACATGCGGGTCTTTTTCCCATTTTTATGATCTCTTTGGGATGCAGCCGTAGAAGCAGTATTGCTGGGTCAAAGGGTATGCACATTTTTATATGGACCGATTATTGCATCATTAGCTTATTTTTCCATAGGTATCAAGCCATACGATAAGACTTAAAGAGAAATTTTTTTTTAAAAGGGAACAGGAATATAACGTCTTGCTCATTTAAAAAACAAAATCCTATTGTTATTGTTAAAAAGACAGACAAATAGACATTGAAGAAGAGTCCAGAAAATGACTCAGCCATTAAGAGAAGTGGCAGCTGAAGCAAAAACTAAGAGTACAAGATTATTTACAAAGCTTTATATTAGTGTATACAGGGGAAATGCTGGATCCAGCTTGTACTGGCTTCAGAGGACTGACTTAAATTTTTGGTGTGAGCCTTTATTCCTCAGAAATTGGCCAATGCCACAAATCAGAGCTTAATAAGTTGTTTTATTGATCATTTAGACTTTAAGAAAGTGATGGAGAAAATGTTTTGTAATATAAATTAAATTTAAAGATGTGTCCCTAATTTACTTCCCTCTCTGCCCCCACCCCCCAAGAGCTGGTTGTTAAACACTTACCAGTATGCCCCCAGTTGTAGCCCACTGAATCAGTTTGGAAAGAGTTTAACAACACTAAGAAAAAAAGCAGCATTTATTTTTAGAATGGCTATAATAGACCAGAGCTCAATGCTAAAGATCTTTGGTTACAAGACCATTCTGTCAGTTTGCCTTTCATTAAAGGGTCTGCTTCAGCATCAGACCTGAAAAAAAAAAAAAAAAAGAAGCATAGCTGTATTGGGTTCACTAGTGAGCTGCTTTGAGGAAGCATCCTTACCTCTGAATTGTTGGTCTGATCCATTGTGCTACTTCCAGGCCCTTAGCAAGAAAGCTTTGAACATGAAACACCAGGATGCTGGAAGTTAGAAGGCAACGCTTTTCCTGGAGCCCTATAAGAAAAAAAAATGCCTTTCTGGTCCTGTACCCTAAATAATAATACACGTAAAAATGTATATTTTTATGCACCTTGAGCTTTTTTTCTGTATATTTGCAAAATATTTTGGGTCTTCTGTCTCCAGGCACATATTTTCAGTGTAATAATTTGTATCATAATTTAATAATATAGACACATACCACCGCCAAAAACATTAACTGAACTATGTGAATTAGATCATGTCATATCATAAGTTGGACTGGCATAGTGTTTATTTAGTATACTGCATTTGGAGTCAGGAAGACCTAGTTTCGAATCTCTCTTCTGACAATGCTAGTTATAAGTTCCCGGACAAGTCAATCAACCAACACACATTTATTAAGCTGCTACTATGCATCAGACACCATGCTAGGTGCTAGGGATTCAAAGACAAAAATAAGATAGTCCCTGACCTCAGAGGGTTTAATTTCTACTGGGAGAGACCATATGTTCACAGATAACTAAAGACAGGATATAAACTAAAAAAAATTTGCTATGCCGAGGTTGGCACCTAATCTCTTATTTTCCTCTTCCGTAGAATGGGGATGATAATAGCACCTACCTTTCAGGGTTGTTGTGATGATTAAATGACATAATATTTGCAAAGTGCTTAGCACAGTGCCCGGCACATAGTGGGCACTTAAAACCTATTTTCTTCTATCATTCATCCACCCTTCCTTCCTTCCATCCTTTTTTCTTTCCTTCCATCATTTTTTCTTCCTTCCTCCTTTTTCCTTCTTTCAATCATTATTCATTCCTTCCATTCATCCTTTTTCCTTCCTTCTTTCCATCCCTTTTCCTTTCTTCCGTTCTTTTTCTTTCTTCCTTCCATCCTTTTTCCTTCCTTCTTCCATCTTTTTTTCTTTCCTTTTTTCTTTCCTTTTTTCTTTCCTTTCTTCTTTCCTTTCTTCTTTCCTTTCTTCTTTCCTTTCTTCTTTCCTTTCTTCTTTCCTTTCTTCTTTCCTTTCTTCTTTCCTTCCTTCCTTCTTTCCTTTCTTCTTTCCTTTCTTCTTTCCTTTCTTCTTTCCTTTCTTCTTTCCTTTCTTCTTTCCTTTCTTCTTTCCTTTCTTCTTTCCTTTCTTCTTTCCTTTCTTCTTTCCTTTCCTTCCCTCCTTTTTTCCTCCTTTCCTTCCCTCCTAGTAATAGCACCTACCTCATAGGGTTATTATGAGGATCAAATGAAATAATGTATCCAAAAGGTTTTGTGAACTTTAGAGCACGTATGTGAACTAATTATAATTTTGATTTTATAATAAGTCTATGATCCTCTAAGATTCAGATGTTTCATCTTATTTCCCACTAACACCTACTTGTGAGCCCTTTTCTCAGAATGAATAGTTACACTCACTGTGATATTTACAGTTTTTCAATAGAAGTAGGCTGTTGCTGCTTCCTGTCTAAGGCTGACCTGAGCCAAGCCAGGCAAAAGCAGACCTGTTCACCTCCCACCACGTGCCAGTCTTTCCATCATCGTTTTAATTATTTTTTCCTGCTCTTCAGTGAACTTCTTCTAATGCCTCACATGGAGTATATTCATTAGCATTTTTCTGGGTCGAGTCTAATTTATTGTTTTAATCTTTGGTTTCTTAACTCTTTTCATCTGCTTCTTTTCTTACTGTATCTACAATAGTGTTGGCAAAATTTCCTACTTTGCTTTCCTCAGCAGATGTTATTAGCATGGTTAAATTGCATTTGTACAGGGCTTGAGTCCCACCCCCCCCTGTAATGTTTATGCCTCAATCAATCAATTAGCAAGTATTTATTTAGTGCCGATGATGTTGCAGGTACTGTTTGAGAGGTGCTGGAGATACAAAAATGAGACCATGCCCTGCCCTTGGGGATACAATAATGCAGGCAAGGCGCTGGAAGAAAGGGAAGGGAGCTTTGGTCTCAGCAATCACAGGGATTGTGAATGGAGGGAAGATTGTGAGGCCCTTTTCAATAGCAATGGTAATATAGATTTGATTGTTTTCCAGAGCAAAAGCACATGTTGGAAAACTGTGTTCTAGCCGTGGGTGGGAGTGATGGGTAGGACTGTGTCTGCGGACTTGGGGTAGGCTCTGGTGTCCTGGTGGACGGATGGGTGGCTTCTTCATAATCAATACCCACTGAGAGGTGGCTTGGGCAGGGTATAACTGCCTCCTGTCTTACAGAGGGTGAAATTAAAGTCCGAGGCCACATAAGCCGATGGGAGAAAATGATCTCCTGAATCCACATTTGGTGCTCTGTCTGCAGCAACTTGAGATCTCTCACGAATAGCGGTCACTTAACCTACATTTGTACCTCAGAAGATAGAGGACTCCCCCTCGTTGGAGAAAGCAAAGGTTGGCTGTCCACTTTAGGGCCTCTTGTTGAGAAGATTCTTGGTCAGGTATGGGTCAGTCTAGGTGGCTGCTGTAGTCTCCTACCAGCTTTAAGGGTCTGTGAGTCTATGACTCCTTCCACCATAAAAAGTCCCCAATCCTAACTCATCTTAGTTATGATTTTCTTGAATTGACCTTGGGGGTAGCTAAATGGTGCAGCAGATGGAGCACAGGCCCTGGAGTCAAGAGGAGCTGAGTTCAAATCTGGCCTCAGATACCTACCAGCTGTGTGACCCTCATCGAGTCACTTAATCCTGGTTGCCTCCAAAAAAAAAAAAAAAAAAGAAAGTAAAGAAACCTTCTGGCCTTGTTTAGGCCCATCCTAGGATGGCAAAAATCTCAGATCTGGCCCAACTTGAGGACTTTCTATCACAGTCTTCTAAGACCCACGGCCCCCTCTACTCTAGTATAAGTTATTGCAGAAATCTATCTTAAAGCTTTGATAAGGAATGAGGGACCGTTAAGTCTACTCCTATACCTGATCAGTAGAAAGTAAGCTCCTTGAGGGCAGGGTTGTTTTCTTTTTTTTTTTTTTTTTTGTCTTCATATCCCCAGCCCAGCACCTGACACAAAGGAGTCCCTTAATAAATACTTGTTGTATTGATTTAAATTGAAGGCTACAGGCCTTTCAGCCAAATTTCAACCAGGTGATCGTATTTCAGAGAATTTCAATTATACTTCCTGGTCATACCCCATCACTCATCTGACCATATCCCACAACTTTCTTCCCTAATGCAGCGATACCTTGAATGCTAGATGGCACAGTGATGGGCCTAGAGTCAAGAAGATCTGAATTCAAATCCAGCCTCAAACACTTACTTGCTGCGTGACCCTGGGCAAGTCACTTCACTGCTGTTTGCCTCAGTTTCCTTATCTGTAAAATGGGAGTAATAGAATTTACCTCCCAAGACTGTTGTGTAGATCAAATGAGAGAATGATTGTAAAGTGCTTAGCACAGTACCTAGCACATAGTAGGTGTTATATATGAACTATTATTATTAAATGAATGGAGATTTGTTCTTTGTTAGCTCATGCTGCTTTTTATCCAAGGACTTCATTGCCTCCAAGCCAGTTATATATTGTTTTTCATACTTCGTTGAATTTTTTCTCTAATTAGAGTCAAATGAAAAGATTTACCAGCTGGTCACTTACAGAATTGCTCTTTTCTTTAAATTTGGAAGAAATGCTTTTCTGATCTTTTTTATTTTTTTGTAATTTGATTTTATAAGAATATTTGTACGTTGGTTTATAAATAATTACTTTATAGTCAGAGCTCTTATTTGCTAGGTTACATATGGAAAAATGTTATTTTTGGTTACAATTTTATCATCAGTAGAAGAGACTAGAGCCTTGAAGGCTGTCCTCCAACCAGAGTATCATGTGAAGAGTGTAAAAAGTTGCTCGACTGATGAAGGTTGATTATCAATATTAAAGGAAAAAAAAACCAAGACTGCCATGCTCACTCAAGCATTTACAACTCTCGTGCACATTTTCAAGCAAAGTGGCAGCAAGGTGACACAGCAGATAAAGCACTGGGCCTGGAGTCAGGAAGATCTGAGTTCTAATCCAGGCTCAGAGACATGTACTGGTTGTGTGACACTGGGCAAGTCACTTCGTTACAATTTGTCTCGGTTTCCTCAACTGTAAAATAAGGATAATAATAGCACCTACATCCTAGGGTCATTGTGAGGATCAAATTAGATAATATTTGTAAAATGTTTAGCACAATGCCTGGCACATAGTAGGTACTTAATATATACTTATTTCTCTTTCCTTCTTCCTTTCTTTTTCTTTCTTTCTTTTTCTTTCTTTCTTTTTCTTTCCTTCCTTCTTTCCTTCCTTCTTTCCTTCCTTCTTTCCTTCCTTCTTTCCTTCCTTCTTTCCTTCCTTCTTTCCTTCCTTCTTTCCTTCCTTCTTTCCTTCCTTCTTTCCTTCCTTCTTTCCTTCCTTCCTTCCTTCCTTCCTTCCTTCCTTCCTTCCTTCCTTCCTTCCTTCCTTCTTTCCTCCCTTTCTCCCTCCCTCCCTCTCCCTTCTTTCCTTCCTTCCTTCCTTTCTTTCTCTCTCTCTCTCTCTCTTTCTTTCTCTCTCTCTCTCTTTCTTTCTCTCTCTCTTTCTTTCTTTCTCTCTCTCTTTCTTTCTTTCTCTCTCTCTCTCTCTCTCTCTCTTTCTCTCTCTCTCTTTCTCTCTCTCTCTTTTCTTTCTTTCTTTTCTTTCTTTCCCCCAAAGGCTAAGATTCCTTGATTCTTGTGAAGAGTCTAAATGAAAAGGGAATAGGGATTCCCTGGAAATGTTGAGATCCTCCACAAAAGCTCTTTTTTTTTTTTAATGCAGATAACATTATCTTGGGGCTCAAGCTATTACTAAACCTCCTAAACATGACTTGGGGCTGTTTACAAGAAATTGCCCTAGAAATCCATGCAAGAAAAGCCAAGTGGATGAAGAAATGCATAATGCCCCTTCATTCATTCTTGAAATCCAAGTGAATGGGCAAGCCATTAAATTAGTCCATCAGAACACATATCTCAGATGGACTCTGAAGATGGATGGTGAGCTGGGACCAAAGCTGTGCAGGAGGAAAGTGAGCTGGATAGCATTTGGGATATTGTACAGTGCTTTCAAAGATGTTTCACTGTTTAGTACTACAAAAACATGCCTTTCTAACCTGTGAGTCATAGAATACTGTGATTTCTGGAGAATCAGAATTTTGAGTGACCCAAGAGGCAACAGAGAGATATAAGATGAGTATATGTAGGCAGCCCCATATTACCAAAAATGATCTGCATGTAATAAGTGTTTTTAAGGGAATATATAATTAGAAAAAGATTAGTTGTCTAGTAAGAACAAGGGGCAAATAGATAGACAGCAGCTTGTGCAAGCACAGAGCCTTTTTTCACTCCATTGGTGACTGGGAAAGCACTAGAGCATCATACACTAACTAGAACCCAGACAAGCACGCTATCATGAAACTGATGTACAATATTGGCAAACGTCTCCAGGCAACCAAATTTTGACATAATCTCCCACCAGACCTCATAACTGACAGTTTCAAAGACCTTGGTCAGATCAATGGACATCGTGTACAGACCTGTCTTCTGCTCCTGTCATTTTTCCTGGAGTTGTCGGACAGCAAACACCATACCGACTGTTCCCCGGTCCTTTCTGAACCCACACTGGTTCTCAGGTAGATGACCATCTTCCAGGTGAAGGATCAGCCTGTTAAGGAGAACTCTGGCAAGAATCTTGCCAGCAATGTCTAAGACAGACTCTGCTCTCCCCCGCCCCCAAGATTGTCATAGGACGATCTATTTCCTTTACCTTTATAGAGAAGAACAATCGAAGAGTCCTTGAAATACTGGGAGATAACCTCCTCTTGCCATATAACCTGAAAAATCTCAGTCAGCTTTTGTATGAGCAATGGACCCCTGCCCCCGCCTTGTAAATCTCAGATGGAATAGAATCAGCACCAGGTGCTTTGCCATAGGAAACGAGCCTAATGATATTCCAAACCTCTTCTTCAATTGAAAGTTTGACTAGGGAGGGATTGATTTCAACTTGAGGTATATGTGCAATGGCTTCAGCATTGATTGATGATGGTCTGTTGAGAGCACTATGGAAGTATTTGGCCCATCTCTCAAGGATCATGTCTTTATCACTAACAAAAAGTGGCTCCATCAGCATTGAGTAGCGGACATGTACCATAGGTCTTTGGCCCATAAATAGCCTTCGGTGTATCATAAGGCACTTTGGATGGTTACTATCAGCACAAAACTGAATCTCATCTGCATTCTCACTGAGCCAAGAATCCAACATCTCTCTAAGCTTTGTTTGCACTTTACTTTTGGTGGAATTAAATGCTGCCCTCTTAGAAATGGACAGATTATCCTGCTGGTAAATCTGTAGACTTCTTGTCTTTCATTTAGCAGCTTCTGGATTTCCCCATCATTGTTGTCAAACCAGTCTTAACGTTTGCGAGTGTTCTGACCCAGATGAGCAAATGCAGTGTTGTACACAAAATCTCTAAAAGCTTCCCACTGTTTTTCTTCTCCACTGTTGCCAACTGTGTGTCGGCTCAACTTTCCTCCAAGTTAGCAATGAACTGTTCCCACTCAGAGAAGTGCTCTAATCTGTTGGCCCTAAGTCTTCTGGTAGTCATCTTGCCTCGGAGCTACCATTTTTGCTGAATGTGAATATTTAGCTTGAAGAGGATAAGTCTATGATCAGTCCAGCACTCTGCACCATACATTGCCTTCATCATGCTCACCTTCTGTCTGTTTCTTCTCCTTACAATGACATAGTCTTATTAAATGCCAATGTTTGCTGTGAGGGTGCATCTACAAAGTTTTATTGCATTTAGGTAAATGGAAGACAGTGTTGGTGATGAGGTCATGAGATGTACAAATCTTCAGTAGTAAGTGACCAATAGCAAGTGACCATTGCTATTGTTGTTTCTGACTCCATTCTTCCCAAGGACTTCCTTCCATGTCTGGTAGTCTGTGCCTACTCTGGCATTAATGTCACCAAGTTATAAGCTTGTCCTCTTTTAGCACATTGATGATGAGGGTCTCCATAATATTCATGACATTTTTCTTTGACCTTGTCAGGGTTTCTCATGGTAGGAGTATATGCACTGATGATAGTGGTATGGCACTTTCCTGGAAGTGGCAAACACATTGTCATGAGCCTGTCATTCACTCATTTTGGTAGGCATATGAGCTTGTTGACTAGATTAGTTTTTATTACAATACCTATGCTTCACCACTCTTCATTACTGTAGCCACTCCAGAAAAACATGTATCCAACTCCGATTTCAGTAAGCTGGCCTTCATTTGCCAGCCTTATTTCAGAAAAGGCTGCTATTTGGATGTGATATCTGCTGAGTTCCCTCACAACAAGAGCTGTTCATCTTTCAAGTCTACTGGACTTTGTATTCTCCATAAGTGTGCAGACATTCCATCTACCAATGGTGAGTGGAATCATCTTTGCAAAAGTTTAGTACATTTTTGCGTGTGTGTTTTGACTGCAGGGTGAGGTCCCCACTTTCTGTAGCAAGCAGGCCAGAATTGAGTGAAAGACAATTTTTAGGGCACCTTTTGTAGTCCCTTCCTCATGCCAGAGGTGAGTTGTGCAGTCCTTAAAAAAGGTTGCTCAGACACCCAAGGGGCTGCTAAATCCCACTACTGCTTCAGTCAGTGAGAAGAAACCCCTATGGCCTGAGCCACCTGTGTGCAGGCTTGTGATTATAGTTCCCAGTGTATCCGCATCTGCTCCTTCATTACTTGCCCATCACCACAGGACTTTGAGGTAGATAAAAATTGTAAAATTATATGGGTGATGTCTTTTGACTTGTGTATGAGTTGGATTTAAGTGAGGCAGAATTGTTCAAAGTCATTGGCCTCACTTTCTCTTCCATTAAAGTCATCAAAGTCCAGTGCTGACAAAATTCAAAATGACTGGTGATGGCTCAAGAAGCAGCGGGTGACTTTGGCATCTTTGCTGTCTGGTCAGTCTTTAAGTACTCCATAGAGCCTGCTTCAGCTGCCTTCATGGCTATTGGAACGAATTGTTCTCATCTGCCCCTTCCTTCATGCTAAGTCTTCACATGCTTGAAGTAAACATCCCCCCTAACTCACCAACAGACTTGAAGCCTGTCAGTTACCCTGAACCTGGTTTAGCCCATCTGCCAAAATGGTTTCCTGGGGTATGGCCGCTGGACATACTACAGCTTTTTGGAGCCACAGGTGAGAGTTGGATGAATCAGGTGGATACAAAAGGTAGAAGGCAGCCCTAAAAAGGACTCAGCGACCCTCACACTAGAGGTATTAGTCTTCCCTGAACATACCCTACACTCATATGGGCAGAGCATGCGGAGTTTGGAAAGAAACATACCCTTGAAGCAGTAAATTGAAAAGGAAGCCTTGCTCATGAAACGGAAGAAATGGGTCTCCTATCAAGGACTCACAAATGGTCCTGGTCTTAGCCTGTCTTGCTCAATAATGCCACATGGTGAGTAGAAATGTTAGCTCCTTCAGGGCAGGAACTGTCTCATTTTTGTAATTGTATCCCCCAGTGCCTAGCACAATGCCTGGCATATTTTGTATTGTTTGATTATTGTAGCATATACCTAAGTTCTTACTGATTGATCAAAGGCATTGTGCCAGGCCCTTTTGGGAGTGTAACTATTTAAAGCAGGTTAAATTGTAGTCTCTACTCATAAGAAGTTTTATCATATAGAAATATGGATGCCATGATGCACAGGCAATTGTAATAGAAGATTAAATAAAAAGTAGATAAGAATTACAAATAAAATCATCAGGGTTCAAGAGAAGGGAGATATTAGTGCCTTGAACGTTCTAGAGCTTAAAAGTTTAAATAATGAATATTAACAATGAATATATAAAAAATAAGAGGCGATTATTGGTTCCCCTCCTTCCCTTTTCCTCCCCCATATGCAAAAAAAGGAAAGTTTACTAAATATAAGGGTTTTTTTTTTGTTAAACAGAAAAGTCTCAGTTTAGCAAATATAAACAAACTTTGTTTAACCTATAGGCATGTCCCATAAAGCTAAATGGTGTTTTTTCATGTTCAATTGGGCCCAGCAGTAAAATTTTAGTAAAGGAAGTCTGGAAGCAGAGCAGAGGAGGATAAAGAAGTTTCTCTGGGCTTACAGCAATTAGGTCTGAGTTTTATATTGGGTGATTATATTTGGTTCTTTAAATAGGTATGTCACTCCAAGTCTGATGGTCCTTAAGAGCTGTGATAAGCATATCTAAAATGATTTCTGAAGATTTCTTTTCTGTGTTTTCAGGCTTTGGATAACAACACCAGGTATCCCTAGCGAGTGTCAAGCCAACTTGCATCTTACTATTAGTAGAGCCTTATGGGGTGCTGCCAAATTCGCTGAGAAATGGTGTTAAGAAAAAAAAGAGAGATTTTGCATCTTTTCTAATCAAATTGGGCCCCAGTAGGTATCAAAGCATACATCAAATTTTGAACACTTGAAAGCTATCTCAAGTCTAATCTGAAGCATTCTTGACTTGGTGTGAAGTGCACCAAAAGTATCGCCACTTTTTGTCTCATCTGGGCTATTAAAATACAGCACTAGTTGGCACTTCCCCCACTGCACCTTTCACATTCTGAGATTTTACCTTGTACCCATGAAAACTGGCAAAGATGACAAATTATGGAAATAGTCTATGTTTTGGGGAAATATTAACATTTTAATCATATAATATAGAATACACTGATATTAGTAAAGAATAATAATGCTGTTGTTGGTGTTATAAATTGGTCCAACCATTGCGGAAATCAATTTGGAACTACACTGAGAAAGTGACTACCTTAACTATACCCTCTGATCAAGAAATTCTACCGCCAGGCACATAACCCAAAGAGGTCAGTGATAAAAATAAAGACCTCCTGTACACTAAAATATTTGTAGCATCATTATTTGTAGTATCAAAGAAGTGGAAACAAAGTAGATGTTCATTAGTTGGGGAAACGCAAAAAAACTTGTGATAAGTGAAAGTAATGGAATATTAATGTGCCGTAAGAAATGATGAATATAGATAGAGTAAGGGAGACTTGAACTAATACAAAACGAAGTAGGAAAGTAGGAAAACTACATACCTAATGAGTACAACAATAAAATGGGAAGAGCACCAACAAAACGATCAAAACAGAATGTTGCCAAAATTCGAAGGCCGAGCTTGACCCTCAAAAGAGATGTGGAAATGCACTATCAATCCTTCTTTGCAGCGAGGGAGACTACGTACACGGAAATTACATATAATGTTTGATTAAATTTGTGTGTAGGTTAATTTTGCTGGATTTTTCCTTTTTTTTTTTTAAAAAAAAAGGAATAGCTCTCTGGTAGGGGGAAGGAGGAGAGATAAACCGGATGGATAGATGGATAGATGGATAGATGGATGGATGGATGGATGGATGGATGGATGGATGGATGGATGGATGGATGGATGGATAGATGGATGGATGGATAGATGGATGGATGGATAGATGGATGGATGGATAGATGGATGGATGGATAGATGGATGGATGGATAGATGGATAGATGGATAGATGGATAGATGGATAGATGGATAGATGGATGGATGGATGGATGGATGGAGAAGAGATTCATACATTGAATAGATAGATGATAATGAGATGGACAGGCAGATATAATAGACTGATACGTTAGACAGATGATAAATGTGTTAGATGGAATGAGAGGTAGATAATAGGCAATTGATTTAGTGCTTACTATGTGCTAGGCCAGGGATGGTGAACCTGTGGCCTTAAGGCCACGTGTGGCCTTCTAAGTCCTTGGGTGCAGCCCTTTGACTGAGTCCGAGTTTTACAGAACAAATTCTTTTCTTAAGAGGATTTGTTCTGGGAAGTTTGGATTCAGTCAAAGGGCTGTACTTGAAGACCTAGAGGGCCGCATGTGGTCTCAAGGCCAAAGGTTCCCCATCCCTGGGCTAGGCATTGTGCTAAGTAGTAGGGATAAAAATATAAGCAAGAAAGATAGTCTCTACTCTCCAAGAAACTTAAATTTTGAAAAGGGGAAGTAACACATAAGGAGAGCTGGAAGGGAGTGGGAGAGCAAGGTACCAATGCTGAGGCAAAGCCGTTGGAGAGGAAGTAGAAAAGTCTGGAGAGTGAAGAGTGGAGCTAGGAATGCGCATCTCGTGAAATGGTGGTCAGAGCAAGGGACCAATATATCAGAAGAGAAAGCCAGAGGGCAGCAGGGTGATAAGACTGATGGAGGAGGCAAGGAGATGGAGAATGAGACTAAGTGCAGCTGGACCTGATACAAGCACGGCCTAAGCACTGCAAATGGAGGCAAACTCTCTCTTGAGGGAATTTAGATCCCTCTGTCCCTCAAAGGGGAAGACCTCCAAAAAACACAAATTTAAATCCCCCTTTTCTCTAAAGGGAAGAAAAACAGACAATGCCCGTGCAATTACAGAAAGGTTTTATGAAACAGAGAAGAAAAAAATCACATGCACATGGGTACTATCCAGCTTGTGCTAAATAGGAAACCAGGTAATAAATGGGAAGGGTTTATATACCTTTTAAACAAAGGAAGGTAAGGAATTTGGGGGGAAAGATAGGCTTAGAAAGGAATAAATCAGTGAGCCCCAGAGGAATTCCAGGGGTCAAAACTGGCCCTTTGATACACAAATCAGAAGGCACCCTTGGTGATAAGCAGCCCATAGTTCAAGGCTTGATAAGGAGATGTCTCCAAAAACAGGATAATTCTGAGAGCCCCATAACCAAAGTTAGAGGAGTCTCTGGAGATAAGGTGTCTGCTGTAAGTCCATAAACCATCAAATGGCTCCCAGTCTGCTTCACAGCTGGTACGTGCTTAATTGGCTTTAGAGTTGATAATTTTCTGCACCTCCAGCTGAGTTTACTCTCTGTCACTGCAAAGGACTGTTGGTATGTCAAGCCAATACAGCCAGTCCTCATACTGTTCTTCTAGTTATCTGGATAATTGCAAGAAGGTGGGGTGGGGGTAGGGGCGAGGGCTCAAGCAAATCAAGGAATCCATTTCCACGGCACCTTATGAAATAAATTAAGGCCAGTCAGGGATTCACCAATCAGAAAAGAGGCCCACAAGAAATGATGGTGACATAAAAACAAAAGATCATAAA
This sequence comes from Phalanger gymnotis, assembly GCA_028646595.1. Lineage (NCBI taxonomy): Eukaryota > Metazoa > Chordata > Mammalia > Diprotodontia > Phalangeridae > Phalanger > Phalanger gymnotis. Next base: position 128,799,471 of record CM053622.1, on the reverse strand, counting down.
AAAGAAAAACAAAACAAAGAAATAAATAAAAATAAAAGGAAGCAGTGAGGACAAAGAGCCAACATAGCTTAATGAAGAACATAACACACTGGTGTAAGGGCCCTCTGGCAAAGCCTGGGCTGGCAGCAAAGATCATGGGGGAGTTTTATTTCTTCCCAGCTTAAGAAGAGAGGAAGCATATGTGAGCTCAGAAGAGGCTGGCGCTTCCCCCCACCTTCCCCTTTACAGCGGGAGTTTTGAGGAGCTCTTTTGAGAGAGGAAGATTGTGGGACTACCCCAGGAGGCATGGAGTCCAGAACAGCACAGCCATAGCAACCACAGTGGCTGGTGGTACCAGGACATGCATAATTCCCTTCTTCAAACTGAAACCTCCATGAGAGACCATGAACGGTGACCTCCAAATGGAAAAGAGGAGAGGCATATAGCTATGCCATTTTTTTTTTGTTTTGTATTTTTAAAATCATGGTGGTTTGCTCTGGTAGCTGAAGAACTGAGAGAAAAACAGATAACGTGGAAATGGTGATCTTTCCCCCAACCCCTTTTTGCCTTACTTCATCCGGGTGCAATGGACATCCATTTCTTACTATGCTCTTTAAAAGAGAAAAAATTCCGTTAAAGACTGCATTTGCTAGATCGAATTTTATTTCTCATAAACACCTCTTGTGGAGCCTGTCCTCACATTTCTTTTGTTTGCAGCATGAGGGTGTGGGATATCTAGAGTTTTTTATTCTCTAACGGGGAACATAAACAATCACAAGTTATTTCATTACCGCACTTCTGAGGGCAGAGTTACTACAAACTTGGACTATTTAAAAATCTGCCTGTTCAAACACGAACCTGACATAGTAGTGACTGAGGGTTATATCTGACTAATCTCTCTCTCTCTGTCTCTTTCTCTCTCTGGCTCTCTCTTTGGGGGGGTACAGGGATTGGACAGGGTTACTAAATTGGTAGATGAGATGAAGACTATAGATATACTTTCCCTAGATTTTAACAAAGCTTTTTATAAAACATCTTTTGCCTTTCTGGTAGAGGAGATAGAAAGATGTGGACTAGATAATACAGTCAAATGGACTGGTGGGATGGCCAGACCAGACTCCAAGTGAGGTTGTTAGTGGCTCACTGTCAACATGAGTGTCTGGAACACACTCCATCTTCATCTGGACCTCATGGTATCCTTGTCCCCTTTCAAGATGCCCTTCAAATAATACCTACTACAGGAAACCTTTTCTGATCCCCCCAAAATGCTAGTGCTCTCCTTCCCTCCCTCCATTGTATTTAACTACCTTAATTTATTTTATGTATGTATATATACATATACAGGTATACATACATGTATGTATCCATACATACATAAACACACATATTTGTGTATGCATGCATATTCATATACATGTATATATGAGAGTAGGAATTGTTTCGGATTTTTATGTTTGTATCCTTGAGAAATTGTTTCTTTTTTGTTTGTTTGTTTGTATCCCCAGCACCTAGTTTGGCATTTGGCATATCATAGGTACGCAATAAAATGTTTGCTGATTGATTGAATATGGCAATAAAGTACCTTAGAGATCTGTGCTTGACTCTATGCTGTTTAACAGTTTTTTAATAGTGACTTAGATAAAGGCATAGTTGGAGTATGTTCATTGGATGACACATAACACAAGAGAAGCAGAAAACCCAAAGCTGGGACAGTTAACACGCTGGATGACACTCCCACTTTCTTCAGTTGAGTTCTGCATAGCATGATCTTGAAGTCCTCTCCATCCTGGTCGCCTTTATATGGACCTTCTCTTTCTCATCACTATCTTTCCTAAAATGTGATGACTGGACTGCAAACAACCCTCATGGTGTGGCCAGAGGGAGAGGGGAGTATTTTAATGCAGGACCATATCGTGATGGTTCTTTTGTTTTTGTTTTTGGTAGAAGGAGCTGGCTGCTAAAATAGCTTATTGACTCATCCTGATTTTGTAGTCTACTAAGACTTGCCTTTCAAAACACAAATTCCTTATCCACCAAAGTCTGTCTCCAGTACTTCATGATGTCATGGAAAAGGCCTACATGACTATACATATTTGTGACATGAGTTTTGTTTTTCTATTTTCTTTTTCAGTTGAAGAAGAGAGAGAGGTAGGAAAGAGAGAAAATTAATTTGTTCATTAAAATAATAATTTTTTTAAAAGAAATGAATGGACTGGGTCCCTTCTTCAAGGAGCAGCCCAGCTGCATACAGAGAGGCTTATCTTGAGATTGCCACTGGGTGATGAATTGTTTTGGCCATGGGACAGAAAGATAATTCTGCAATGATGGAGTCTGAGTGTTGAGGAAAAAGAAACAGATGGCATGAAGAATCACGTGGTTCCTAGACTGTTTATAGACACTAATTTAACTATCGATTCTCTTAAAAGTGTAGTTTTTGATATACTTCTGGAGGAGACTGAACCATATCCCTATTGACCCTCTCACTACAAGTGAAAGCAGCAGCACCCAGATGTGACAGCTGAAAGGAAGGCTCCTTTCTAAAGGCAAGTGAGCTGTTCTGTTCTTGTGAAGCTTCAGAAACAAGAAACATTCCATGAGCCCCTGGGTCACCTTGACTCGGTGCGCCTGTGATGAAAGCAAGTAAACAGACAAATCTAAAGGCAGTTGCAGCCAAAGGTGAAAAAAGAGCATTCCCTAAATCACTATTGATTAGAGACATGCAAATTAACACAATTCTGAGGTACTACCTCACGCCTATCAGATAGGCTAACATGACAGACAGAAAAGGAAAATGATAAATATTGGAGGGGATGTGGGAAAATTGCCGGTTCAACCATTATGCAGAGCAATTTGGAGCTGTGCCTAAAAGGCCATGGAACTGTGCATATGCCCTTTGACTCAGCAATACTACTACTAAGTCTGTATCTCAAACAGATTTTTTTTTACAGTCAATCTATTTATACAAAAATATCTATAGTAGCTATTTTTGTGGTGGCAAAGAATTGGAAGCTGAAGGGATGCTCATCAATTGGGGAATGGCTGAACAAGTTGTGGTATATGATTGTGATGGAACGCTATTGTTCTTTAAGAAATGACAAGAATGCCGATTTCAGAAAAACCTGGAAAGACGTACATAAACTGATGCAAAGTGAAATGAGAAGAACCAAGAGAACACTGTACACAGCAACAGTAACAATGTGTGATGATCAACTGTAAATGATTTAGCCATTCAAAGCAATACAGTAATCTAGGACAATTCCAAAGGACTCATGATGAAAAATGCTATCTGCCTCCAGAGAAAGAACAGATGGAGTCTGAATGAAGATTAAATCATACTATTTTTCATTTTCTTTAATTTTTTTCATGTTTTTTTTGGTCTGTATCTTCTTTCACAACATGACTAATACAGAAATGTTTTACATGATTGCATGTATAACCTATATCAAATTGCTTGCCTTCTCATTAAGGGGGAGGGGAGGAAAGGAAGAAGAGAATTTGAACGTCAATTTTTTAAAATGAATGTTAAAAATTGTCTTTACATGTAATTGGGAAAAATATTTAAAAGAGAGAAAAAAAGTAGAACATTCAAAGGAAAAACCTGATAAGATCCTTGAAACTAAGTCAATTTGTGCCTTTGAGGGTGTAAAAAGAGCAGTCAGTCAGCTGACTTTTCTCCACAGTGACACCTGCAGATTATAGGTAATAAGCAGCAGAACAAGAACTTACAGCCAGGTCTCCTTACTCCAGACTAGTGTTTTTATCACATTACAAGATATTGTTCCTATTACCTACCATTCCTTGGAGAAGTTTAACTAATGATGATGATGATATCACTTTGTGGTTTTCTTTTCTATAACCCCGTGGAATCGATGTTGGAGATATTATTAACTCAGTTTTACTGATGAAGAAACTGAGGCTCACAGATGCCTTAGGATCCACTCAAAGTCACAGAACTAGTGTCAGAGCTAAGAACTGAACCTGGGTCGTTCCTGACTTGGTTTACTATACCAAAGTATCCTATGAAAAGCTGAAAATTTAACAATCAGCTCTGATGAACCAGAAACCGACTCAGCCATGAAGGGACATGGCAGGCAAAGTAAAAACCAACTCAGAACATAAGGTTATTGACAAAGCTTTACGCAGGTCTGTGTGGGGGAACTGCTGGAGCCAACTTAGACTAGTTCATCAGAATGGATTATTGAGTTTCCCAGCATGAGCATTCACATCTCAGAAATCAGTAAAAGCCACAAATCAGGTTTGCTTTGTTGTTTGATTGATTGCCTAGACTTAAGGCAGTGATGCAGAAAATGTTAATAATACAATTGTTATTCAGTTGCATCTAACTCATCAAGACCCCATTTGGGGTCTCAACAAAGTGGTTTGCTGTTTCCTTCTCCATTTTACAGATAAGGAAACTGAGGCAAGTAGGATTAAGTGACTTGCATGGGGGGGGTGCTGTTGCATAGTGTCTGAGGTCATATTCGAACTCAGGTCTTCCTGACCCCAAGCCCTTCCCTCTATGCACTGAACCACCTACCTGCCCCTACCTAATAATAGCTAGCATTTATATAGTGCCAACTTTGTGCCAGCGGCTATGTTAAGTGCTTTACAAATACTACCTTATTTGATCCTCACAACAACCCTGAGAAGCAGGTGCTATTATTATCCCCATTTTACAGATGAAGAAATTGAAGCAAACAAAGGTTAAGTGACTTGCCCAGGGTCAAAAAGCATTTAATAAATGTCTGAGACTGGATTTGAATTCAGGTCTTAAGACTATCCACGCCAAGACTCTATCCACTATGCTACCTAGTTGCCTTCTCTCCTTGTGGCACCCCTCTTCTAACTTAGCCTATTTCTGCCAAGAGCACCAAAATCCTTCCCAGTTTCACAACTTAATGTCATTCTCTAGCGCTCACTCTCCCTCACTCCACATATCTAATCAGTTGTCGAATCTTGCTTTTTCTATCTTCGGAACAGTTCTGCTACACGTCTCTTCCCTACTCATCCAGCCACCATCTTGGTAGAGGCACTCATTACCCTTAACTAAAATGGTTTCCCTGACTCAAGTCCTTCTTGCTCCACTCCAGTCTAACCTCTGTGAATAGATTTTCCCAAGGTACAAATATGACCATGTTACCATGTTTCCCCCACCCCCCTCAATAAACTTCAGTGACTCCCTATTATCTCTAACATAAAGTCTTTGGCATTTAGTCATGCAGTTATCGATAAGCATTTATTAAATGCTTACTATATGCCCTACGCTGTGCTAAGCACTAAGAATATATATATAAAGAAAGATGCTCGAGGATCAGCAAATCATCTGTAATTCAGCGTCGGAAAGTTGCCTATAGCACCGAGCAGATTAAGTGACTCGTTCATGGAGTTCAAGAGCTCGTTTACGTCAGAGGCAAAACATAAAATCTGGGTCTGCTTGACTCCAAGGCCAGATCTCTTGGTGCGGTGGACTGTGCCCCACACTTGTGGTCATGAATCTGGCCTCAGCCAGCCCCTTGTTAGCAGTGTGACTGTAGCCAAGTCATCTCACCTTTTTAAGCCTCAGTCTCCTCATCTGTAAAAGGAGGGGATTGGAGCCAATAGATTCTTCTCCCTCTGAATCTATGATCTTATTTAAATGACAAAACTATAAAATGCCAATTCTTTAGTTGAAACATACTTCAAGGAAACAAGCCAAGTGATAGAAATGTTATTGTAGGGGCAGCTAGGTGGCACAGTAAATAGAGCACTGGCCCTGAAGTTAGGAGCACCTGAGTTGAAATTTGGCCTCAGACACTTACTAGCTGTGTGATCCTGGGCAAGTCACTTAACCCTGATCGCTTCCAAAAAACAAAACGACAACAAAAGAAATGTTATTGTATCAAGTAATTCCTAATTCTACATATTTTCAATTTAGGGTTGGATAAGTACCTGAGAATGGTATGAATTTGGGGAATCAGGATATCCCAGCAAAATAATAATAATATCAGCTCATATTTACATAGCATAAGTGTGCAATTTAAGCGTGCAATTGCTTTACATACATCACTTAATTTTTACATCTCTTTAAAGCATGTTATTATAATCCCTATCTTACGGATGAGGAAACTGAGGTTCAGAGAGGTTCACTGACCTGCCTAGAGTCACAAAGTAGACAGAGACTGAGGCAGAATTTGGATCTAGGTCATCCTGGCACCAAAGTCCCTCTAGAGCCAAATGGAATAAGTTTAATCCCTCTTCCACATAAAAGTCCTTTGAAGTCATCTCTTCTCCAGGATAAACAGCCCCAAATCTTTCAACTGATCATCAGTAGACATGTACTCGAGGATTTCACCATCCTGGTCTCCTTTCTTTGGATGCTGTTCAGCTTATCAATGCCCTTCTTAAAACATGGTGCCCAGAAATGAGCACAACACTACAGATTGGAATTGGAATTAGATTTATTCTGTGAAGTTTGGGTTTAGTCAAAGGGTAGCACTTGAAAACCTAGAGGGCCGCATGTGGTCTTGAGGCAGCAGGTTCCCTACCCCTGTGGTAGATGTTATCTGACTGGGGCAGAAAAAAAAAAAAAGAGAGAGATTCCTTGTGGCCAGAGGCTACCTCAGGATGCCATTGGTTTCCATGATTGAAACCTCACCCTGATGACTCACATTAAATTTGTGGTATACTAAAACTCCCAGATCTTTAAAAACAACAATTTGCTAGTTATGCCTCTTCCTGTCTCATACTTGTGAGATTGACTTTTTGAGTTAAGTATGATACTTTACATTCATCCTTAATGAATTTCATCTTACTAGAGTCAGACCAGTGTTTTAGGCTACTGAGATCCTTTGAAATTCTGACTAATGTACTGTTGTAACTATCTCACCCGGCTTTGTGTCATCTGTAAATTTGATAAACATGCCATAACGCCATTATCTAATATATGTGTGTGTGTGTATATATATATTTGTATTTTGGCCTGAATATCCTTGTCTCCACCAGGCTGTAAGTGTAGGGGCACTCATGGGCCTGACCCTGACTACCCCTCATCAAGGGACCCTTGACGTGCTGTTTCTGACCTGAATCATTTTGCCCCTCCTTAGGCGCCTTGGAGCTTACCACATGAGGGCTGACTCCAGATTGGCTTAGTCCACTCAAAGCACCTGAGCTCATTATCATCCACCAGCCTTGGCCTTTCTGGCTTGTAGGGATCACAGGCTTAAAGCCACAACTTGATCTGTCCTTGGTGAAGCCATCCACGGGGGCTTGGTCACCACTTGGTCACCACTGCCTTTTCTAGATGTTCACTTATCGTGGTTTTTAATAACCTTTTCTACAATTTTTCTGAGGAGTCAACTTATTGGCTAATAGTTTGTAGACTTTTTCACCAGACGTTTTTCAGCAGCATTTGACTCTGTGACTCCGCTTGGTGTTTTCTTGGCAAAGGTATGGGAGTAGTTTACCATTTCCTTCTTCAGCTCATTTTACAGATGAGGAAACTGAGGCAAACGGGGTGAAGTGATTTGGCCACGGTTACACAGCTACTAAGTGTCTGAGGCTGGATTTGAACTCAAAGAAGATGAGTCCTCTTGACTTCGGGCCCGGCACTCTAGTCACTGTGCCACCTGGCTGCCCTTGAAGACTATACTCTCCCCTTTACAAAAAAAATTGAAACATCTTTTAGTCCTGTCGTACCTCTCTTTTTCTCTATAGTCTTTCAGATATCGGCGATCACATCTGTCAACAATTCTTTCAGTACTGGAAATACAGTTCATCTGAGAAAGATGACTTTAATTTCTCCATAGCAGTTGTGTCTTTTCCCTTTCCTAACTTGAGGACTGAATCTCTAACAGACGTATTTGTTGTGTCCTTCCCCATTGTGAAGTTAGAATTAATTGAGCAGTGATCCTGTCATTTATGATCATCCATGGCACTCTGGCAGAGCTTCTATCTCTTCTTTGATCCTCCTCTTTCACTTAATATAACTTGAAAACTCCTTTCTCTCTAGCTGAGACAACCCTGGCTCATTTGGAGCATTGGTACTCCTGACACAATTCCTCGAAAAATTGCCATGCTTTTATATTCATCCTTTGTTACCTGCTTGTGTCTGCCACACAGAAAAAAAAAATCCTTGTTGGTAAGTTCTCAGTGCATCCACTTCAGTGCCTCCAGACTTTTCTTCTGTTCTACTTCCTTTTGTGTCCACAGAATTTCAAACTTGAGTTTCCCCTTCCTTCTCAGCTGAATTCCCCTCAGGCGTTTTAATTCAGATCTTTCATTCTGAATCTTTTGAAATCTGCCTTTCCAAAATCTAGGGGGCATTTCGGACTATAGTGTTCCTCTCATTTTAAGGAAGAGGTGGTCACTTTCCCTTACGGTTTCCTTCATATCCACCCATAGCAACCAGTTTCTCTTTGTGAGAATTAGTCCTAGAATCTAATTCCCCTTCTGCTCCCGAGACTTTTGTTGGTTCTTTGTGAAGAATAAAAAAAAACTATTAAGGCAAGAAGGCCAATAAGTCATTAGCTGCTCTGCTTTTGGCAGAGTGAAGTCTGCACCACTATTATCGTCTTCATGCCTCTCCTGCTAGGCTTGCAGTCTGTTTTCTAAACTTTCTTTCTGTTCTGGTGGTCAGTAGTAACCTTGATGGTTCTCCCTTGATTTCACCCAATCCTCTACTTCACGTACCTCCCCAAACCACCTCACCTTTTATTTTTTAAACCCATCCTATTTATTTTGATTAAGATAGACCTATTCAGAGTAATATACTAATGTGAATAGCTCTGAATGGGCATGCATGTATATGTGATTTGCCAAAGAAAGCACCATTAAGTAGTAGAGTCCAGGTCTTCTGACTGCAAATTCCGAGATTGCACCTTAAGAGAAGGAAGGTCTAAGTAACTTCCATCAAATAAAAAAGTCTGAGGAGTTTCAGGTAACAGAGATAGGTGAACACGTATTGAAGTTTCTAGATGGCCTCAGCAGTAGTATAACCCACATTGCTTCAATATAGTAGTGATACCACACGTTTATAATAGTGCTTTCACGTTGTTTTCTTCAAAACAACTTCAGGAACCCAGAGCCTCAGACATGTTTAGTGAATTTATTTAAAGTTACAAAATTCACTAACGTGTCAGAGCCATGATTCAAACCCAACTCTCCTACAAGTAAGAGAATCGGATGAATAAATGAGCATACCAAAAGATAGCTCTGTGACAGGCAGCAATCTGGGAGCAGGAGCATGGGCATGGATAATGAAACGCTGCTGCTAAGACAGGCTGGAGTAGCAGCTAGAGTCAATAAGCTTAAAAGGAGCATCATGCTGCTAAGTTGATCTGAATATCGAAAAAAGACTTACAGATAGCAGAATTGCAGAGCTAGCAGGGCACCTGGAGATGTTTCACTCACCACTCTCACTTTGTTAAGCACCACTTTGTTAAGCACCTACTATCTGCACTATATTGCAAACACAATGCCAAAAACGAAGTCCTTAACTTCAAAGTGCTTACGTTCCACCAAGGGAAACACGTACAAATACTTGTTCAGTCATTTTCAGTTGTGTCCAACTCTTCGTGACCCCATTTGGGGTTTTCTTGGCAATGATACTAGACTGGCTTGCTATTTCCTTCTCCAGATCATTTGACAGATGAGGAAACTGAGGCAAACAAGATTAAGTGATTTGCCTAGGGTCATACAACTAGTGTATCTGAGGCCAGATTTGAACTGAGTAAGATGGATCTTCCCAACCACAGGCCTGGCACTGTATCTACTGTGCCACCTAGCTTCCCTTATGCACAAACGTAAGTATATACAAAATAAATGAATACAATGTAATTTCAGGAGTAGGGAGAGGCACTAGCAGGTGGGGGTTGTGTTGGAAAAGCTTAATACATGAAGTGGCAACTAAGCAGTGCTCTAAAAGAAAGATTCCATACAGTGGAGGTGAGGTGAGAGTGCATTCCAGGCATGCAAGATAACCTATGCAAAAGGGTAACAATGGAATGCTATGTGTGAAGAATGGAAAAGTGGCAAGTTTGACTGGATGGGAAGTGTGTGAAGGAAGTTGATGCATGAATTTGGATGGGTAGGATGGAGTCAGGTTCTAAAAGCCACTTCATATTTGTTCCTAGAGGCAATAGATTGGAATTTATTGAGCAGTCAGTCCTGGGCTGGAATACTAATTTGGTAGATTTGTGGAAAATAGATTTGAGGAATACCAATTAGATTACTGAAAGTCTAAGCAAGAGGTGATAGGGCTCCGAGTGGAGAGGAAGGTAACAGACATGAGATACTGAGAACGAATCAAGTCACGTCAACTGATTTGGGTGATGATGAGGAATAAAGGATAATTCCAAGGTTATGAGTCTGGGTGACTAGAAGAATGGTGGTACCCTTAAAGGAATAAAGTCAGGGACAGGGTTGTTGGTGGGGGTATCGATTTTGTTTGGGGCCTGTTTTATTTGGGATGTGTGTGGAACACCTATTGAGAAATGTCTAATAAATAGCTGGTGAAACTCTCCATTGACTTCTATTTCCTTAAATGAAATGTGAATAGTGAATGCCCAAGGTCATACTGCAAAGTAATGGAAATGAGGCTGGGCAATATTCTTTATTTATACACCACACTGCTGCTTTCAAGTAAACCTGGTTAAAGTTAACGTTGTCCAAAACACAATTTGTCACACCTGGAATTTTTTAGTATTTGACTGGTAAACAGAAGGTGCAATGTACCATTTTTCAGATCAGCTTTAGAGCCAAAAGACATAGGCCACCCAGACCAGCAAGGGACGTGCAGGTTATCCTATAGTTTAGCATCTGTATCTTTATTCTCCCATTTCAACAGATAATTCTCATAAAAACCCTTTATAGATCACATTGGCAGGTTTTTTTTTTTGGCATATGTTGGAGTATAAACTTGTATTGTGCTTTTCAAAGAACTAGGGAGAAAAACCTTCCCTATCTAGATGTAAACATAGATTAACAGTCTGCTTTGTGAACTTGATGCTTTTCGGCCTTTTTCTGTTCTGGTAGTTATTTGAGTGTGCATGCACGTGTGCAACCTCAACGAAATACCTCTTCTTCCTCTCCATCATGAGTAGCAACTTAGGAGAGCACAGTGCCAAGCACACATTAGGCATTTAATCCACGTTCATTGACTCATTAGTCAAGGGACTTAGGTTCAACTTCTGCCTCTGCCATTGTGTCACTTAAAACAAATCATTTAACCTAAGGTCCATTTTTCTCATGGAAGTTGAAACAATCCACCCAGTCTCTCACAAGGATGTAGTAAGGGCCAACAATGAGATGACATGTAACGGCTATAGAATTCAATAAATTTTCATGTACTGTTTGTGAGCAGGCATCCTATTCTTTGGTCCTTACATCAAATTATTCCTACCTCTCAATAACCAGTTGAGCACACCCTATGTGTCAAAAGGTGGTGAACATGGCCCAGTCACTGAGGCTCTGCCCTGCCAGAGGCCAAGGTAGGAATCAGCTACAGCCACTGCAAGTTGTCTCCTCCTCCGTTTTGAGTTAATCAAAAAATGAAGACATTTTGAACACAGGCCATTTTAAGGAGAGGTCAGCTCCATCCAAGGGGATTTAGATTGATGGTGAAGGTTTTTTTCCCTAAAAATAAATTCATTCAACCTCCTCCCTCCTTACTAGCCAAATCTTAACAGAAACAGTTAAGGCTTAGGATGTCAAAAATGCAAGTGGGGGGAGGGAGTGTGTATATGGACAACATATTATTTCCTTTGTGGTCTGGGAAAACAAGATTTATGACGCAGGCTGAGATGTCAGACCTTGTTGGTAATGGTTGTTGAATTTAGAGAGATTCCAGAAATTTCCTCTGGGCAAGAGCCCATCCCAGGTAGGGTGGGGTGCTGAATGTGAAGATGTGTAAGATTTATTTCTTAACTCTCTAGAAATTTTTAGAAGATTCCTGTATTTAATTTTTTTACATTTCCCAAAGGGATTCTTTTCTGCCCTCTAATTGCTTTATCAATCTTTGTCTCTTAAACGATTTTAAAAAACTAGTATTCATCCAAGTAATTGTGTGTCCTTTGGGAGGCTACACATAAAAAAAAACAAAAAACTAGGCATCCTCTTTCCTGTCCTCAGAAACTGAGGCACATTAATTATAGTATGTTCAATAGAACAAATCTTATTAGCTAACCCACTTAAAGCACCTTACCTGCAACACAAGCTGTGTTTTCATGTTTTTACTCCTCCCCACGCACCGTCCATCATTCCCTCCTCTTACTCTTGGCCTACTGAATTCTTTACCTTTTTTCGGACCTTAATCAATGTCATCCTTTTGGGTAGCTTTCTTTAATCTCTTGCAAACCTTTTCTACATTCATCTGACACATAGCATTTTATTTTGAACCTAAGGAAATGATTAGCTGCATAATATGCCATAAAGTCTCAGTAACACTAACAGAGGACAGGGATAGTTATTCAAATGAAGGTTGTGCCAACTCCAAACACTGGAACTTGCAGCCTCAAGGCCACACATGGCCCTCTAGGTCCTCAAGAGCAGCCCTTTGACTCAAACCAAACTTCACAGAACAAATCCTTTTATTAAGGATGTGGCCTGGAGGCTACGGGTTCCCCACCCAGCCCCAGAGCAATGGAGGAAGTCTAACCTAAATATTGTGGAGATTTAATTGATAAAAATAAATTGAATAGTATTCAGCCTTAGTGCTTATAGTCTAGAGAGCAAAAAGCTCACTAAACTAATTGAATACTAACAGATAAATTTAATCAAATCAAGCCCTTTTAGTTTTGTTAGGTTTTAGATATCTAAACTGAGCTTATATAGAAAACAACCAAATTCATGACAATTCTCAGATTTTACGCAATAGCTAAGGTAAGCTATATAAAGTCTAGCCATACTTTTTCTCGGACATTTAAGAAACTTTTTTTTTTTTTAGTTCAAAGAGATAAGGTCAATCGCCAAAGTAAAATAAAAGGGCTGCTGAGTGAAGATGATCTACTTATCCCAAAGTTGAAATCTCTGCTCCAGAGGAAAATACTCTGAAGTCTCCCCTTTGTTCTAGGCCATCGCCTCCCGGATCAACTTAAGAAGGATATAACGAAACACTGGTTGAGATTTCAGTGCAAGATTCTCCCCTCTGCTTATCATAAAGACTCACTGCCTCCCATCATCAATATTTATTGAGCATTTACAGTGTACTAGGCACAACAGAACATACAGAAAAACATTGTCCCTGCCCTTGAGGAGCTTACATTCTATAACAAAAAATACACCTCTCTCTTTAAATGGTATTTTGTGTTTGGTGTTCTCTACAAGGGTAGTGAGGGGAAGATTTTGCAGCGTGAGCTTTGGGTATAACTTAGCCCCACCATCACTTGGTGAGAGGACTGGGTTAAGGGAAAGAGTTTAAGGCAGACAATGAACAGACCATTCAGGGTAGGGTTTAGAATGAGATTTTTTAAAAAAGCCACTATCTCACTAAATTAAGGGAAGACTTCCTATAGGAAATAGGAATAGAGGCAAGAAGTTTGTGGGATGCAAGCAAAGGAAGAAAGGAGTCTCAGATACTGAAGCCAGAAATATCATGCTATCTTTCCCCACACAGCACCCTCCCCCCACTCCACCACCAGAATAGGAGTGTGGTTGGTGACAAGGCAGAAGGAGAAAAGGCTAAAAGGTATACCTGACAAATTGGAATATGGGATTAAAATCCAAGGCAGACCATAAGAATAGCAACGAATTCTGCTAAAGAGGGACTTTGGAAGCAAAAACCTGATAATTAACCAATGTCACCACAAGACCATGAGACTTGTAGCTTCCCTAAGTTAGAAAAATGCCATACCAAAAATTGAAGTGGAACATATGATTTTATTCAGACCACCACTTTTTGTTTTAAAAGAGTAACTGATAATCAGGGTGGTGGAGAGGGGAGTAATGTTTGGAACAATATGGAATACATGGAACTCTTGCCATTTGATAATTTTGTACTTAAACTTTTTTTTAAAGCCCATTATATAGCTACCAAGTGGGAAGTAAATCTTCAAAAT
>CM053622.1:128750517-128784962 GCA_028646595.1 Phalanger gymnotis | reverse complement strand
ACAAAAACTATTTGTGGGACAGCATGGATGACAAATGGTCTACTGTGTAAATTTTAGAATGAGGCAGACAAAAGTTGGAAGGCTGGTTAATTCTCCCCTCCTTCTCCTGCTTCAGCTTCATCTCCTTGGGTGTCCGATGTCCACAACTGATTAAAAAAAAAAAAATGTTTAGCATCTACAATTTGAAAATGTAAAAAAAAAATGCTGCTTATAACTTATGATTTTCTTCAACTTAATGTCTAAGTAAAAGTAATTAATAACATGACATAACAATTATCACTATCAATCAAGCAGGACAAAGTATACTGCTGTAACCAAGTTAGTACTTCATCAGTCTTCCCAATAGGATAGACTATTAAAAAAAACAATTTTCAGACATTAGCAGTTATGAGATGAAACTCCTAGAAATTCTATCATCCCTTTCATCAACATACAGGTTCAATGAACCGTGAGTCCATAAACCTGGAAGTAATGAACAGAGTAGAAAATACATGTGTATAAATATATATACACACACACTGAAATGTGGACCAGAAAACACCAACAGCCTTAAATTAGACTCAGCTGAATAAGATACACAGGGCGTAGTGAGCAGAGCACCAGCCCTGGAGTCAGGAGGACCCGAGTTCAAATCTGGCCTCAGACACCTGACACACTTACTGTGTGACCTCGGGCAAGTCATTTAATCCCAACTGCCCTGCCTTTCTCCCTCCAAAAAAGATGTATAAAATCATGCCCCTAAAGCTGCCATGTTTTGAGCTCTAGTCCATACAAGGATTTATAAGCACATTAATTTCATGTTTACACCAAAATATAAACATAATTTTAAGGAAAAAACCAAGCAAAACAAAATGAAAAGCTCTAGCTAAAATTTATGGTCAATTCTTTTCACACAAGATTTCAAACAAATTCCTCACTCCCCACATGTTAACAAGACCAAAAGGATGACATATAGTTAACTCTAGATTACCTTACAGAGGGGAAAGAAAAAAAAAGTTATTGTCAGGTGGGGAGAGAACCAAAGGATACATATACAGGTATCATTCAATTTTATATCTCATATAATATACATCATATATTATATGTCATATATTATATTAATATATTATTATATTTACATTATATAATCACATATTATAATTATTATTATTTTATATTATAATATATAATACTTATATCAAGTATAACAGTATACTTGATAACATTCAATTACAGAACCAGAAAAAAGATTCAAAATGAAGGGATTATTCTGACCTAAGTTTCAATAAACTAGGACACAAAGGAAACTTCAGCTCAGTGTCCAGTCTTTGTCATGAACATGTAAGACAGACTTACAATAGGGCTTCATCACTCTACCTTGTGCTCAGATATAGAGAAATGGTTGCTGTAACCATGTGCCATAATTTGTCTTTAAGTTGGCAGATTAGAAACATAGAGGGTTACATTTTGTCAAATCTTTATACGTTTTCAAACTGACTTAAAAAAGATTGTTGTGAATTATAATATCAAATAACCCTTGCCCAAAGGCCATATTCATATGAAAGTAAACTCAATTCCAAATACTGGAGTTCAAGGTCACATACTATGTCTAACTTGATGAACAGAGATTTCCAGTTCTATTGGCTATACTGTATGGTGTCTCATCTTAGCTAAAAGAATCAATTCACTAATTGCCACTTGATCCTTGGGATCAAGGAAAAATTCCTCAAGTGTAACGAAGTCAAACATAAGATTTAAGCTTTAAAAGCTCCTTTTAACTCCTTTAGGAAGACCCTTTCCCTGTAAATTTTTCCATAAAGCTCCTTTCTCAACTGGAACCTGGATGATCCCATCCCCCATACATGATGTGTTTTACTGTTAGGGTTGACACTCAGAAGGTACTGATAAACTTTTTTGTTCTAAGTCTTTCAGAGCCAGAAGCTCCTTAGAGAATACATAGATCTCACCTTATGTAAATTTGACATTACATAAAAAATTCTCAAAGAAATCTGCATTCTAAAAAAACACCTATGTTAACTTTATGTTACGTTAAAGTACAGCGCTCTTTCTCCCCCTTCCTGCCCCTTGGCTTGGCAATCCAAGGCCTCTCAACCCTGCCACTCCATCAAAACCCCTTCAAGTGAAAACAGAAGGGGGGGAGGGGAGAAAAGGGTACACTTGGCTTGCAACCTCCATAGCTGAAAGAAGAAACCTTCTGCCGTGCTCCACCCACCTGCCAGGATATTTGTCTTCTGTTGGTTACTCTGGGTTCACACGCACTCCTCCCTCCACGCCTCACCCCCATGTCCCTGCCCCTTCTCTCGTGTCTGTGTCCTTGTCTGCCCCACATGCTTTTTTCTTCTTGGTTCTAGCCAAGCCCCCACATTCCTAACTCCCACTCCTTTCTCTGCCCCATCCCCACATGTCCTTTTAACTGTGCTGGTCTTCTTTCTTCCCCTCCCCATGTCTGGGGGCAAATTTGCATTATGTAAAAATCACTTTACATAGATCTGTTACACAGCCTTACTAACCTGGCAAATGAACTAGAAAAAGAGTTGAGAGGAAAAAGGGTCCAATGAAATGTAAGGGTAAGAAAATATGCAGGGTTTATTTACAGACCTTATTTGAGGGACAGGCTACTAGAAATGACTCTTCACCCGAATTAGGTACCAAGTCTATCATATCGTACTGGCTTTGATACCCCATAGAAATGACTACAGTAGAGCACTTCATATTTCTGCGATGGGGGGTAGGGCCGCAAGACCAATTCCTATGCTACACATTGTTTTATCATATGCAAAATTATGTTCTGATGGATGTTTTATCTGCTCCACAAACGCATTTTTAAAATTTAGAGGTCACTCTAGAGGCCAACCAGGCCTTTTTGACATATGGAACTTTGTGCCACTATTGCATGCACACTTGGTTTTAAAATGGCTCTAATGTTATATCTTGGTCATATGCTCTTATCAGAGTTTTAACCCCTATGAGAAAGAGCTTTGAAAAGAGGGTCAACTCCTCCATGCTAAAGACCACTTAAAAAAGTTAGTATTCTGCTTTAATCAGCAAAATGAATAGTAAAGAAACCCCACTGTGATAAATTCATCTGATTTACATACAGCCCAAAGAGTACATTCATCACAAATTATTGAAGTTCATATTCCCCTCAGTATACAATGAAGTCAGTTATGACCTCCTTTGTCATCTATAAATGCTGCTACTTATGTCTACCTCTTTAGCTATTTATCAAATGTATTCCCCTCCAAGATAGGATTTTAAAATGTATACATGAGATTTTAGTATAATCCTAATTAGATAACTGAACTATAAACTTAAAATTAGTCTTGCTTGTAAAATTTGCCATTACAAAATCCTAATCAATCTAGAAACTGTTTCATGACGACAGCTTAACTCAGACGTGAAACAAAGTGAATATCAGCGCTTTCATTTTTAAAGTAACCAACCTAAAGTGATTTTTCTTAACTTTATCAAGCATAACGTCACTTTGGTTAATAAGACAATTTTAATGGTGATGTACTTACTGTCAAGTTGTCTCTCAGTAATTGCATTATTAGTGTGCTGTCTTTGTATGATTCTTCACTTAATGTATCAAGTTCAGCAATGGCTTCATCAAAAGCCTGTAACAAGAAAAAGAAATTTAATTCTCGAGTTCAAACCCACTTGCTAAATGTTTAAACAGCAAATCAAACTTACTGTCTTTGCAAGGGAGCAGGCTTTCTCTGGAGAGTTCAGGATCTCATAATAGAACACAGAGAAGTTCAAAGCCAGACCCAATCTTATAGGATGCGTTGGTTGCATCTCCTTTTTGCTGATTTCAAATGCTTCTTGATATGCTTGTTGTGATTGATCCACTATTCCTGAAGAATGAAAAAGTTACACTTGTGAACTGATACTTATTTTACCCATACCTCATGATATTACATATCAAGTAGCAAAAAAGAAATTCAAAGATAATTAAGTGATAAGCTTATTAAAAACAAAAGAAATTAACACCTATTTTCTTATATTCGAAGTGACCAAAGACTCTAATTTAAGGTAGTAACACTGACTCTAAACTGTATACACTACACTTGGGAAGGGGAAGACAGGCTAGCACTGATTTTCAGCAGCATGGTCAGCTTTTGATAGTTACGGAGTACTACTGAACTGACATTTTGGGACTGTCATTCTAAAATTTTGTTATTAGTCCTTTGTTTTTTGGATAGGACCAATGACATCACAACATGTTGGAGTCAGGGTAAGGTATGTTTGGCTGTGGCTGATCAGAGCAACAAGAGTTTGGAAGGCTCTACCACAAGTGTTCTGTTACAACATTTAGAGTGGAACTAGTTCTGGATTTACACAGTTCACATTTCCTCTATGCGTCTTCGAGTCTGCTTTGTTCACAGAGCACGGTGTGTGCACACCATGCTGGGCAGTCCTGTCCCAGTGAGTCTCATGCCTCACAATCGATACTATCACACTACACAATTGATACTCTTCAGAGAGACCTTGTGAATGTCCATGTATTGCTTCCTCTGACTTTCACGCTGAGTGCTTTCTTTGCGTGAGTCCTCCATAAAATAGTCTTTAGGCAACCACATTTGTTGTAAGAACTACAAGGCCAGCCCATCAGAGTTGTACTCTACACAGTAGAGTTTGAATGCTTGGCAGTTCAGCTCTACAGAGCACCTCAGCCTCCAGAACCTTATCTTGTCAGGTGATCTTCAGGATCTCCCCCTAAGATGATTCAAGTGGAATCAGTTCAGTTTTCTGGCATGGCCAGATTGTGCAGGCTTCACAGGCACACAACAGTGGAGGCAGCATGATGGCTCTGTAAACATTCATTGGTAGGCTGCCTAATACTTCTTCTCTCCCATACTTTCGTTTGGAGCCTCTCAAACACTGAGCTAGCTCATCATCTATGTGTACAGCCCTGGAGAATATACTGCCATAGCATTTAACATTTCTCCATTTACTGTGAATGGCTCCACAAATGGATGGCACAGCTCTGGCTGGTGAACAATCTTTGTTTTCTAGACGCTGATCGTCAGGCCAAAATTAGCACAGGTGGCAGAAAATCAATCCACATCCTCTGCTGTGTCTCAAACTCACCTGTGAACAAAGTCCTGCACCAACTCTCCCTACACTTTGGTTTTGGCCTACAGCCTTTTCAAGGCATCAGTGTGGAAGCTGATCTTGATGCCATTTTCGTTCTCCATGCAGAAAACATCTTTGCTGAAGAGCATGGGAACAAGAACTCGTCCCTGCTTCACTTCACTGGTCTCTGGGAAAGTGTGAGAGCACCATCCTTCCCTTCATTTGGAACACATGTGGGCATGTGATCATGAAACTGGCAAACAACACCCATGAACTTCTCCAGGCAACCCAATCTCTCCATGATCTTCTTTCCGCAAGCCCTCCTGACAGTATTAGAGATGCATTAAGACGTACACACGTATGTATGCATACATGCAGTTTAATTTCCCATTAAGGCATGCATAAGCCAGAGTTCAAAATATTACTTATTAGAATATTTTTAACAGTGACCTACCTTTCTTGTCATCACCAGCAGCAACCTCAGCCAAATAACGGTAGTAGTCTCCTTTCATTTTCAAATAGAAAACTTTGCTTTCTGCTTGTGAAGCATTAGGAATCAAGAACTTTTCCAATAGAGACTTTGAAAGAAAAGAGGGGGAAGAAATGCAAATAAGAATAAAAGTTTAGAAAATTAAAAAAAAAACCCTACCTAGAATTCAAATATAATATGGAATATAATTCTCAAGTGTTAGTACAACATTAAGTACAAACTTGAAGCTAAAGCTAACTTTGTTACTTAATAAGGGACACATTTTAATATGATGTTATTTGTTTAAAGGGGTAGAGAAAAATGCCAATCAGATCAGATATTCACTATTGAAAGTGAAGCTTAAATACATTTCAGAAAGGTTCACCAAGTTGTTGAAACATTTAAGCCCGAACAAATACTAAAATTTTATATTTACATATAAATATATATAAAAATAGCATTTTTTCCTTTTAGACTTAATAAATGGATCCTTTCCAAGTCCTTAAGTGATCTGTATCTATTGCATAATCAAACTTGAAGATCACAATGTTTTAGGATCAATAAACTTTTACTAAGAGCCTACTAGATAAAAGGCAAAGACTAATGTCCTATGCTGTAAGAGCTTAGAAACTAGGTTTTCATTTCTAGAAGATATCAGAAGCAATACACAAGAATTTTGACAACAGGGCTAGACATCTGTAAAATGAAGGGATTGAGACAAATGATAAGACTCATTGAATTGTCAAGTGACTTACCAAAAGCCAGATAAAGTACCAATGAAGGACAACCCCAGATGAACTTATCTGATTCCTAATCAAAAGGATTTGCTAGCAGGGGTCTAAGAGCTCAGAAGGAGAAAACTAAACTACCTGTAGCAGGGAATCAAGGAAGGGAACCTGGAGAGTTTCATGGAAAAGATATTTGAGCTAGGCCTTGAAGGATGGGTAGGGTTTTCAACAAGCACAAGGGAAACCTAAAGTTTGTTCAGAGGATGGAGAATCTGATTTGTCTGATACACAGGGTATATGAAGGACAGTGGGAGGAAGAAAAATAGGTAAAAGTCAGTTTTAAAATGAGGCTAAAAAAACTTTTTTTTTTTAGGATTACTTTGTGGTTTTAGTCACAATAGATTGGAAGAGGAGACAGGGATATTAGTTAACAAACTACTCTTATATCCCAGATAAGAATTAGTGATGACTTGAAGTAACCAGAAAAAAATGACAAGGGAAAAAAAAAACCAGAAACAACCTAAGGTGGGGGGGGAACACTGTCTCCAAAAGGAAGTAAAAACACAGGGATTTAGAGAGTCTTAACTAGTGTATTAGAGAACAGTGATTCACTGGCAGAAACAGTGAGATGGAGGAATGGGATGGAGGAAATGATTATGACTTTAGGACATGCTATATTTTGAAGGATGTGGAAAGATATCCAGGTGATGTCCAATTAGCATCTGGAAATAAAATCAGGGCTTGAAACAAATTTGAGAACAATTTGTTGAACAAAGCCCTAAGACAAAGGCACAAAATCCAAGGAATGAAGCCTACCCAAATTCCTTTTTCACTATGTTAACATTTATTTCCACCTCTCTGATAGGTAAAGTTTCCACCAGTCCCTAACGGAAATGGGGGATAAGGAAAAAGGAAAGTGGTTTGCATACCCATCCTTGTTGGCCAAATTGCCACTTCCGGCTTTTGCCACTTGCTTCTTTCAAAAGACAAAAGCAATCTATCAATCGTTTCCTTAAACAGATGATGATTCAAAAGATGTGATGGTGGGAGTACCAAGTAAAAAACAGCATCCCTCCCCCTTCTCCCCGCCATTGGTACAGAACCAATAAATAGAATGTTACTTTTGCAAAGCGATTCCATCTAAAACTATGAGGGAATAAAATATACAAAAGACTCTTAAAATGTCTTTTAAAACTATATTAATTTAAGCCTTCTGTTGCATTAGACATAAATTGGAAGCTTAATTTTCATGACAATAAAACACAGAAAGGTAAGATTTTGATAATTTCCAAAACAAAGATGCATATATTATATTGAGCGACTTTCATGCAAAGGCATGCACACAAATATCGTATTTCTGAGCTGGAAAAGGCCCTAGCAGATCCAGCTTAGGAATTCTTAATTTTCTTTGTGTAATGGACTCCTTTGGCAGTCTGATGAAGCCTAGAGATCCTCTTCTCTGAATGTTTTTTAAATGCATAAAATAATTCATAGGATTACAAAGGAAACCAAATGAAGCAAGCAAAAACACAATTTTTTTTAAAACAGTAGAAGCAATATGGTAGAGTAAAAAAAAAATATACTGTATTCAGAAATAGTAAGAGACGTTCTGGTTCTGGTATTGTGACTGTAGGCAACTAAGTCACTTAAAGCTCTCTAGACCTTAATTTCCCAAACTGTATTAATACACTCATGTAAGTAAAGTATTTTACAAAAAAAAAACAAAAACAAAAACAAAACACTAAACATGATGTTTGTTTCCTGAAAATCCTACCATTAGTCCTTTGTTGTTAAAACAGTTTATTCTCCATTAATGATTTTGCATATTTTTGAATATTTGCTTATCATACAAAGTCAGAGCTTTATTTCTAAATCAGAGTATAGTTTATACTGCTTCTATAATATTTTGAATGTTTTTCTTAATGAAACCTTATCAAGAGCTCAGCTAACATGTCAGAATCCAGTTGGGGGAGTCACAAGGGAGGAAGAAAGAATACTGGACTGTCATTATAGCTATTCTCACATTAGAAAGTAACTGTTACAGCACTGCTCTAATAAGCCATATGCAGAGAGGATTCACACACAAAGAGTTTGGGAAATCAGGGAGCTCCTTTCCTTAAACAGTAGGAGAGCAGAAAAATCTTTAAGCAGGTATTTGGGGCTGTTGCTTTTCAGTCTTGTCTAACTCTTTGTGACCAGCACTTGGGGTTTTCTTGGCAAAGATACTGCAGTGGTTTGTCATTTCCTTCTCCAGCAAATTACACAGATGAGGAAACTGAGGGGCAAATGGGGTTAAATGATTTGCCCAAGGTCACACAACTGGTGTCTGAGGGCACAATTGAGCTGAGAAAGATGACTCCAGGCTGGGCACTCTATCCACTGTGCCACCTACTCAAGTTATAAATGGAGGAAGGTGTTCATGATTAAGGAAGCATGGGAGGAAATGAGCCAGATATCAAGAACACCAAACAAGCTCCAGAACCAAGTTGGGACCTGTGAGAGTTACTACAATTTGGTAAAATGCTATACAAAAATACAAAAGAATCACAGAACCAACAGATAAAAGATGGGGATAAAACAAGAGTCAAGAAGCACTTATTAACAAAGAGAAGGGAAGAAGGAAAGCGCCATCATAGGAAAGGGGGCTTTATAATAACTCCATTGCTACTAACCAGACAGACTGAGCCTTTTACTACACTTCTTCTACATATATAAATGCTAATATAATACCTCAATACTTATAGAAGAATTAAAGATCCCTAACACAGAACTAGGAACCAGACAAATTAAAGATGCTTCTAGAATCTAAACTATTACGTTATTCTTGAGAAGCTTTCAAGATTGAACCTTGAAATGTGCTTCTGAGCCATGGGTTACAACAGAAGGGGATGATAATTATTAGAAGGAACTTTATACATCAGCTAAGCTAGTTCCATCCTTTATTTTACAGAGAGGTAACTGAGTCCCAGAAAGGTTAAAATGACCTGATTAAGGCCACCAGCAGGTTAGAGCTTGACTATGCCCCAGATATCTGGCAGTCAACCATGTTCCACTTTCTGCATTTATACCTCTTTATGTCTAAAAATGTTGTGTTTTTTTAATCCTGTCACACAAGTTAAATAATAAATAGGCTTTGGGGCAGAGTATCAGGCAGACCAAATTAAAGGGTGAGTGTGTGTGGGGGGGGCGCGCAGTGCAGCAAAGCTGAGAAAAACCACCTCAAGGGATAACGAATGGGGGCATTTCCTTAATGGTAGATTAATCATACTTCATTCACGATACTTTGCTCTATTTTTGAGGAGCTAGCCTAAAGTCCTGGTGTTTGGTTGCAATTACTCTGATGTGGTCAAGTATCAAATGAAAAAGCCACTTTTCTCACCTCGAGGGGCCTGCAGTCCAAGCAGATTGAGCTGGCTTAAGTAGTATACATGGTTCCATGTCAAAACACCATCATCAAAGTGAGCAAACACACTTACCAACATGGCTAGTTATTTAAGGTCAAATGGATACACTAAATGCCTTAAAACTGGGCTTTGGTATGACCTGTACCACTTTTGGTAAACAGCACGTTAACAGTTAAGCACTGAAACAAAAACTATGTAATTCCCCATGAGGCTAATTTAGGACACAAATTACATTACATTTTTAAAATATTCAAATTACAAGCATTCTAAAAAAAGTCAGTATAATTTTTTTTTTATATTTTAAAGATCACTAGATCTTTATTGTGGAATATGGATTATATGCATTTTAAAATAGTAGTTCAATTGTACCGAGTAAGCATTTAGCACCACTGGATGCAAGGCATGTGCTAAGTCTGGGGATATAAAAATGACAGTTTCTCCCTCCTTTAAAAAAAACTGTCTCTCCTCACTCTTTGTTTATATTAAAAGAACAAGGGAGGCAGGGGGAGAAAGCCTCCAGTATAGTGGTTATCTTTTATTTAGAGGATCTGTGGCAATACACGGACAAGAATCACACCAGAAGAAACGTTTTGCAAAGGGGTACCCCTCTTCAAAAGAGGAGGGCAGGTGGGCATGCCCACATCTATCCAAGGATTCATAGGGAGCACTGCTCTATCACCTCAGTTTGAGTGAAGATGATTAATTTGGAGATTTTGTGAGTTTTGAGATATCACGAGAATGAGCCAAGCTGAGGTCTGTGAGTCCAAAAATCTGAGTTTATGATGAATTTTGCAGCCAGTCCCCAGCATTGATGCTCTGAAAAGCAAGCAATGACAGGAACTTTGGGACCCATCCCAGCTGAGATGATGATTCACCTGGCAGCTTATTCAGCATTTGAATGTGAACTTGGTGGGATGCAAGGCTATGGAGAAACTGAGCTCCCTCTCCCCAGTGACTGAGATCATATAGGACAATACTGTCAAACTCAAATAGGGAAGGGAGGTGGGACATAACCCATACATAAGGATCCCTGTGAGTTCCCTAGTGACTTGGTTTGAAAATGTAATATTATCTGTGTTTTAACGTATTTTTTATTTACTTTGTCAAATATTTCTGAATTACTTTGGAATTTTCAAGCCACATTGATGATTCAACTGTTGTGGGACACATGCTGACACCTTTAAGAGATTCCCAAAGTGCTAGGGGGAAATGTTAATGTCAGTTCTTGCCAAGTCTTCAAAGTAAATATCCCTTTACAAATATTAATTGAAGTTAATCACTGAAAGGGGAGGGGAGAGAAGAGAACAGAACTCAGAATAAAGGCTAGAGTCAATACTTTGAACCTTCAGGGTTAATCCTAGGAACCCTGAGAGATGTATTTAGACTGACATGAGCCTTTGCTACATTTCATACAGTAAATTTTAGCTCAAACTTTTAGTTTGAATTTACATTTTTTTTCCTGAACTAAATGTACTCCTTGTGAAAAGCAAAAATTAACAACGCTCCAAGTATTTATTGGTAACTGAGGGATTGAGACAAACACACTGGTATAGTTTTCAGCAAGGTAGGTGACAAAGGAGAGAGTCAATTTGAAAGAAATTTGAAGAGAACACTTTTAGTTTGCGGGAGAAAGAAGGGAAAGAAATACAGAAAGACAATACAGAAGTAATAGCATTTGAAACGAACCTTGAATTATAAAGAACTTTTACATTTAAGCAAAGTATCTTCATAACAACTCTAGTGAGATTAAATACTACAGGTATTATCTGCACTACATAAATGAATGAAGAAAGTTTATCAGAGGGAGATTCAAAACAGGTCTAGGTCTCTCTCATGATTTCAAGTTCATCACTCTGCAGTATCCCACATACTGTGTCAAGAAAGAAAGATTCTGAAAGGCAGGGAAAGATTGAAAAGGAATTGTACTCCAGGCATAGGGGACTGCCATAACAAATTTGAAGACCAGCAGAGTTCAGTTTGGCTGGAACAAAGTGTGTGAAAGGGAATAATGTGAAATAAAGCTGCCAGACACTGAAACCAGACTTTGCTGGGTCTTAAATATCAGGCTAACAAGATCATATTTCATCCTAAGGGTAAATAGGCTGCTGAAGGTTTGTGAGCACAGGGGATGACATAGCCCTATTTCTTAGGAAGATTATGTTGGCAGCTATATGAAAGATAAACTGAAGAGGGAAGACACTATCCAGTTGGGACATTAATTATATGCTATTCTAACAGTTTAGGTGAGAGATGATGAAGGCCTGAGAACTACAGTGGTAGAATTAAAAGAACTTGGTAACTTATTTGCTATGGGAGTGAAGAAGAGGAAAGAGTAGAATGTAACACCAAAGTTTTAAACCTGACTGATTAAAAGGCTAATAGTTATCCAGACATAGGAAAACTGAAAGGAATTCAGGTTTTGGACACTGTGTAGTTGTAGTGCTTGGTGGGTATCCAGGCACATATGGTCCAAAAGGTATACATAAAGAATGCAGTTGAATGTGAAGTTCTGGGAGGCATAACTATGGAAGCAGAGTAAATCAGAAAGAATAAATAAGAGAGCCTAATAGGATCTTGAGAATGTGAAATGATGGAATCCCAAGAGACCAAAATAGTCAGATAAGCAAACGTTAAGAGACACAGGGTAAAAGAGCAGTTAAAAGCTAAGGGAGGAAGAAATTAATTCCTCAAGTGAGAAAGTTGTTGAAGGCTGTAAGGTCAGAAATAGGTGAAGACAAAATCATAGCATTTAGTAATTAGGTCATTGGGTTATCTTTGAGAAAGTAGTTTCTTTCAATCAAGTCAGGGAATCAGAAACCACATCATATAGAGTTGAGAAGTGAAATGATTAGGCAGTAAAAAGTAGAAATAACAAATGTAGACTATTTTTTCTATTAGTGCAATACTAAAGAGGAAAAGATACTCGATACTCAAACCATAATATCATTTATGTGACTAGTTCTTTAACAATTAAGCTAATACATTCTGGCCCATCCTGTGTGACTAACCAATGTCCTCTCACCTAAGTTCAACGTGCACGATTCACTACCCCTGCTGTGTAAAGGTCCCTTTCTCATTTTCTGATGTCATGAGTTTACTAAGTTCACAGGTTGTCCAACCAATCTTGTGCTCTCAAGATGTGACCAAGTCCATTTTTTCATATGCCTTTGATAACTTATCCCTCATCTCCTCTTTCATAATATATTATTATCAGTTATGTGCTATAGACTACTTATAACTACCATAGCCTTTTTCCATTCCCCTTTGAGTGAACTTCAATTCTAATCTTTCAAAGACTAACATTTTATGACTTGTGCTACACAACTGGGAGAACATCGGTATAAAAAAGGTCCTTTGATTATTAATAATCGATTATTAGTAGGTTAGTTATTAGTAGTTTTTCTTTTTTATTTCCTCATTCAAAGCCTAGTCCTTGTGAACAACTGAGCTGACCAGACATTCTCAATCTTGGGCAGGACTCCACCAACTAGGAGAGCTTACTGCTGATTTAAGGGTAAAGAAAATCTAATCTAAGTGAATGCTGGTCAAATGTGTTCAACTTCAGTTGTATGGATGGAGATAAATCTCTTCATCCAAAAGCATTTACATGATCAAAGTCAGGTACCCATCATTAGAAAAGGCCCACCTCTCATTATAATACCCAGTCTTTCATTAGTTGTTAACCAATTAGAGTTGATCTCCACTGTCAGGGATAACCCCTTTTCCAAAGGCATTTAAACATTCAAGAGAACTCATGCGGAGTCTTTGGTTATCAAGAACCATGGACCTTAATTTATTGATTATCTGCTAGCCTAATTAATAAACTGATTTTAATTACCCAAATCTTATTATTGATTATTAATAACCCAGAAACTCCTACACTTTTTACTCATCTAAGATCTTTTAAATAAATTTCCTACTTCCCAAAGCCAGCTTCTCGTCCTGTTCAATTATGTGTTCAACTATTGTCTAAGATTAACACACACACAAACACACACGCATGCTGACAGACTCTATAGGTTGGTCATCCAACTGCACACTTGCTGGACAATAGGCATTTATTTATCTACTTGATTTTTTATTCCTAGGAGTACAGTAAGGCCAAGTCATATGACTTTACTTTCACTTAGGAGACTTTCAGGCTTTGATGCTCCAATTCAAAACATCATGCAAATAGGAGGATCTAGAGGACCCTGACATCACATGCAGAAATTGCATGACAGTAATGAATACATGTCTCTGTATTCTCCCTGGCTTGAATGATTAGAATGTTGTAATATCAAGGGATTTTAAATAATTTTGACATACACCTGGGAGATACCATATTGTACAGCAGAATTTGAGATAATGTTTTATTCTAGAAATTAAAAACTTAAAAAGAAACAGTCAAACTAAAGCACAGGGTAATTTTATATTCTCTGTATCAGTTTGGCTTGAGGAAGAGAAGGAACTTTTATACAGTGAGGAAAGAAACACAAATAACTTTAAAATAAAAAGGAAAAGTTCAAAGTACTATGAAAAATTCAAGAAGGGTACAAAATCAAGAAAGGCTTTATGGAAGGCAGAGAGTTGTAATTTAAAGTATTGAGACAATATGTTCTTTTACCCATGGCATTCTGTAACATCTATCTCATTTCCCTAATTTTCATTACTTAGTACAACTAACCAAATACCTACACAACTATTTTTCTGTAAAGAAATCTTTATTTTCAGCTAAGTTCATCTATCAATTTAATTTTGTTTAGTAAGGAGACCCATGCTATACAGTTCCCTGCTTTTATTCAACAACTCAAAGCAACGAACAGACTATATTTATCGAGTACCTTGAATGTAAAGGGCATTGGGGAATGAAGGTAGTAAAGATACGAAACTTCGGCAAAGTGCCTGCAATCATTGCTCTACTAAATTTAAATCTAATAAGACACAGATGACTATGAAAACACAATACTGTATATAAATGCAGAGACTTGAGGAAAGTGTTATTGTATCCAAGGTGGTGGAAGAGGAAGAATGTGGAAAAGATAAGGTAAGAATGAATAACTGGGATCAGGGAGTACTGCACTATCTGGAAGAACATTTTCATTTGCATTTTACAAGTTATGTAAGAATTTGGGTGGAAAGGGGAGAGGGTGCTGGAGAAGGTGGGGTAATGAGCATTAGAAAAAGTGTGAAAAAAGGGTATGGAGGTAGGAAAGTGCTATATTTATTTCTTTTAAGTTTTGGCAGGGGAATGAGAGAGGGGAGAAAAGAGCATCCCAGTTTATCTGCATCATAAGAGTTCATTCATGGAGGAAAGTAAAAACAAAGTACCAGAATAAGGAAGGCTTTACACCAAAGGAGTCTGAACTTAATTTGCGCTTGAACTTAACTGGCACAAAAGACCTGAGCAGAGGAGACTTTATCAGATTTGTAAGATACTCTGTTGAAGATGTAAAGATTGGAATGGATAGAGAGTGGGGAGCAAGGCTTTTTTTCTGGGGGAGGGGGGGGGGGATTAGAACAGCCTACAAGGATGATAATGAGGTACTAGGTAGTAGCAAATGGATAAATGACAAAGATGGGAGACTGCCAAAGTGAGAGCAACAAAATCACGTACTCCAATGCTTACCATCTAAGAGACAGTTATTAAAAAAAACTTGCCTAAGGCCACACAAGTATTGAAGTTTCAGGACTAGATTTAACCTGGCTCTCCAAACTGAGGATTCTTTCAACTCCCCACTGCTAATACTACCTAACAAATCTTTAGAAACTCAAGCTTCTCCAAACCGAGACTAGGGATCAGAATCAACAATAATCCTTGGTTTTTAAACATGGAAGACAAGGGTGGTAAAGAACTTCAAGATCATGCTAATGGATTGGCTTAACGGACTAGGGAGGTTGGACTTCATGGTGCGATATAGAGCAGTGAACTTTGGCTTCAGGAATAAACACTACCTGAAGATCTTTCTGGATTATCTCTGACAAATTTTTTTGGTGTTTCTTTGAAGGTCTCCAGGTGAGATAGAAACACACTATCTCCTGAAGTAGATAATCAATTCAACTTCCAATAAACTTTCCAATATGTTCTAATTTTTCAGAAGTTTTTTTTTTCCATTAGCAGAACTAAGCCTGTCTGTAAACTCTACCCCATTCTTCTTAATAAACAAATACGTAAAAAGTGACAGTGAATGCTCACGATCAGGTTTCTCCCTAAGGGAATCATAGCACTATACAGTGCATTCTAAAAGTAGAGTCTGCCCCTAAGTTTGCAATACATTTCCAGGCCAATGACAAATCCACTGAAGTAATACTGTGGAGCCTGGTTTTTAGATCACATCAGACTATTAAAAGACATTTTTTAAAATTGAGATCCCCCCCCACTCTGATAGTAATTTCTGCAAAACGTTTTAAACCACCCCCACGCCTGAATTAATTTGAAATTAGAAAACTGAGACCTGGGGAAAAAAAAAAAAGAGAAAACCATTTGTCTTTCCCTGTCTAAAAATAACTAGGATAAGAACTAGCTACAAATTTCTATGATAACATGGGATAAGAAAATCAAAAGCTCAGAATAAGTTCAATAAGGCATAAAGGAACACTGCCTGGTTGTGGTTAGCAAGTTAAGCCACTGTAAGAGCCACTAAGTCCTATAAAAAGCACATTATAAGTAATGAAAATAAAATAAGGCAAAGGCACAGAAGGGAAGTAGGACACAACAGCAAATGGGAGGTTATAGTATAAAAGGCAGATAGGACAAAAATCAACAAGACAAGGTGAAAACAGACAAGTTATGTAGGAGGCAAACCGAAGTTATAAGACTTGAAAGTAGAAAGTAGAAGAGAAGAAAATATAACTGATAGAGGAGATTTTAAAAATGCAATCTCCTGTATCCCCGAATTACAGATGTGAGGCAACGATAGAGAGGGAAGGTTCTTAACCTGAGGCCTGTGAACTTAGTGGTTTAAAAATGTTTGGTTTTTTTTGATAAATGCATTTCAAAATATGTGGGATTTCCTTTGTAATGTGATGTATTTTATTTTATACATTTATTCTGATATACATTTATATATTATTCTGAGAAGTCCCATAGGCTTCAAAAGATTGCCAAAGGGATCTGTGATTCAAAAAAAAGTCAAAAACAATGTCTGCAAAAGAGAAAATGATTAAGTCAGGAGGCATTTGGGTTCTTGTGGTCCTGGTTCTGCCATGCAGGCAATTAAAAAAAATTATTTTGTTTCCTCACCTGAAATACGAAAACTTAAGAGATGATCGTCGTCCTTTCTAGGTTTAAAATTGTATTCTAATAAATATACATAAGTTGTATAAATTGTAATACATGTAATATACAGTACTGGAAGTCTCCTGCCTTTGCAAATGTATTTTAGAATGATTTCCAGAAAACAGACTAATCACAATTCAATTAGCCACAAGTATTTAAATAGTTATACTAATATTTTAAAATCTTATGCTGGTCATGCTGAGAAAAACGCTTTTCAAGTCACATAATCTCAATTAAAACTTTTAAGCAGCATTTAAAAAATACATAATACATAAATTTTCCTCTTTATAATTTTTAGAGCAAATATACAGAATTAACATGTAGATTTGGAAAATGTGTTTCTAACTTCCCCGTGGGTGACACACAGACACAGTCCCTCTACTGAACTAAAGCACCATGCTATCCTGCCCTCCTCCCTTTCAAGAATCACCTACTACCTACTGGACAGCTCCAACAGGGCTCTCAAATTCAGGGTGTCTAAAATCCTCTTAGTTTCTTTTGATGGTACCACCATCATCTTTCAAGTCTGCAATGAGTTCACTCTTGAAATCTTCCCTCTTCCTTTCCCCTCACAACTGGTGTTGCAAGTTAGCTTGCATTCCTTTTCTCTCCATTCACACACCACCAACAGCTCAGAGACTACTTCTATCACTCCTTGCATGAAAACTGTTAAAGTAACTTCCTAATTGGCTCTACCTGCCTCCACTCCACCCCACCACACACACCTGCCAAATTTGTATTCCTGAAGAAAAGGGTCTGACCCTACTACTACTTGGCTCAAGGAGATCCAAGGATACAACTACAAACTCTCTTGTTTGTTAAGTCCTACAAAATTCTACCATCTTTCCAGGTGTAATTGCAAATAATCCTACTTTATACTTCCGGGTTCTAATTATTTAAAGTTTTTAAGATGAGTAGCCAATTACAAAATTTTGGGGTGACTACCTGTCACCCATAATATGTAACAGTTTACAAGTTGTTTTGAGCTTCAATTTTATACCAGAAGCCAATTAATGAGTCTAATTTCCAAGTGAAAATTATGACTCATTAATCTTGTC
Source organism: Phalanger gymnotis (assembly GCA_028646595.1). Classification (NCBI taxonomy): domain Eukaryota; kingdom Metazoa; phylum Chordata; class Mammalia; order Diprotodontia; family Phalangeridae; genus Phalanger; species Phalanger gymnotis. The sequence goes on along the minus strand of CM053622.1, from coordinate 128,766,966 downwards.
TCCTACACTTAAAATGAGAAATGGCCTCACCATTTCAAAGTAAGATCAAATAAATGCAAGCAGAACACAATCACTTTCAGAAAAATCAGTCTATTGCCTCTAGAGATCACGTTACATTAAAAAAAAATTGAAGCCACAAACTAGTTAATAGCCAATAGACACTGGTAATTAATAGTTACTGCCTTGAGAGTCTTGGTAATTAATGTCAAAATGTTCAATTTTAATGGTTAATTTTTTTTCCTAACCCTTCACTATAAGTCCTACTCTTAATGCTTCATACTAGAATGTAGATTACCCTGCCAACAGGACACAACAGGTGTTCCATCAAGTCGGCCCCTTATTTTTTTTTAAGGTGTCCTGCCAAAGACCAGTCCAGAGCTCTTCAGAGATGATGGGATGGAAGGGAGGAAGAGAGGAGCAGAGGGGCAGGATCTGTATAAAGTACATAGGGAGTAACCTTCACAGATCACTTAAGTATTCCCTTCTGACAGACTCAAACAGGAGGACAAAGTCATGACATTCACTAATGGTGCTTCTGAAGTGAAAAATTAGCCAACCATCATTTATGATCACCAGTAGAGGACTAGGCATGAGTTTTCACTTTCCAAAGATCATTCTTAAAAAATGAGGGAACCTTCTCAAAACACAGATAATTAAAAAATTAAAGCATTTTAAATTATAAATCATGGCCATGTTTTTCCACGTGTGTAATGTAAAAAGGAGGAAAATTTTCAAGGGGGAATTATTGATAAATTAGTTTTTTCTTTGCTTAGTAAGGAATATGGCAACTTAAAATGTTTGCTCATCTAATATTAGACTAAAATTTAAAATAATCCAAACTTTTAACACCATCATCAGTTACAATTAACCATAAACAGTGGAGATAAACCCAGCATGATCTCTTCAGACCTAACTTCTCTTCAAATCTAGACTATCTCTCTCCTGAAGTTCAACTAAAAACTAAAAGGATAAAGGGTATGTCATTATTAGGGAAGGACAGAATATGCTGGTGAAGATCTAAAAGTGGGCAGTATTTATCTTCTTTACTACTCTTTCCCATTAACTCAGATTAAGTGATAAAATAGGAGTGTTCCTTCCATTCCTTGGTCCATCTACAGAACCTTAGGCCTAAAAACTGCAGTATGGTAAGAGAAGAAAATAGAAGTGTGACAAAGAATCCAATATACAAGAGTGATCATCAGTGTATAAAATCCCGAGAGGTAGCAACTTTGCTTTTGTGCCATTTGCTTCAAGGCTAGTTTGTTTTCTAAAAAAAGCATCATTCTGTATGTCTTGTTTTTACCTTCTACAAAACCAGACTTTAAAGCCAAAATTTCTACCTTTTTAAAAATAAGGTTAAATTAGGCAAGACCATTATGCAAATCCTCTTATCTTTATTGTTAAAGCAAAAAATGTCATACTAAAAAAATCTAGGGGCAACACATTTAGATCAGTCTTACTAAAAAGAGAAATAAGCACTGTAATTCATTATTCCAAGTTAACTGTCCTTCTTGGTCCTAGCACAATACTCCTGATGTTGCTGTATTACCACTTGAAATTTATATACTCTTCTTACATTCTTATCTGATTTTTATAATAATTTTGTGAAGTATCAAGTTATTTCCCACCCCATTTTACAAATGATCAAACTAGCTCAGGTTAAGTATCTTGGCCAAGGTTGCAGTTTCTAAGTATGGACTTGTTTACAATTTCTGACTTCAAATCTAACATTTTTTTCAATTATATCACAGCTCCTTCAATAATAAAGAGCTAACACTCTGATAGTGTTTGGTAAGACAGGACAGGTAATTACCAAACATTTATTACTAGATAAATTACACAAGCAAAGCAGTAATAGACGTATTAACTGGACTAGTGTGCCACTCTCTTTCGTAGCTGCCTCTATTCTTTCAATGAATTCAGGGGTTGCAACATAAAATGAGCAGTTTCCTTCTTCCTGGCTATCATCTAAGAAAAGGTGCTTATGTCATAAATGCTTCTAGGTCAAAGAATGGAATTCTAGGCTATAGAAAAGCACTTAAATCTACTGAGTTTTATGAGGACTAAATTAATAAAAGGGATTAAGACTACATTCTTCATGAAGCTGGATAATAAAAACTACTCCCCTTTTGTCAGTTCGTCAATCAACAAACATTTATTAAGTTCCTAGTGTGTATCAGGTACTGTGATAAATGTTAGCGACACAAAGAAAAACAGCAAAATAGAACAGTCCCTGCTATCAAGGAGCTCACATAGAGAGAACCTACAAATTCATAGGAGCTGATAGTACAGAGGGGTAAGAGAGGCCCAGAACAGAGCGCTGGGAGTGACTGAATGAAGATCCTGAAAAGGAGACATAGAAGAAACAGATAGGTGAAAGGAGTGAGCAGTGTCATGAAAGTCTAATAAGCAGAGCAAACAAAGAGGAGGGTGATTTTGCAACTAGGAGAGCTCTTGGGGGGAAAAAAAGAAAGAAAAAAAAAAGATCACTGATAACTTTGGACAGCAGTTGTAGTTGACTGATGAGGTTAGATCAGAAGCCAGACTGCAGATACTTAAGAGGAAAGCCAGTAGAGAGGTAATGATGGTGTTCTCAAGCAAAAGTCACAAGATGGAGCACAAAGAGTTAATAGTTTAGGAATGGAGAGGGTTTTTTTTTTTGAAGCTAAATAAGATATGAGTGTTTGTAAATAGCAGGGAAATAGCCAGTAGACAAGGAGTGACTAAAGATTAGTGAGAGTGGGGATGATGGAGGGGGGAATCTACTAGAGAAGATGGGATGGAATGAGATTAATTGTACATATAGAGGGGTTTGTTTTGCCTTGGCAAGGAAGACCAAACAAGGATTAAGAACAGTAGCAGAGGGTTTTTGAGTGATGTGAAATGAAGGGGAGGAGAAGCCTTTGAGCTTCCTTCCCCACCCCCAGTGAAATGAGACAAATGCTTCAGCTGGGGAAGAAATGAGGTTTGACGACAGAAGAAAATGTCTGGAGAAAAGCTACTGTGGTGAGTGAAATAGTGAATTAATTAGGTATAAAAGGATTGCTTTACTGAGGACCCAGTTAGAATTGTGTAACAAGCTTGTAGTGGACTCAATCACCAAAGTTTTACAATTTTCTCCAGCTTCATTTGGCAGCAGCACATGAGCAGGAATGAAGGCAAGAATATTCCAAAGCTTGGTAGGGCAAGATTAAGAGACAGAATAAAGAGGCAAAGGATTCACGACAAGAGGACAGTATAAAGTTAAACTGGTTCATCAAGGGGTCAAAATGGGAAAGGCAGGACAACGTAACCAGTGCAGGGGTTATAGCCTGGTAAAGCACTAAGGAGGCAAGAGATTGAAGGTCATAGTGAAAATAAAGATCAAGGGGGGAGGGGGTGTTGCAAAGAGGTACAATGACAATAGATTATGATCAAATAAGGGAATTTTAGCAATTATCAATGTGGAAATGGAGTATTTGTGTTGTGTAACATTATGTAACAAATGCTAATTCCAAGAATCTTTCTTAGTCTCCCAAGAACTTTTGAGTTAAATAATCTTAAGTCCATTCCTCCATATGAAAAATGAGATGTCTGCTTACTTTCTGCCACAATAACTGCTATTCCTAATGTTTCCCAATACAAATCTTTAATCTACGGATATGTGCTTTTAATTCTTTCCTCACACTCGTATTATCTAATGTTGACCCCTTAACAGGCACTTAGGTTACTGGTAAAGAATACCCCTATTAACCTAAGTTACTAACACCTCAGAGTTAGCATACACCAGTGCTTAAGTCTAGCATAAAGTCAAATTTGTTTTCCTGAGATTAAGAGGTTTTAATATCTAATATGGTAAATATGAGAAGATACAGCCCACATAAACACAAGCTCTTAGGAAGGGGTCTTCAATAAATTTAATTGTGTACAGGGGTCCTAGGACCAAAACGTTTGAGAACTGCTGACAGACTCTTCTCTCCTCTACCCTAAAGCCAAACAATTGCTCACTTATAAAAAATTGATGAACTTATTCTGCATTTTAACTGTAGAGAACTCCAACTGAAGTTTTAGATTATTTTATTCTTTTGGCAGCTTCTTCTCATGTTAACAGTTTCTCTTGCGAAAAGTCTAATTTTTGTCAGTAGTGGCATAACAACTAATCAGAAGTTATTTCTACCAGATAATTATTTAAATGACATGGGGAAGCCAAAAACCTGTATCTTGAAGTAGGTTTTTTCAAATAGCAATTCAAGCCTTGCCTTTTAAACTTTCCTGGTCTCCTGAAATGTTTATAAGAAGCAGTTTCAAAACATTTACTTACTATGTAGGAAAACCTGAACCAGACATGGGAAATCATATTTTGGCAATGCAAATTGTGATAGCAAAGGTAGAGTAATAGCACCTAGGCAAGATAAAAAAAAGTGGGGGGGGGGTGAGAGAAAGAGTGCTTGTATTTCTTGGGGTTATTCCCAGAATCAATAAAGCAACTTTGAAGCAGTAACATTAAGAATCTCAGTTAATCAGTACTGAACATGAATCTTCTAACTGCTGGTCACCCAGTTATAACCAAAAGAGGACCAAAAGCAAAGGGGTACACCCACTTCCTCCTGATGCAATCCATTCTACTTTTGTATCATGAGTCATTGTGAAGTTTTCTCTTCAAGTAAATGCAACAAACATTTATTGAGTGCCTATATTAGGTTGGGCCCGAGTTTTGCTGTTGTTTTTTTTTTACATTCTATTGGATTCCCAATGTCAATCCTGAAATTTACCTCTTTTCAATTTCCCCTAATTCTGTACCTTTTAGGACCAATACATGAAATTCACTTGATGTTTTGATGCACTGGTTAATTTTGTTGAAATGCTTCCCTCCCCACACTCATTTATTGCATGCTTATATCTATTTTACAAGCATTAAATTTTTTCAAAAAAGCAATTCAAGATTTTTAAGTTTTGGTCTCCTGAAATGTTTATAAGAAGCAGCTTCAAAGCATTTACTATATATGCTATAAGCATTAAAGAGGATGGAGAGAAGACATTTGAAAATGTTAAGAACTAAAGATATAAAAATTTTAATGGCACTGTTTCCTTAATTTTGATCTGTTGACAACACCACCACACAACCAGTCACCAAGGCTCAATACCTGGGAATCACAGAATCAGATTTGTAGCTGGAAGGGAGTTTCCAGGTAGATGCACTAGAGGGAGTTGCACTAGATGACCTCAAGTTTGCAGATTAGGGAATTAAGGAAGTTAATTGGGAAGTTAAATGACTTGCCCCTAGTTACAAAGTTACAAGTATACTAAGTGATAAGTACTCTAATGTTAAATACAGCACTTTTTCCCTTTCCCTGAGCCTACTCTACTCCCCTCCAACCCAAACAGGTGCCAAATTTGGCTGATTTTGCCTCCATATCACCTCTTTAATCTACTTCTGGAATCTCTTCTATTCAGAGCAGGTTGCTTACCATCTTTCACCTGGACAATTGCAATAATCATCTAATTGATCTTCCTTGCTTCCACTCTCTTCCCCTTTCAAAGGACCTCATTCTAATCTGCCAAGATAAATTTTCTTAAAGCCCAAGGATGACCATGGATGGTCTCAAGTCTTCCTTCAGTGAATCCCTGCTGCCACTAGGATAAAATAAGAACTGAATGTTAAGCTCTTCAATCTGTAAGTCCAAACCTTTCTTTCTTATGTTATTCCATAGCACTCTCCTCTGCCTTTGGCTGGTCCAGCCAAAATTAATTAGCTGCTCTACTTCAGATGAAACGTGTCTATCCCAATTCTCGGAAACAAGATCAATTGTCATCCTGAAGCCATTGGTCAAAAGAGATTACTAGAGATGTTTGATTTAAGTTCATCATGTTAAGATGTTTATCTACTTTTGGGGAAATGGTTTTATAAATTAGGACTACATAACTACTTCTCTTTAAGATACAATTAATAATTAGCTTATAACTTACATGATGCCTAACAATTTTTAATAGTCTTATGCAACATCATAAAAATCTCATTTTTGGCAAAAAATAAATACAATAAAATCCCCATAACTCCCCCAAAATCTCTAAATTCAAATACACTTACAACATGAAAGCCTTTCCTGGTTTCACATCCAAGTTGTTTCTTTGTATTTATTGGTATTTGAAGCGTATTCCCCCCAACCTTAAGGGGTTCTTAACTTTTTTGTCACAGACTCCTTTGTCAGTCCGACTGGAACCTATGGACCCTTTTATCAGTGTTGTTAAATGTAATACAAAGAATTACAAAGAAAATCAATTACATTCAAATAAAGATGTAATTTTTTTTCCCATCAAAGTTCACGGGTATGCACTTAAATTTGTTTGGTGAGTAAAACTACAGTTAAGTCATTCCTGTGGCTATCCTTTCCTAGAAAACCAAATTCTCAGAACAGAAAGGAATATTAAAGGTCTTGGCGTACAGAATGCCCTCATTTTACAGAGAAGTAAATTGAAGTCTTAAAGGTCACAGAGCAAGCCAGTAGACATAGCTGAGACTAGGAATCCTAAGTCTCTTAAAATTCTAGTCCCAAGAATATTGTGTAAGGTATATCCCAAAACCCCCCAAACTTAAAAAAACCCACAAAACAAAAACAAACCACAAACCTACCCCCTCCGCCCCACAAAAGCAACAAATTATGAGATGAAAAATTTTGAAAGAGTAAATACTTGGGAACTTATGCTGAATTTCAAACCGAACACAGTAAATTCAATTTATATCCAAACACTAAATTAAGTTTCATTAACCCATAAATGCAACAATCTCAGTACCTCCCTCCCCCATAACTGGGCAGTAACAGATCTTTAAACGTAGTGATCTTTCTATTTACTAGTCCAAATAACCAAATTCCATGAACTTAATTCTACCAATAATGGGAATTTTAAGACTCACTTCTATTATTTAAGAACCCCTCTGAGGAACAAGTATAGAGTTTGGGCAGTGCAATGACAGACTAAGATGATTCTTCTGAAAATTGTGGGCTGAAAATCTTGAGAAATCATCTAGTCCAAAGGCCCCACGGGCCTGTTCCAATTTCTGAAGATGAGCTAAACAAAGTACCTTTCTCAAAAAGTTTCTTACTGCATTTATAGACAATCTTTTTGTTACATATACATCCCAAGTTTTCTAGATCCTGATAAATTAAATCTACCCACATGTTATAATTAAAGCTGATTTTGACTGGATATAGGAGTGCTTGGGCACAAAACAGTCCAAGTTAACTATGAAGAATGGTAATACTACTGTAAGCAGAAAGTCAAGTGGGGAAAAGGGACAAGGCTAAAAGAAAATGAGTTCTATTCTAAAAGAAAATGAGGTGGCAGCTATTAATTTAAAAAACTAGACTTTATATTTATCTAGTGATGGAGTTATCTTTTGCTCAGCATCTGTAAGAGTATCTTCTAGTTAACAGTGAATTCGTAAAGTTTTTGACTGAGTGAAATTGCAAATGCCTGTGTCCTCAAGGTTTATAACATAAGATTTAATTATTTGGATTTACTAACTACTATAATGAGGTCTTTGCAATACTTTCAAGGGATTAAAGTCTCCTTTGGATGATGACCAAGACAACTCTCTTATACTAAATTCTGGACCATGGTGTGGTATACATATTAACCATCTCTATAAGAAAAAAATCTTTGCTGCTTTTAATAAGATGTACTCTGGAAGGCGGAGACTGGGGATTCACTTAAGGTCTTTTACTGGCAAGGTATTATTTCTTACCTAACTGATTCATAACGTTCAATCTTCTATTTACTATTGGTTAGTTTTAAGAGTGCCTTTTGGCACTGACTCCCAAAATTGAATATAACAAATCTATGAGTAGTGAAAAGAACTTTTCATAGTTGAAACTTTCAAAAACCCCATGACAAAAAGCAACACAGGAGTTTAAAATTGTCAAGACAAGAGATCTGATTCTCTTTAAGAGGCAAGCCTCTTAATTTTCTTAGGTATTTTTTTCCAGGCAGAGAAGTTGGAGGAAAAAAGTTAGCTCTCAAAGCCAGTAACTTTATCACTGTTGTTTTCTCAATGTCTAACATATACACGTACCTACAGATCAAGTCCTTGGGGGCAAATAATCTTAAAAACAAACAAAAACCCAAACACAATTTCATTACAAGAAATCCAAGACACAAACAAATCCAAGACTATTGTGGGTAAGCAGAAAGGTTTGAGAGTCAGGATTTAAGAGACAATAAATATGGCAAGGGAGGAGAGACTATCCCTTGAAATAGAGGAGTAATTCCCAGGCCATCCTACTTAGGAATATGGATTATATTTTCTTAAGCAGTAGCTAGGTGGTACAGCTAAATTTGGGCCTAGAGACAGAAAGACCCCAGTTCAAATTTAACCCTGGGTAACTCAATTTATCTGTTTCCTCGACTGCAAAATGGGGGTGGATGATAAATGCACTCACCTCCCAGGGCTGTCATGAGGATCAAAGGAAATGACCCTGGCACACAGCAGATTTTAGTAAATACTTATTTGGGGAAAAAAAAATTAGGTTGCCAGGGGGGCCCAGAAAAGCCTACTTTACCTATTATATAGACATACAAACTTATCTTAATGTTGGATGGGATCTTGTAGATATGGTTAGCTTAGGAAAAGTAATTCAGAACACCATTTTGGGCACAAAAAAAAATTATCTTAAAATTTCTAAACATCCGACTAAACTAGAAACTTTTGCCATATTGTAAATCTATCTGGGTCTGAGGATAAAATGTTTCCAACAACTGGAGCAACATACTACCACTTATTTAGGTTTTTAAATGAACGAAATGCGTAAAATTACAAAGGAAACCACTTATAGTTATTTTTTAAAAAGTTCATAGACACCAGGTTAAGAACCCTTGATTAAGAGGAAATATCTTTGCCAATGCCACATTGAATTAAAGGAAAGAACTGGACTAGATAGCCTCTAGAGATGTCCTTTCCACTATGTATTTATGTATGTGCGTGTGTATAAATCCTATAATTTGCTTTTAGACTTTTTCTTGAGGAACGGGCAAACTTGGAATAATTCTATCAAAAAGAAGCCACAACAATTTGGGGTGATAAATTATTCTCTTACCATGGGCTATTATGTTAATTCTACTCTGGACACTTAATCTTCATAAAATGCAACTGAACCAAACTAACAACAATACTTAACTGATAAATTAAGTCAAAGAAAGAATAAAAGCCAGATTTTGAATGTCAATAGAAGAAATGCTTCCTCCTAGAACCAAGTTCAACATCTAAATGCCTACTTAATGTTAGATACAAAGGAGAAACAAAATCTCTATTATTAGATAACAAGAATAAACCTTCAAATTACAATATAGGATCATAAGTAAGTCTGAGAGCTATAAGGGACTCCAAGGTCATCTGGTCAATCCCTTCACTATCAGAAGGGGAATCTAGGAAGCCCAGATGTGAACTGACTCGCCCAAGGCGACATAATTAGGAAAGGTAGCAGGACTAAAATTCAAATGCTGGTTCTGAAACTCTTTCCATCCTACCACATTAATATCAATTTTAGACTTGGAGGAAAAGTACAATAGGCATAAGACAAGGTCCTTACTCTCCAATAACTTCTGAACTAGGTGAACAGATAAAAACCCTAAGAATCCTATACAAGACAAAAACAAGTGTTGCAATATAAATATTGAATACAAAACAAAGATTAATGTGGCTTTGAAGTGTTAGAAGGCATCTAAGCTAGGGAAAGGACAGGGCAAAAGCACTGAAATGTGAATTTAAAGTGTATCAATCAATAAACATTTATTAAGCTCCTGCTCTGTGTCAAGCACAGTGATAAGCTCTGGGAATAAAAAGAGACAAAAGATACTCCCCTCAAAGAATTATAAATTGTATAAAATTCTATAATTCTATAAAATCTAATGGAGGAGACAACATGTAAATGTATTTTTATACATGTATAAAAGTTGTTTAACAAAAAGATGGCACTAGAATTAAGAGTGACTGAAGAAGGTTTCTAGGGATTTCAGTTGGGGTAGGAAGGCAGGGAGTTCGGTACAGAGCCGAGGGGAACAGCTAGAGAAAAAGCCCTGAGCTGAAAGATGGAGTATATTGTTCATAGAATAATCAGAATAGTGTTAGTGGATCAAAGACCCATCAGGAAATAAAGTGTAAGAAGATTAGAAAAGTAGGAGAGGGAAAGCAAGGTTACCAACGGCTTTGAACACCAAACAGAGCTTTTTGGTTTTTATCCTAGAGGCAATAGGGAACCACTAGTTTAGAAGGCAGCTAGGTGGCACAGTAGACAGAGTGCTTGGCCTGGAATCAGGGAAGACCTGAGTTCGAATCAGGTCTCAGACACGTACTAGCTGTGTGACCCTGGGTTAAGTCACTTAACATTGCTTGCCTCAGTTTCTTATCTGTAAAATGAGCTGGAGAAGGAAAAAGCAAACCATTCCAGCCTCTTTGCCAAGAAAACTCCAAATGGAGTCACAGAAGAATACAACATGACTGAACAACTAAGTTTATTTTGGGGGGAGTAGGGGTGGGGGAAGGAGGAGACATGGTCTAACCTATGCTTTAGGGTAAATCATTTCAGAGGCTGAATGGAGATTGGAAATCTCTTATGGCAGGTGGAACTACCAGCAGGATACTTCAATAGTCCAGGACTGAGGTGACGTCCACGAAACAGCAAGGAATTCCAATAAGTGGATTAGTTTCTAATCTAACACCCTCACTTTACGGATGACACTTTAAGGTTTACAAAACACATAATGAAGTGGGTAATATTTTTCTGGAGATGTTGAGATATAAGAGAGTTTAAGTGACTTGCCAGAGTGGTACTATGTGACACCACGTGTCAGGTCTTCAACTTAAACTGCAACTTACTTTCTCTTACACCTTATTTGCCCAAGCTAGCGTTCCTGCTATTAGACCATCATGTCTTGTTACACTCTGGAGGCAATAAAACACCACCATGAGCTATAGCAGTAGTTTAATAGGATGACATAAGTGTTTTGTCATTGATGAATGTATGATATTTGGGAAAGAGTAGAAACAGGGATAATAATCTAAGTTCTACGACCACTCATGGCACCCGAAGATGAGGAAACATCTATCCCTTGGAATGGAGGGGGAAAATACATGGCTGAGTGGTGTGAAATGTTTGTTTACATTGCTAATAAATCGATAAGGATCATGGATTTAAGACCTGAAAGAGATCTTAGAGGTCTTATAGTCCTTTCATTTTTCAGGTGAGCAAGGTCCATCTTGGATAAGGTCAGTAAGACCTTATCAAATCTTGCCTCTGACACATGCTACCAAGTGTGACCAGGTCTAAGCAGACCAGTGGGAGCTCCTCTCACCACACATACTCATTCCTCTCCCCGCAAAGAGAGAAAAAAAAAAAGACTACTTAATCATTGTGTCTCAGAAAAGAAACCAAAAAAAGGCAAGGGTTAACAATTCATCCTCAAAACATAGGAGCCTGTCTTTTGGACAGCAGACAGTAGCACCCACAATCAAAGCCCAGATACAGAAGTTAGTCAATTCAAGTCATCAAGAATCTAAGTACCAGGCACTTTGGGGATATATATATATATATATATATATATATAAAAAGCCAAAAACAGTCTCTGGTCTCAAGAAGCTCACAATCCAATGAGAAAGAAAACATGAGAACTATGCAGATAATTAAGAGATATACAGGACAAATTAGGAATAATCACAGAGGGGGTCTGGAAAAGGTTTCTTGTAGCCTGATAGGAAAGTCTAGATTTCTGCAATTTATCTTAGGGATGAATAGGTGATATGACAAGAGTACATATACGGTTTTTGGCTTCAAGTACCTTTTTCCTAAATTAAAGCAAGTAAACTTAATTTCAAATGCTTAAAAAAAAAACCCAATGACCCTCCAAAGCATCATAAGAACATAAAATTTAGAGCTGGAAAAGTTCTGAGGGGTACATCTAGTCCAGGGGTGGGGAGCCTATGGCCTCAAGGTCACATGGTCCTCTAGGTCCTCAAATGTGGTCCTTTAACTGAATTCAAACTTCACAGAACAAATCCTCTTAATAAAAGGGATTTGTTCTGTAAATCTTGGACTCAGTCAAAAGGCAAAATCCAGGGACCTAGAAGGCCACAGGTTCCTCACCACTGATTTAGTCCAATCACTTAGTTTTATAGATGAAAAAAAACCCTGAGTTCCAGGGAAGTTATGGCTTACTTGATACCAGATTTTATGTGGAAGAGAGTTAGGAACTGAATATAGATCCACTGACTCCAGATACTGCACTTTCCACTGAGTTACCTCCCCTTTTAAAAACTATCAGCTTTCATACATGTAGGCATTCAATTCAACAACAAATTTACTTAGTGCCTACTATATGCAAGGGTCATTCAAAAAACACACTATAATCCCATAGGCATTTTCAACAACAACAATAATTTCTTGCTCTTTTCTAAACTAAATCTCTTTGTTAGAAAGGTATGTATGGATTGCTTCCTTTACTAGACAAAATAAATGGGTCCCTGGAATACTTTTCCCCAGTAACTTTGTGTTTTGAGGTCAATAATTCTTGTCCTTTAAATCTTTTATTTTTGTTTTTAAATTTTACTCATCAGCCATCTTTTTGGCTGTCACTAAATGATCCCCAAGTTCTCAATATTTTTATGTAGTAGTGGGGCCTAAATAAATGGGACAGAATACTCTAGTATGGATTTAACCACCACTATTAAAACAGAGAGAGCACAGGTCAAATCTTTGATAAGGCAGTGACAATACTGCCAATCTGTACCACATACTGAGTTGCTCTTTTTTATTTCTTATTCCCTCATCACATTCCCTGACTGACCCCCCAGATATGCCAGAACAAGATGACTTCTGCAAAACTGCTCACTCCTAAGTGGTAGCAGGTATTCTAGGGCTTTAGAGGGTGTCAATTCCTACAACAGGAGGGTTCTCATACTTCATAATCACTATAGAAGGTGAACCTTCTATTATTGCACTACTGGAGATAGGCAATGTGCATAATTACATCATATAATTCAAGAAATTTACATTTGGCGTAAAGTACACAAAACTGAAGGTCTGTCTTGTCTCTCTTGCTCACTATTCTTCTGCCCTCCCTTCATGATGGCATACAATCGCTGCCCAGTTAGTGCACAATTATTAAATAGTATTCAGCAGATCCGAATTTAGGCAGCTGATAAAGATTCCATTTTAGTACATATGAAATTAACCAGCCACCATTGTCAATCTAAGGAAGTTGACACAAATATTTTTTCCCTATGCTTTCTTCAAGTGGCAAGAGGAACCAAGCAATACAGAAGCAAACAGATATGTGAATGTAAACTTAAGCTGAGTTCATGGGTACTTAGACCAATTAAGTTTTATCTAATGCTTAGAGAAGTCAACTTTCACTATTAAATACAACAAAGCATAGGTAAGCTGTGGTAACATAGCATTAATATTGCCAATCTGCACCACAAGCTGAGCCCATCCCCTTTGTCTCGTATAGGTGCCATACTGGATTGATTTCAGAAATTAAACCTAAGGGAAGGGTTGTTCAAGCAAGGACAAGTGGTAAAAGGGGAAAGAATAAGTTTTTTTTTAAAAGGTCTGGATACTTATGGGATTAAAAAACAAATCTGCGCATTTAATTATATATTTTCTGAGTTAGTCTAATACGCACTCAAGGAAGAGGACTAAGCACTTTGGGGGTAAAGTGTGTGTGTGTGTGTGTGTGTGTGTGTGTGTGTAAAAAGATGGGTAAATGTCTAAATGAAAATTCATAATCAAGAAGGTTGATAAAGATATTAACGTTAGGAAGAGAAACATTTAGGAATGGAATCTTCACAAGTCTCCATTGCTGTCTTGAGCCAGCCTCAAGATTTTTTACCAAGTGGCTAATTTGTTTAAAAAAAATGAAAGTCCTCAAGTACATACTAGACTTATTCCCAAAATATTCAAAGAAAAGCAATAAAGACCCCAGAGCTTCTGCTCTCAACATCTTGCAGGAAAATCAGGCAACAATTGACAGACGCTTCTCTACCTACCTACTGACAAAAAGGAATAAGAATGCTAGGATTCTTCTGCTTATGTTATACTGCACTTTATGACCATAAATTCTTAAGAGTGCAACAATCATATCAACTTAATTTGCATTGTGATTCCCACAGCTAAATTATTCAATTCATGATGAAGATATATGCTCTTGAAGTCTCTTCACTCAGTTGATTGTCAAAAGAATTTCAAGGGGTATTGATCTCAAATCAAACACTTCTCTAAACACAAATGACAAGCAAAAAAATCAACTTTATAATGGATAGTTAACTGCAGTCTTTCATATATGGTAATACTGGAGATCAGTGGCAACCTCAAGTCTGGTGAGTTGAGCCCCTTTCTTACATAACACATGATTATATACGAGAAAAGATCAACAGTATATGTTCATATTCTGTTTGATAAGCCTTTTATTAGCTATAGTATACGTGGGCAATATGGTAGCGATGACTTTTTTGGGTAAGTTTCTATTACCCTGACATAATCTCAAAATCAAAGACAAATATGTAGGATAAGTAAGAATTGAAGTTACATTTTAAATACTGAAATTCAATTAAGAACTCGTAATTTTTGATAAATTAAGGGGCCTTTAAGATAAATGTACTTTGGATAGCAGGACAATAGAAAAAACCAGATGAGCACTTAACAGCCCCTTTTGTATTGTATCATCCTAAGATTCTATAAATACCTACCTGGAAAGGTAGATTTTCTTTTTAGCACAGTAGTGTTACGTGTTAACATTCCTTTTATTCAAATTTTAACCTCATGCTGACTTGTTTAATGGAAGTTTGCAGCAAAAAAAACAAAAACAAAAAACAAAAAAACACCCCACACCAAACAAAAAAAAAAACTTACCTAGCAACTTCAATAATCAAAGAGAATTATCGAATCATACTGAATAAAAATATTCTAATCAGACACCTGAGAAAATTAAGCTAATTCTTAATTTATACATGTGCATAATAGCTGATAATTAAAACTGAAACCATAGTGAGAATGATAGCCTCATTTTCAAGCTTTTAAATTTACACCTCAATAATCCAAGCAGACAACACTGAATCCTGTTTCTTCTATTTTAGGGAACAACTCTTCATATAAAGTAATTTTTTAAAAAAGCTACAACTCCAAGTGTACCTCTGTATTTCCAGTTCATTAATATAAAAATATTAACTGTCCTTCAAATGCCCAAAATAATTTGAACATACAAAAAAAAACAAACAACTCTCTTGGTAGTGGTCATTTCTCAGCACATAAATCATTCCCATACAAATAAATCAATGGCAAAAGTTTTCAATAGATCATTATAAACAACATTAGTTCTTTATTCTAATTAACCTAAAAAGTTGGCAAACTTGACCATGTGTTACTCTGTGAGCATGAATTCCTATTTTAAAAGGTGCTATAAACTGGTACAAAAGGATTATTCTATCAAATTCTGTATTCTCTAGGCCAAGAAGGCACTTTGATAAACCATCCTTTCTTAGAATTAAACTGACAATGAGCATTTTGGTTTTTACCTCAACCCACAAAGAAAATTCGTATTTGAGGCATTCAGAATCTTTATCATAGCTTCCAATGATCAAGGCAATAGCAACACTGTGTCTGCTTGGCTGACTCATTTTATTAACATTACATCAGCTAATCCAGGGAGGGGTACTACATCCATAATGAGACTATTACAAATCTCTTACATAAAGCACAATACACAAGAATTCCAATAACTTCACACACACACACACAGTCTCCCCTCCCCCGCCCCCCAAAGAAAATCAGGTATATAAAGCCTCTATGTTTAAGTCCCATTACTCTATTCATAACTATCTAAATATAATGTCTTCTATCCTAGGTACCAGATGACACCACTAGGGTAAGTTCTGTGAGAAGCTGAAAAGCTTTAAAATTTCTTTTAAGCAAAGATACCCCCACCTCCCTTCCTTTTCAACTCTCTCCTCCATTTGGGATATAAAGAGGGACACATCCCATAAAAAATGTGAATCTTACATCTTATTCAATTTTGTAGAAAACAAAAACCAGAGGAATGCCATAGTCAAGGTTATTATATCTGATGTCCTCTACAACACAGAGAAGCTATATTGAACATATTTATTGATTCTCACCAGTACATCATTGCAGATATCTCTTAGTTCGGTCTCAATTTTCTCTCTGTATTCTCGGGCCATCTGCTGCTTTTTCTCAGCACCTTCCGTCTTTTGCTCAATACTTGAAACGACCCTCCAAGATGACCTTCGGGCCCCTACGACATTTTTGTAAGCAACAGAGAGAAGATTCCTCTCCTCATTGGATAATTCAGCTCCTTGCTCAGTTACAGACTTCATGCAGGCTGCCATGTCATCATATCTCTCAGCCTGCTCAGCCAATTTGGCCTTCTGCACCAGCTCATTTTTATCCATGACTGAATGTTCTG
>CM053622.1:128730501-128750017 GCA_028646595.1 Phalanger gymnotis | reverse complement strand
ACGACCCTCCAAGATGACCTTCGGGCCCCTACGACATTTTTGTAAGCAACAGAGAGAAGATTCCTCTCCTCATTGGATAATTCAGCTCCTTGCTCAGTTACAGACTTCATGCAGGCTGCCATGTCATCATATCTCTCAGCCTGCTCAGCCAATTTGGCCTTCTGCACCAGCTCATTTTTATCCATGACTGAATGTTCTGAAGGAAAAAAAATATCATTTAAAGACTTTAAAAAATTAAAATCTAAATCCCATAGAGGAATATTACGTAATTAGTCACAAAACCCCAAAAGGGTTTTTTCCCTTTCATCAATTTCCCATTGCCAATGGATATAAAAATTCTTAGACAGCATGATCAGAATCAAAATGACTAAATTATCGGTTCATCCAGACACATCTGGATTCTGGATACCACCAAAAGCTTCGGAAGTTCATCAGTACAAATGCTATTATACTGTCTTAACTTATGGACAGCACTTTAAGTATGAATACGTGAAGTCAAATGCTAAAAATTGCACTTTTCAACTTTATCACCAAACAAAAATTTATCATTTTTTTAATTGCTAGTAGAGTGTCTCAAATTATATTGGCTACATTTTTTATGATTTGAAAATTCCATTGAACCCTTCCAAAAATGTCACTTTTACACTGATATGTCCAAATTACACAGGTTATTTCTGTTTATATTGATGATGCTTGCTCCATCAAAAAAATTTACGGATCAGTTTCGCTATATGGTTCATATTCTATTAGAATTTGCAAATTACTTTTTTAGATCACCTTTAATGACCAGAAAGGTGTATATGTCCAGTTTGCGAAATGAAAAACCTTCTATAATTGTTTCATTTTTCTTTCCCATTTAACTTCCCTTTTCCTAATTCAAAAGCTCCCTTGGTTCCTAATTTACCTTGTCATCATTTTTAATGTACTTAACAGTATTCCAAATTGACAAAAAATTTTAAGCGGTTAAAATTATTTTATAGTCACTTTGGATTAAGAGAATTCTTATATGTAAGTGAAGATCAGTTTTGTTCCCCACTTAATTAGAAACCAGTTATCCGCCCCCCATGGAAATCTCCAAATATCAATTTTTTACACACACAAATGGGTTTTCAAACAGATGCTCACCTAAGCATAAACTGTTAGGTATATTTAAAATGCCTACACTTCACTTGATGCAGTTTCAGCTCCTCTTGATTTTTAAACATTGTATTATGACAAAGGTATTTTCTAGAAACCTAATTTAAATCACTCGTTAAGGTGATATATTGACCATCCAAATAGGTATAAAATTGTGCACGTTCAAAACTAGTGGCAGAAGAGTTTTTTTGGATTATCCTCCAACCCTACGATCCAACGTAAGTGGAGGTTCCTAGCTGAAATAAAATGGTGCTTTAGGCATTACTTCTTCATGGCCTCGCCCATCACGCCTGGACAGAACAAGGGTTAAAACTGGACCTCAGAGCATGACTTCAAAGAGCCCGAGGGTTAGCCCCCCATATCCTCCTAGCCCGGAGGCTCCTGTCTCCTCCCAAGCTAGAAGCACAAGTCCCCTTCTTCTCCTCTCTTTGTCATGGCGGATCTGTGTCACCGAGCCCAGCCCACGGCTGGGAGCGTTAATTCCCCCCTCCAACCAGAGCGAGAGGGAGGAGCTGCCCGCGCCCCCGCCCGAGGGGGAGGGGGCGCCGCTCGGGCCCGCCGGACTGCGCGGCAGCAGCGCCCGCCCAGCCGAAGCGGAACCACTACGAACCCGGTAATGGACACACCCCACGGGGAGCGATATCCGCCGCTGCCGCCGGTCCTCGCACTGCCCCATTTACCGAGGCTCTGAGGACACAACAGCTGCAGCAGGTGGGGGGAGAGAGCGGATGAACCACGCCCAGGGAGGCAGAGAGCCAGCCCTTCCCCAGGCACTCCGGCAGCGTCTCCGGCCGGCCCCGAGAAATCAGGGCAGAGGTCTAGGGGGGCTTGGGCGTCCTTCCGCCGACCCCCCCCAACCCGAACCTCACGCCCAGCCCCTCCCCTACCTGACCTCCCCGCCCCCACCCGATCTCGCCACCCCCCCTTCACCAGGGCCTTAATAAAGCCGAAGGAAAAAAAACGCACCCCAAGACTCCCTTCCTACCCCACCCCTCCCCGGGAAAATGCTCGGCTTTTCTCCTCCCACGGCTTCTACCGAGGAAATTCAGCTCCACTCCAGTGCGTGCACGCCCCACCCCAAAACCTTCTCTCTCGGTGGGCGGTAGTCACCCCTCCCATCCACACCCAAGCGAGGAGTAGCCGCATTCGAGGCCTCCTCGCCCCGGGGCTACCTGCCTGACACCTCAGAACAGGCCCCGAGAAGGCTTCGATCCCCCGTCCCCTCCAGCCGCCCAGGCCTCTCGGGGCTGGGCTGAGGGAGGGCTGAGTACCCCTCCCGCCGCCGCAGCGCCCGCCCGCGAGCAGAGCGCCGAGCCTGCGCCTCTGAGGGCGGGCTGGCGGGGGTGGGGGGGTGGGAGGGAGTGGTTCGGGGGAGAGGGAGGAGGGTAGTGAAGAGGGGAGGGGGCGGCCTCACCTGCGCCGCCGCCGCCGCGGCTGCAATGCCCGCAGCGGCGGAATAATTATCTCGGGAGGTAGCTGAGTACAGGGAGAGGCGGGACGGAGGAGGAACAGGGGAAAGTCTTTCATTCCCCCTTTTTTCCGGAGAGGGAATGGAGAGCAGGACAAGGGGCCACCCCCGCCGCCGGCTCCCAGAGCCTCGAGGACGGACGCCTGTCCCCGGGGATCTCCCGGGTGGGCGCGGTTTTTTTTTTTTGGTGGGCGAAGGGGGGGAGGGGAGCGAAGAGGGGCAATCTGGGGCCGAGTCGTTGAAAAACTGTTGCTCCCGAAATCAGTAGCCGGAGGCATCAGCAAACGCGGCCCGGCGGAAGGGAAGCCGCCGCCCCGTCTCCGCCTGACGAGACTCCGCCTCAGCCCAGCGCCGCTACCGCCCGGCCAAGCGGCCAGCCCGGGGAAGGAGGGAGGGGGCGGCCGCAGGGGAGGAAGATTTCTTCCCCCACCCCGCTTTCACCCTCTTCCAAGGTGGGGCTGAGAAGAGGATAAGGCCAGGGTGCGGCGGCACCATCGCTTACCTGTGCCCGGAGTGAGCGGCGGCGGCGGACGGACGGACGGGGGTTTCAGCGGTCTCTGGGCGGCGGCAGTGGCAGCGGCGGGGCTGAGACTGTGTCCCTATATCTCTCAGCTCACAGGCTCCAGCCGCTCCGCAGACACGGGGTTTCCTCCAATCACCAGCCCCGGCAGCAGGGGCACCACACGCACGATGACGTCAAACGCTGCTATGGCAACCGCTGATTGGTGCCCACCGCTCCAGGGCCCAAGCGCAACCGCCGCTCCTTGGCGCGCGCGCGCGAGGAAAAAGAGCGAACGAGCGGGGCTAGGGAACGCGCGCGACCCGACTTTTACCCAGCCCCCACCCCTTTCCTCCTTCCTCACGCCCCTATCCTGGTCCCGTGAGCGCCTGCGCGGAATGCAACACCCTCCCTTAGCCACCTCTACCACCGCAGCCCAACCTCACAACCCTTTCCTCCTCCGCCTCCGAAACTCCTCCTTTCATCCCGCTAGAGGGAAGAACAGGCCCCACCTTAGCCTTTCGCTAGGTCCCTCAGCGCCTGCGCCAGTCACTCCCTCTGGCTGAGGCAGCGGTTCAGCAACATCCGGGGCCTATCAAATTCTACCTTTCCCCCCCTCCCCCCCTTCCCCCTTCCTTCCACCCTCCCCATCCACCCCCCCAGCCCTCCTCACCCCCTTGCCCTTTGCCGCGGTTACTGCCCCCAGTGCTGGGTCCAGCCACCGGATTGAGGGAGCTGCCCCCTCAGCTCCTGCATTGTGATCGATTAGGGTGGGGCTGGGGGGGGGGTTCCCCCAGGAACGGTCAGGGGGAGGGGCGGGGGAAGGGCGGGAGAGTCTCCTCGCCCCTCCCCCAATGCTGTCTATGGGGCGGGGCCGGCCTGGCTGGGCGGGGGCGGGGGCGGGGTAGACCTTGGGTAGACAACTACCCGCTCCATTTCTCCCCCGCCCAGTCCTCCCTTCTCTTCCCCTCCCCCCTTCCCACCGGCGCGGCTTTACCTGCTCAACTAGGGAAAGCTGCCTTATGACCTTTTAAGGCTCGGAAAAGAAAGTAAGGAGTCCAACCCCCCCGAGTGAGCACTGAGTGACAGGGAAGTTTTCCAATCCGGAGTTCGGGATCTGGGAGGATTGACGACTTGGAGAGGACTACGGGGGTGGGCCCTAGACCAAGGTGGAGAGGAGGAAGAGGAGGAGGAAGGATGGGAGGGAGATGAGCTCGAGGGGAAGGACTCCTGGCTCCGGAAGGAGGACGAAGAGGAAGAGGGCCTCTGTATCCGAAAAGACCCGAGCCTACCAGGGCTGGAAAGCAGAGGCTGTGATGGACAGTAGTAGACTCGGCGTTTTAAGAACGTTAGGGAAGTCCTTGGTAGAAAAACCAAGCGAGCCGGAGGAAGAAGTTGCCAGGAGTCTCATCCTCTAGATTGGCCCTGAGCATGGCCTGTTGTGGTCCATTTATCGTAGATGAGGGTTTTAGGTCCATCTCCCTCTGTTAGGCCTCTTGGTACAGGGATGCCGGATAAGGCCAAGGCTTTTGGGGTTCCTAGGGCCAGTAGGGGCCGCAGGAAATATTGAGAAAATGGGTCAGAGGAAAAGGGCAGCCGGTGGGAGGAAGTGGTATTGGTGCCACAAACATGCCAACCCCAACTAGCAGGCCTTCTGTTGGAACTACAGCAGAGAGCTTAGGGGATTTTAAGCCGTTTCCATGTATAAAATCGGACTCTCGCTTCTTTACGCTTAAATACAATAAATGGAGTCCTAGGGGAGAAAGAACTCTTCCTGCTCTGTTGTCTCAGAATGGTCTGTAGAACTTTTAACACAAAGAATCTGGGTCTGGGGTGGGGAACCCAAGGCTTCGAGGCCACATACGGCTCTCTTAGGTCCTCAGATTAGCTCCTTTGAATCCAAACTTCACAGAACAATCCCCTTAATAAAAGGATTTGTTCTGTAAAACTTGGACTCAGTCACTAGGCCGAACCCAAGGACCTAGAAGACCACGTGTGGCCCCAAGGCTGCAGGATCCCCACCCCTCCCTAGGTAGTTAAGAATGAGAGGCCCAGCTTTTACTTTCTGCCTTTATAAACACCTCTGCCTAAATAGTGGTGGTTTTATAGACTTGCTACATCTACTCTAGTATTATGTAATACCAAGAGCCCATCATTTTCTGGGGCCTCCCAGCAGTCCTGGAAATCACAGTATGGGAATGGTGAAGTTGTAGAACCAGTCAAAAGTTAGCACTAATGCAATCTAGTGGTTTTTTCCTTTTCCCCTGAGGTCAAGGTTCACCTTATGGGATGTTTAAATCACCTGTAACAACTAAATGAATTCTGAGAAAATGACTCATTCAAAGTGAATAATGTTTAAAAAGGCCTAAATTATCTCTTATAAAGTGATGCTAAACTGTTTCTAGTTTCATACTAGGCCCTAGAAATTTGACAAAGGATATTAAAGATATACCATCCTTTAATGGAATGCTTTCAAATAAAATGAGCCCTATGTTTAAAAGGGTGCCCATATATCAAACTTTTGGAAAGAGCTAAGGAATTATATTTCATTACATTTTGTTGAAAGTGGCCCTACTAAAAGTGCCTTAGTTGGCTAGGAAAACAGATTTAACAATCAAAATATCAAGCATTTGCAGTTTGCAAGGTAGTGTAAGTACTGTGGGAGGTAAGACTCAATCTCAATCAAAAAACATTTATTAAGAGCTTACTAGGGACCAGGCACTGCACTAAGTTCTGGGGATACCACACACACAGGCAAACATGGAAACAAATATACCAAGCAAGCTATGTACAAGATAAATAAGAAATAATTAACAGAGATAGGTACCAGAATTAAGAAGGGTAGGGAAAGGTTTCCTGTAGAAAATGGAATTGTAGCTGAGACTTGAAGCCTGGGAAGCCAGTAGGCTGAGGTGAGGAAGGAGAGCATTCTAACCATGGGGGACAGCCAGAGAAAATTCCCAGAGCTGAGAGTTAAAGTATCTTTCATGGAACAGCCAGGAAATCAGTGTCCCTGGATTGAAGAGTACAGTCAGGGAGTAAAGTATAGGAAGAAAGGTAGGAGGGGGTACCAAACAGTGAATTTAGTGTTTGATGCTAAAGGCAATAGGGAACTACTGGAGTTTATTAAGGGGGAGGTGGGTTGAGGTGATATGGAGGCACCTGTGTTTCAGAAAATTAAGATGATTGCTACCTTCAAAGAGCTTATTACAATTTGATGGAGAAAATAAAGACATGGTAGACATGTTCAAAGTTAAATTTAACAATATTTCACGAAAAGATGTCATAAGGTTAACAGAAGTTAGGAACAGAAAGGCAGATTGGAAGGGTCTAAATGGAATAAATAGGTAACTCTGGCAACAGGCGAGGTTTCCCAGTGTAGAAAATATAGTTTATACCTGTATTTCAGGTGGAAGAATAGAGGAAAAATGTGTCTTGAAAAAAAAATGATGTTCAAAGTGTAGTTGGGCCAATGCAATAAGAAGAGATTTGTAAATCATCTAACCTCTCTGTGTTTTAATTTGTTCACCTATAAAACTGTATATCCCCGCCTTTCTTACCTCACTACAAGATAAAATGAGCAAGTATGTTTTGAAGTGCTTTGAAAGGTAGAATTTTACTCCAGAAATAAAGCAACATATCAGTGCCCTAGGTTGGAGAGAGGCTGACCCATGTATCCCCTCACTTCTCTCCTAAATCTCCTACCTGATACCACCCCCACAATTTCTTCCCAAGTCCAACAAATTCACTTCCCAAGTGGGAAGATGCAACTCATTCAGTTAGAGCTAGTGAGTCCAGACCATTAAGATAGTTAAACTCAGTTCCAAGACCCTATTGTCACACAGGTGTGTATTCATTATGTGCTGTTAATCACTGAGGCAAAGGAATATGAATGGACCAACACAAGTCCACCTACCTACTCCTCAACAAATTCAATTTCACATTATATACCGACAGTATGCAAGACACTAGGCTAAGCACTGAGGAAATAAATGAAAAATGACAGTCCTTGTGGGCAAGGAGCTTATAGTGCAGTTGGGGCTGGGAGAGGAAGAGGACAGGGCAAGAAATAGGACATATGTCCACAAGTATGTTACAAGGTAAGGTATATTAGAGTCAAAGGAAATCTTGGCCAAGTGTTACGAGAAATTTGAAGAGGGAAGGCTTTGTGGAAGAGGAGCATATGGGTTGGACTTTAAATGAAGGAGGGGTGGACCTTCAGTAGATGGAGGTGGGAGCAGGGTGTTTCTTTTCCAAAAAATTAGGTATGGTGGGTCGGTAGAAGAGAACTAATGAGAATGGGGTAGGGTGAATAGTTTGACTAGAAGATAAAATTTGTGAGAAGGAATAGTAAGTAATAAGCAGGATAGGTAAGTTGGAGACAGATTGTGCAATTTCAATGCCAGTATAAGTAGTTTAAACTTTATTTGGTAGGCAGTGAGAAGCTGTTGAAAGTAAAGAAATGACATGTTTATGGGGGTACATTATTAGTAAGAATAGTCAGGCTGTTGTTTGGAGCCTGACTGGTCTGAGGATAATGAGGCAAGTGGAACAAGTTAAGAGGCTGTCAATATAGTCAGACTGAGAAGAGACGAGGATCCAAAGCAGTGTGTTTGCAAGTAGGAGTCCAAGACATCGTAGAAATAACAGGACTTGGAACTTGATTTATGTGAATAAAAGAACAGGAAGCAGTCATGGTACAGTAAAAAACAAAATATGCTGGATTTCAAGGCAGAGGACCTGCGTTTGAAACCCAGCTCTGCCACCACCGCTCCATTTGTAATCTTGGGAATGTCAGTTGATTGCTCTCGTCCTTATCTGTAAAGTAAGAAAATTGGACTAGATGGTCTCTAAGGCTCCTTCCAGTTCTAAATATATGATGGCATAATTCTTCTGGAATTTAGGTTTATATATTTAAACATTAGGGTTGTATATCTTTGGTTGGGGGGTCTCTCAGACGATATTACTTCATTTGAAAGCTCAGGTGCAGATGAGGTCATGAAAAATAGAAGGCGTGCTTAAGAAGGATGAGGAGCCTGAAAATGAGATAGGAGCAGTGAAAGAGGCAGGAGCATAATCATGAGAGTACCATGTGTATGAATCAGAAGCTAAAGAAAGAGTTCACATTACACACTCCACTACCCTTGATAGTGTTAGTTGCCTCCTCTTCCAAGCAAAGTATTGTTTTAAAACGTTGGTAATCTGCTATAAAGTCACATTAATATTTTGGCCTAACTGGACAAAGTCCAATATTGTTGGGCTCAAGATCTGGTGACTAACCACAGCTGAGCAGTTTTTGAGCCATGTGGGCCTAAGCATGGGGTACCACTGGCAAGCCTAATACATGACTCAAAAAAATGAGAGGGGAAAAAAATGAGAGTGGGAGAAGAGAAGAGGAAGGAAAGTCTAGCCTCACTATGACAACACTTAACTGAAATTTAGGAAAAGCATTCTCAGTCGTTCTGTTGTCTTCTTGTATGACATCAGACAAGTAAATTATATTATTTTTTCTTATGAAAGATTCATATGATAGTATCTTCCACCTGCCTCACATTCCTTGACCTGTTTCCTGCCCCTAGACTTGATTATAATTCTCTTTTCCTGTTCCTGGGTTTATAATTCTAATCTTCCTGGCCTAGATTTTGTCCTGGCCTTCTCAAAGTTGATATGTTTTTTTAACTAATATCGGCATCAAGTATAGGGTATTTTTAATTTCTTCTAAAAATTATGTAGTATGCTGTGAAGATTTAGTGAACATTAAATAATGTTACATGCAGTGGTGGGATTCAAATGAATTAACACCTGGTTCGTGGTGGACACAGATCCTGCCTTCACTAACAACAGGTTCAGGGAACCCAGACTAAAATTAGATACTGGTTCTAGCATATATAGCAGTTATGAGGCTAAGGTAGAAATTAAATATGAATATATCACTTGCTCAGGAATACCCAATATTCTTCCTCAGGATAAGCGTAGCCCATAATTTGTTTTATAGGGTTGAGGCTAAGGATGATCATCTAGTCATCCCAATTTATTTGGAATTTTACAAATAAAACTATAAACACCATTTCCTTTTCAAAAATAGACAACTGTTGGAGGTTCACCAGATATTTGTTAAGATTCAGTGGCATTAAAGTGAAGGTGTTGACATATACTAGTTACCAAATGAAATAATGAGTATGAGAATACTTTGTGCCTGATACTATACAAATACAAGATATTGTTATCATCATTGCTGAAACCTTTTCTGCTTTATTCAAAGACTTCATTTGGAGAAGTAACCCATGAGAAGAGAAAATGATGAAGAGTACATGTACTACCATGTCGGTCTAACCAGTTGAGCCTGTCACTGTGTGACCTGCAGGCCTGTGTAGGGAGCTAGAAGGGCAAGGCAGTGCCAGGGTTCCAAACGTATACTCATTTACAATTCAAAATTGGTCAGCAGCAGTCAGAGAGGAGAAAGGTCAGAAGAAGAATTTGTCCCCTACTGCCTTGTATTTCGGTCCTAAGGATCCAAGAAGAAGCAAAGTGAACATTTGGAATTCATTAAGGCCAAAATGCAACTGAAATGAGTAAATCTTAGAAAAGTGGAAAAGAATTTGCTTTATCCGCTTAGTAAAGACAAGGTTCATCCAGAGGACCCAAGGACATTATGATTTTCTGGCAGCCTTTCTGATCTAAATTTTAATGAATTTTATTTTTCTTCTTAAAAGCTTGTCTAGGTTCTACCTCCTTTTTTACACTTATTTCAAGATAGTTGCTCTCAACTTGAAACTCCTTTTTAAGGTCTCAGTTTTCCTACCCATAAATCAAGATGACTCCTCAGAATATTCCAGTAGTTTGATGGGAAAAACAATTTGTACTCAGCCCCCAGAAGGATATTAGACAACTCATTTGAGGAAGCCGAATAGGTTTTTTTTACACGATTATCTTTCAAACAGTTAATGCCTCACTTATTTGTTAGACATTGATTTTTTTAGACAGGTTAATAAAGTTGGCAGACTTCTGGCTATAACAATTAAGGAACAAATAAGTAACTATTGTAGGAACACTTTAATTGATAAGTGTCCAAAGAAAGAAATGGACAAATTTGCTGTTGAATTTCAACCAGAGTTTGTCAGGTAATCTTCCTGTGCAATTTATAAGAAGTCATTGTTGAACAGCAGCCTCTTTCCTTAATAAGAGTTGTGACAAAATGAGTTTGCAGCCTATTGCTCTCCATGCGTGTAAATAGCTGTGCAAAAGGCACACATAAGTCAGAATAAATCAGTTAGGATGCATCGGTAGATATGAGAGAGCAGGCACTAAAAAAAGTACAAAGGTCAATCAGCTGAACAATTGAGCAGAAGGAGCCTGGGTGATGTAGCTAGGGTTTCGATTGTTTTATTGGAGTAGGTTAGAAATCACAGGTCAGAAAGAACTGGGGGTTGTATTTGAGGTAGGGAGAAAGGGTAAAAATATACACCGGGAGGGACTTAATACCTCTAACAGAGACAAAAAGGATTTTAAAATTTGACTATGACACCTTGTAGCTTACCTTTACTGGGAATGAACTTGAAATTTTCTGTACTGATGACTAAATAGCATTTGGCTTCAAATTTTGAGTCTCCCTATAGATTTTCTTTTTTTAAATCTCGGACAGTGGAACATTGAGACTTCTGCTCTGTATTCATCTGCCTTACAAACCTATGACAAAAGACCTAGGCTCTGGTAATGAACTTTGTAAACTTTCTTGTATCTTAAGAAATTTAGTAAAAACCTTATTGTTAGTTTGATTACAAACATTTTAAATTGTTTTCATTTATGTGAGTTTGCTTACAACTGAATTGTAAACTTGAGAACACGGATATTTTCATATTTCTTGGCTTCCTGCCTTCTTCCCCTTAATGCTTAGTACGGTGCCATATATATCATACATAGGTACTTAGTAATTATTTGTTGAATCAATGGAAGTTTTAGTTGGAGATGATTTTCCATGATATTGTAGTTGAGGAATAACTTCAATAACTCACATATAATTTTAAAAACAATGTTAATCATTTTGTTCCTTCCCGTACATTTTACAATAAATACTAAATTATCTAATTAAACTTAATTTCCTTTCATTTTTCTTATTCCTAACACTGCTGTAAATGTACACTAGGAGTGGAATTGAGAGGATACTACTCTCTTCCCTTGAGAATAAGGTCAGGCAAGCCTCCAAGCCACACTATTAGACAAGAACCTAATTAGTTGACTCTGGGGCCAGCTCTTATCAGCAGCTGTTACCCCCTAGCAATCTGATCAGCCCAGCACCAGTTCTCTGCTGTCTTCCTGTTACCCACAGATAGAAACATTACCAGGTACCCTTTCTAGAGGTACATTCTACTGTACATACAAAGATCATATTTTCCTTTCCTTCCAATCCCAAATGGAATAATTCAAAGGAAGGGAGATAGCTATTTGTGCATAATGTCCTGACTTACATATCTTGCCTCCGTGACCTCTAGGATATTCTGAAGATAAGCTTGAGTGGCTTCCAGTTCTTCCAGAAAGTCATCCATTTCCAGGACTTTGGTCCAAGTGCTGAGAGCAGAGAAGAACTGGGAATGGAATTTGGAACAAGGAAGTTGTGTCTGATGCAGGAGTAGTGTTGCCCTTTGTAGATATCTTCTAAAAGGCTACCTGTAGTAGTTGCCTTTACTTTCCTCTCCTTAACCCCTTACAATCTGGCTTCTCATTCTACTAAAACTGTTCTCTCCAAAGTTAATAATCTCTTAATTGCTAAATCCAAAAGCCTATTTTCAATCTTCATTCTCCTTGATCTCTCTTTGACACTGTTGATCACTTTCTCCTTCTTGATAGTCTCTTCACTCTAAGTTTTCAGGACCCTTCTCTCCTAGTTTTCCTCCTACCTATCTGACTGTTCCTTCTCAGTCTTCTTTGCTGCATCTTCCTCCAGATCACCACCATAGGTGTCCCCAAGGTTCTGTTTTGCGTCTTCTTTTCCTTCTATACAACTTTACTTGGTGATATCATTCCCATGGATTTAATGACCATCTTTATGCTGATGATTATCGAATTTATCTTTCCTTCTCCAAACTCTCTGCTGACCTCTAATTTAGAATCTCTAACTGCCTTTCAGACATTTTGAACCAGACGTCTAGTAGACATCTTAAATGCAATATGTCCAAAACTACCCCCACCCCCACCCCCACCCCGGCCTTAATACTGTAGAGGGCAATACTGTCCTCCCAGTCCCTCAGACTTCCAACCTAGGCGTCATCCTGGATTCCTCACTGTCTCTCAGCTCCCATATCCAAGCTATTGCCAGGACTTGCTGATTTCACCTTTGTGTCATCCCCCTACTCTCCTCTGACAATGCCATCCTTCTAGTATGCGCTCTCATCATCTCATGCCTTGATTACTGAAATGGCCTACTGGTGGGTCTACCTGCCTCAAGTTCCTTCACACACCAATCCGTTCTCCATTCAGCCAGTAAAGTGATTTTCCTAAAACAAAGTTCTCATATAAACAAAGATCTCAATTATCTCTGGTTGCTTCCTTTTGCTTCCAGAAACAAATACAAAATGGTCTGTTGGCATTCAAAGTCCTTTACAATCTAACCTCCTACCTTTCCAGTCTTCTTCTTACTCCCCAACAGGTACTTTTTAATCCAATAGCAGTGGCCTCCTGGCTATTCTACCCCATTTCTTGGCTCCAGGCATTTTTTTTGGCTGTCCCTCATGCCTGGAATGCTCTTCCTCCTCTGATTCCACAACTGACCTCCCTGGCTTCCTTTAAATCACACCTTCTATGGGAAGCCTTCCCTAACTCCTTTTAATGTCTTCCTTCCGTTAATTCTTATTCTGTATATAGCTTACTTTGTATATATTTATTTGCATGTCATTTCCCCCATTAGATTGTAAATTCCATTAAGACAGAGATTATCTTTTGTCCCTTTTTGCATCCCCAGTGTTTAGCACAGTGCCTGGCACATTGTAGTTACTTAATACATGTTTATTGAATTGAATTAGATGTCCCAAAGTAGATGGCAGACCTAGGATAGCATTTGTCCATATGGAAGACCTGGGATTCTGTGTTGATAGGAAGCCTAATCTATTTTCCAACCAAATCTTTAGCGCCAACATCTTAGTGGATGTGTGGCTACCCAAAGTCCCAAGTGACCAACTTCGGGGCTTTGAATAATCCGTTGTGTCCAGTGGTCTGATTATTATGGGACAGATGGAATACAGTTGTCTGCCCATCACCTGTTGCTTCATTATATGAGGACTTATTTGTAGAAACTTGTCTGAAATGGAGTCTTTCCAAAGGATTGAAGGTAGAGTTGGCATACTAGGCAGTTAAGCCTGCACATTGTTCTGGTTGCAGCCATTACAATATAGCCTTACCTTGATTTCACTGAGACTATATAGCTGGCCATGAAATTCTTGGCCCGGAGAACATTTAAAGGTTATTAACCTCCAAGATAAGGTCTTCTACTTGTTGCTTCTCTTCAATTTTAAAACTGAACCAAGCTAAACAAGGCTGAATATGGTGCTGAGAGCATACACCACCATCACCACCAATATCATCAACACCACTACCACTCCACTTCATCCTAAATCAAATCAATGCTGCCATTGCTTTTGGAAAAAGCCTTTGGGTTGATTGTTCAGTGGATCAACTGGGCATCCTTAAGACTCCTAAGATCCAAAGAAGGGTTAACTATAGAGCAAAGGATCTAAAGGAGGGAACAATGGAAAGGGAAGAAAAAAAAAGAGAAGGGAGGATTGAGCTAGATGAGGACAAGACTACGGACAAGGCAAGGGAGTTTTCACCTTGGAAGACTTACTATGAATCACAGAAACTGGGGGAGCAAGAGAATGTGAATTGGCTAGCCTTAGAACTGGAAAAGTTCCAGTTGGTCAAGGCTTCTGTCCCTGGGGATGACAGATAGGGACATGGTGTTTGCTTTCCAAACACCGAGGTGCTGGAGTTACATCTGAAGGTCTACTCCCCAGGCACTGGATTAAATTAACATTTGGTACAAAATCTATGGCTGTGTCCCAAGATTGTGGGGAATGAGAAATACCCAGAAGATAACCTACATGTGGAAAATGCTCCCAGTTCCTCATCCTGGAGTTCAAGGGGAGTCCAAGTGTAAGGATACTTTAAGAACTCAGCCACATAGTCTAGGACTGCACCAGATCTTTGTCTAAGGTCCCAGTATATTTTAAGATAAGTGTAGTATTCTTACAAACCCCAGAATAGCCCTATCTTTACAATGTTAGGAGTGCTTCATAGCAGTACCATGAACTTCCAATGAGATCATCCTAACTCTTTGCTGGCCCCAAAATTCTCTCTATTCTTCGTGGAGCTGATGCCCTTCTAACTTTATGTAGAAGCAGTGTTTGTAAAGACAGGTCAGGACTACAGAAATTCGTTGGCGTGGTGCTTGGAATCTTCTGAATAGATTATGGTGGCCAATTATGTCATCGCATCACAGTCTTGCAAGTCTTAGAGTACCGAAAAACAGCAAACTGTAGTAGGTTCATCACAGAACTAAGTGGTGAGATTTTTAAAAAGCACTATGGAAACAATACCTGCTTTTGAGTTCCTACCCCTGATACTTTCATGCTGTGTGACTTTGAACAAGGCATTTAACTTTTCTGAGCTTGGCACAACAAAGAGGTCAAAGACTGAGGGAAAGGTCCTTATATGTAAAATAGAGCAGCACATTCTGCAGTAAGGAAGGGTGCTCACTGGGAAATGGCTGAATAAATTGTAGTCTCTGATTATAATGAAATGATAATTTACCACAAGAAATTATAAAGAAGGTGAATTCAGGGAAACCTGAGAAGCCTTGTTTGTACAGGGTATCTGGACACATTGGCGATTGATGGCAAAGCGGAGTTATTGTATCGAGTTCATGTGAATCTTGCAAAGTGCATCAACCTTTGCATCACAAATAATGGAAATCATATTAAAGATGTTATTTGTTAATATTCCAATTAAATAAAATTTTCATTCATTTCATTTCTTGAAAATATGCATTTTTTCCTATGTGTCCAAACCTTAGAAACACCGTGTATTATACAAAACTCTGAGTGCAATTTTAAAGTTTAAATGTAAAAAATATATGCCAAGTGCTCCAAGATGTTGGGAGACATGGGAGAAGGACTCAGAACTAGATAAGGTGTTAAAGGATGAGTTTTCCAGAGAGAAGCAGAATAAGGTTAAAAGGAAGCTTATATAGAGTTTAAAGCACTGCAACTTTTGAGACAGTCTGTATATCCAATCTGTTAAGTCTTGTTTGTATATTCAGAATATCTCCTGAATGTGTCCTTTTCTGTCTACTCTAACAGCCATCCTTGTACAAGCCCTCATCCCCTTATGCCTGAACTATCACAGTGGCCTTCTGATTGGTCCCCCTGGCTCAGATGTCTTCTCCACTCAGGTGCCAGAATGATTTTTCTGAAGCTCAGGTCTGACCATGTCGCATCTCCTCAATAAACTCTTGGGGTTCCCTATTACCTCCAGGATCAAAAATAAAATCCTATGACTTTCAAAGCCCTTCATAATCTGGCTTCCTCCTACTTTTCCAGTTTTCTTACACTTCACGCCCTATGATCCAGCTAGACTAGCCTAATTGCTGTTTTTCACATAGGATACCCCACAGCTCTACTCTGGGCTTTTTCCACTGTCTTCCATGCCTAGAATTCTCTCCTTACTTGCCTTCCCTGCCTGCAATTCCTTCCCTGACATGCTTCAAGATGAAGCTTAGTTTTCAACTTTGGCAAAACGTCTTTCCTCTTTTGTCACCCTGCACCCAGCCCTACCCCAATTGAAATTACCTTCCATTTATATGGTATGCATTTTTCTTTGAAATTTTTCTTTTTATTATATCCCTAGCACTTAGCACAGTGCCTGGCAAATAAGTGCTTAATTAATGCTTGTTGACTGAATCAATTCAGAGTATAACTAAGTAGAACCAGGAGAATAATTTTTTCCCCCTGAGGTAATCGGGGTTAAGTGACTTTCCCAGGGTCACATAGCTAGTATGTGTCAAGTGTTTGAGGCTGAATTTGAACTCTGGTCCTCCTAACTCTAGGACCAGTGCTCTATCCACTGCACTGCCTTGCTGCCTCCAGGAGAATACTTTAAATCAAGGCTATCCAAAATGCTGGCCCACAGTGCAATTTACCCGGCCTGCCTACAAGCATAGAAATTTGCATACATGCTTTAGTAAATGAAGCTGAGCTACCACAGAGCTCTCACTAAAATGGCAAATCAAAATTTATTGTCCATTGTTTCAATAAAAACCTAAGGTTGGACAGCCCTGCTTTAAACGATTACCATGTTAGGGGGTCTGGTCTCATGGTGACACTCTCTTCAGGTTTGATTTCAGGATAAAAGTTATCAAAAGGAGGTTGACTTAGCTCAAACACAGCAAGAATATGCAACAAGGATACAGTGGCATTTAGCTTTTATTGACATATTCCCCCTCCCACCTTTGTCTCCATGTGGAAGAACACCACATGTCAGCAAAGCAGAGTGTGCTGACTTTTGTGGTCTTTAGAAATCTACCATGTGAGAGGGAATGCAATTCAACACAAATGGGATTTTTATGCCCTTATGACCAGGAAGCTGTTTTAAGGAAGATGGGAGTCAGTTTTCTAGTTTTTTAGGGAAAACTTCCCTGTTATGGAGCAAGGGGTGAAGGGAGGGGGGAGAGAATCCTGGTCCTATCACACCACAATAATGTAAAAGAAAACAGCTCTGAAAACTTTAGAACTCTGATCAGTGCAATGCAGGTATGACCTCAGAGAACTGACAATAAACATACTTCCCACATCTCTGTTGAGAGGTAGTAGATGATAGATAAGAAATGAGACATAAACTTCCAGGCATGATTAAAGGTTGATTTGTTTTATTCTATTTATTACAACGGAGAATTATTCTTTGAGAGGAGAGTGGTCATTAGGAGGTAATAGTAATATAAAAAATATGAAATGAGGATAATACTTTTTACTACTTAAAAGGTGGCTGTGAGGAAAGTGCCTTGCAAACTGTAAAGTGATATATACATCAGATTATCCTTATCTCTCTCATCATCGTCATCATCATCATCATCATCATCATCATCATCATCATGACCATCATCAAAGGGCCTGACAAAGTATTCTTATTGCCTGAATTGGGTCTGGAAAAGCATCTTCTATTTGTGTTTCCATTTGATACAAAGTAGGCCATATGTTCTTTAGATCTTCGGTATGGTGAAAATTATGGCCTGCCTCAAGAGGTTTAGAAAATCAGCAACAAAAAAGAGTGGATACAGGCCCCTGATAATGATGGTGGCATTATTGGTCTAATAATTGTGGCAACTGAATTGTTTTTGTTTTTAACAGTACTGGGAAACAAAAGATGGAGGCAGAAGGTGAGAATTAATTCCTTTTAAGCATTACTGCCTATAATTTCCCACATAGTGGTGAGTTTCAGGCCCTGAAAAGGATTGAGCCCCTGGGAATACATTGATCCTGTAATTGTGGGTGTGGTTAAGAAGGGAGGTTATGTATTCATGGTGCTCACTGCATTTGCCTTGGAGAATAAGGTTAGTGTTTGGTCATTGTGCTCAGCAGGAGCACACTGCCTTGGAGGTGTGAGGGGAGTGATCTCAGCTAAAATCTCACCTACAAGCCATCTTTCCTGAGTTCCCTTAATACTAATATTTTTGAATTTATCCTGCATATATATTGTTTGTACATTGTTGTTTGCCTGTTGTCTTCCGCCTTAGACTGTATACTTCTTGAGAGTAAAGAGACTTGTTTATTTTGCCTTTATTTGTAGTCCTCACACTTAGCACAATGCCTGTCACGTGGTGGGTGCTTAATAAATTCTTCTTGACTTTATGCCCTTTGAGTGAACAGGAAACCTCCAATATCCCTGAAGCCACCCAGAAGCTGCATTAATAGCTAAGCAGCTTCGGATTTAGGTGTACCTCTCCCTGATCTCCACTCCTACTCCTAGCTAATCTAGTCTTGAGGACACTTCCTTGGCTTTTAGGAAAAGAGGTAAAAACTAACCTGCATAGGGAATGGGGAAAAAAGAATCTGGCCAATCCTACAACCCTACATATTCTTAAGGGGAGAAAAGAAGGTACTGCCACAAACCCAGATGCTTTTTCTCAAAGCCAGTCATTTTGAGAGATCAACTATTCCAATCTCACGTGGAAGTTTGCTCATCAGAAAGGGCCACCTATCTCAAAACTTGCTTAATTCAGCCTGAAGCTTTATGACAGTAGCTGCAGAAAGCTTGGAAATTATTTTTTGAGGAGGGCAGCTCAAAGGGGCCACCAATTGTAAATCTCTTTCACTGGGAGATAAAATCTAGGGAATACATGGTGACAGGGGTGAAGAAGAATGATGAGCTGAAATGCCAGGAAGTCTAGACATTGCAGGGCAAAGGGAGTTGGTGCAGCATGGAGTTGAGTTAATGTCAGGAAGCCAGATGAAGTTCAAGGAGAATACAGATCACTGTTGGAGAAAAGTGAGCAGGTGGGAGTGCTGAGAGAGTTAAGCAATCTAGATTGAGGGATCCCAGACACTTAAGAGGACTTTCTTGCATCACATATTCCTATGTGAATGTCCTAGCTATGAAAAGACACAAGCATCAGATGTTTCTCTGAGGCACACCACCAATTAATCAAATATTTATGAAATGTCTACTAAATACCAGGCATTGTGCTAAACACTGGGGATTCAAGAAGAGGCAAAAGATAGTCCTTGCGAGATGAAGGTGCAAACAAGTATATACAAAGCAAGCTATATAGAGAATGAATAGGAAATAACTAACAGAAGGCACTAGAACTAAGAGGGGTTGGGGTTGGGAAGGCTTCCCTTATCAGTTGAGTCTTCAATAAGTGTTGAGACCTCTATTCCAGCTGTGCCCCCTATGTAGCTGCTCTTCCTGTATACCTTTTAGTCTCTGCACTGTGGAAGCAGGCTTGCCAACTGTAATTGCATTGTAGGTATGAGTGTCACTGAGTATATACATCAATCTGTTTAGTTCTCTTCAGGCATCTTCTGTCAGCTGCACTGAGTTCAAAAGAGGAGTTAAAAGCAGGAAGGAGAAAAAAAAAGGGTCCAAATATTCCACACTTTGGATCATGAGATGCTTAGTTATTGATGAGTGAATGCAAATGCTTAAAAATAATGAGATATTTCTATGTTTTAGAAAATATTTGTTTCAGGAGCACAGCCTTGTAGTGGGGGAGGGGAAGGAATAAGCCCTTTTTAAACTGTAAAAATATATCTAGTACCTTCAAATTCTTTCTTTTTTTTTTTCTTTTTTTTTTAATTTATTTTTGACATGTTTGGTTTTCAGCATTGATTTTCACAGGCGTTTGAATTACAAATTTTCTCCCCATTTCC
>CM053622.1:128659719-128730001 GCA_028646595.1 Phalanger gymnotis | reverse complement strand
GGGTCTCCTTTAGCAAGTCATTGACTTGTTTTTCATGGTTTTCTCTCATCTTTCTCATTTCTCTTCCCAATTTTTCCTCTACTTCTCTAACTTGTTTTTCCAAATCCTTTTTGAGCTCTTCCATGGCCTGAGACCAGTTCATGTTTTTCTTGGAGGCTTTTGTTGTAGGCTCTTTGACTTTGTTGACTTCTTCTGGCTGTATGTTTTGGTCTTCTTTGTCACCAAAAAAAGATTCTATGGTCTGAGTCTGAGTCCATTTTTGCTGCCTGGCCATGTTCCCAGCCAACTACTTGACCCTTGAGCTTTTTGTTGGGGTATGACTACTTGTAGAGTAGAGAGTACTTTGTCCCAAGCTTGAGGTGCTGCGCTGTTGTTTTCAGAGCTATTTCTACACAGCAAACTCTGCCACACCAGCGCTCCTCATCCCCCAAGAACCACCAACCTGGACCATGACTCAGATCTGAGCAGGCTCCACCACTTAATTCCTCCCACCAGGTGGGCCTGGGGCCAGAAGCAACTGCAGCTATACTTCTGTTAGCTGCACCAGCTCCACTGTCCCTGGGGTGGTGGCCCAACTGGGAACTCCTTTCACTCTGTCCCTGCAGTTTTTTCCCCCTAACCTTCTCTGTTGTCTTTGGTGTTTGTGGGTTGAGAAGTCTGGTAACTGCCATAGCTCACTGATTCAGGGCACTAGGGCCTGTTCCACCTGGCTTCTGGTCTGATTGGTCTGGGCGCAGCCCACACTGGGCTCTGTTCCTCTCTGCTTCCAGCTTTGTGTGATAGACCTTACCCAGCGACCATCCAGGCTGTCCTGGGCTGGAGCCCTGCTTCCCTCTGCTATTTCGTGGGTTCTGCAGTTCTAGAATTTGTTCAGAGCCATTTTTATAGGTGTTTGGAGGGTCCTAGGAGAGAGCTTTAGGCACATCCCTGCTTTCTAGCCTCCATCTTGGCTCCCAAATTTGCTGACTATTAAAGGTAAGCTCAGCAGTGGTGAGCTTTAAGAGTGAGCAGCCACAGACTACCCTTTAAAACTGGGGACCCACCTTATAAACCTGTGAGTATGGAGTTGAAGAAATAGTCTTAAAGGAGTCCCCTACATAGTTAATGTGAATATAAATTTGAAATATATGCTTTTCTAGACTTGAATGAACTAATGCAGAGGGAAGTGAGCAGAACCAGGAGAACAATTTAATGCACTAACAACAAAATTGTAAATACCAACAAATTTGAAAAATTTAAGAACTCTGATCAATGAATGCAGTGACCAACCATGATTCCAAAGAGCAGATGATAAAGGATGCTACCCACCTCCTAACAGAGAGCTGATAAACTCAGGGCATAGAAGATGTTTTTGGACATGGCCACATAGCATCCTTTACCATCTGCTTACCATTGCTGAGCTTACCTTTATACTTTAAAATTTGTTTACTGTATTATTTATTTTTAACATTTTTTGAAATTTTGAGTTCCAAATTTGCTCACTCAATTCCACTCCTTCCTCACTCACTGAGAAAGCAAGCAATTTGATGTCAATTCTATATGTGAAATCATGTAAAATATATTTCCATGTTAGCCACATTACAAAAAAGCAAGAAAAATAAAGAAAGTGAGAAAATTATACTTCAGTTTACACTCAGTTAATTAGTTCTCTACAAGCAGATAGCGTTTTTTCATCATGTGTCCTTTGGAATTGTCTTGCATCTTTGTCTTGATCAGAGTAGATCAAGTTGATCATCATTACAAAATTGTTAGTGTACAATGATCTCCTGGTTCTACTCATTTTGCTTTGTATAAGTTCATATAGGCCTTCCCATATTTTTCTGAAACCATTACCCTCATCATATCTTATAGCATAATAGTACTCCATCACAATCCTATACCACAATTTGTTTAGCCATTTCCCAATTGATGGGTATCCCTTCATTTCTAATTCTTTGCCACCACAAAAAGAGCTGCTATATTTTGTACATATAGGTCTCTTTCCTTTTGCTTTGCTGTTTTTGGGATATATAGACCTAGAAGGGGTATTGCTGAATCAAAGGGTATGCACAATTTTACAGACCTTTGGGCGTAGTTCCAAATTGTTTTCCAGATTGGTTGGACCAGTTCACAACTCTACCAGTTGTTCATTAAAGTACCTATTTTCCTACATCCCCTCCAGTATTTGTCATTTCTGATGGGTATGAGGTGGTAACTCAGTGTTATTTCAATTTTCATTTTTCTAATCAGTAGTGATTTAGAGCATTTTTTCATATGACTATAGATAGTTTTGATTTCTTCTCCTGGAAACTGCCTGGTCATATCCCTTCACCATTTATCAATTGGAGAATGGCTCTTATTTTCATAAGTTAATTTAATTCCTTATATATTCAAAAAATGAGGACTTTATCAGAAAAGCTTGCTGTAAATTTTTTTTCGATATTATTTTGTTGTCTATGGAAGGGCTTCTTAAACTTTTTCCAATCGTGACTGCTTTTCGCATATTGGAACCATTCGTTGGCATTGTGTGGCTGGAGGGCATGTGCAGTGCAAAATTGTGTATGCTTTGTGTTCAGAACCAAGGCTTCAGTGAAGTTGTGTGCAGAAAAACCTCGGATTTGTTATGTGTTTGAGTTTGAATTAATTTTTGGTCATTGTGAGTTCAGAAACCTTTTACTGTTTCCAGATTTTTTGCAACCCCATATGGGGTTGAGACCCACAGTTTAAGGAGGGCTATGGTACCTTTTAAAATGTAGTTTCCCTGATTATCTCTTTTAATGAGGTCTATTTTTTTCTTTTGCTTTATCTGAGATCATGATTGCTACTGATGCCTTTTTTACTTGAGCTTCTGCTCCAGCCCCTTAAAATATATGTGTGTATGTATTTATGTATGTATGTATATGTATATGTATGTATATGTGTGTGTATGTGTGTATACCTTTAAAAAAAGAAATATCTGCTTCCCTGAATGAGCCTATAGACTCAGTTCAAGCATATCTGACTCTTCCCAGGATAAATCATGATCAAAATCCAGAAGGCTGATTTCTTTCAACAATTCAGTTTAAACATAACTTTGCAGAATTT
Organism: Phalanger gymnotis; assembly: GCA_028646595.1. Taxonomy (NCBI): domain Eukaryota; kingdom Metazoa; phylum Chordata; class Mammalia; order Diprotodontia; family Phalangeridae; genus Phalanger; species Phalanger gymnotis. The sequence goes on along the minus strand of CM053622.1, from coordinate 128,726,938 downwards.
CTGGAAATGTCATTTAGTACACTTTTAGTACACATTTAGTACACTCTCATATCTAGGGTCAAATATAAAATCCTCTGTTTTGGTATTCAAAAAGCTATCATAACCTTAACCACCCCTGCATTTCCAGTTTTCTTACACCTTATCACTGACTTTCTGCTTCTTGAACAAGATAACCTACCTCTTGGCGCTGGTCATTTTCTCTGGCTGTTCCTTAGGCCTAGGATGTACTTCGTTTCTGCCTCTTGATTTCTTTGTCTTCCTTCAAGTCCTAGCTAAAATCCCGCTTTTGGGGCAGCTAGGTGGCATAGGAACAGAGCACCAGCCCTGGAGTAAGTAGGACCAAAGTTCAAATCTAACCTCAGATGCTTACTAGTTGTGTGACCTTGGGCAAGTTATTTAACCCCAATTGCCTCAAAAAAAAATCCCACTTTCTACAGCCTTTCCTGGTCCCTTTTAATTGTAGAGCCTTCTCTCTGTCGATTGTTTCCATCTTATCCTGTATATAATGTGTTTTTATATAGTTGTTTGCTTGTTGTCTCCCCATTAGACTGTGAGCTCCCTGAGGGCAGGGACTGTCTTTTTACCTTTCTTGGTATCCCCAGCATTTAGCACAGAGCCTGGCACAGAGTATGTGCTTGAATGTTTATGGACTGACTGATTCTAATAAAGATTAATTTTATTGTTCATACAGTTTTGGTTGTATGTTATACCAAATCTTGATTTAATTAAACAGGTTTTGGGGGAGTGTGTTATAGTGGATAAAATGCTATGCTTAGAATCAGGAAGACTTATATTCAAATCCCCTCTTTTATGCTAGCTGTATCACCCAGGCCAAGTCACTTAACCTCATTGGGCCTATCTTCTCATGTATAAAATGGTGATAAATGTGTCTCTAGTATCTACTTTATAGATTTGTTGTGAGGCTCTGGTAGACTTTGCAAATCATAAAAACTTAAAAGGGGGCAACTAGGTGGCACAGTGGGTCGAGTGTCAGGCCTTGTTTTGGTCATTGTGAGTTCAGGAACCTTTTACTGTTGCCAGTCAAGATTCATCTTCCTGAATTCATATCCATCCTCAAACACCAGCTGTGTGACCCTGGACAAGTCACTTAACCCTGTTTGCCTCAGTGTCCTCATCTGTAAAATGAGCTATAGAAGGAAATGGCAAACCGCTCTAGTACCCTTACTAAGAAAACCCCAAATGGGGTCACAGACAGACAGTCGGATGCTACCGAACAACAACAACAAAATCTTTAACTGCTATGTAAATATCAATTATAGTTGTTGTAACTTTCTTCAATAATTTGTCATTTGTCCTTTTTCTTTTCTTTTTTAAAATTTCACTTAGGAGTTCTTTACAATTAGAACTTAAAACTCCAATTCGTAAAATTACAATGTTAGACAAATAATTGGCCTAAAACGAGAATTCCATATAGCACAACTTCTAATTATCACTGCCCTTTCTAATCCAACCTCCCAGGTAAATCTCTGAGTGAACAGATAATTCATATTTTTTTTTTGTTCTGAAGGCCAAGGAATTCAAGCTTTTCCAGACTAGCAGATGAAGTAAATTTCAAAGACAAAGAAATTCCCCAGCTTTCTCAACTCGGGAAGATCAGGTTTAGTACTGTGGCCCAGCCAGATCCTGGATATGCACATGCTGCGTGTATTTGTACATAGAGAAAGTGTTGGTAGAACATGTAAAAAGAAGGTAAAGCTTTAAAAAATCTGCATCTTGAACTAATACTTGGAAGTGACTTGGGAGCCTGGCTATTTACAAACAAACAAAAAACAACCCCCAAACTTTATAGTAATTCTATGATTAACACCTAAACAAAAAAAGTTTCAGATGGCCATTGCACTGGGGAAGTCTCTAAAGTTAACCCGATTTAGTGCATATATGGAAACTGCAAGGGAAAGTCTTTATTAAAAAATAATGGCTACAATCTCCAAGTCAAAACTGTTTAAGTTTTCACCAGGAAAAGGATTAGACTCTAACCATACTTCAGGGGTGTGTGGAGTATTCAAGGAGGTCTAGCACCTCTGGTCTGAGGGCTTGCCAGCCTTTTTCAGGGCTGCTCATCTGCCTTTGGTGTCCACCTGCCACCCAACTCTTACCCATGGTTCCAAAAAGCTGTAGCATGCATAGCAGCCACATCCCCAATAAAACTGTCTCAGCAGAGGGGCTAAACCAGGTTAGGAGCGACCAACAGGCCTCAGGCTTGTCGGTGAATTGGGGGAATGTCTATGTGAAGACTACCCCTGGAGAACAATTTCTTTCAGAGGCTATGAAGGCGACTGACCCAGGTACTGTGGCGCCCTTAGAGCTTGGTCAGATGTTGAAGATGCCAAAGCATCCTGAGCCATCACCAGTCATCCTGACTTTTGTCTTGCCACTGGACTTCCGTGACTCTGAAAGAGATATTGAGGCAGACGACTTTATGCAGCTCTCTCACCTCCTCATGTCATTTGTTGTCTTCAAAAATGAAGGACAAGCAACCCAGACTTCAAAATATTAGGGAGTGCAGCATTGAAGGTTAATGGCAAAAAAGGCAGAGAGGGCAAATCATGGTGTCCCATTTGGGTATTCACATACTGGTTAGAAGGAAAGCAGATGAGTAAAAGGGGTTCAAATTAATTGAGCCAACAGATAAGATTACAATTATTCATAGGGGTGACAAGTTTCTATCATGAATGTGTGTTTATACTGTGAGTTAGTCCAACTCATCTGGGATAATCATTGGACAAGGGGGAGTAAGAATATCACTAGACATGGGAAAATGGAAAATTATAAAGCTGGGCTCTTTGGTTAATCAATCAACCAATAAACATTTATTAAGCTCCTACTAAGTGACAGGTACTGTGCTAATTGCTAGTGATACAAAAAGAGGCAAAAGACAGTCCCTGCTCTCAGGGGGCTTACAATTTAATGAGGGAAACAACATGAAAACAAAAATATACCAAGCAAGGTATACACAAGAAAAATAGAAAATAATTAAAAGAGGGAAGACACTGAAATTATGAGGAATTAGGAAGGGCTTCCAGTAAAAAATGGGAATTTAGTGGGGACTTAAAGGAAACCAGGAAGGTCAGTAGTAAGAGTAGAGGAGGGATAGGATTCTAGGCGTGGGGGATAGCCAGAGAAAATGCTCAGAACCCAGGGAATCAGATTTTTCTAGTTAGTATGATGAAGGAGGACCTTAAAACAGAGCTATGCAAAAGTGGAACTGGCCATTTTATTAAGGTACGTGTCTCTGTCCCTGGAAATGTGCAAGCAAAGGTTAAGGATATTGCAAAAGTGGTCACTACATTATTAGAGATTAGATTAAATGGTCTCTAAGGTCTCTTTTTACTCTAAAATCCTGCAATTTTACAAATTGATTATTACTATCTCATGTTAGGAGAAAGGTAGGTAGGAGAGAAAATGAATACTTGTTAACTGGAAAAAAATTTTAAAGTATTTTATTAATAGCATTTATTGAGCTGTCACTATGCACAACACTCTACTGGGGTCACACCCAACTGCAGGAAGTCCCTAACTTGGAAATACAACAGTTGTAAAATGTGCTCCATACTGTGCAGAGAGGAAAGACTATAAAAGATCTGATAGTCTATTTCCCTAACCTCCTTCTATAACTCCTGAAAAACAAGGGAATGAAATGAGAACTGGGAGATATGAACAAGCTGGGAGAAGAGGAGGGTTGAAACTACTCACTTAGTAGGAGATACCTCCTCAGGGAGCAGAGATAAAATCACCAGTCAGGTATGTCACAGAAAGACGGTAACTAGGGAAGAAGCAGCTTCAAGGAGCATGACTCTTGGCAACAGAGAAGAAGAAAATAGACCTTAGACTCAGGGAAGGATTCACTCTAGTGATCGAGAACAGGCTAGGTGAGGGTTGAATGAGGAAGATAAAGGATATAGTGGTCCTATGCTAGGAAGAAAGGATTTATTAAGCACTTACTATGTGCCAGGCACTGTGCTAAGCACTGGAGATAGCATAAGCAAAAAGAACACAGTCTATGCCCTCAGGGAACTTATATTCTAATGGGGAAGACTTCACACTAAAGGGAGATAAAAGGTGGGGAGAGGGAGATGAAGGTACCTGGTCAAGGGAGCATGGTTTTGAGGGGACATAGTTTTGAAGTCTGGAGGAAACTGGAAGTCAGGAGCAGAGCTAGAAGAGGAATGAAAACAGGCTTTCACAGGCTCCTCCACCAAATGGAGGATCCAAGAGGAACTTACCAACGGGAAATGAGGGCAGGCCTCTGTATACTATAAGTCCTTAATAAATGTTTATAGGAAGGAAGGAGAGGAAAGGGACAGGACTTTATTGAAGAAGCATAGGTCAATCCAAATAAGCATTTCTTGAGTGCCCATTAAACACAAGGCACCATGCAAGGCTACAGAGATACAAAAGCAAAAATAAGTCTGTTACAGTGGATCCTGTTCTTCTAAAGCTTGCTAACAAAGGTAGGAAAAGAGAACTTCTCTTCGCTCCCTCCACCTTTCTCTCCCAAATCAAATGAGAATGACCTTTGTAGCCTCCATACATTTCTACTAAACCAACCCAAAAAATCTTGCAGTCCCAGTGTGAACCCTGATTTAACACACACACACACACACACACACACACACACACACACACACGTACATACACACACACACACACAAATTATTTCAGATTTAATATCATTAAATAAAACAGGAGTCAGCTACATAGAATCCATCTGGACAGAAATAGCTCATTTTACCCAATTTTTGGCTAAAGTAACTTTGATTTTACTGTTAGTGACCCTTCCCAGTGGGAATTGACTTTATTTATTTTTGGGGTGGTTTCTCTGCTTTCAATGTTTTTTTTCATCACAGAATAGTGCACACTGGCCATTTTCAACTGAACTTAAGCACTAGTACTCAGAGAGCAAAAAATAGATAGAATTGGTCAGCAATGATGAAACTCATTCCTTTTAGGGAAGAGATGAGAAATGGAAAATAGAAGCAAAGAAATAAAAATAAGGTCAGAAAATGAGATGAGAGAAAACAACGAATGGGCAAGAAGAAGGAAAATGGGATGGGAGAGAAATGTGAGAATATAGCAGTTGAAAAAGGGAGAGACATGCTAAGAAAAGTACAAGAACAAATAGGCAAAAAGAAGATAAAATCTATGATGATAAACCTAGGACCAGGAGTCAGAGTTCAGTCCTGCTTCTGCCTGGCCCTGAAGATTTAGGAAGATCCCAGTGGAGGGGCAGCTAATTGGTGTGGTAGAACACCGGCCTTGGAGTCAGGAGGAACTGAATTCAAATCCAACCTCAGATACTTATTAGCTGTATGACCCTGGGCAAATCATTTAATCCTAATTGCCTCCAAAAACTAAAAAAAACAAACAAACAAAAAACAGAAGAGTTGAGTAGGCTCATTTACTTACCTCCTTTTTACATTTTTTAAATGAACCCAAGAATACTTGTTCCTGTTCTATGTCAGTACAGTTGTGCTGCAAACTTAATATGTTAGGAATAGGCTAAAAGACATTGGAAGAAAGACATTGTTGCATATAAACACCTGACTCATAAGATGATTGTAATTTTCATTATAAGCAGTATGGAATATTGGAAAGAGCATTGGATCTCTAGGTTCTGTTCATAGCCCTGCCACCAGCTAGTTGTGTGACTCTAGACAAGTCAATTAACTTCTTTCTGCCTTAGTTTCCTAATCTATTAAACAAGGTCCCTTCTAGGTCTATTTTTCTGTCCTAACAATTAAAACTACTGGCGTAGCCAGGGGCCAAGGTACTGTACCCTTTCATCCAACAAAGGGTTCATTTGCTCCAGATCCATGGTGGACTCAGTTTAGTCATGGTGGAATCTGATTATTAAAGAAAAGGGTCAGATTCCTTTTATGATGCTTGTTACACTTCTACCTTGGCACCCAAGGAGAAGTTACTTAAAGCTTAGGTTTCGGCCTCTGTAGAGGGTCTTCCCAAAGTGGGGAGAGTAGAAAGCTATAATGTTAATCAGGGGTGGGACAAGTATTTCCTGTACACAAAGAGACTTTCACAAACAGGCATTAATAGCATTTAAACAAAATACAGCTAGTGTAATCATGTTATGCTTCACTGGAGAGTTGATACATAAAATATTAAGGCACAATACAATTTGCGAGATTGCTGAACTAGCATTTTACATTTCACCTTGGTTTTATACTGGCAGAGGTTCCCAACCTTATTTGTCCTACCACCCCCTTTTCAAAAAAAATTACTCAGTGCCCCCCTGGAAATCTATTTTCTTTAACACTTTAATGCTTTTTTTTTAAAAAAAATTTGTGTTATTTCAAAAAAAATATAAATTTTTAAAAAAATGACATACCTTAAATTTAATAATTTATTGTAAATTTGTAAGGGTTTTTCCTGCACTCAAATTTTGATGATGCAATTTGGGTCATGTAACTGTATAGTATCATATTAGAAATAAGTCATTACCTACACATATTCCTGCTTATGCATGCTGGACTTCCAGACAATGTGCAGCATACTCACCTGCCAACACTTGCTTGTTAAGACCTATTGGCAGACTTAGCCAGTGATGGGTTATAACTTGCATTTTGTGTATTTCTTGGGAAAATAATGTAATCACTACAACTTTACCTTGATTTTTCAAAATTTTCTTCTCTTTTTTCCTTATTTTTCCACTGCCCCCTTATTTTTATTCAAAGCCCCCCAATTGCACCCGAGGCTACTACCGCCCCCTGTATTATTGCAGCGCCCCCCAGGGGGCAGTACTGCCCACTTCGGGAGCCCGTCTCTAAACAGTTCCCTCCAGGTCCATGTCTTTTGGTAAAACAGGACAGATTTTGAGCTGGAGCTCCTTCTTTTGTCTATGGTATCAATTCTAATGCAGAAAATCTCCCTGCTGACAGCTCTGCCTTAAGACTTGGGATCTATAAACCTCTAGAACTCACAAGGTTGCATTTAAGACTGAGCATTATCTACCTTGGGATCATTGTTCAGTCACCTTTCTTCAGGAAAGGAAAAGCAAAGAAGAAAATGCAGTCAGGCTCAACTTATCTAGTCAAATTTCTGACCTAATTGCCATATAGGAGTAGTTGCCATGTGGCTGGGGGGGCGGAGTGGAGGGGTGAGGAAAGGGCTCCCCCAGTCTGTGTGAGAACATTACTTGCAACATAGAGGGTCCAAGGAATAAAAGTAATACATACAGTCACTCCTTTTTTAAAAGATCACTAATTCACTGGCTCTTCCTGCTAAGTGGCTAGTAATGGGGTTGTTTTGTTATCCCCAAATGCCTGAATCCTTCAGCCCAGAGTCATATATGACTGGCCATCCGGCAGCTTCATTCCTTTGCTTCTACCCTGCCCCCTAACACCAAAATGCCCAAGCATTGATCTAGCACACATGGCAGCTTTGTACATACCCTATTACTCTATTATAAAGATAGTTTGAATTCCTTGTCAATCCCAGGAGAGCAAAAAGGGAAATTTCCTTCATATCTTAAAACCATAAATACATGGAAGGAAACTGTTTGATGAGAATCAGCCTTTTAAAAGTGATGGCATATCTTTAGGTTCTTTTTACTTAAACTTTCTGAAGGAAAAGCTTTATAAAAATCTGAAGTATTATTAGTAACAAAGTACTTGGAAATTTTAATTTTTTTTTTACAACGAACTCATTTTCTCAAGTTTTTTTTTTTAATTTTGCAAGACAATTTCAAGAATTCCACAAAATAATGTATACAATGTCAAACAATGCCTTTTTTTTGAGGAGGGAAGGCAGGGCAATTGGGGTTAAACGACTTGCCCAAGGTCACACAGCTAGTAAGTCAATGCCTTTTGAACAATTCATATCACTTTCTGACATCAGCGATCTATAAGTCTGAGAAAAATGTCATAGAAAAATTCATAGAACATTGGAGCTGGAAGGGTCCTTCATGCTGTCTTACAGATGAAAAAATTGAGGTCCAGAGAGATGAGATGATTTGTCCCTACTCAAACTATTGTTAGATTGTCTGAGTTACAACAGATGCTTTGTACTGTCACCCCTGCCACACTTTTGTGGGAGTGGGAACTGGGAGAAAACTAAACTAATATAATTCATATTAGCAGTGTTGAGAGATTTTGCAATTTCCTCATTGCTCACTTCTGATATCAGTAGATATTTCATGTTGACAGTGCTAGATTGAGAACTCTGTGTATATTCGCATCCACTATGGGCAAGGCACTCTGGGACACTTGTGATACCAAGACTGAAGAAAGACTGACTCCTTTCTGGGAGATTGCATCCTACTGAAAGTGTAGTATATTAGAAAGGGTATTCTGTTCACAAGTCTGACCCCAACTCAAGGTGTGTGTGTGTGTGTGTGTGTGTGTGTGTGTGTGTGTGTGTGTGTGTGTTAATCAATTAATTTCCCTAGATAAAGCATTTATCAAGCGCTTTCTACGTACCAGGCACTGTGCTAAGTGCTAAAAATACAAAAACGAGAAAATAGGATGGAACTTATTCTCAAAGAGTTTAATAATAAAGACAGAACTCAAAGGGGGCAAGGTAGCTGGTGGGGAGGGGGAACAGACCAAAGAGTGACCTGCAAGTGAAGTGAGGGGCCTCTTAAGTTATGGCAGTCCTTATCAAGGATGCCCCAATCAGTGAACAGATTTAGAGAGGAGCCTCAGTTTCCTCATCTATTAACTAAAAGCTATATCACAGAAAAGTGTAATAAAAGGAAAGGTGTAAAGGAGCAAAGGAGAGATCAGAATGCTCTAGGAATATTTGAGGAAGAAATGAACACTAATAACAGTGGAGATTCAGGGGAGTCTACATGGCAGTTGTCTAGCTTGGCATTGTTCACATAACCTCAGAGTTGACAAGGACTTTCCTACTACCTAGTCCAGACATTATAAATACTTTAAATTTTGCAAAGTACTATACACATTTTTTCTCATTAGAACTTCACAATAATACTATGGCATAGGTACAGCAGGTATTATACCCATTTAAAAGATTTTTTAAAAATAAGGTTTTTTTTTTTTTGGATATTTTCTGTTTCTTACACTACCACAGCATCCCATTTATTCCTCCCCCTTTCTCTACTGATCAGACATCCCATATGATAAATAGCAATTTTTTAGAGAGGGGGGAAAAAAGTCAGCACAATTGGTTGTTACACTGAAAAAGTCAAAAAACATGTACAACATGTAAACATGTGCAATGTGTAGCACCTGTAGGCTGCTCTCCTGTAAGAAGGTATAAGTTGGGGGTATCTTCTCATATCTCTTCACTGGAGTTCTACTTGATCTTTATGATTTTGTTACATTTACTTTGGAGTTTTGGGTGTGTCATTATTCTTTCCATTTACATTGTTGTGCTTATTGTGTCTATTGTTTTCTTGGCTCTGCTTACTTTACTCTGCATCAGTTCATACATATCTTTCTGTGCTTCTCTGTATTCATTACAGCCATCATTTCTTACAGCACAGTAATATTCCATTACATTCATGTGCCACATTTGTTTAGTTATTCCCTAATTAAAGGGTATCTACTTTGTTTCTAGTTCTTAACTATCACATAAAGGGCTTCTATAAATATTTTGGAGTATTTTTTTCTTATTAATGGCTACCTTGGGGTATGAGCCCAGTGATGGAGTCTCTTGTTCAAAGGGTATGGACATTCTAGTCACTTCATTTGCATAATTCTAAATTGCTTTCCACAATGGCTGTACCATTTCACAGCTCTGCCAACAATGTATTAATGTACCTATCTTTAGGAATTAATTGTTGTGAATAGTTTTCCTTATGTAATGGGAGGTTGGCATACCTTTAGATCACAAGTGTCATGCACGTGGAAGACTGGGAGACTGGAGAGCTGAAGTATGCACGAACATTCTATATTGGCCTATTACATGGTTGAAAGTAGCCTTTTCCCTTTGTCTGCCTAGCCAGAACTATAAGCATCTTAAAATGGCCTGACTCAACACCAGCCATGACTTTTTTGGGGGAATCATATCTAAGAAAGAAGATGATTCCTTCACCCTCATCGTGTGGTTGGAGAGAGAAAGCCTTAGGGCCTTCCTTTTCCCACCCTCACTCCCATGCAGTCCATGTGGCTCCTAAGAAACAGACCTGGATCTTTTCCATTCTAGGTATAGGGAACCAGGTTTCCAATCTGGCCCAAGACTGCACATGGTGGAGATTTGAGAATACCGAAGCCAAGTATCGTAGCTAGTCCAGCAATGAGGCCCAGAGGAGTAAGGGTCCCTGGAATCTAGACCAGCAGAAGCCAGCACAGATGCTGACTTTGAATATGAATTTGGTGGCAATAATGCTGAACTCTGCTATGAACAAGTTTCCTCCTCCCTTGTCTCCAGAAGGTAGTAAAGGGGTAGAGGTGAGGGGGATGCTTGAGCATTTGTTCTTGCTGTGTCTTTGAAATAAACATTCCTTTGTAAAAGCTAATCTGATGTTTAGGGCTAAATGGAACTGAGGTGCTGGTTGCTGCTGGGGGCTTGAGTTGATAATAAAGAACAGAGATGCCTCATCCCCCTCATGATACCTGAACACCCTGAGAGTGATAAAATGTACCAGGTCCAACCCTGAGATGGTGGGGCTAGAGTCATCCATGTTATACTTACATAGTAGCTGGAGAACATCCCCTCTCTCATGTGGACCCCTGAAAAAGTACCTCAGAGTTGAGAGATTCTTGGGATCTGTACTCATTCATAGGAGGGCAGCTAGGTGGCACGGTAGATAGGATGGGCTTGGAGTCAGGAAGACCTGAGTTCAAATTTGACCTCAGATACTTACTTGCTGTGTCACCCTAGGTAAGTAAGACCCTGTCTGCCTCAGTTTCCTCATCTGTAAAATGAGCTAGAGAAGGAAATGGCAAACCACTCCACTATCTTTGCCAAGAAACACCCCCCCCCACTCCTTTACTACCTTGATCTCTGAAGAAAAGAGAGGAAGAAATTTGGTTCGTAGCGGAGTTCAGCATTATTGCCACCAAATTCAAATTCGCCAAGAGTTGGATATGACTGAAACGACTAAACAACAACACTCATTCATCACTGAATAGTCCCTGCGAACATGTTTATTTTACCAGCCAGCCAGAGGATACATTAGCTCTAAACAAAATAGTGTAGTGAATAAAGTGACAATAGAAGATTCCCCCATTTACACTTTGGTTATGCTTTCACAAGTTACAGTATGATATTGTGGAAAAGAGCCCTGGATTTGGAATCAGCATTGCTGAGTTCAAATGTTGGCTCTACCATTTACCTGGGTAACCTCCTGGAAAAGACCTTCTATAATAGGTGTCTTCACTTTCTTCCTCTTCTTCATTTCTTAACCCCTTAAAATCGAGCTTCCAACCTCATCATTCAACCCAAACCGCTCTCTCCAAGGTTACTGGTGATCTCTTGATTGGAGCCTTTTCTCAATCCTCATTCTCCTTGACCTCTCTGCAGCCTTTGGCACTGTTGATCACTCTCTCTTCCTTGATGCTCTCTTCTCTCTAGATGTTTGGGACACTAAGCTCTCCTGCTTCTCCTACCTATCTGTCTCCTTTGCTGGATCCTCTTCCAGGTCACACCCTCCACTCTTAGATGTCCTATAGGACTCTGGTGGGCCCTCTTCTCTTGTCCCTCTCTATTACTTCACCTGGTGATCTCATTAGCTCCTGGGAATTTAATGACCCTATGCTGACCATTCTCAGATCTACCTGTCCTACCCTAAACTCTGCTGGCCTCCACTTTTGCCTTTCCAACTGTCTTTCCAACTTGCCTTTCCAAGATGTCTTTCAGACATCTCAAATAAGCTGTCCAGGAGCTATCTTAAACTTAACATGCCCAAAACTAAATTCATTATCTTTCCCCCTAAACCCTTCTCTTCTCCTACCTTCCCTATGACTGTAGAGGGCAACGCTAACCTCCCACTTTTTAAGACTTGCCACCTATGTATCAGCCTCTACTCCTCACTCTCTCTTACTTGCCTTGTTGCCCAGGCCTGTCGATTTCACCTTTGCAACATCTCTTGAATATACCCCCTTCTTTCCTCTGATACTGCCATGGCCTCATCACCTTACACCTGGACTATTGCAGTAGCCTGCTGGTGAGTCTGTCTGTCTCAAGTCCCTCCCCCTCCAATCCATCCTCCGTTCAGCTGCCAAAATGATTTTCCTAAAGTACAAGGCCAGTTGTGTCAGCCCTGTACTCTGTAAACTCCAGTGGCTCCCCATCGCCACCAGGATCAAATACAAAATCCTCTGTGTAGCATTCAAAGCCCTTCACAATCTGGTCCCACCCTTACCTTCCCCGTCTATGTATACCTTACTCTCCTCTACACACTCTTCAGTGTAGAGACACTGGCTTCTTGGCTATTCCTCAAACAAGACACTGCATCTCTTGGCTCTGGCTCTTCATCTCTTTTCACTGACTAGCGTTCACGATTGGAATTCTCTCTGTTCTCATCTCTGACTGTTGGCTTCCCTGGCTTCCTTCAACTAAATCCCCTCTTCTATAGGAAGCATTTACCAATCCTGCTTCATTCTAGTGTCGTTCCTTTTAATTTTTTCCTACTTTTCATATATATATATATATACATATATATATATTGTTTGTATATATTTGTTGCTTGTCTCTTGCATTAGATTGTGAGCTCCTTGTGAGCAGGGACTGTCTTTTGCCTCTTTTTGTATCCTCAACACCGAGCACAATACCTGGCCCACAGACACTTAATAAGTGTTTACTGACTGGATGACAAATCTGTGCAAGGAAGAATCAATGAAGCATTGTGCCTTGGGCCATTTAAAGATGAATGAGTAAAAGTGTAGCCAGAAGGAATCATAAATTTTGTTATGATAGCTCAACCAGTTTTTTTAAATAGGGGCATAAAAATGGGAGAGAAAACACAGTCTATCAATTGTAAATCATATGAAAACTCCAGAAGATAGGGGGTGGTTGTATTCATTTTGCTGGCTGACAATGAAAGTTATGTTAAAAACAGCATAGATAAACAGATATTTTTGAGAGAGGAAACAATTGTTAACCATCATTAGGAAAGTCACTGAAATTTTAATAATCAGAAATGCAAACTAAGTTTAACAACTTTGAGGTACCACCTTACATCCATCAAATTGGCACAAATGGTTAAAAACAGTCAATGCTGGCAGAACTGTGTGTACTTTAAAATCTGGTGGAACTATAAATTGGTGCAAAATTTTAGGGTATGACCTTATTGGAGAGCCATGTGGCCAGTATAAAAAAAATTACAAAACTAGCTATATCCTGTGAGACATCTAGCTACTAAGATAACACTCTAAGAATAATGTTGGGGGGGGGTCCCTATCTATACAAAAATATTCATAGGTACTTTATTTGAAATAGCAAAAAGCTAGAAAACCACATGTCCAATGATTGGGGAATAACTAAAAGGTAACATGTTAAAGCAATTAGATTATTATTGTACCATAAGAATAACAAATATGAAATATATAAATATGTAGAAAAGATATAAAATCATGCTAAGTGAAGAAAGCAAGATTAGATGAAGAGTATATACACTGACTGGCTATAGTTCAAAGCAATACCAATAAACTATGAATATAGGCAAGATACTGAAAAAGGACATAGAATAGGTGGTTGCTATTGTTAAATTTGATTTTTCCTCCTTTTAAAAATTACACATAATTTAAATTTGTTTCTTTTATTTGGGGTTTTATTTTAGATATTACAGTGGATAACATGTTGAAGTTGGAGTCAGGAAGATTTGAGTTCAAATTCCCCTTGAGATACTTATTTAACTGTGTGACCCTGGGTAAGTCACTTAGCCTTTCTCATCCTCAGCTTCCTTATTTGTAAAATGGGGATATGAATTGCACCAACCTCACAGGGTTGTTGTAAGGAACAAATGAGAAAATCAACAAATAAACTGAGTCAGTAGTTTCAGCAAAGTAGCAAAGATGCTAAGTTCACAAAGACTGTCAGCATTTCCCTGGAGCAGTGACAAAGACCAGAAGGAAATGATAAAGAAATTCCATTCATAATAACCACAATGCATAGAATATCTGAGAGTCAATCTGCCAAGCCAATGACAAAAGCTTTCTGGGTTACTTCAGTGAGTAAGTGTCAGAGGCCTTATTTGAACTTAGGTCCTTCTGATTCCATATTAATGCTCTACCCGCTATGCCACCTATTTCCTTGCCAAAGAGCATTTTTTAACCAGTACCAAATAATTTTGATGATTAGTACTCTGTAGAACAGTGTTAGGTCTGGTCCTTCCTTTCCACTTTTACTCAGTGTTTTCCTTGAGATTCTTGACATTTGATTCCTCTAATAGTTTTTTTTTTCTAGCTCTATAAGGCATCTTTTGGGGGGCAGGCAGGTGACACAGTGGATAGAGCACTAGGCCTGGAGTCAGGAAGATGAGTCTTCCTGAGTCCAAATCTAGCCTCAGACAATTACTAGCTGTGTCAGCCTGGACAAATCACTTAATCCTGCTTGCCTCAGTTTCCTCATCTATAAAATGAGCTGGAGAAAGAAATGGCAAACCACTCCAGTATCTTTGCCAAGAAAACCCCAAATGGGATCATGTAGAGTCAGACACAACTGAAAAACAGCCGAACAACAACATCATAAAGCATCTTTGGTAATTTGGCATAGTACTGAATTAGTAAATTAATTTAGATGGTAGCATAATTTTTTATCATATTGGCATGTTTACCCATGAGTGGTTAATGATTCTATCATCATGCTGTTCTTTATTTTATAGTGTTTCATAGTTCCATTCATAGTTCCCGTGTGTTGGTATGTGAATATCAATTATTTTATAAATTCTATAGTTATTTTGAATGGAATTTATTTTTCCACCTCTTCCTGCTGGATTTTGCTGGTAGTATATAGAAGAAAGTTGATGATGATTTGGGTGAGATTATTTTATGTACTTTTACTTTGCTGAAGTTCCAATTAATTTTTTAGTTGGCTGTTTTTGCTGTAATTAGATACATGTATTCACTTAAAGCACTTTAATATGTAAAATTGTGTAATAAAAACCACAGGGCTTATGGAAAAATGGGATTAGAGACATAATGCTTAAAACCTCTGTCAGTGACATAAATAAAGTGATAGGAACCTAATTAAAAATAGCATCACAGTTTTAAACATGTTAAACGGTTAAGAAATGCATAAATGGGGCAGCTAGGTGGTGCAGTGAGTAGAGCATCGACCTGGGAGTCAGGAGGACCTGAGTTCAAATCTGGCCTAAGACACTTGACACACTTACCAGCTGTGTGACCTTGGGCAAGTCACTTAACTCCAATTGCCCCGCTTTCCCCTCTCCAAAAATAAAAAAATAAAAAAAAGAAATACATAAATGCTGTAATAAATATCTGTGTCATCTGTAGGCTTGAGCTGTCTACCATCACATCAGGCTACTGTTTCAGCCTTTTCCCAGGTTGCCACCATCCCTGGGTCTGAGTTGGGAAGGTCTGAGCAAAATTGGGCAGGCTTCAACTCCTGGCCTGGGAATGTGTGTGTGTGTGTGTGTGTGTGTGATTAGTTTTCCTCTCCCCACAGTTCCTACTACATTAGAAATTACACAATAAACATACCACTTGGCTTTGAAAAAAACTTGAAGTTTGATGGTGGAGGTGGACAATGGAAGGGCTGCAGTTTGTAATTGTGAAGTGGCACTGTTTTCTGCATTCTCACTGTTTCTCATGGAGGAAATTGTACATAAGCAAACTCAAAATTCACATAATGCTCAAAATGTTCTCTGATATATCGGTTGCATTGGAACAAATTATTGTTTTTCAAAACAAGCGTAATAGCAGAATTGACTGTCCTCTAAATAAAGCATCAAATCATCTGCAAAAAGCTGTAGTTTTTTGTTTCTTCTTTTTCATTGTTTTAGCAAGCATTGCTAGCACTTTTCTAAGTAATAGTGGTGATAATGGACACCCTTGTATTGAAGAAAAAACACTATTGCCGTCTGAGTTTTAGGCACATGTCTGGCAACTAGGTGAAGTAGATAGAATTCTGGGCCTAGAGTCAGGAAGACTTGAGTTCAAAAGTAGACTGAGACATTCGCTGTGTGACCTAGGCAAATCTCTTTAACTTGTTTGCCTCAATTTTCTCAACTGTAATATGGGGATAATAATAGCACCTAATCCTCAGGGTTATTGTGAGGATTGAGTAAGATAATTGTAAAGCCCTTAGTACAATGCCTGGCACATAGTAGGCATTATATAAATGCTAGCTATTATTATGTCTGCCGGAAACAATTTTTCTATTAATTTAAAATTATTCAAATCCAGGGTTATTTAGCTTAGAGAAAGAAATGTTCAAACTGGTATAATACCCCAACTCCACCCCTTGCCCATGCCCATGGAAGTCTCTCTACACCCCAAAGACAACTGATTCTTAGATAAGTAAAAATATAATATGTTAAATAATATGTTAAAATGCAGTTTTTGAATAATACTTCAAAAGTTTAGTTTCTGACAGTAGTCACTTTATTTTCAGTTAGGACTACTTCATTAACCACTCCCATCAAGAACTGTAAGGGTCTCTTCTTTTATGTTTGTTTTTTTTTTTGAGGGGGGAAGGCAGGGCAATTGGGGTTAAGTGACTTGCCCAAGATCATACAGCTAGTGTGTCAAGTGTCCGAGGCCAGATTTGAACTCAGGTCCTCCAGATTCCAGGACCGATGCTCTACTCACTGTGCCACCTAGCTGTCCCGAGGTTCTTCTTAATGGAATCTTGTCTTAATCCTTTCACAAGGATCCTGCATGGAAATCATTTCTAGGGATTGGGGAAGCCAGGATCTTAAGACATACTTGGTGTCTAGTCCAATTCAATCCAATAAACATTTGTTAAATGCCTTGTTCCCTAGAGTTGAAACCAGGAAGAGCTAATGAACAAAGTGGAGTGAGCTGAGAGCACAGTTTCAGCCCTCCATACCACCCCCACCCCCCCAACTCAGAGGGGAGAGTAGACTGAAGGAGGTGAAGTCATTCAAGGTTTGAGTTAGCATCATGGCCATGAGATTAGAAATGATGCAATCATCACAGAGGGGCATCATGTTTATGGACTTTAAACTGGGCCGAGCAGAACCTTAGCCTTGTTCTTGGCCTTCTACATATTTTCCTTAGGGGAAAAGTCTAGAAAAGGTGTTTAGGGAAGCATTTATTTTTAAACTTATTAGAGAAACTAAAAAGGTTTCTTTTTTAAAAACATATATATACATATATTTATGAATATATGTGTATATTTCTTTCTTTTGAAAAGATTTCTAATATGTTTCCATATTTGCTTTACCCTTAATCTTATTGTAAAAGCATCTAGCATTTCTCCATTACATGTAATATTAGCCCTTAGTTTTAAATACATACTATTTATTTAGTATATGAAAGGAAAGTAATTTTATCCCTGTGCTTTTTAGTGTTGTTTTTTTAAAACAGGAATAGGTATTATATTTTGCCAAAAGCTTTTTCTAAGCATCTATTGACTTTAATTGTTATTGTTACTAATATAGTCTATTGTGTTTATGATTTTCCATATACCGAAACAACCCTACATTCCTGACATAAATCCAGTCTCTTCATAGTGTATAATTTTTATAATATGTTGCTATAGCTTCTGTGACAATATTTTATTTAATATTTTTGCATCAATATTTATTGTCTATAGTTTTCTCTTTATTTGTCTTTCCATGGCTTAGATATTGTATCATATAAAGTGTTTAGCAGGGCTCCTTTTTTATTTTTGCAAAGATTTTTTGCAAAAAATATTTTGCAATATTTTTAAAAATATTGTATTAGAATTCATTGTTCTTTGATTTTTTATAGACTTTGCTTCTGTTGAATTCTATGGCAAATTCTCAGAAAGCCTGGGTTTTTGTCTTTGGGAGCTTATTTATAGCTTATTCCATTTCTTGTTCTGAAATTGTTCTGACTTATTTTAACTATCTTTTTCTTGCTCAGGTAATCTGGGTATTTTATATTTTATAAGCATTAATTTCATCTGAGTGATCTATATCTTATACATATAATTGGGCAAAACAATTTTTAATCTTTTTTCAAAAGTCTTTAGCTGAATATATATCTTATTGTATTGTGGTCAGTATAAAAGATATGTTTTATATTTCCATTTCTCTGCATTTGTTGTGAGGTTTTATGTCATAATGCATAGTTCATTTTTGTAAGGGTGCCACCATTCATGGCTGAAACATAAGTCTAATCTTTTTTGTCCCCATTCTGTTATTCAGTTTTCTGCTGTTCTATTGGAAGAAATGGAAAGTTTCTTTCAAGAAGTAGCCAGTAGATTCTTCTTATTTTCACTTTGCCTACGAATTTAATAGGTCTGGACAATTTCATTTGTTTCTTGAAATGTAGAATCCTGTGGGTTTTTTTTTTAATTTTGGTTTTGGTTATCAGTTTGTTCAGTGGTCATTTCTCCTTGACCTCCTTTTCTAGATGAGTTATTTTTTATAAGAGATAGCTTACATTTTCTTCTACGTTTTCAGTCTTTTGGTTTTGTTCTCATACTTCTTATCTTATGCAGTGACCGATTTCTCTTTCAGAAAGTCTGCTACTTAGGTAAAATTTTGTATCTCCTTTACTAAACTGTTCATTCTATTTACTTCTTTCCTCTAGAGCTCTCATTTTATATGTACTGTCCTTTTTTATTTCTTACTTCATCTTTTCCAGGAATTCTAATAGACCTTGTGGCCAAACTATATCTTTATCTTAGGCGTCACCCTTAGTCATTAAAAAGTTATTATCTTCCTCTGTGTTTGTGTACTGGATGTCCCTAGATCCATTAAGATGTCTTTTTCTTTGGCTTTTCATTCTGGTTTTTTTTTTCATGTTCCAGCTTTAGATCTTGAATTAGGATTTTGACAGGACCAGGGTCCAACCACTCCTGCACACTTAGATGGGATGGTGAGCCCCTGTTTGTTTCTGATCTGTATTGTATGAGGTCTTGCTGTTGCCTCTCCTTTTCACTGTCATCTGCTGTGCACAAAATATCAGCAGGCATCAGGCTCTCCTATCCTTCAGGTAGAGAGTTCTGAGCTCCTGAAGGCTATTAGGGGAAGCTCAGCTTACTGCAAACTTTTCAGAGCCCCAAGGGAATGTAAACTGATCAATACCCTCTCAGGAAGAGCTTTGCCAGCTTCATTCCTTGAACTCTGACTGGGCTTAATACTTTTAGGGCCTTCTTGCTGGACTACTCAGAAGCTGTAGGTACCAGAAGGCCTCCAAGTACGGTGTTTGCCTTGCCCTGGCTCCCCTCCCTGGGTCCTCTCCATTTTTGCCTACTGGCTTCTGAGTGTCCCCCTTTGCCAATATAGGCTTGAAGTACTTACTACAGAATCTCTTTTTGTTTCTCAATAATTACTCAGTACAATGCACTTCTGTTTTATCTTTTCTGACTATTTGACTGGAAGTCTTCCAAATTGATATCTCTAAAATGTGAGTATGACTATGTCATTCCCTCGCTCAGTTTTCAGTGGCTTCCTGTTGCACCTAGGATAAAATATGGCCTCCTGAGTTTTTCATTCAGTGTCTTTCATAATCTGATTCTAAGCTGTCTTTGCAGACTAATTTTACATTATTCCCCTTTTTAAACTGCATTTCAACCAAAGTGACCTACTGTTGTTCCCCCTGTACAAGACACCCTCATATTGTACTGTCTAGTATGCTCTTCTCTCACCTCCTCATCTTGGTATCCATGATGAGTGATAACACCATTACATTGATCTGTCCATCAGACTCCCTTCCAAAGTCACCTCCGGTGTTACATCTTACATGAAGCTTTTCCTAGTGCACTCCCACCCCACCTCCATCACCTTCCCCCACCAAACACATCCCAAATTACTTTGTATTTATTTTGAACATACTTCACATTTACTTTTCTGCGTGTTCTAGCTCCCACCCAGTAGAACATATGTTTCTTTTTTCTAGTGGTATTTTGTGTTCTGAATTTAAATATCAAAAAAGAGCATTTTCATACACAAAGCAGAAGACAAAAAGAGGATTGCATATGAAACTATGAATTTTTATTTCATACTACTTGCTGACCAATGAGTTTACCTTTAATAGTCAGTTGGAGAACACCATTAATTCAACACAAAGGTATTTAATGAAATGTCATTAAAACAAAAGTAGAAACAAAACATTGCTCTCATAAACTTGGGGTATACTCTCCCATAACCACACATAGCATTAGTCAGAAAGGTAGACACACAGAAAGAACAAATATGGAGATAGAAACATGTATATGTAGCCAAGGTGCACATGTGGTCATAAGCTTAGGGCCACAGCGTGGAAAAGTATCTCATACTTCTGATGCAGAAGACCACTGATGTCTTCTTCTGATGTTTATTGTGTGGTTAATACCAGATCTGCTCACTTGATGGACTGGTCTCATAGCCTCTTCTGGACACTATTTAGTTCCTACCATTCGTTGTTCTTTTGTAGTCTGTAAAACCTCCAGCTTCTAGATTATCTGAAATCTTGGCTAGCTTTTTCTCAGAAAAGCAGGTACTGCCATGCTCCTTTAGCTTAAAGCCTATAGGATTTTCCCCAGTCCTTTTAGAAAAAGTAAAAAAAATCCTTCCAGTAAGACCCATAAAGAAGCCTCCCCTGTGTTGTTTCCTCAGTCTTGGTTCCTGAAGCATTTTGTCCCAGTGTGTAATTTCATACCAAGTGCCAAGCTCTTCAGAATCAAGTGGAGAGCGGAATTCACCATAGATCTCTTAATCTAGAATAAGTCAGTATTCAAAATGTTACGCATCTCTTCCCCAATCTCATCCCCTTTCCATTTTCTAGCATTTTCAGTTCTCAGATTTACATTGGTCACTCAGAGTGGTAAGGAAGACAATTATTTGGGATTGTTCTGGGTTTTCTGATAGGTAGGGCTCTACACAAAACTCTGAAGGCCTCATGTAGAAGGTGCCACTTGAGCTGAGTTTTGAAGGAAATTAAGGATTCTAAGAGATAAATTGAGGAAGTAATTCCTTCCAGACCCAAGGAACAACCTGTGCAAAGGTGGTGGTGTGAGATGGAAAATTGTGTATGCCAAAGAACAGCAAGAAGGTCAGTGTGATTGGACCAAATTGTGCATGAATGGCAGTAATGTATATTAAGGATAGAATGGTAGGTTGGAGTCATTTGTTAACAATAGAGAGGGGATTCTCTACAACCGGGGCCAGGGGTTGGTCAAGTGATAGAAGCACACAGAAGGGGATAGGATTGGCACGGATGGGTTTAAGAGGGCCAGAAATGGTGACCAGAGAAGGGAGCTTTGCCACAGCCCAGATCAAAGGATTTATTACTAGAGCAACAGGGCAGTAAATTATCAGGTGCTTCACAGATGAAATTGTCACATTTCTTCAACTAGAAGGTTGAGTAAGGAGGGAAAGAAGGTGGTAGTGGTAAGAAGGAAGCAAAGTAGAGTAGCTTGATGGCATAGCAAATGGTGAGTAATTGCTTCTATTGAGTAGTCACTGTTAAGGTCGGTGGCATCTTAGGCCAGTCAGTCAGTCAATAAACATTTATTATCTGCAGACTATGTGCCAGCCCCCGTTTGGAGTTGTTCATCTTTTGTTTTCAAACAGGACCAGTGACATCACAGAGTGATATCTTGACTTGTATGTGAAGTAGATTTAAGTAAGGTAGAGTTGCACAAAGCCATCAGCCTCACTCTCTCTTCCAAGTCATTGGATCCAGTGGCAAGACAGAAGTCAAGATGACTGGTGATGGCCCAGGATGCAGTGGATGACTTTGGCATCTTCAAAGTCTGACCAAGCTCTAAGCACTCCCACACTGCCTGCTTCGGCCACCTTGTGACCATTGGAAAAATTGTTCTCATCTGCCCAGTATACCAGAGAAAGTCTTCATATGTTTGGGTTAGACATCTCCCTAACTTACCAACAGGTTTGAGGCCTGTCTCGTTTAACCCATCTGCCAAGACAGTTTTACTGGGATGTGGCTGCTGTGAATGTTTCAGCTTCTTGGAGCCACAGGTGAGAGCTGGGTGGGAGGTGGACACCAAAACCAGAGGAGTAGCCCTAAAAAAGACTGGTGAGTCCTCACAACAGAGGTGCTAGTCCTCCCTAAACACCCCATACACTGTGCTAAGTACTGGGCATACAAAGAAGGACAAAATATAGTCCTTGTTCTCAAGGATCCCACAGGCTAAGGGTGGAGATATCATAGGCATAGCTGGTTGTAAAGGGGTGAGGCATGTATGAAGTATTCACCTTTCAGTCACACAACTCCTACACCATTTCCCAGAAGCAGAAAGTGTCCCATATTCAACTGTCATTTAGTAACCAGAACAGTGATTTGTACCACTTTATAATTCATTAACTCTCTGGGACTGCACCTACCCCATTATTCAAAGATGTATATAGTAGGCTGCTTGATGCTTCCATTGTTTGTTAGTCATTTAAAATGTTCTTTCTATTCACTCCCCTTTCTTTTAGTTTCTATGTCAATATGTTAGCACAAAAGGAGAAAAGAAGAAGGATCTATTTGTCAGTACAGATTGTTAGTATTTCGAAGGTTGCATACTGCATTATGAGTAGCTTTCTGAATTTCCAAGCTAGCATAATATATAAAATGCAAAATAGGAGTCTTTCGGATATTCTCTTATGTTTCTTGTACTTGACAGCAAGAGATTTCAAGCCTTTTCATAACACACAACATGATTACACTTTGCTTTCCCTCATGCACTTTCTACTGCAGCCAAATTGGCCTACTTAACGTACTCTAAACACAGCAGTCCATCTCCTGTTTCGGTACATTGGCCCAGATTATCTCATTGCTCGAATGTTCCTTCTTTCCTCTGTATCATGGAATCTCTAGCTTCTTTCTTGATTCCCCCACTTAATAGCGTTCTCCTACTATTGAAATTACTTTGTATTTGTTTTTTACATATGTTGTTTTCAACTAAGCCTGGGATGTTTCACCCAAGTTTGTAGATCAAGATTTGCCCCTTAACATCTAATTGGTGGAGGGAATGCTGATATGATGCTACAGACCTGTGAGGGAAGAGGTGGGGTTGGTGCCAGAGTCTCTTATGAGAGAAATACACATGACATATGTCTGCATCTTCCAAAGTCTATCTTTCTCTCCCTGAAGAATTTCTGGAATCATGTGTGTCAAAGCATACATGACATCATTATTCTCTCCCTCAGTTCGCAGTCACTTAAAGAGCCACATCTCCCTCTCTTTTCCTCTACAAACCCATGCAAAAAATGCTCTAGATATAATTGAAAACCTGCTTGTGTGTATTTTGTCTTTACTTTTTTGGATATATGCTATATATATTTACCCACTAGATTATAAGCAACTTGAGGGCAAAGATTATTTTATGTCTCTCTTTGTATTCCCATATCCTAGCATGGTATGTGACACATCATAGACAATTTGACAAATGTTTAATTAAAGTAAATAAAAACGTTTTAGTCGTAATTTAGTTAGGTGCCACTAGCTGGTACAGTGGATAGAATACTGGGCCTAAAATGATGATAGAGCTGAGTTCAAATCTGGCCTCACACCCTTCCTAGCTGTGTGACTCTGGGCAAGTTATTTAACCTCTCTCTTTGCCTCAGTTTCCTCATCTGTAAAATGGGGGTAATAATAGCACCTACTTCCTAGGGTTGTTGTGAGAATCAAGTAAGATAGAACTGTAGAGTGCTTAGCACAGTACTTGGCAGATGGTAAGCACCATACAAGTGTTATATATTATTATTCTTATTACAGTGACTGGCACACAGTAAGTGCTATACCTACAAATCCATAGCAGAAGCCAACGTTGTTTTCTTTTATATACTTTTCATACTAAATCTTATTTCTCTTTGGGTGTTTGACCTATGTACAGTCAATTGTAAGGATGAAAACTTCCTCTCCCATGTCATCTTTTTGTCCTTCAGTAATTTATTCCTTTAAGCTTTTTTCTTCTCTTCCTAGACTGTAATTTTTTTCTTTTGATTTAGTAAGTCTTAAGAATGATTTTAAAGCATAAGGCATCAAGAGGTTCTGTTGGTCTGGCTATGTAATTGGCAATAAAAAACTAACAAATGGCCCAAACCTAACTTCTAGAGTTTTGAGTAGGTAAGTTACTGTCAGCTTTTTGTTTGTTTGTCATTTGAGAAATTTGCCATTAGAAGCGAGTAATCTGATAATGCTAAGCAAAATCAAAGGCCTGTTGTGAGATTTAATCTGCAAGGTGTAAGGTGTTACTGTTTGGTGAGATCACCCTTTTATATGGTGTCAGGAATTAATTTATATGAAAAAGAGAGGTCAAAAGAAAGAACTGGAAGCTTGTAAAGCCAACACTTCAGAACCGCAATTATTTTTTTATTCTGTACTGGTTACCTTCTGTATCTTCAATGAGCTGTGGATGGATAATGAGCTGGGCCCAGATTTGAGTAGTAATATGAGGAGTTTGGGTTGGTTGGCCTCTTGGCACTCTCAGTGATTCCAGTTTCCTGCTGCCAAAGACCAGTATTCTCCCAGGAACGCCGTGTAGCTATGAATAAATATGACAAAGAATCAAAAGGGCGATGAATGGGAAGTGGATGTAAGCAGACTGCAGCATGATACCAACATCTTAAGATGCGGCCTAAAAGATATTATGGAAGAGGAGGTGACGACCAGGAGAAGAGGTGGGCCAGTCATACAGTCACAATGAAAGGCAACAGAGGGACTTACCTAGAGGCGTGTTGTTATCCTGAAACACCCGAGGAAGAGGCAGTTCTGTGGCCGATCATCTAGGGAGGATGTCCGGGAAAACAGAGACAAGAGACGTAGCGGGTAGAGCGACATGGAAGGATTGCGATCTACGCGGGTAGCAAAAGTAGCTATACTAATTAGATCTCGCCAAAACAGCGGTTATGTAACACAATATTTTTAGACTTTTCAGCTTGCTTAATATGATAACTAAAACTAGGACACCTTATTATTACTAGTAACTTGAACATTATCCATCTTCGTATCAGCATATAGAAAGTCACAAAGCCTCAAAATAACACCATGCATTCTTTCTCCTTTCCATGCGCCATTCTGGACACATGACGCTCCATCCCCCATCTCTGTGCCTTTGCATTGTCTGTTCTCCAAGCATAGGACGCATTCCTTCCCCACATTCAGCTCTTGGAATTCATGGTTTCCTTCAAAGAGCAGCTTAAGTGCTACCTTCTACATAAAGCCTCTTCTGACTCCTTCCCTCCTACTCCCTAGCTACTAGCGTCCTCCCTCCCAAAACTACCTTGTATCCATTATCTATATCGGTCAATCGATAAACATTTATCAAGTACCTATTATGTGATAGGCACTGAGCTAAGGGTCTGGGGATACAGAAAGAGGCAAAAGACAGTTCTGTCCTCAACAACCTTACAATCCAACGGGGAAGACGACATACAAACAAATATATACAAAGCAAGCTATATGCAGGAGCAGTATCAAATAATCAAAAGAGGGAAAGCACTGGAATTAAGAGGGGTTGGGGAAGGCTTCCTGTAGGAGGTGGGATTTTAGTTGGGACTTAAAGGAAGCTGAAGAGGTCAGTAGTCAGAGTGGAGGAGGGAGAGCACTCTAGGCATGGGGGGACAGCCAGAGAAAAAATCCTAGGCTAAGAGACAGAGTATCTTGTTGGTGAAACAGCTGGGAGGTCAGTGTTGTTGGATGAAAGAGTATGTATTGGAGAGAAGGTGTCAGAAGAATGGAAAGGTAGGAAAGGGCTAGGCTATGAAGGGCTTTGAATGTCAAATGGAGAATTTTTTTTAAAATTTGCTTCTGGAAGCAAAAGGAAGCCAATATAGATTATTGAGTAGTGGAATAACATGATTAGATTTGGGTTTTAGGAAAATTACTTTAGTGACTGAATGAAGGACAGATTAGAGTAGGAAAAGACTTGGGGAAGGCTGACCCACTAGCAGACTACTGCTGTAATCAAGGCATGAAATGATGAGGGCCTGCATTCGGTTCAGTTGTCCTTCATTCTCGAAGAGGACCCAAATGACATCACTATGTTAGAATCAAGTTACGGCGTGTCCGACTATGGCTGATCAGACCAATATGAACTCGGAACGCTCTGTTGCAGGTTGGGCACAAATAGTCCATGTGAACATTTGGGGAGAATTCTCTAAATTTGTGCATTTTGCATTTCTTTTGAGCTATTTCAATTCTGCTTTGCTCATAGAGCACAGCACCTTCTCTGAGGAGGGCACACCATGCTGGGAGGTCCTGTATCAGTGTCTCCCATGTCACGCAATCAATTCCAAAGTTCTTAAGAGGGACCTTAAGAGTGTCCTTGTATTGCTTCTTCTGACCACCACGTGAGTGCTTGCCTTGTGTGAGTTCTCCATAAAATAGTCTTTTTGGCAAGTGTACGTTTGGCATTTGAACAATGTGGCCAGCCCATTGGAGTTGTACTCTCTGCAATATATTTTGAATGCTTGGCAGTTTAGCTTGAGAAAGGGCCTCAGTGTCTGGTACCTTATCTTGCCAGGTGAGCTTCAGAATCTTCATAAGACAACTCAAATGGAAGCGATTCAGTTTCCTGGAATGCCATTGGTAGACTGTCCAGGTTTCACAGGCATACAACAATGAGGTTGGTGCAATAGCTCTGTAGACCTCGAGTCTGGTAGTCAGTCTAATGCTTCTTCTCTTCTACACTTTCCTTCAGAGGCTTCCAAATGATAAGCTAGCTCTGGCAATGTGTGTGTCAACCTTATTATCAATGTGTACATTCCTGGAAAATATACTGCCAAAGTAAGTGAACTTGCCCACAGTATTCAGAACTTCTCCATTTGCTGTAACTGATGGTTCTACAAACAAATGGTATGGTGCTGGATGGTGGAGCACCTGTGTTTTCTTGATGTTAATTGATTAGGCCAAAATTACCATAAGCGGCGGAGAATTGATCCATACTTTGTTGCATCTCAGCTTCAGAGGCTGCATTGAGTGCATAATCATCTGCAAAAAAAATCATGTACCAACACCCCCTCCACTTTATCTTGGCTTGTAGCCTTTTCAAGTTGACATCAGTTTGATAGTTGGCCTCAATGTCATGTTCATCCTCATTGAAGGCATTTGACAACATGGCTGAAAACATCATGCTAAAATGAATGGGAGCAAGCACACAGGCTTGTTTCACTCCATTGGTGACTGGGAACGCGTGAGAGCATTGTCCATTATCCAGAACCTGGGCAAGCATGCCATTGTGAAATTGACTTTACAATACTGCTGAACTTCTCTTGGCAGCCAAGTTTTGACATGATTTTCCATAAGCCCTCACAAATGACAGTATCAAAGGCCTTGGTCAGATAAGGACCTGCACTAGACAGTGGCAGTATCAGAGGAGAGAAAGGGGCATATTTGAGAGATGTTGTAAAGATGAACTTGACAGATCTTGGCAATAGCTTGGATGTGGGACGGAGAGAAAGTGAGGAATCTGGGATGACCCCCAGGTTGGGACCCTGAGGTACTGACTGGGAGGATGGTGTTGCCCTCCACGCTATTAGAGAAAGTAAGAGCTAGGGAGGGTTTAAGGGGAAAAGATAATGAATACTGTTTTGGACATATAGAGCTTAAATATTACAAAGAAATACCAATTACATTCAAATATTAAATATCAATAATTGAAATATCAAAATGTACCAAGTATGATTTAGGCTCACTCTTCTAGAGTGAGAGGTCTGCTATATCATTCCTTCAGGGTTCTAAAGGTGCTCTTGAGGGATTTGAGGTGTCTCTTCTCTAATGCCACTGACAAGCCCTTACTGCTTCTGTGTCCTCTCTTCTTCCCTTCAGTGTTAGTCACTGGCACTCCTGTTCCATTTAACCATTTGACACCAATTAGCTTTTACAAAAGGATATTTAGTTCAAAGATGCAAACAAAATACAAAATAAAAATATAAACATTTCCCCCCAGCACCTCAGGGGCACACTCTTTCCTATACCACCTTAGTCTCTAGGGAGAGTAGGCTCAAACTAAGCTCAGTTTCTATATAAATGTGGCATCACTACTGGATGAGTTTTTATCTCAGCTACTACAGGGTTGGGTCAGGAAGGTCACTCCTTGCTCCTGTGGGCATCAATGTTAGATTGGATACAAAACCCTGCATGAACTCCAACTCTGAAATTCCCAGACATCCAGACTCCCAGATTTCTAGTAACTCACTTTTCTGAGCTTTTGAAGTTCGTAAGGTCAGAACTTCCAGATTAATCTCCTTTACCTAAAATGAATAGAATACCTAGAATAAATGGTGAGGCAAAAAACTGAGACCCATTTTCTTACAGCTACACGTTGGTATCTCCCCTTACAACATTGGCTCTTACTGTATATTATCAGCAAAAAATCAAAACCTAGAAAAGAAGGGGCAGCTAGGTGGTGCAGTGAATAGAGCACTGGCCCTGGAGTCAGGAGGATGTAAGTTCAAATCTGGCCTCAGATACTTGACACGTATTAGCTGTGTGACCTTGGGCAAGTCACTTAACTCCAATTGCCTTGCCTTCCCCCCTCCAAAAAAAAAATCAAGAGAGAGAGAAACAAAGGCCATCTAAGAACTTTTGAAAACACTATCTCTAATTGACCTGGATCCTGACCACCATCTATAACCCATCCAATCAATTATCAAGTCTTATAATTTCTTCCTCCACAACATTTTTTCACATCTATCCTTTCCCTTCCCTGCACTTACACGGCCACTATGCTATCTTAGGTCCTCATATTTCCTGACTGAACTCCCTACCTCAAGTCTCTTCCTTCTCCAATCCATTATCCACCTAGCCACCAAAGTGATTTCCCTAATGCGCAGGACTATGTCATTCTCCTATTCAATAAATTCCAGTAGCACTCTGTGACCTTGAGGAGCAAATACAAACTCTTCTGTTTGACATTTAAATCTCTTCCCAACTTAGCTCTTAATTCCTTTTGAAGATTAAGATAAAATTATACAATACTCTCCTTCATGCACTCTACAATCCAGATGAACTGATCTTGGTATTTCTCACATGTAATGCTCCACCTTCTATCTGCACACCTTTGCAAAGGTTATCCTCCATGCCTAGAATGCCTCCCCCCTTCTCGCTTCTACCTCATAGAATTTATTCTTTCAGAATTCAGCTCAAGAACTACTTTCTCCATGAAGTCTTTTTTCAGCCCTCTTCTCCTCACCTCAAATGACTGTCTTTATTTTGTATCTAGTTTGTATATACATGTATGTATATGTTGACTTCTTCAGGAGAATGTAAACTTCTTGAGGGCAGGGAATGTTTGTTTTCTGTCTTTGCTAGTACCTAACACAGTCCCTGGCACATAGCACGTGCTTAATAAAGGTTTGTTGGTTAAGTGCTTGATTTCTAACCTGTGGTTTTGGGGAAGTCAGTGGTTCCCTGCTTCCATTCAGCCTTAGTAAGGCACAGCCATACTTAGCCTCCTTCCAGTTCTGTCCCAATGCAAGTGAAGGGGGATTTGGTCCTCCCCTCTCCCAGCTCAGTTAATGTAGTTGTAGGATGTAATCACAGATGATGAGGTATAATGCGTTATCCAGGTGCCAACACCCAGTAATCCCTTTACAAAATAGGAACATTTCTTCCTCCCTCTGATTGAAGTGCATCCTTGGAGACTTTTTAAATAGCTAAGCCTGGAGTCAAGCAATAGAGGAAAGCATTTTGGGGGAGGGGGAATTTCTCTCTTCTCTATCCCCCATCAGCCATCTCTCTTCTCTATCTCCCATCAGGAGGTACCTGACCAGAGAAGATGACCTATCTATCAGAATGAAGATAACACACAGTCTGTAGATGAACAAGGACACCAAAAGGCAGTATTCAAGCAGCTTCAAGGAACAGCAGTACCCTTGATATCAAAGGAGAGAGCTAGACTTCACAAACCAGAGTTGAGATACAGAGAGGAGCAGATCTGGTAGCCCAGTGGAGTGGCCTGTTTGGCAGAGATGCCACACCCAAGGGAGATCTTCATTAGGATTCCATGAGGAAAGACTGGACAATGAGTCTCGGTGGTACCAGAGGTGTCAATTGCCTTGGTCACCTGTTTTTCCTATATGTATGTCTTACTACCATTGCATTTTAAGTTCCATCATAGCTGTGAAGATTAGTGGGAGTATGCGCTCCAGGTTTCTGGAGAGAATGTTTGATGACTACAATTGTTATTCCCCTTTTAGTAAATGCTTTTAAATTTTAAAACACTTTGTGCTAATTGTGTCCACCAGATGACAGCTAATGGGAAGCATATCAGGGAAATCTTATGAACTAGGATTCTCTAGGACCTAGGAGTAGTAGACACCCTCTGGAGACCTAACCTGTGAGTCCAGGTATAAGTTGGGAGAACAGCCCAGAGAGAGTGCTATGCCAACTTCACAAATGTAGACAAATTTTATATATAGCATATAGCATATCTTCTTTAGTTATTGGGAGCAGGTAAAAACAGGGTGATTGCTTTAGAGGTTGTTATGTTTAAAATTTTTTTAATTTAAAAATTTGTAATTAAGGGAATATCAACATTTAAGTCCTACTGTGATGCCTTATCATTCTATAGAAAGGATCCTGAGCTCCTGGAGGCTATTTGTCTATCCCACCAGAACACACATTGTAGAATGTCCTACCAAACTATAAAGGCTGAATATGGGCTTGGCAAGGAATGATGTGTCTGTCATCAGAAAGCCAGTAGAGGCTAACAACTAGCTGGCTGGTAAGAAAAAGGGGCTCCCTGATGCAGAGGGACATCAGGGGAGATGGGGAAGATGCAGAGGCAGGGATGGCGAAGAGGGTCAGGAGGTACCCTTTCCACCCTCCAGGCCTAGGCCATGTGATACTGAACCATCTGGCCTTTCCAGTAGCTATGGCCCTGAACATGGCACACTCTTTCCGTATTCCCTAACTAGGACTGTACTTTCTTGGAGACAGCTTTTGCCTAGAACTAGCCTCACTAAATGGACAGTATCATTTTGTGGTTGTTTCACTGGCTCACTGAATGTTCAATTTAAAGAGACCTTAAAAATAATATAGTCCAATCCTTTCTTTTAATTTTTTTCATCATGTAACACATCTTCAAGTTGACTATGTGGTCTTCAAATAATACCTTTGTTCTCAAATCTCAACAAGCTTGAGGAGCTCCGGCAGTTTTTCCTATTTTACAGGTGGAGAGCATGAAGAACAAAGTGATGTGACTGTGAACTGGGTGACAGCAAAATCGATCATGAGCCTAAATGAGGTAAGTAGCAACACAAAGGTAGACAGTGATACTTGTAGATTTTAGCTGTCACTTAACTCCTTACAGATTTGCAGCAGCAAATCAGATCCACCAAATCTTCTACTCAGACTGGTTCTGCTGCGGTGCATATAAATCCACCCTGTCACTTAGTCTCCTTAGACTAAAGTCACTGTCTTGTTCAAGGATAATAGATTATTTCTTGGCCCTTAATTTTGAGCTCTGACAAAGGTGTTGACCAAAGCTTCTGCTTGGTGACCCTTTCTAACAAGCCTGATTTATTGGAAGCCCATTTACTACTCATATGTATATTCATGAATACATTGCTGTTAGATCTAGAGAGGAAAAGTAATATGAGGGCAAGTCTTGATCAGGAGACTCTAATTTCATATAGGAACCAGAGTTCCAATAATGCCATAAATTTGATGGGTTTATGGCATCATGAGGGCCTTAAGCTAGAATTGGAGTCTGCCCAATATTGAGTTTAAAATGCTTTTCATTAAAAAAAGTTGTACATATTTTAATGAAAATTATATTTTTTTTCTATGTAATTGGAATTCTAACCTACTGAATGCTGTTTGTATTTGGAAATATTCACTGCAGAAAAGAACCAAAGTCTCTTGGGGAAAATTCCAAATTAGACTAACCGTAGAATAAACATTTCTTAACAGACACATGTGGTATGGTATATTGTAATGTTGCCTACAATAGTGCCCTAAGCATTTCCATTAGTCCTGTCTCACTCAACCATACACTTTTCCTTTGATTTGAACTTTGCAGGGACCTCAAAGGAACAATTTAAAACACAGTTTTTAAGAGGCCTGTTCCAAGGGAGGCACTTTTAAAAAACCTAGCTTGTAGAGCTATGCCATTTGCCTTTGTAACACCATAAAAAAAACACTTTTATTTTAAAAATAAGAAAATTTTTAAGCCATGGTTTGGAGATATGGTTCAGATTCCTATGATGCTGTTAGGATAAGCAAAATGGACAGTGAACGGAATGTCTTGGTTTAATTTTTATAAATTTTGATAGAATATGTTTAATGTAAGTTTGCCTTGGCTAAATGAACTATCTAATGAAGAACCCATAAACAAGTGACTCTGTGAAGTGGTGCCTCAGTTTATCCAACTGTAACAAAATAACACTTGCCTCTCAGAAGTGAAAAGTGCTTTCTTGTGTTTGGCTAAGAGGCAGCTCACCATGCTCATTTAGGTAAAATCTTCATCATAACTGATACCATTAAAACAAAAACCTAAAGAATTTTTCAAGCTTGGAGCAGGAACACACTTATTTTTAGCAATATTGGGTCCTCCCCTAATCCAACTACAACCAATGAATTGGGACAATCCTTTGAAGTTTGTTGTAAAGAATGTTATAGTAATCAATCAATCAATTAATAAACATTTCTTAAGCACCTACTATATGCTAGGAACTGTGCTAAGTACTCCAATGATATCAAATGGGCATAATATGATTTAATTAGCACAAAGGCTCAATCTAGCCTCAAGACTGCCCCCTGAACTCTGCTATCTTTCAGAATTCTACAACTCCAGGAAGGAACCAAAAAATGAGAAGGAGATATTTCTCTGCAGGCCTTGTAGAATACTGCATTAGTCATTTCTCCTCCTCCTCCTCGAGTTGTCTGTGGCACCTCCCAACCTGATTACCACATAAGGCAATGTGGGGCCTTTAGATGAATTTTCTTCCCTTTTTATGGGCATTGTTAAGTGAAGGGCAGGATTTTTCAAGGGATGAAAATCCCACCTTACTTTGTCTCTTCTTGACGGTTTAGCTTACTGTCCCCAAAGAAGAAAGGAATAGAGTTGTAAACAAATGTCGACTTGAATCTAGAGGGCATAAGTAATGGGGAGGGGGACAAGGGCAGCTGAGTGGTTCAGTGGATGGAGCATCAGGAAGTCAGGAGTCAGAAAGACCCGAGTTCTAATACAGCCTCAGACACTTACTAGCTGTGTGACCCTAGGCAAGTCACTTAACCCCGATTGCCTTCCACCACAAAAAAAATAAGGGTGGGGTGGGAGGGAGGAATAATCAGGATAACATCATGAAAAGAGCACTAGTCAGAAGGCTTGTCTTGGAATCCCAACTCTGCCCAGCTATGGCTAAACCACTTTACTTCTGGAGTCTCACATTCCTCCTTTATAACATGAGGCTGATAATGAATGCTTCACTAGCTGTTTTAAAAGGTGATTTTAAGAAAACCCTTTGCAGACTCTAGAGCCTTGTACACTTGTGAGCCAGCGTATTCTTTCTCCACTCCAATCCTAAGAGACTTTGACACCTCACTATGGCATGTAGGTGACTCCAGGTTTTTAAGGCTATATCGGCAAGAGGCAAGATCTGGGCAGGTCCTCTAAAACTGGAAAGACTTCGCATACAGGTCTGGTGTTTGTGTGTTTCTGTTGTCTGAGGACCAGCTTAGCTAGGTTCCAAGTCTTGTTATCAGGTTGGCCACAGAGTGATGATTCTTTTTTTTGGTTGCAGCAATCCTCATAGACCACCATTTTGTATGCAGGTGGCATTCCATTTCCTTGGTCGAGGGGAATGAATTAGAGTAAATGTAAGACCCTTTCTAGCTCTTAATCTGTGATGCTAGAGCATAGGCTCATTTTCATTTTATCTTTATGTCCTCAGAACCCAAGACGGTGTCTTTTTTTCCATCAGTCAATAAACATTTATGAAGTGTTTGCTGTATACCAGGCACTATGATAAGGACTAGGGATACAAAAAGAGGCAAAAGACTATCCCTGTCCAAGGGATTGTCCTCACAATCTGATGGAGGAGACAACAAGTAAAGCACAAACTAGCAGGATACAATTAGTAATAATAATAAGTAACTGTTGAGTTGGATTGGATAGAAAGATTGTGATTTGTATTGGTAGAGGTAGTACCCACATCAGTAATGCCCAGTGCCAAATGAATGTGAACCCCTCTTGATTCCACCTCCATTTCCATTTTTTATATTCAATTTTTTTAATTAACAAGTATTATTTTCTCTCCTTGAAGAAAAAAAATGAAAAGGAAACAACCCCTTGTAACAAATACGCACACTCAAGCAAAGCAAATTCCCTTTCCCGTATGTCTCATTCTATACCTCAAGTCTGTCATCTCTCATTCAGGAAGTGGGTCCTCTGGAATTAGAGCCGGTCCTTGTACTGATCAGAGTTCTTAAGTCTTTTGAAGTTGTTTGTCTTTACCATGTTGTCATAATTTATCCTCTTGGTTCTGCTCACTTCATTCTGCATTAGTTCATACAAATCATCAAATCATCTCCATTTCATATTAATCCGTGAAGAACTTCACTTTCTTGCAGGAAGAATGGAGTAGTACAAAGGTCATCTATTCCTAAGAACATATCCTTAAAAGATTTGAACAAGCCTCAGGTGATTCACTCCATTTTTTAAGAACTGTAGGGAATACTGGGAACCTCCTTTGGGGGTTGGGTCATCTTATAGCAGACTTGGGATGGTTTTTGGTTCAAGTGAAGCCAGACCCTGGGAATACTTAGATCCTTGGGGCAGCAGGCTTTAGATCTAACCTATTCTCCTAGGGGTCCTCAGAACTACAATACTCTGGTGTTAGTGTGACCCTTTCCTGTCCTTGTAGACCACAGCTGAGTAAATTATCTCTCCCAGACTCACCCAAATCCAGACCTGGCAAATGCTCAACTCTAGATGGCCTAGGTCCTAGGCCCTTGGACATACAATGAATCATAAAGTTCCCTCTGAAGAATTCCTCATTAGTCAGTGTGCCTTAAAAGAACATGGTAAGTGGGTCCTCAGGAATGGATTTTGGGGACAGTAATGGAAATTGGGATGTCATGAAAGCATACACGGATGAGCTAAGCACAACATTCCCAAGGTTCCCAGAATGATGCCTTTAAATTGTGTTGATAAGGAAGATTTTACATCAAGGATTCTTCTCCACCAATGACCAATTTAACTTAACCTTACAGGTGTGGAAGATGACAGCTTTCTGATAGAGTCTATATTAATACTAAAAAGTACTCAATAATTCCAGGGTACAGAATGTTCTAATTGAATTCTTATATGTCAAAATTTTCTTAAAATAAAATTGCTTAAAATATACTAAGACAGCTATCCTGGAATATAGCCATCCTAAAATGAGACTAACCAACCAGATGGGACAACAGTGAAGTGAAGGGTAATGGTTTGTAGGCTAGGACATGATGGGGGAAAGAGATTTGCTAGACGCTTTTCCCTGTCTTACTGTCTTTTTTTCAAAACAATAAGTCATACAACAACATTCAGGCAAGCAAGTGAGTTGAGACTCCTTCAGTACATCTTCATGAAAGAAACCCTAGTAAACTGTGTGAGGGCTTGCTGAGCCCTTTTCAGGGGTGCTCATCATCTTTGATATCTACCTGTCATCCATCTCTCACCTATGCCTCCAAGAAGCTATAGCACGCTCAGTGGCCACACTCCAGTAAAACTGTCTCAGCAGACTGGCTAAACCAGGTAGCCAACCAGTCTCAAACCCATTGATGAGTTAGAGGGGTGTCTACCCCAACCACATGAAGACTTTCCCTGGTGGAATGGGTGGATTAGAACTATTTGTTCCAATGGCCATGAAGGCAGCTGAAGCAGGCATTGTGGAGCACTTAGAGCTTGGTTAGACATTGAAAATATCAGGATTATCCATTGTATCCTGGGCCATCACCAGAAATCTTGACTTTTTTCTTGTCACTGGACTTCAATAGGGAGTGAGGCTGATGACTTTGCACAGCTAAGTCAAGACATCACCCTATGATATCATTGGTCCTTTTCAAAAGCAAAGGACCAACAATCTCATGAAAGATACTCTAAATATACCTGTGATATTTGGAAAACCAGGAGATCTTAAAAGCCAGGAGAAAACACACACATACATACTGTAAAGTACAATTAGTAAACTCACAATTGAGTCTACTCAGAGTAAGGTAAGGAATGACCTAAGCTACTGTGTGAATAAGCTAGAGGAAAGAACATATAGATTCAGGGAATATCAGAGTTCGAAGAGATTTTAGAGGTCATCTAGTCCAATCTTCTATGATACTGTATGTCATTTTTATGGTATCACTGATACTGGTCCTTAGGCTACTGTTTGAACACTTCCGATGATGAAGAACTCATCACCTCCTAAAGTAGCCTATTATATTTTTGGACACTTCTGATTTTTAAGAAATTCTTCCCTATATTGAATTGACTCTGGAGCCTTGCTGAATAAATCTAGTCTTTCTATAAGATATGCCTTTACATGTTTGAAATCAGCTATCATCTTTGCTCTGTCTTCTTTTCTCCTGGCTAAATATATTTAGTTTATTTGGCTCCTCCTCACAAGAAATGCTTTTGAGCCCCAAACCATCTTAGTTACCTTAATCTGAACCCATTATAGTTTGTCCTCCCACCCCAAGTGGATTTTTAGATCCTCAAGGGTAGGGACCACTTTTTTCCTCTTCTTTGCACATTCCCACAGTGTTAGGCAGGGGTGGAGAACCTGTGGCCTCAAGGCCACATGTAGCCTGCTAGGTCCTCAAGTGTGGCCCTTTGACTGAATTGGAACTTCACAGAACAAATCCCCTTAACAAAAGAATTTGTTCTGTAAAACTTGGACTAGGTCAAAAGGCTGCACCTGAGGACCTAGAAGACCACATGTGGCCTTGAGTCTAGCACAATACCTTGCACATTAGAAATACTTACTTGTTTGCTGAATTGAATTGCTAACATTTCTTCTAAAATATGTTACCCAAATCTGAACATAACGTTCTGTCTGGTTAGAGACTCTATACTTCCATAAAAAACCCTAAGATTGAATTAGAATTTTTGGCCAACATAATATCCTTTTTAACTTACATTGTTGTGAATGACAAATAAATGAATGAATGAATAAAAGCTGACGCACATAGAACTGGGTTTACAAACTGTTCTTCATCCGATCCTGATGATGGCCCTGTGAAGTAAGCACTCTTATTATGTCCATTTTATAGATGAAGGAAGTGAGGCTCAGAAAAAAAAGGTTAAGTGAGTCACCTAGGGTCACATAACTAGCTGGCAAGTTTCCAAGGCAAGATTTCAACTCAGGTCTTCCTGACTCCCAAGTCCAGTGCTCCATCCACTGTACCACCTAACTGTCCCCCATTTTTAAAAAATGTAATATTTTAAAGACGTGCAAAATTTTGTCCTTATTAAATTTCAACTTAGCAAGTCTGGCGTGACATTCTCAGTTCCCGATATTATCATCCAATGAATTAACCAACCTTCCCTGCCATACCAAGCTGCATCAGAGGCAGCATGAGGTCATGAATACAGTTCTGGCCTCAAAGCCAGAAAGATCTCAGATCAAGTGCCACTTCTGACGTCCTTGCCGTGTGACCTTGTCACTTAACTAACATCTCAGGGTTCCAGAAAACTCTCTAAGACTGTAAGGGAAAGTGCTGACTTGTGTTGTTAGTCTCCTCACCTGTGAGTTTCTTATCCCAGTGAAATGACAGGTCCAGCCCCTATACCTGTCCTAATTTCATATCATCTGCAGATGTCTTCATAGGAGTCACTTATAAAAACTCTGAACAGGACAGGACCTAGGAGTGAGCCTACTGTACTCAGGATCATCATTCAATCTGTCTGGTTCAACTAGAATTTATTAAGCACCCACATTATGTGCCAAGCACTGTGCTAATTTAGCCTACTGTGGGAGAAACATCAGCCACCTGAAAGAGTTCTTCAGCCCATTGAAGAGCTTCAGCTTAAAATTAGCCTGAAAGACACCACGTTGCTTCAGCACAGCCAGGTTTCCCTGGAATGAAGGTGGCGTGTGGTCCTTGGCCTTGTGCCAAAGCTGCCAGTCTAAAAGTGGTTGCATCTATGACTTTTAGCCAGCTCACAAAAATAAACTCAGGAGTTTTTAATGCTGGAATAGCTCCCAGGACCTAGCTTGGTGGCCTAGGACTGAAGGGAAAACAATTCTGCTTAGAAGGAAACTTTTCTAGGAGACTAAGAATAAATTGATGTAAATGATATTTTGACTCTTTGAAAGAGTTGCTGTTTTGGCAGTGTTGGGGACTCCCTTCATTGCAAACATTGCAGCTTCTCTCCATTTCCACAGTTATTGAAGAACAGCTCTTCATCTGGTGACCAACTCTGGTGATAAGCCATTCCATACTTAACTAGACCGGTCCATGGAAAACAGATGCACAATCTGTTACTGGGTCTGTACTCAAAGTCTTTCCAGCTTGGGAAGACTGCTTAGATAATAATAAAGAATCCAGGGACTATAGGGGTTTCTAGGTGGTATGGAGGGTAGAGCATTAGAATTGGATCCAGAAAGCCCTGAGTTCAAATCCTACTTTTCAGACATTAACTGTGGCAAGTTACTTAACCTCTTCTTCTTGCCTTGGTTTCCTGGTATGAAAAATAGGGACAATAATAGCACCTACCTCACGGGACTGTTGTAAGGGTGAAATGAAATGACATATGTAAAATGCTTTGCAAACCTTAAGTTAAAAAATCCAGGGCCTATGTGAAGGCACCCTGAATGGAGTTGAGTTTTAGTGGAAGATAGGATTCTCCGGAGATTATGGTCTAAGAAATAGGCATCCTTCCAAATGCAGTCTTATGTTTTATTTCTTGGGCTACTTTTCAAAATTTTCCTTTTTCTAGTATTCAAAGTTAAATGGGGATTTATAATTGGAAGGGACCATAAAGATTATCTAGTATAACTTCCTCATTTTTCAAATAAGAACATGCCTAGAAATATTAATTGATTTGCCCAAGGTCACACAGTTAAAAAATATCAGAGGTGGGATTCAGACCCAGGTGCTCTGATTCTAAATGCAGTTCTTTTTGCAAAACACTATGCTACTTCTATCCATGAACCTAAATTGTAACCTGAAACTACAGGTGCTTATAAATGCAGGAATCATCTTAACTAGTAGGAAATGGGGTGGCCAGAAGAGGAGAAACAGATTCTTTTAGTTCTTTAATTTAGTCAAGGTGACTTTAGGAAGACAAGATAAACCCACACCATGGGGCTAGTCTTTATTTGGGGGCTTTTGATGCTGGTAAGAACAGAGTCTAATGGAAAGTATTTGAAGGATAAAGAAAAATGAACTTGAAGATACCTGAAGTTTGGAGTCAAAAGCTAATTATGCTTTTAAAAAAATCCAATTGAAAATTGGAACACCAATGCATTGTTGGTGGAATTGTGAATTGATCTAAGCATTCCGAAGAACAATTTGAAACTATGTCCAAAGGGCTATAAAAATGTGCATACCCTTTGATCTAGCAATACCACTAATAGGTCTGTACCCCAAAGAGATCATAAAAAAGGGAAAAGGGCTCACATGTACAAAAATATTTATAGCAGCTCTTTTTGTGGTGGCAAAGAATTAGAAATTGAGGGGATGTCCATCAATTGGGAAATGGCTGAACAAGTTGTGGTATATGAATGTAATGGAATACTGTTGTGCCATAAGAAATGATGTGCAGGAGGACTTCAGAAAAACCTGGAAAGAATTATATGAACCGATGCTGAATGAAGTGAGAAGAACCAGGAGAACATTGTACACAACAATACCAGTATTGCGTGATGGCCGACTTTGTTAGACTTAGGTATTCTCTGCAATATAAGGATCTAAGACAATTCTAAAAGACTGGTGATGGAAAATGCTATCCGCATTCAGAGAAAGAACTATGGAGTCTGAATGCAGATCGAAGCATACTATTTTCTCTCTTTTTTTTCTTTCTCATGGTATTTCCCTTTTGTTCTGATTCTTCTTTCACAACATGAGTAACGTGGAAATATGTTTAATATGATTGTACATTCATAACTTATATCAGATTGCTTGTCATCTTGGGGAAGGGGGAGAGAAGGTAGAAAAAAATTTGGAACTCAAATCATATAAAAGTGAATATGGAAAACTATCTTTACATGTAATTGGAAAAAATAAAATACTATTAAGTGGAAAAAAATTAAAATAAAAAACAAAAAAATTATCCAATTTACAGTATCAATGAATAAGCATCTACTAAGTACTTTCTGTGTGCCTGGCATTGTGCCCGTTGCTGGGAATACAAAGAAAGACAAAACATTACTTGCTTTCAAGCAGTTTACAGAACAATGTGAGAGAAAATATGCAAATCACTGTACAAATAAGATTTATATACTATTAATGGAAGGTAATCTTAGAGGGAAAAGACAAGGAACAAGGAAGGACCAAGAAAGGCTTTCTGAAGAAGGTGGGGGTTGAGCTGAGAATTTTTATTTTAATTTTTAACGCCCCTCCCCCAAATTGTTTCTTTATAGAAAACAGAACGCAAAGACAATTCCATTTGAAACCATTTGTCTCGATGTCATACTGCACAGTGGATAGAGCACTGGACTGGATATTGGAAGACCTGAGTTCAAATTTGGCCTTAGACACTTACTAGGAATGAGCCTGCCACACTTGATAGGATCATTGAATCTGCCTAGTTCAGCTAGAATTTATTAAATACCTACTATGTGCCAGGAACTATGCCAGTTCAGCCTATTATGGGTGACCCTGGGCAAGTCACTTAACCTCTCTCTGCCCCAGTTTCCTCATCTGTCAAATGAGGATAATAATAGCACCTACTTTCCAAAGTTGTCGTGAGGATTAAATGAGATAATAATTGTAAAGTACTTAGCACAGTGCGAATACATAATAAACCCTATATAAATGTTACCTAGTATCATTATTATTAAAAGGATATGGTAAATTCTACACATTACTTTTGGGGGCAGGTAGGTGGTGCGGTGGCTTGAGTGTCAGGCCTGGAATCAAGAAGACCTGAGTTCAAATGTGACCTAAGAATCTTACTAGCTATCTCACCCTGGGCAAGTCACTTAACCTTGTTTGCCTCAGTTTCCTCATCTGTAAAATGAGCTGGACAAGGAAATGGCAAACCACTCCAGTATCTCTGCCAAGAAAATCTTATTGGGGTCAGGAATAGTTGGATGTGACTGAAACTACTGAATAACAAAAACACTTTACTTTCAAAACTAACTTCTTTACCTTTTAAAACTCTCCCTTTTAAATTTATTTCTGTTCTCTTCTTTACATTTTAAAAAGTGTTTTAATTGTTTTTCTTCTTTTGGGGGGGCAGTTAACTATTGCTAGTCATTCTCTATCCCTCCACCTCCCCTAGCCCCAGCTAAAAACTGAAAGAAAACAAAAAACATGTAATATACAAGCATAGGTAAGCAAAATTAATTTATATAGCGGCCATGTCCAAAACATATGTCTCTTTCTGTACCTTACGTTCATCGCCTCTCTGTCAGGAGGTAGGTTACATGCTTCATCATAGGTCCTCTGAAGAAATGGCTGTCATTGTATCGATCAGAATTCTTAAGTCTTTCAAAATTGCTTGCTTTAAAATTTTGCTGAAGTGGTGGAAACATTGGGAGTGGGGAGAGACTTGAGGAAGGGAGATCAGTTAAAAAGCTATTGCAATAGTCCAAGCCTGAAGTATTGAAGACCTCATTAGTTTGGCAGCTGTGTGAGTGGAGAGGAGATACATATGAGGTAAAAATGAAAAGATGTAACAATGAATTGGAAATGTGGGATGAATGTGAATGAAGCATCTAAGGGGATGTTGCAAGTGTTGCAAGCCTGTATGACTCTGAGGATGGTGGTACCCTTGATAATAATAGGGAAGTTGTATAGAAGGGAAAGATGAGTTTATTGTATTTGGGGACATAGTAAATTTGAGTTGCCTACAGGATATGCAATTTAAGATAGCCAACAGGCAGTTGGTAATGTAAGACTGGAGCTCAAGGGAAAGATAAAGGCTAGATAATCATCTGAATAGAGTTTATAGTGGAACCCATGACGAGATCCCATAAGCAAGATAATATAAAAGAGGAAGAGAAGAGGGTCCAAGACAGATCCTTGGAGACACTCATGTTTAGGGAGTGTGATCTGGATAAAGATCCAGCGAATGACACTAAGAAAGAGCAGTCAGATCGTTTGGAGGAGAACCAAAGGAGAACAGTGTCACAAAAACCTGGAGAAAAGAGTATCTAGGAAGAGTGGGGTGGTTAACAGTGTCGAATGCTTCACGGAGGTCAAGAAGGATGAGGATTAAGAAAAAAGGCCAACAGATCTGGCCATTTGAAGAGACCTGTCTCAGTTGAATGATGACACTGGAAGCCAAAATGCAGAGCATTTAGAAGAGAGCAAGAAAAAAGGAAGTGGGGGCACCTATTATAGATGAAAATTTTTAAAGAGGAACTTCCCTACAAAGAATAGAGGAGATAGAGAATGATAACCCATGGGAATGGTAGGATCTGATGAAGATTTTTAAAAAGATGGTCAAGACATAGGCAGATTTGTAAGCAGCAGGGATACAGCCAACGAA
Organism: Phalanger gymnotis; assembly: GCA_028646595.1. NCBI lineage: Eukaryota > Metazoa > Chordata > Mammalia > Diprotodontia > Phalangeridae > Phalanger > Phalanger gymnotis. The sequence goes on along the minus strand of CM053622.1, from coordinate 128,684,308 downwards.
TGGGGATAGATTGAAGGTACAAGTAAAGAAGTGGAGATGATAGTAGGGATAACCTGTTGGAGAAGGCAGGTGGAGACGGGATCAGAGATGTGTGTAGATGGGCTTATTTGTCTTCAAAAGGAGAAGGGCCACCACTTCATGCGAGACAGAGGTGAAAAAGAAGACAGTAGGGGAAGGCATCTGAGTGATGTGAAATAAGGGATGGGGATAAGAGGGGGCTCTAAAAGAATAATGATTGAAGTATGAAATGAGCTCCTCAGCTGAGAAGATGGGATTATGGAATACCAAGGGGAGCTTGAGGAGGGATGGAAAGATTTGGGACAGCTGCTATTTAGTTGTAGTTACTGATGGAGGTTCACAAATGCAAAACAAGGTCAAAACAAGGGGATGTGAATGGGTAGAAGGGAAAACACTTACTTTCCTTGTCCATAGCTTTAATGATTGTAAGAAAATTACAGGGAGCAGCTAGGTGGAGCAGTGTACAGAGCACCGGCACAGGAGTCAGGAGGACCTGAGGTCAAATCCAGCCTCAGACGCTTAACAGCGGTGTGACCCTGGGCAAGTCACTTAATCCCAATTGCCTCAAAAAGCAATAGAATAAAGTATGAAAATGATACATTCTTGACCTTGACTCCTTATGGTCAAATAGAGTTTCTGACACAGAGAAGCATTAGAAGATTTCATTGTTATTAATGAGATAACACATGTGCAGTGCTTTGTAAAACTTAAAGCACTTTATAGTTGCTAGTTACTACATATACTATTACTACTAAATGCTAATTTGCTATTTACTGTAACTATTACTGCTAATACTATATTACTTCCTTCATGTTCTCCTTCCATAAACAAGAATCTACATAATTTTGAGCTTATGGTTGCTGTTTTTCTCAACCAGGAAATCAAATTTGAAAAATGCCTAAAATCATGTAAAAACTGCCCAAATAATGGAATTCCCTCCTCCCCCAGGAGATGATGGGAAAGCTGGCTGTTGTGTTGTTATTGTCATTTATGTGTGAGTGTGTGTTTGCAGTTTGCAAAGGGCAAGAGGTCTTTCTGACACTTTTCCTTAGGGAACCAAAATATCAACTTAAAATACTACTTGGAATTGTTAATGATTCCAGACTTTTTGGAGTTGTGCCCCCATGTGTTGTGATTTCATGCCTCTCCTTCTAAAACTGTTCTATGACACATATTCATACACATATGAATGAATTTTAAAATAAATTTTGATAACCCCTGAAATAATTAGAAATATCCCGGGTATTACAAAACCGTGGTTCAGACTAATTTGAATAAGCTATAGTATGACAGTTAGTATAAGACAAGTCTCCAATGCTTAAATTCTGGTCCAAGTGTCAAGAAAAGGCCAGCATCCAATTTTTAGTAGGCTGTTGTGCTGAGGCAAAGCTAGACAGTAGGATCAACGTCGAGGCAGGTAGCAGCTCTGGAAATTATGACAGATTGTAGGCCTGGTCTACCATGGTACCAGCCAACATGACAGCACAGAGTGGTTGTTGCCATCCTGTGACATAAGACCTGTTTTGGGGGTGCAGTCAAGCCTGAAGGCTTGGATCATTTACTCTGTGACTGCTCACCTCAAGGTAGATGGGTTCTTAAGGTCTCTTGCTACCTCTGATTTTATGATTATTGTGCAGAAAGCCTTGCATGCCCAAATATGAGAGATTGTAAAACCCAAGCACCAATGTTAATGAAATCTGAGAAGTCAAAAGCATGAGACAAAGTTTAGATACTAATTGAATAGAGAACTAGACTCTGAAAAAGAAGACAAAATGAAAATCATAATATCAACTCCTTTTGTCATAGGGTTCGTAGGTTAGAATGAAATTGTTTGGGCAAGGAAAATGGTGCTCCAAAAATAGATTTGGCTTCTATGAACAGAAGCTGCCTCTTGGTTGATATCAAATGGGAGGTCATGAGCATTTGTAGACAGAGCTAGCTGAGACCTTAGAGAACACCTTGCCTAACCCTCTGATTTTATAGATGTGGAAACTGAGGCCCATAGCAGTGAAGTGACTTGTTCAAGGTCACATAGTTTATAAGTAGCAGAGACAGAACTCGATTTCATTCTACCCTATGTCATGACTCCACAAATAACCTGCATATTGACTCTACATTCATTGAATTCAAACCAACAAACATTCACTGATCATCTTCTGTGTGTCTGTGTCCCTTTAATCTGTCTATTAAGGTGGGGTTTTTTTGTCCTCAATAAGATTTTGAAGATGTCATTTATCATTGATTAAATGTTTGTGTCTGTGATGAAAAATTAAAATACATCGGACAGTTTATAATTTTAATCTTTAGTTTGGGATCATCTGTCTCCCTTTAACTTCAGGCTGCTTTTCAAATTTGTGCTGGAGATAGAACTACATCTTCCATTTTGTTAGCCCTCCTCTCCTTCCTCCCCACAGTGCCTAGCACTGTGCTTCAATCAGAATAGCCTCAATAGAATCTTGTGGATTGTTCTTTTTTCCTTCTCTTTTTCTCTTTTAGAATGACCCAATCCTCCTAATCATACGCATTCCTGCAGCCTTTCCTCTGCTCATTTTGCTTTTGCCTGTCTGCTCACTTGCAGCTCCCCAGCATGGTTGTTTCCTTTTCTTTTTTTCTTTTTGGTCAGATGCCAACGGTGAATTTTAGCTGACTGGCTGAGGAGCTCTCTGTGACAGCCTATGTCATTCTACAAAGCTCTCTGTGTCAGACTTGGTGTATGTGCCCAACGCAGCTTTGAATACAGGTGTTTTTTTTTGTTTGTTTGTTTGCTCTTCTCACGCAAGACTTTGAAGATGTCATTTATCACTGATTAAATGTTTGTATCCATGATGAAAAATTAAAATGTATCTGACAGCTTGAATTTTTAATCTTTAATTTTAGGTTATAAAAGATACTGGAAACCTCAAATTCTTAGCCTATATGAAGCCAAGGCATTTTGCAGATGAACTTGACTTTAGTTGGCTTCCTCTTGTTCTAAACAGAACTATAATAATAGTACCTGGAGCATAATCACGAGTGGGATGGGCGGGGTGTGGCAGCCAGAGGATAGTCCTACTTCCAGTGTAGTTGCTCTCATGGTAGTGAGGAATGGAGAGGGGCCAGCTTGGGAAAGATAAAATCCCAGAGAGGGGCCCAAATACAACAGGACCTTGGGGCCGTGGGGTCAGATACCCAGTAAACTGCTGCCGAAAGACCAAAAGTGAAGTGAAGTATGGCTCTTGTGGAAGAAGCACCAGCTCCATTCCTATTTTGACACCCTGTGGCAAAGCCCCATTCAGCCCATGCTAGTTACAGCCTCAGCTCTAGCCTAGCATGAGGAAATGCAACTTCCTGAGGACTAAGAAGTTACTTGGTGGGCCAGAGTTGTTGCTGTTCAATTATTTTCAGTCATATCCAATGCTTCAAACCCCATTTGGGGTTTTCTTGGCAAAGATACTGGAGCAGTTTGCCATTTCCTTCTCCAGCTCATTTTATAGATGAGCAAACTGAGGCAAACAGGGTTAAGTGGCTTGCCCAGGGGCATACATCTAGTATCTGAGGCCAAATTTGAAATGAAGATGAGTCTTCCTGACTCCATGGCCCAGCACTCTATCCATCAGGCCACCTAGCTGGCCTGCTCGCCTGGAAATAGCAGAGATATCCCTACCTTAACTGAACATGTTAAAAGGTCTGTATGAGGAGAACCACAACACTGTAGCCTTTCAGAGATTTTAAAGGCAAATGTTTAAAAGTCAACAGCTTCCACAAGGACCCTCTAGTTCTAGAAGAGTCTCCCCTCTACCTCTAATCTTTCCCAGACAGAGAATAAGAGAACAAGTACAAAAAGCATCCCACAGAGACCAGGATCTAGACTCCCTCTGTGTAGTCAGGGAGGAAGGCTGTCACTAAAAGGATACAAGCAAATACATCTTGAGCTAGTCATATTATCCCTGGGCCTCAGTGTCCTTGCGTGCAAAATGGGTTGGACCAGATGACCCCCCCCAAAGTCCCTTCCAGTTCTAAAGGGGAGGGGAGTCCTATGTGAGCATCAGGAAAAGGGAAGAACTAATGACCCTGGGGAGAGGAGGAAGATGTAAACATTTTAAAGAAGACTTGGATTGATTGCCCAAACATTTTCACATAATGGGAGAGAAGGAATTGTCATTGAATGTGAACCTTAGGGAGAAGTGAGGGCAGGGGTTTTGGATTTGGGGGATCCTTGGCTAAAATGGGTGACTTGTGCAAAGGTCTGTCAGGGAACCAGAGATACTGGGAAACATGACCCTCTTATCAGATGGGAAGATGTTAGGAACTTGGGCCTGCCCACTGGGCATGTTCTCCTCTTGCTATTTGTCCTGGCCAGCCGACTCTCCAGCCTGTCTGTGTGATAAAATACAGAGAGTGAAGAGAACACATTAGCAATATGGATAACATTTAAGTGACTCTGAAAAGTTTTGTGGCAACTTGGACCAATTTCAAGGATTATTTTTAACCACAGACATTTGGTCCCAGTGAGAAACAAAACTTAAAAGGACAATTATAATTGGGTCACATTTTAAGAAACTTAATACATTTTGCTGTGCATCCCAGGAGCAGAGTGTCCAGATGATTTTAGTATTCGGATTCAATCATGGCATTGCTATTTTCTACAGAATGCTGAGAAGAAAACAAGAGAAAGTAGGATAAGGGCTTCGGTTCCTGGCTCAGACCTGTCTCAATGCCTCTAACATCCCCTACCCCCTTCCCTTTTGCCATCTGATGTTTAGCCCTGCCCAGCTCGAGGGGCTCCTCCAATATGAAATCTTCCCCTGTTCACTCAACCAGAAACGAGCCCTCCTTTCTCTCTAGATTCTTCTTGTACTTTACTCACGTATGTTCACCCTCAATTTTATATTGTATTTTTCTGTGCACATCATTCTCCTTTCTAGACTCTAAGATCCCTGAGGTCAAAGGCTGTGTTTTATTCATCTTTTATCTCTCTTAGCGCTTAGCAGAGTATCATGCATACAATGGGCACCTAGAAATTGTAAATTGATTTAAACTCTTTGGGGATTCTGTAGAGACAAAATTGGCTTTAAATTTGGAGGTAGGGGGAAAGAGAAAAGTCACATGACTCCAATGCCTTTCTTCCACCTCTCTCTTGCCTTCCTTTACTCTTGTCTCTGATCCTTATTGAATAGTAACGTAAGGGAGGGTGAACACCATGGAGTATTGAATGGGGATGGGTCTACAAGGGCAGCCCCATAGAAAATGCTGCTGACTTCCCCCAGACAATTTCCAGAGACATTCCAGACACAGTGCTCAAGGGCTTATTTGCACTTTGAGATGATGAAGTCATCCCCCCATAGACCTAGAGCTAAGAGGCACCTCAGAGGCCATCTAGCCCAACCTCTTCTTTTAGGGTGAAGCCAAAGCCTAAAGAGGTTTAGTGATTTGCCTGAGGCCATACAGGTAGTAAGTTTCAGGTGCAGTATTTCTAGATCACCAGCCAAGCCTGTCATTATATCTTGCTATGAATGCAAATTTGAGTACAGAGTGTCCTTCCATTTCCAAAGCGTGATTTAGTGGGCAGTCTGTTGGAGGAATGCTCCATAGCCCATCAGGGACAGGGAAATAAGCAATAATAGTAACAATACTGTTTTTTATTAGGATTTTTGTTGAGGATGTTTACTTTCACAATGAAAGATCCTAGTACCCTTTGTCAACTGGGTACTTTCGGTATCACCCGTGTGAGAGAGGACCTCAGCCAAGCAGGTCACAGAATAGTAAGGGAGAGAAAGGTGGGTGGGGACATGGATTACTAGCCAAGGATACAGGTCAAATTCCTGATGAAAAGTGTCCCAAGGGGTCTTCAAGTAGCCTGGCCAAATCAACAGAATTTTCTGGGACAGTGAGAGCCTTTGCTCTGATCCCTGAAGACTTGGGGGAAACAAGATCATTTTGAAGCTCTAACACTGCCTTAGCTCCAGAATGCCTAAAAATCTGTGAGATCAAAAATTCTTGAGAGCCTATGTAAGAAGCACTGAATGAAATTATGTATGTTGATGTCTTATAATTAGGCTCTTGCTCCGCCCCACACCATCCTCATCCCCATCAATTGTTTTTTAGCATCCTGTCCAACTATCCCTCTTTCTGCATCCTGTATCTCAAGTACCAAAGTCGGTAAAATCAGAATCATTTATGTTTGCTTGGCACAAAGTACCTTGTACCCATGAGTGGGAGTGTGGCTACTGGCAAGGCTAAATAGCTAGTAAGAGGTGTGAAGAGAAGTCTGAACAGCACATTGCCTTAGAAGCTCATGTTTTTGTTTGTTAAATGAGATATTGTGTATAAAGTACTTTGCAAACTTCAAAGGTCAATATAAATGTCAACTGTTGTGCTATCATTTTTTAAAAATCATTTTCTACCAGTAATACTATGTGGCTTCAAATCGCAGAACGTTTTGATCTTTGGGAGATTTAAAATTGCAAATAAGCCAAAAGACAAAGGGCAAGATTTCTAGTGAACCTAAGTAAACCGCAATGTGTTACAGATGGTGCTTTGATCATAAGAAGAGGTGAAAAAGATATTTTTGAGAACATGTATTGAGAACATGTAAAATGAGTTGATCCCATCATGTAATGAATATACAGACAACAGGTAGACAGTCTGAGGGATACATTGGCATCCCTTAGTTATTAAGTGAAAAGCTGTTAGGCCTCCAGTGATTTGGACAAGCATTATATAAGAGCAAAAGGTGTAAAGGGGTTGCAATTGGCATCGTAGAGATACTGTCTACATGGATAGGATCATAGAGCCATCAAGGCTTGAAGAGGAAGCACAGACATGTTCCAGAGCTTGCTTCCATTTGGCATGTGTAAAAGTTTCTTAGGGATGAATGGTCCCTGGGATTCTACACAATGTGGTAAGAGGTCTTGGTATGTAATCTTCCATGTGAGTGCCAGCCATTCAGATTTTAGTCCTGTCCTGGCACCATTTCTATTGCCTCTTGAGAATTTTCTTCAGCCTGCAATCATTTTACTGGGTATTTTCCCCTAATTACTTTTCTTTGTTACATGGGATGGTTCAATCTGGAAGAGAGGCAGGGTCCCCCCCCCAAAAAAAAAGATGACTAATAAGACAAAAGACATCAATAAAATGTATTTTAAATTTAACACATTAAGACTATCCCTACTGGAAGCATGTGTTGAACATTGGGTAGGAACATAGTGTCACACTAAACAAACCAAAATTGTACATTTCCTAGAACTTTTGAGTTCACCGCAATGCCATACAATATTAGGGATTGCTGGTTGTCATAGCTTCTTAATAGATGCTCATTATCTCTCATTCATTGCTCTTCTCCTTTGTTAAGAGTAATACTGCAACACAGTAGCCAAGCATGAGAGACAGTTGCATGGTGAATCTGTTCCATTAGCCAAGGTCTACTACATTCTCAGTTTCCAAACTAGAACATCTCTTAAAGGTCATTGAGTCCAACTTGACTTTACAGTCAAGGAAACTCAGTCTGAGAGAAATAAAGTGATTTCTGTGTCTCAGTCAAAGATAATCTGGCAAATTAATCAGTGCTAGTAGATTTCTCTTCCTGAGAATATATTTGCATTATGACAGAATTCTTCTAGAAATTATAAAGTAAGGCAAAAGAATGATTCCAGTGATAGGAACAGCTTTGTAGCTGGCTAAGGGGAGGATAATGAAGAGGGAAGGGGAGGGGCAGCTAAGGCTTTTGTCTTCCCTCAAATTATGCTAGGAACTACAAAGGCATCCATCTGTTCTGCCCATGCTTAAAGTGGTACAGAATGAATGTAAATAACAATTGTTTCTGATTTGGTCAGAAACCTTAAGGGTCTTCTCTTCCCAGATTTTTTTGCTTTAAAGAGGCCATTCTTTGCCTCATTTCTTATTAAGCCTTAATCACTGAATGGTCCCTGCCTCAGTCAAACTGAGATCTGGGAAAGACCTTAGCTTAAAAAGGCCAAGGTCTCCCACTGCATCTGGGGCCATCTCCAGTCATCCTGATCTATATCTGGCCACTGGATCCAGATAGCTCTGGAGGAAAAAGCGAGGCTGGTGACTTTGCACAGCTCTCTCTCACTTAAATCCAATTCACTTGCAGGTCATGGCATCACCTCCCTGATGTCATGGTCCTCTTCCAGAACTAAGGACAGACAGCAAGGTGGCACTGTTTATGGTTTTAACAAACTACAAGTACTGAGCATATTAGGATAGTCCATTTTAAAAAATGTTGATTAAAAAAATCACCTAACTTATAGTTCAATAATAAGATGTGGCATTTATATAAAATTTGCAAAACACTTGAAATTATTTTAGCCTCACAACAATCCCTTGAGGTAAATACTGTACTATCCTCATTTTTATAGATGAAGAAACTGAGGCTCACTGAGGTTAACTGGCCTGCCTATGGTCACACAGGTAAAAATATCTGAAGTAGAATTTGAACTCAGATCTTCTGAGCTGCAGCCTCACAGTCTAGCTACTATGCTAGTGGTCTCCAAACTTTTTGGATTGCACATTCATCAGTAAAAAAAAACAAAAAAACAACTAAAAAAACTGGATTTACTCCAATATATGTATATTTATTTAAAAATTATATGCATGTACTGTTATATTAATACATTATATTTGTTATACAAATAAAATGGAAATGTCAAAAGGACAAATTAAAGATGAAATAAACAGTATTTTAAAATAATATTTAATGTTATTTTTATTTACTAACAGTAGAGAAATGTTTTTGCCTTGGTAAGGGACTTCTAAGTTGCGTGCTGTGGTGGTGTAGGGGTGTGAGACAGGGCCTGGGCTTCGGTAGAGAATGATCGCCTGACCCCCTGGCTAGAAGCCTACAACTGACTGTCCAACTGAGCCCACAGTGGGTGCAGGTAGGGGACAAAGAACAGCAGAAGCAGATGGTGGCTAGAACAGCTGCTCTACTCTCTTGGTTCCAGTAAGAGATATTTTTCTTTACATACCTCAATGGATAGCCGACCACTGCTCTATCTACACTCCATAGCCTTTTTAATTCATCTGAAATCTACGAAGTTTTGCCTGTAGAAGAAACAAAGTCCTCCTATATCATGGCCGTGTGTGAATTGCTTTTGGTTCACCATAACCGAGGCTGAGCTTTGTTGCTAGATTCCCGACCTCACCCACCTACAGACACAGTATCTCTTTTTTCACATTGGTTTGTGGTCCCTTCCTAGATTGAAAGGACTTCTTTGGCCATGCTTGTGGCATGGGATCTAGTAGCAAGAGATTTCTCACTCTGTGTGCCCTTTTAGCCATTCAGCAGTGTACAAATGGAATGGTCCTTCTGGAGCCAGGGGTGAGGTGTTAGACACTGCAACACCAGGACAGACAGCCACTTCCTCCTGCCTGGGAGGCTGGGCATACCTGGAGTTCCATCCTTTGGCCTGGGAATTAGCTGTAGAAGCAGCTGATTGGCAGCTTGCATTGAGGTGGGGCCAGGGAAAAGCTGCTCTCCCGAGGCTTTGCTTCCCTCTTGGTTGTTGAAAAGAACACGCAACACTGTGCATGGCTATTTTCACTGTCAAAAGAATGAACAGTTCCATCTGATATCTTGGTTTTGTGAGTGTTGCAAGCAGTGAAATTGTATAAGATTTTGAACAGTTTTTACTGACATATAAAGCTTGAGACAATACCATTCAAATTCCATTTTAAGAAACATCATTAGCACTCTGATGACATCCTGGAGTTTTCTTTGATCAAATAATTCTACAAAGGAATAGACTGTTGACTAGGAGCTAGAGATGCTTTCATTATACAGTAATTGTTATCATGGAGCTATTTGTCGTAGCAGAATTTGGTCTATATAGCACTCTTCATGTGAACTTACCATGCTAAAAACTGGTCAGTCTGGTTTATGTATGCAGTTACTAATTTCTGAGAAAAGATATCCTGCTAATAGGAAGATTGAAAGATTATCATAGAATTCAGAACTGAAAGAGAAATTAGAGGCCATGTGGTCCAATACTCTCATTTTTCGGATAAGGAAACCCAGGCCCAATGAGATTAAGGGACTTGCCGAAGGTTACATAAGTAGTGGATAGCAGGGAGGATTTGAACTTAGATTTTTGGAATTTAACTCCAGTATTTTTTCTACCATGTGTGCTCTGACATCTAAGGGTAAGGTGAAATAATTCTATGGATAGTCTGAAGTGAAAAATTATAAAACCTCAGGGTTGAAAGTGACCTTTAATTTTCTAGCCCACATTCTTACTTAATGCAGCATTGATTCCTAAAACACCCCTGACAGATTGCCATTCAGACTTTGCTGAAACATTTTGAGTGACAAAGAGCTCACTGCTTAAAGAAAAAGAGGGACCTTTGCCAGTTCTGAAGAGTGGAAGGAAGTGTATGGCCTACACCTCTTTGGAGAATTTGTGAGAGCGATTACAAGACAACTGAAAATTTTCATCCCTGCTCTTAGGTATATCTACGTAGGGAAACATATGAAATATCTAGAAATAATAAAAGCAACCTAGATCATAGGTTTTATAGGGGAAGGATGGGGATTCACTTAAGCAAGTTATCACTAGTTTCCCATTGATCTATTTCAGGAAAAGAGGCACCAGTGACTGGTTAGGACAAGTCCCCAACATACAAGTATAGGGACAATAGCATAATATTGTCTTCAAGAGGACAAGAAAGGGTGGGAGGGGAAAGTGTTGCACCAGAAGTAAGGGGTGTGTTCAGAGCAGAGGCAGCCTGTCACAAGAGAAGGTAGGCTCTCAGTCAGTCAACAAACATTTATTAAGCTACGTCCTAGGAACCATGCTAAGTCGTAGGAATACAAAGAAAAGACCGCCCCCCGCCCCAGCCAAAGGGTAGTTGCTTCCCTCAAAGGCCTCAAAGTTTAATGGATGAGACATCCTGCAACAACTATATACAAACGATCTTTACAGGATACATTGTCAATAATCCTAGAGGTGAGGCGCTAAGGTTCAGGAGGACTGGGGAAATCTTGCGAAAGGTAGGGCTTTAGCAGAGTCTGGAAGAAAGCTAGGGAAGCCAGGAGTCTGTGACGAGGAGGGAGAGAGCTAGTTCCAAGTGAGAGATAGCCAGTGAAAATGCCATCCTAGCCACTAACTGTGGTGCCACAGGAAGTGGAGGCTTGAAAGGGTGTGATTCCAAGGGTATTCTCCCTTCCAGCCTACTGACTGACCATAGAGGCTTCGGAGTGCCCCATCTCTTCTTAGCACTCCCAATAGGGCATAGTAGCATTGCTAACAAACGTTCCCACTGCAATTTAAATGATAATCATGGTTCCCTTTGTTCAACTTGGAAAAAGTGTGAATAATAACCAACTCATAGGCATTAAGGGAATTATTTTTTAGCACCTAGAATCTGTAGGTAAGTAGCAGGTATGAGATCTAATTTGCCATGGCGAACAGACCATGCTTACTTATACCAATAAAGTTTAGTTGGAATATTCTTCTGCCACATTTCTTTTGGAGTCACTAAGTCCATTGGGGTTGTTATTGTTACCATGTTGTCTTTACTTAACTTCCAAGTGACCTTAAATTACATCCCCTAGTGATTAAAACCACCAGAACAGGATACCATAGAGGATGTTAATTAACCCCCTACAGGATACAGAAGATACAAAATAACTGCTTCTAGAACGACATAGTCCCATTGTCCTATTCTGAACATTGCAGTTTCTGTCTTTCTGTTAATTGCAGATATATTTAGGGCCACGAAAGATGCCAAAGTGAGGGCCCTGGGGGCCTTCAGCCTCTTCTCTGCTAACAAACTTTTTTAAAAAATAATATTCTTTTAAAATTTTCTGCCACTTTTGATTGGTCCCTTCCGCAAAACCTGGCCTTTATAAAGAAGAGGCAGAGTAGTTCATAGGAGTGGCATTTAAGAATATCTTGAAGGACCAAGCAAATGTTTTCATCAGTTGACTTGCCTGGTCCTTTTTAAGCAAAACAAGTATATGTATTGCTCACACTGGCAAACTTGTGCCTAATCCTGGAGAGACTGGGTAAGAGAACAGATTAATAGGTGATTTTTTTTAAAGAAAAGAATGCATTTTTTGTTATGCTGAGCTCAACAAACACCAACAAATATGAGTATTTCTATATGCAAAGAAAAATAGGAAAAGAGGAGTATATATGAAACCACCACCCTTGTTATGTACAGCACTTTTTAAAATGTATATAATAAATTGTACAGGGTAACAGCAATCTTAGTGTGATGATCAAGCTATTCTCAGCAGTACAATGGTCCAAGACAATTCCAAAGAATTCATGATGAAAAATGCTATCCACTTCCAGAAAAAGAACTGGTGGAGTCTGAATGCAGATTGAAGTATATACTTTTTTCACTTTCTTTATTTTTTGTGGTTTCTTTCCTTTTTTTTTCTTGGTCTGTGTTTTCTTTCACAACATGACTAATATGGAAATGTTTTGCATGATTGCACATGTATAACCTATATCAAATTACTTACCATCTCAGAGAGGGGAAAGGGAAAGAAAGGAGAGGGGAAGGGATGGGGAGACAATTTGGAGCTCAAATTTTTTTAAAAAAGAATGTTAAACATTGTTTTTACATGTAACTAGGAAAAAATAAAATATTGTTCAAAGCGGGGGGAAGTATATAATAAACTTAATGTGTGCCATAGCTAGCCTGGCTTATCTGTGTATCCCTCTGAGGTTCCTTTGAATTACTTTTGTGCATTAAAAAATGACATCGACGTTCTTTTCTTCTTTGTTCTTAACATCGCTATCTCTAGCTCTTTTCCTCCTCTCCAACTCTTTCCTCACCCCCGAAATTAAAACCCTCTCTTGAAACTAATTAGAATAATCAAGTCACATCCATTCATTGGCTGTATCTGAAAATATATCTTATTTTGCCCCTCAAATCAATCATCTCTTTGTCAACTCATCATTGACTCTGTGGAGTCAACTCATCATTGACTGTCTGGAGACCTAGTTGGTTATTCCATTGATCACAGATCTTAAGTCTTAAAAAAAAAAAAAACTAAGTCTTTCAAAGTTGTTTTTCTTTACCATGTTGTAATCATTGCCTAAATTATTCCAATAGCTGACTATGAAGTGATTTAAGATTTACAAATCACTTTATCTACATGGTCTTTTCTGATTCTCACCTTATAAGGTAGGTACTATGGGTATTATTTCCATTCTATGGATGAAGAAACTGAAGCTCAGTGGTTGGTCTGTGGGTCACACAGCTGACAAGTGTCAGAGGCGAGATTCAAACACACGTCTCTCGTGATTCGAAGTTCATCGTCCTTTGCACTACACTTTGATGCTGGGTGGTCCATGTATGTAAGATGGCACTAGTTTGGGTTACATGCAAAATAGTCCACAGGGACAGGAATGTGATGGTCTTTTGCCAGAGTGGTTGCATGGCTTCTCTTTTTTGAAATTCTCTTTTCTCTGATTTCCACCCAAGAATTTAAAAAGAAGAATCTAATCATAGAAGATAGGAAAGGTAGATCCTTTGGAAGTCTGTGCTTTTCCTCCTTAGCTCCATTTTGTAAATGAAAGAAGACACTAAGAGGGGAAGAATTCCTGGTTACATAGTTGTCATGGCAGCCTCAGGGACTGTCTTATCTTCCTGTTGGTCTTGACTGGTTCTAGTCTTTTGATGGTGGGTAAGATATTCCTTTCTGGTAACGATCATTGCTTAAAGGCAATGGAGTAGATTCTTGATTTCATCTCACCTTTCTTTAGATCAATAACTTGCTTTTATATCACTTTCATTTCTAAATATATCCCTCCTCCTCCTTCCCTTCCCCAGAGAGCCATCCCTTGTAACAAAGATTTAAAAAGAAATGTAACCCCAGTTTCCAGCCAAGCCTGGAGCATTTACAAAAGATTCTCTTTTTTGGTGGAAGGCTGATGTGACCCTGTGGGACTGGAGGAGGGGTGGAGTTGACAAAAAGATCTTTGGAGAGGAGAGCTATTCTTTTTCCTTTTTTGAGAGAGACACATATGGTTCTAGATGCTGTTTGGGACCAGATGAAAGGAGAAAGAGGGTCTCCTGCAGACAAGTAGGAGAAGTCAGCTGAACATGTCCCTGATTTCCAGTTTGCCTCCTAGAAATTTCTGGGAATTCCTCCAAGGATGAGACCTGAACCTCTATCTTGGTTTAGCTGAGATGCGGAGAGAGTCAGGTAGGGGGCGGTGGAGAGGGGAAAGAGGGGGGAGAGAGAGAGAGAGAGAGAGAGAGAGAGAGAGAGAGAGAGAGAGAGAGAGAGAGAGAGAGAGAGCCTGTTTATTTACCCTTTGTATTTTCTGGTATATCCTAATTAGTATAACTTCTCCAATTCTGTTTGCTTTTTGCTTGGATAGATGGGTTTACTTGCTATTTGCTATTTGGGATGGGCTTTTGTGTAATCAGTGTTTGGGAGGAAGGGGCTAACCCAACGGAATAAAGCTTCGGTTGCCTTTCCCCTCTTAAGATATGCTGATCAGGAAAGTGACCTTTTTTTCTGAATCAATTGTGCCCCCAAACTAGCAATATTTGAGCAGGGGGAGAAGTGGAAGATAGATATAATTCTAGTCTGATACTCTTCTCTCAGAGGAAAACAAAGAGGCCAGCTCCCCTCAAGGCAGGAATCTTGGAGAAGGGTAGGTAAAATTCCGGAGATATTTATCAGTTCCTCCTCTCAAGCCATCTGTCTATATGTTTAGACCTCCCATGTGTTCATACATCTTGCAGAAAGGGGGAAAAAGTTAAAAATAATTTAACAAAACTAAACAAAATTTCAAGCGAACCTGACAGTATATGTAGTGTCTCATTGCCCTAGTCCCCCGTCTTCACTGTTCATTCTTTAAACAATGAATCTATGATACCACATCATTTATCTAGATACCATTTTACTGGTAAACTTCATCCTTTGGAATATAGCCTTGCTCCAGAGATCAGTTATTTGATTAATCAAACCTCAGAAGATTAAAAGTAATCAACAAGATAGCAGTATGGAGTGGGATAGGGCTATTAAAGGAAAAAATAATGTCAAGCAAGAGAGATTTGGTGTGGTGGGGAAAGCACTGGATATGGAGTTGAGGACCCTGGGTTTGAATTCTTTTCCCTTTTTCTCTTTAACATTAATTTTCTAAAAATGTTGAATTCCAAATTTTCTTCCTATCTCCTACCCCTCCCTCACCCACTGAGAAGGCAAACAATATGATATCCATTATACATGTGAAGTCATGCAAAACATATTTCCATGCTGGTTAAAAAAAGAAAAAAAGCAAGAAAATAAGGCGAAAAAAGTATGCTTCAATCTGTGCTTGGAGTTCACCAGTTTTCTCTGTGCAGGTGGATAGCATTTTCCATCATGGGTCCTTTGGAATTGTCTTGAATCAATGTTTTGAAGAGAGTAGCCAAGTCTTTCATGTTTATCATCCTTGTAATATTGCTGTTAGAGTGTACAATGTTCTCCTGGTTCTGCTCATTTCACTTTGCATCAGTTCATGTAAGTCTTCCCTGGTTTTTCTGAAATCCTCCTGCTTGTCATTTCTTACAACCCAGTAGTATTCCATTGCAAGCATATAGCACAACTTGTTCAGCCATTCTCCAATTAATGGACATCCCTCAGTTTCCAATTCTTTGCCACCATAAAAAGAGCTGCTATGAGTCTTTTTGTACAAATAGATAATTTTCTCTTTTCTTTGATCTCTTTGGAATACAGACCTAATAGGGGTGTTTCTGGGTCAAAGTGCATGCACAGTTTCATAGCCCTTTGGGCTGGGTTTGAATCCTGACTCTGTCACTACCTGCATGACCTTAGGTCAATAATTTAATTTCTTCAGGGTCTTCCTCTGAATGTAGAAGTAAGCTGAAAGCCTCTTTAGCCTTTGATTTTCAGTAGCTGAATGTTAAAATGAATATTAAAAACCAAGAATGTGGCCAGGTAGTTTGGAAAGACTTTGTCCCTGACACTTAGCTTTGCCTTTTAGCTTTTCTCCACCCATTCATCTACACAGGAGGGCAGAAGAAACCTGGAGTTGACAAAAATGGGAACTCTGAATTCTTGGAGCTACTGGTAGGTAAAAACCAGTTGTAGTCTAGCCTTCAGAAACTGAAGTTGAAAGGTATACAGGATGTCTTCTACAACCTGGAATGAGAGCTCTGATTCATTGTTGTTCCACAGTTTCATTCATGACCCCATTTAGAGTTTTCTTGGAAAAGATACTGGAGTGATTTGCCGTTTCCTTCTCTAACTCATTTTGTAGATTAAAAAAAAAAACAAAACCAAAAAAAAAAAAAACGGAGGCAAACAGAGTTAAGTGACTTGCCTAGGGTCAGTTAGTAAGTGCCTGAGGCCAGATTAGAACTCAGGAAGATGAGTCTTCCTGACTTCAGGCCTAGTAGTCTATCCATGGCTCCACCTAGCTACCCTGAGATCTCTGATAGAGAGGCTCAAAATCCCTTGGTCAAGAAGTTTGATTAAGGGAAAAATTAAACCTAAGGACATCTGCTCACCAAAATGAACCTGCTTGGAAACTGGCAATAAGCTTGGCAGTTGAGGCAAAGATGAAATGCTATATAGCCAAGAATCTAGAAGGGAACAGATTAATCACTTCATAAGAAAAATAAAAAACAAAACAAAACAAAAAAAAAACCTTCCAGCCTAGAAGGCTTATCCTTCCCTCTTTAGATAGAGTAATCTTTGTTCTGAATCAATTGTGTCCTTAAACCAGCAATACTGGGGCAGGGGGGAAAGTGGCGGATAGATGTAATTTTAGTCTGATACCCCTTTATTTGATGACTCCCCCCAAAACCTAAAAGGGTTTTTTTTTCTCCCTTTGGCTGTTGCTACACAGATGATTGAGACAAGACGATTGCTTTTCCCAAAGAGCTACAGAAAAACCTCTGGTTTCTGAACTAAAAATACATCCCAGAACCCATCTTCTCATTAGGAAGAGGCAATCCTAGAACTCAAGACTTTGGCTGAAGTCAGAAGCTGGAAGCAGAAGGAGCTCCATAGCCATGTGTCCGGTGGAGTCATGCCTAGTAGCCCATCAGGGAGGACATGTTCAGTGAAGCAGCCTCTAGTAGAGACCACCTGCCTGGAAGTGACCTGTGGGGAACAGGCCCAGGGAAGTACAGTGGCATCACCAGAAGACATTAGTAACTGCATTGTTGAAGGAATGAGTTGTTCCTCCGTCCCACATGCCTTAGTTGGTTATACGTGTTTACCGCATATGTGCTCCTCCATACATGCAGCCCTCTATTCTTGTTCCCTATATGTATGCCTTTATAAACATATGCCCTGGCCATACATGATCCTTACGTGTGTGTTACTCCACAAATTTCCCCTACATGTATACCATCTTCTCATTGATGGTGGGTGTATTGGAGGGAAAAAAATACCCTAGGTTTATGGGGAAAATGCTTAGTTGTTACTTTGCTTACTATGTCATTTCATTAAATGCTCCTGCTTTCAAATAATTGCACCTTTTGGTTGATTATTAAAATAAAACATATCAATGGGGGCTTGTGAGCTTTGGTTATAGTGGATGCAGAATATGACTGGATCTAGGGACATATTCTCTGGGGGCCTGAACCTATGAGTTGGGAGCGGGTACAGACTAGATTTCAGTGTAAGCTATAATTCCATTGACTGACAGCCTGAGCTCAAAGGAGAGCTAAAAGAGAGATAAAACTTGTATTCATTTATAAAAGAATAATAGAAGTTCATAAGAGTAACTCTAAACCACCAAGAAAATTTTAATTGGGTTTAGTATCCCTTGCTGAGGTGAGGAAGTGTTCACACAGTTTAGAAGGATTTTTGTTAAAATATGAGTTTTGATGTTCAAAAATGTACTTATGTAAGCAACTAATCCCAGGCAAATGAAGTATTAGCATTCTAATAAACTAATGCATTTTGAAGAGATGCCAATTTTCTACGTCACCATAAATAATTACAACTCCTTTACAATAATTTTTCATAGTTCACCAATCCCTGTCTTTCCCTTGATTAACTCTTTCCCTTTTCCCCTTCAACTTCTTTGCTCCTGTAGGTTCATCTCTTAAGATTAAATTTATAATATAAGCCAGATAATTGGAGTGGGGTGGAGAGTGGTAGAGATAGAGATAGGGAATTTGACTTGTGATTTCATTGGTGTGATAAATTCCCAGGTAAAGAAACACCCTCCACTAATGCAGATTGGCACCCGCTCTGCAACCTGCAGTCTTTGGGAATTGCTTAGAGCACTGACAAGTGAAATGACTTGTCCAGTGTCACAGTTCCTGTATGTGTCATGAGCCTGGCTCCTCTTAGCTTCTAGGTTTGAATCTTGGCTCTACCACTCACTTGCCTGTGTGACCTTGGACCCTCTACCATGCTGCCTCTCCCCCACATCTGGTACAGTGCCTAGAGTGGTACGTATTTCAATTCTTGAAGAATCTGTGACTCCACTGATAAAAAGTGTCCACAGCTAAGTAGTTTGGTTATCTTTGAGAGTGGTGGTCTAGAAACGTATCCCCTTGTAAGAAACCCATTGATGAAATTCTCCAAACTTACCTAGGCTAGTTCTCAGATAATAAACATATGTCCCATTATTAGATTCATGTTTAAACCTCTCTGGTTTGGTAGGACCTGAAGGAAACTCACATTCTGAAGGTACGAACCTTTGAGAACTATAATGAAGTACCATCAGAGGTTTTTAGCTAGGGAAGTATGACTGTGTAGCAAATAAATTTGGCTTCACTCTTCCAGAGCAGAGCTGGTTACATTTCACCATCAGAGTTTTAAGAGTATCCCAGAGGGCATGGGGGTTTCTCTATTGCCCTTGCCTGAACTCTTATTCCAGTGTCACTTTTATTAGCCAATGATTAACACCATAGTTCCATTTAACCAATTAACACCAATTAGCTTTTACAAAGGGATATTTGTTTCGAAGATATAGCATCGATAGAAGGGAAACTATTTCCCTTCGGCACTTTGGAGGCATTTTCTCTCCTTATATCACTTTGGTCTCTGGGGAGAGTTTATTCAGACTTAACTCATTTTCTACATAGCATTGATTCCACCAAGTTTATGGCTGCTGGATGAGCCCATGTCTCAGCTACTTTTAGGTTGGGTCCCAAAGGTCACTCTGAGTCCTCAAGACATTAATGCTGAATTGACTGGCTGTGACATCTGGCATGAACTCTCTTGGACCTCCTGGTGGCTCTCTCTCCTGACTTTTCTAAGCTCACAAGCTCAGAGCCATCTTCAGTCTTCTTCACTTAAGACAAGAAAGAACAAACAACAAAGCACCAAAGCCAAGAGTTGGCCTCAGACAGGGAGAGCCCAAAGAGTCTCTCTTTAGTCTCTCTTTTTTCACCACAATGCAGTGAGGCAGAAGCGAATGAGACCAAAAGAGGCTGACTCTGGTGACTAATGACTTTTGAATGTTCCCTAGTTCTAGCTACACAGCCCATCAAAAGAGGCTCATCTTTATCACGTGGGTAACTGACTGAATCCAATTATAGAACACCTGTGTATACTTCATCTCTCTCCCAGGCACTCCAGTTGCACATTAGCATGCCTCTATGACAGCAGGCTACCAAGCCTCTTCTATGTAAGGAATTGCATATGGCAATCATGCTGCTCCTTGCTCACCAGTGTGCCCCCATTATTTATGCTTCAAGCATCCATGATTTCTTGGTGTGAATCCTTTCTTCACTAAAGCAGATCACAACCACTATACATCTTTGAAAGTTATAATAGCTAAAAAAAACCCTCATGACTATAAATGGAGGGCCAACCTGGAGATGAGCCTTTCTGAATTTAGCTAATCTGGTCCTTGGACAAAGAACCATCATCGGATTGGTATTTGCAGCCTTTCCAGATTAGAAGGACCTGTCAGAGTTTATACTCTTCTGACAAAGCCTTTTCCAAGTAGAGGATCACCTCTACTCTATGAAGTAACAAAGCAGGATTGTCATGAAGGCAAATAATAAATACTAAGGAGAATTTAATGATAACCCAGCATCTGTGCTTCTCCTGTGAAGATGCTGTGGGAATTCAGGAATAGTATCACAGCCCTGCTGTGATCATCCTAATGCTCTCCTAAACATCCTAAATGCTCTCCTAAAGTGGATAAGATTTGATTAGGTGGAGAGAAATTGGATGTTCACTCCACTTTGGCATGTGTGAATAGCAAGAAACAGTGTGAGCTAAAGTTCAGAGGTGGAAATGAAACTGCTGTGTTTAGGTGAGGGCAAGGAGGTTGTTCTGATTTTCTAGCAAACAAGTCATTCCCAAATTTACCGCCCTCTTTATTCCATCCCTAGCCCATCTGGGGAATATTTCATGATTTTCTAATTTCTGATTGAGAAAATTACAATGTGGTCATGGATGTCAGAAATCTTGGATTCATATCCCAGGTTGTTACCTACTACTGAGTGATAAGTAAGTTCTCCTCTTTTGGTTTCCTCATTTGTAGGTAATGAGATTTGGATCATGCCCAGATTGCCTAACATGAAGGCACCTTGCTTCTCTGTATTCCCTCACCTCGTGGCTGGGAGCATCTTCCAAATTCTAAGACTAGGACTTTCTAACTCTTTTTTCCTCCCCGAATGCTCTTTCCTGCTGTGTCCAGAGGGTAACAATCATAAATACTTCATCTGGAGTACCCAGTGCCATGACCTGAACCAGAAGGTAAGATGTCTTTCTCCCTACCTCTCTTTTTACTCCATAGTTCTGAGAAATGGGCATGAAGTGTTTCAGGTGTAGATGGTAATACCCACCTGACATGAGATTTTAGCCATGGTGACTTTGAAGCCAGGATTCCAGGCAGGGTATTGCAGTCAGCTTGTCTGGTAGAAAAGTCCAGAGCTGCCAGGGTGCCCAGGACTTGAGCCCGAGGTGGATTTTGGACTTGAGACTATAACAAACTCAGATTGTGTTTTATAGGAACTGAATTAACCTAATCCCCCTTTTCTCCCAGAGACTGAGGTGGTATGGGGGAGGCAGGGAGATTATACCTCCCACGTATCCTGGACTATGTTTGTATATTTGTTAATAAACCACTGAAGTAAATATTCCTACATAAAAGGTAATATGTTAGTGGTTAAATGGAACTGCAAAGTAGGAGACCCACCTTCTACAGTTGAAGGAACACTTTAATAAGGACTGAAGCCAATGGCATCCCGAACCTCCCCTTAAGAGTGCTAGAGGACTCTGGGAATGGGAAAGGGGCGAAATGTAATATGCCTGACTTTCAGAGTGGAGTGTCTGGGTAATCACTGGTTCACTAAAATGAAGGGGCTCCACTAGATGGTCTCCAAAGTCATTCATTCTAGTTCTCATGCTGTAATCTTATAACTCTTCTTGAGGGATAGGTAATAGTCAGGTGAGCTACTAATACTGAGATCTCCCAGGTGAGGAAATTCCTTCTACCAAAGTATATTGGAACTTTCTCTGCAGCCTCTAGTTGTTGCCATAGCACAGAGCCTCCATGACTTGTCCAGGGTCTCACAGCAATGTGTCAGAAGCAGGATTGGAATAGAAATCTTCCCAGCTCAGAAGCCACCTCCCTAGCTACTACACCACACTGCCTCTCCTTTAAGCTAGAGAAAATCCACTCTTTGTGAAGTAGACTTGTTTCTGAGTCTCTTCAAATGGCAGCACCTGGAGCAGCATTTCACCGGCACAACTCACCTGACCAAGAGTCTTCTGGGATGTTACCTTTGACCCTGGCCCAGCTGGCAACCCACCACTGATCCTCATTTCCACATTTAAAGTCACCTCAGCATTGTCCATCATCCTCTCCTCCTTTACTTTGGAGTCAGAAGATGAGCTAGTTCCTGCTTATGTCAATCTATCTGCTCAGGGTCCTTGATCTCATTCCCTACTGGGTGCTCCAGGAACTTGTCCCTTTGATCATTCCCTCTCCCTCATTTTTAACTTGTCATTCACTGCCTGAAAACATCTACATCACTCCCAAAAAAATGTCACCCAAGCTTACCTACCACCCCCTTAAGCTGTCATTCTATATTCCTCCTCTATTGTGCTTCCAAACCCCTAGGAAAAGCTTGGTTTTCTTGGGATGAAGCATTTAGATTTCCTTTGATGGGGATCCATTTGCTCACAACTTTTATGTTCATAGAATGGTCCAGAAACAAAGCTCTGGAGTTGCAGCAATGAGATTTGCTCTTGGAGGCCTCTCAATAGTTATCTCATTGGTTTGTGCTTCCACCCAGGGACATAAGGTCTTCACAAAAATGAAAAAGAGCCCTCAGTTCTAGTGCAAGGACTCAGGCTAAAAGTAAATAAAATGTAGAATAGACTTTATCTAATCTTATAAAAGATACAAAAGTCTCATTCAAGAGCCCCCAAATGGTTGATAGTAAAGACTCCTCCTCTTACCTCTCTAGACCTTCTAAGAAAACTATACAGTTCTCTTGACTTATAGGACTATTCTGGGTGGGCATCCCTAAACTCCACAAGGGCCAAATATTTGGAATTGCTGGAGAATCAAGAAGCTTCCCACTCCCTCATGCTCCTAGAGACCTATCTAGGTTTCTAAGTTTATAGTATCACTCTGGGTAGAGTACCCTAAGTCAAAAAACAGTCAAGGTGAATAGAAAGTTGACTCTACCTTCCTGAGACCTGCACAGTCCATCTAGCTCACAGTATCAATAAAAGGCAAGTTCTAGGTTTGCTTCTTCACCATCATGACTCTGTCCCTTGTTTCTCTGTCATTCTACTAGCTCTCCTGTCACTCTGTCTCCATCTGCTATTAGTTTGAGCATAGGTACAAGTGTTATTCTGGAAGGACCAACTGAATTGTAACTTGCGGACAAATTACGTATCTCTGTATGGAGCTCCTTTCTTCCTTGTCTGACTTCTCTCTCTAGTTCTCTAGCCTTTAGTCTCCAACTTTCTGGTAATTAGTTGTATCTTAAAAGGGAATCCCCAAGCTGGGATCAACAAACATCAATGATGATCAAAATAGTAGGCAACAAGGACTCCAAGGGGAAAATGCAAGTTTATACCTCATCAAAAAAAGTTTACTTTGTGGAGAGATTTTCATACCACAATAATGATACATCCTAAATGCTAGAATAGTAGGCTTATCTTTGCGCTAACAAGGATTTGATACTTCATTAAATCAATATTATCTCCAAGATAAGGACACAGAGGCCATGTAGGGGACAATAAGAATCAGAAAATGCTTCATCATATCCACTATAGAAATACAGAACCTGGCCATTGGAGGGACCTGAGACACCTATATCTAATCCAACTTCTTAGTTCACATATGTGGAAACCGACTTTTCCAATCCATACATCTAGTTAGTGGAAGAGCCAGGACTAGGGCCCAAGTCTCTTGATTTAGTCATAGTACCAGTCTGTCTCTCCAGCATTTTTTCCTATTTTTTCCTATTTCTAATCCTTCCATAAAAGAACATCACAGTCCTGAAATTTATTGCAAATAGACTTCATATCTGTTAATATTGAAACTCAAATACATGTTACTTAATTATTGGCACTATCTCCATAGCACAATGGAGCATAATGTTTGTTTGTTTTAAAATAGTATTTTATTTTTTCCAATTATGTGTAAAGACAATTTTTAAATTTAATTTTATTATTTATTTAATATTTTTAGTTTTCAGCATTGATTTACACAAGATTTTGAATTATAAAATCTTTCCCCATTTCTACCCTCCCCCCCACTCCAAGATGGCATATATTCTGATTGCCCCATTCCCCAGTCAGCCCTCCCTTCTTTCACCCCACTCCCCCGGCCCTATCCCCTTCCCCTTACTTTCCTGCGGAGTAAGATACCCAATGGAGTGTGTTATTCCCTCCTCAAGTCAAATCCAATGAGAGCAAGATTCACTCATTCCCCCTCACTTGCCCCTTTTTCCCTTCCAACAGAACTGTTTTTCTTGCCACTTTTATGTGAGATACTTTACCTCATTCTATCTCTCCCTTTTTCCCTCTCTCAATATATTCCTCTCTCATCCCTTAATTTGATTTTATTTTTTTAGATATCACCACTTCACATTCAACTTACTCTGTGCCCTATATATGTATATTCCCTTCTACTCTAATACCGAGGTCTCATGAATTATACACATCATCTTTCCACGTAGGAATGTAAACAAAACAGTTCCACATTAGTAAGTCCCTTTGATTTCTCTTTCTTGTTTACCTTTTCATGCTTCTCTTGATTCTTGTGTTTGAAAGTCAAATTTTCTATTCAGCTCTGGTTTTCTCACTGAGAAAGCTTGAAAGTCCTGTAGTTTATTGAAAATCCATATTTTGCCTTGGAGCATGATACTCAGTTTTGCTGGGTAGGTGATTCTTGGTTTTAATCCTAGCTCCATTGACCTCAGGTATATCATATTCTAAGCCCTTCATCCCTTAATGTAAAAGCTGCTAGATCCTGTGTTATCCTGATTGTGTTTCCACAATACTCAAATTGTTTCTTTCTGGCTGCTTGCAGTATTTTCTCCTTGATCTGGGAGGTCTGGAATTTGGCAACAATATTCCTAGGAGTTTTCTTTTTGGGATCTTTTTTTGGGAGGTGATCGGTGGATTCTTTCAATTTCTATTTGACCCTGTGGCTCT
>CM053622.1:128618609-128652434 GCA_028646595.1 Phalanger gymnotis | reverse complement strand
AATTAGCGAACCAACCTCCCCATTCCAGTATTGTGAACACAAGCCTCCAGGCCCAGTAGGCCCGCCTCACAAGAGTAGCCAGGAGGCCACAAAAAAATAAGATGGCGTAAATCATATTCACCACTCGAACTCCTGGGTCCACACAGGGGTCGGCTTTGCTTCGGATTTTTTCCGGCTATAGTTTTGTCGCCTCTCCTCGCAGCCAAGCCTCTGGCGTTCTCAAGCCAACGACTAGAGACCAGAGTCCAGAGACCCCTTGCTTCCCGAATTGGCCCCTTTTTAAGTCTTTAATCTACGCCCACGGGGGTTTCACACCTGATAGGGCTTTGGGCCTGGGGCTTAGCGTTTAACAGGTGAAAGTACTTTCACCATAAACAAAAGCCAAACTCCTCAAGCACACCCGTTAAACTAAGCCCATTTTGCCTTACTGGCACAACCCTGCAGATTCTGTGATTCAGACATTAAAGCTTCAATTCAGTTTATCATTGAGATGAATCTATCTAGCTGCTGTGACTCTCTTGTGGGCCACTGGGCTAGGAAGTCTGCATTCTATTATGACCCCTAAGGGTCCAGTTCATTTCTCTATTGTTGCTCCTATTAGTCTGGCCAGAGGCAATTTTCAGAAAGAATTTTAATGGGTTAATCAGGTCTATTAGGGACAGTTGTCTCCAGGACTGGCAAAATGTGGAAAAGAGTGAAATGTTTGGCTTGATAAGAAATGTCGAAAAGTAATTGGTTCTTAATCTTAAAATGGAGGATTCATGTCTTTTGTAATCCTATGTTGAGAATCACTGTTGGGTATTAACTTAATTAATTTAGCTGTTATCTAACTGCTATCTTGTCTCCTCACCCAACTCCTGCCCATCTTTCCCTCCCTATATATCACCCTCCTACCCCATATCCTTTTGCCAGGTGGTCTTAGGTAATTAGAATGGACTCCAGATGAAGATTACCTGAACAGAATTAGGGAATTTTAAATTTAGAGCTTGAAAAATGCCTGTAACCCTCAAGACTATAAACCAGAGGTATCAAGCTTGTAGGCAAAGGGCTGTAAAACTAAGCGGATTAATATATAATTGGGAAATGTTTAACAAAATGAATAAATTCCAATAGAGCAGAAACCACTTTAATTTGTGGTTTTTCTAAGTCAGTGTGCAGCATGTGGGTTTCTATTTGAGTTTAACATACTGCTGTAAGCTATATGATTCAATGAAAGTTCTGGGGCCGAGTGGCATGAGAAGAGAATTTCTGGCTTGATTTTCTTACCACCTCTTTCTTACCACCATTTACTTAAGATCAGCATGTCATGTAGTTACTTAAGATCAACATGTCTCATGAAGCTTGAGATATCACCTACAGGTCCAGTGTTAACAGGCTAGTTTCCTGTTGTGCTTAATATAGATCTTCCCCTTGCACCATTTGTTCTTTGATCTATAAATCATTATCTTCCCTTATTTGCTCTTTGGATTCCATTATACTCATCCTGTTTAAAGAACCAAAACCTACATAATAGTAGCTTAAAACTAATGCTCAGGGCTCGCTGACTTTTGTATCTAATGAAGCCTGCCCTCCAGAGGGTAATAAACTGCAGTCCCTAGCTCTACCTCATTGATTGTATGATTGGCAGTAGTACCCAATCAACAGATCATAGGAATGCAAATATAATCTGGGGCAGGCACAGGGAGATAGCAGTTGTTCTAAAAATAATCTTGGGGCCTTAGTGGAGTGCAAGATCCATGTAAGTCAGCAGAATAACATGGCAAGCAAAAAAGCTAATATAATTTTGGCTGCATCAGGAAGGCCTCACTTCTGGGAAGAGGGAGATGATGCTCTCACTCTACTCTACCTTTGACAGACTTCATCCAGAGTATTGTGTTCAGGTGTCAGTGTCTTGGCATAAGAAAGACATCAATTAACTATGGAGCAGAGCTCTCAGAGGAGGGCAACCAGGTGGTAAAAGGGCAAATTTGTGACGTATGAGGATCGTGGAAGAAAATGGGGATATTTAATATGAGGACTTTCAGCCTACTTCCGCTAAGTCTGTAGGTTCTAATTGCTCAGCCTGATCCCCATCAAGTTCCTTCCCCACCACCTTAGTGCTCTCTAATTAGCATGGCTTGATCTGAGGGGGTGAGGTTATTGTTCTCCCTCATCAACCAAGGGCATTCCAGGAACTATTCTTGCCTTGGTGGGATGGCCTTCGTATCAAGGGCAGTCATGACTAACTCCATAAGGGTCAGGAAAAGAATAGACAACTCTGACTCCACTTTAGTCCCTAACAAAGTTTCTAGTAGGGTCAAATCCCCAAAGTCTCTCTCTCTCTTTTAAAATTAAGGTAATTGGGGTTAAGTGACTCGCCCATGGTCATACAGCTACTAATTGTCTGAGGTCACATTTGAACTCAGGTAGTCCTGACTTCAGGGCCAGTGCTCTATCCTCTGCACCTCCTAGCTGCCCCTGAAATAATTCTTAATCAGAGGAGGACTTACTCTGGTCACTGAGAGACCCTTCTTCTGTCTTCCCTTTGCCTGAACCTTTTGTGGTTGTGATTATGTACTGAATAAACCTATCTATCCTACCTGCATCCCACCTCCAAGGTCCTTGCAACTCTGGCCCAGAGTTTCCTTCTGAGAGTCCCAAGGGAATTCCCCCTAGCTATGCCTTACCATTGGCACTGCTTGAGAATATCCTAGGTTTAGCCACCCTTGACCAGGTTTAGCCACTCCTTGTTCCTGAGATTCCTCTTAGGGATTGAAGGGAGGAAGGGTTAAGAGCATGAACCCCATCTCTCAAGGGCAGGGATTCCCCATTTATCTAACAAATCCCCAGGTTGGGACTAGGGTGCTCTCTGAATGGTGCCTTTTGATTCCCATTCTCCCTAACCTCATAAGTAGAGCCAGTAGGGGAGCAGGACCTGGAACCTGAAGAAAAAGCAGAGAGCCGGGGGAGGAGACATGACAGTTGTCTTCAAA
Source organism: Phalanger gymnotis (assembly GCA_028646595.1). Classification (NCBI taxonomy): domain Eukaryota; kingdom Metazoa; phylum Chordata; class Mammalia; order Diprotodontia; family Phalangeridae; genus Phalanger; species Phalanger gymnotis. Next base: position 128,649,462 of record CM053622.1, on the reverse strand, counting down.
TGTTTTAAGGGCTTTCATGTGGAGGAGAGATTAGACTTGTTCTGTTTGGTCTCAGATGTCAGAACCAGCAGCAATGAGTGGCAGCTGCAAAAACACAAATTTAGGTTTGATGTTAAAGAAAACGTCCTAATGGTTGTTGTTCAGTCACTTCCATTGTGTCTGACTCTCCATGACCCCATTTGGATTTTTCTTGGCAGCGATACTGGAGTGGTTTGCCATTTCCTTCTCCAGCTCATTTTATACATGAGGAAACTGAGGCAAACAGGGTTAAGTGACTTGCCCAGCATCACACAGCTAGTAAATGTCTGAGGTTGGATTTGAACTCAGAAAGATGAGTCTTCCTGACTCCAGGACTGGCGCTCCTAATGCTTAGAATTGTGCAAAGGTGGAATAAGTTGCCTTAAGAGGTGGTAGACTCTTCACCCTTAGCTCTCTTTCATCCAAAGCTAGATGGTCACTTGTTGGGGAGGTTATAGTGGCTCATGTATGGATTGGACTAGATGTCTACTGAGGTTTCTTCCACTCTCAAATTCTCTCTGGATAGAGTTCATTCTTCTGGGTTTCTATGGGGGGAATAAGTGGCTCTAGATCAATAATGGAAGGGTCTGTCCAGTGCCAAAACCAGAAGGGAGACAGAGACCAGACCAGAAATGGAGGCAGAAGAAGAGAGCAAGGATGGCATAGCCCAGAAAATTCCAGACTATTTGGATTTCTTATTTTGTACCAAGATGGCTCTTGGTGAGAGAGTGATCCCTATATTACAAAATCTACTACCTTTCTGCTGGGGTCCTACCCATAGTAATCCCACTCCTATCCCCTCACCCTGGCTCTTGGTCTTGATGTCCTAGAAAGGAAATTTATATTACTTGAGCTATGCTCACCCAGCCTGGACAGAGAGGAAAATCATGGGCACTTGGTGTTTCAGTGGTTAGGGCGCTGGTCTGAAATCAGGAAGACCTGAGTTCATATGTAATCTCAGATGCTTACTAGCTATGTGACCCTGGGCAAGTCACATAGCCGTGTTTACCTCAGTTTCCTAATGGGGATAATAATAGCATCTACCTCACAGGGTTTTTATGAGGATCAAATGAGATAATATTTGCAAAAGCACTTAGCACACAGTGTGTGGCACATACTGGTGCTATATAAATGCTTATTACCTTCTTTTAATTTTTATGGGAGTAGCCAAAGGCATTGAATGTGCTGTGAATAATAGCAATAGCATAATAGATAGATAATAAATAGTAATAGAATAATAAATATTCATATAACACTGCACAGTGCCAGGCACATTTAGTAAATGCTCCTCCCCGCCCCAATCATTCAATTTAAAGCTATAAAGCACTTTAAATAAACTCATTCATCTTTACAACAAATCTTCCATGTAAGTGTGATGATTATTCCCATTTCACAGGTGAGGAAGCTGATGATGGGAGAGAATAAATGATTTGCTCATGGTCAACAGCTAGTAGACATCAAAGGCAGGCTGAGAATCCAAGTTTTATGCCATGTTATCAGTCTTGGATAAATGGATGCCAGGGTCTTTTAGGGGCAGCAGATAATATCTTAGATTTTGGATTAAAAACCGTCAAAAACTCCAGCCTTGTGTTTCAAGAATAAAATCAAACAATCTGGATCCTTGGAACTAGTAGATACAGTGTAATTTCAAAAGGAAAAAGATTCTAGGATATAGGATTAGGTTAATGATTTTTTTTGAAAAGTTCTATGCAGCAGAAGCCCTAAAACCTTGATGGAATAAAATTAGACACTTTCCCCAAATACTTAAATTTCCAACCAGTCTAAGCAAAAACAACCAAGTGGGAAGTCAGGCTACTGACCTAGTTGTTTTGTAGTTAGAGAAAGAAAATAAAAAGTCGGGGCAGGGTGTTTGATAGCAATTCTACCTGTTAGAAATTAATTTGGGTTAACAAGTTCCTCTTTGGAAATGTAAGTACCAGATGGGAGGGTGAAGTTGAACCATCAGTTATTCAGACCTTAATGGGAATAGTTTTAATCAAATAATTGGATTGTTTCCCTGTTTGGAACTGAGATATGTGGAGATATATCTTGGTTGTATATAATTGATTTCATATTGCCTCACCCTTTATACCATAACCTCCTTGAGAGTAGGGGCCGACTTTTGCCTTTCTTTGTATCCTAAGAATTTACTATAGTGGTTGGTACATTTTGTTTGGGGTTCAGTTGCTTTTCAGTCATGTCCAACTCCTCCTTACTCCATTTGGGGTTTTCTTGGCAAAGATACTGGAGTGGTTTGCCACTACTGTTTCAGTGGCTACCGATATACCCCCACCTAATTCCAACCCCAGTGGGATCTCCTATAGGTCCCAAACTCAGTGGGTTGCCTGGATACTTCCATTCTGGAATACTAAGATCAGGAAAGAATTAAGACAAAGAGAGAAGCAGTTATATATGATTATAGGCTCACCACCCCTCCTTCACCTGATGTTCTTGAGACCAACTCAGAGAAGAGAGGGAGACAGAGACATAGAAGAGAAGGGAGAGAAGAGAAGAGAGAAGAAGAGAAGAGAAAAGAGGGACAAGAGAGGAAAGGAGAGGGAGAGTGAGAGAGGGAGGAAGAAGCAGTGAAGTACCTTTTGTATACATACACTGTCCAGCTCAGTAGCCCATGAGTTATCAGTTCTTAATATCAAGGAGCAGACTTTTCACACAGGACTAACCTTTCACTCATTCAAGGCTAGAAACAGGCTCCTCCAACCTTTCCATGTGTTTGCTTGGGCTGGAACCAGGCAAGGCACAACAGTGTGTAACTTAAGGAGAATCCACCTCTAATTCTGGCATTTAGCCAAGCTGATTTTAAGCATGTTTTCTCCAAATCTTTCCCATCAGAAATGAAGAAGGGTGGGATTTTTGGGGTGTAAGGAGAAGGAGCAGAGACAAATGTATTGTTGGCTGGCAGCCAGTGGGAGGAGATCTGGCGTCTTCATGATCTGCTGATTTATTATTAAAACCTGAGGATGGGAGTGGAATAGAAATAGCTACTCTTATATCCCTGTTAAGCTTAAAAACAAAAAAACAAAACCCTTCCTGCCTATGCAGGTTTCCCCTTTGATCCCTTTTCAACCATTTTCCTTCACCCTTGGCCATCTTGTCACAGATCCTCCCCACCACATAGTACAATCACATAGATGTGCTAATAGTTACACCCATATATTACTCCTCTTTTGTGGTTGAAGAAATAGGGAGGCTGAAAGGCCAAGAATGGTAGATTTGAAACTTTCAGGAACATTCAGGTCATCTAGACCAACCCTTTCATTTTACCGAGGACCCGAGCTGAGGGCCAGACAATTCACACAAGTTACTCCCATAGAGAGTAAGCAAAGCTGGGTTTAAACCAAGATCCTCTGACTAGAACCTCTGTTCTTTCCAACTCATCATGCTTCCTCAAAGGCTTGCCCAAGGCTAAGCGAATAATGGATCTAAGATGAAATCATCAGGACTTCTAGCTCCTGGCATCCTGGACCACAGAAGGAAGTGGCATAATACAAAATCATAGGTATTATCTTTTGTTGTGTGCAGTGGCACATATAGGTACTATAGATAAAACAGCAATAACATTACATAAAAGGTGTTACATATCTCTGTTTGATTTTTTTGTCCACTAACATGGCAGTTTAATTTATACTTATACTCTCTTTGCTATTTGTTCAACTGAATCAGACCAGCTGCTTCCCAGTGTCAGAAACTAGAAACCAAGCTTTTGTGGCTTCAAAAACTAGGTGTGTGGTTACACCATCATCATCATCATCATCATCATCATCATCATCATCATCATCGTCATCTTCTTCTTCATCATCATCATAAACCATTCAGACGTATTTATAGAATGTCAACTGTCTATGCTAAGAAAAAAATTGATGTCTCAACTAGACACAGTATTTAGAACTGTGCTGTTTCTTTTTATTCATCAATTTCTATAATAAATTCCAGTGAAGTGGTTATACACATTCAATCTTCCTAGAAAAATTCTATCTAGGGATTTTGTGTCCACCTGCTCCACTGGATTAGACTTTTGAGGGAGAGAGGAGGGAAACTGAAGCCTTTGAATTTTTTACCATTTGAATGTCTGCTGTGATATGCCATACCTACCAAGACACCGCTCCCTACTATAAGGTCTCATCATTTGTTAACTGGACTATTGTAATAGTCTCCTAATTAATTTTCTTACTTCCAATCTCTTGTCTCTCTAAATTATCCTCTACATAGCTGCCAAAGAGATATTCCTAAAATACAGATTTGACCATGTTAACCATCCCTACTAAAAAAAAAAAAGCTTCAGTAGCTACTAATACGAAACACAAACCCCTTGACCTAGCATTCAAAAGCCTACATGGTCTTGCTTGAACCTACCCTTCCTGTCATTTCATATTATTCTCCTTCAAAAATTCTCTATTAACTGACCTATCAACTAATGCCTATATACAATCTATTTCCTGCCTTTGCACTTTTACTCAGGCTGTCCCTCATACCAAGAACGATCTCTCTCCTCACCTGGGATTCCTCTTGAGGACCTTCCCTATTGCTTGTTAGCAGGCTTTACCTCTCAAATTTGCTTTGTAATTTTTTCCCACACTTTTATATTTACTTATTTGTTTACATGTTTCAACACTCCAGTAGAAGGTAAGCGTTTAAGATCAGGAACTGCCTGGTGCAACAGAAGAAGCAGTCTGAAGACCTAGGTTCAAATCCAGTGTCTGTTACTGTGTGACCTTGCACAAATTACTTAATGTTCCTGGCTCTGCATTTCCTCATTTGTAAAATGAGGAGGTTGGGGAAGATGGCCTCTGATGCCTCCTCCTGCTCTACATTTGTCATCCTGTGATGGTCATCACTCTTGTAATCCTCTCCAGGCTCTGTTCCTGACTTTCTCCACCAGACCTCAACAGCCTTCTCACCCTAGAACTCTGTCCCAGTGGCCCCTTCCTCTTAGTGGTCTGTTTCACCCAGAACTTCCAGGGCAGCTGTGTTCACACTCCTTCATTCCTCTTGGTGCTCAGTGCCTGATTTTCTGAACTTCTTCCTCCATCATGTTATCACTCTCCATCATGTTCCAAAGTGGGTTCCTTCTCCCCCCTTCCCTCTACCTTCATTATTTTTAGTTACCTTTCCCCATCTTTTTGAGTTATTTTTCCCCATTAGAATGTAAGCTCCTTGAGGGCATAGACTACCTTTTTTGCTTGTATTTGTGTTCAATCAGTCAATAAAAATGTGTTAAACTCCTCCTCTGAGCCAGTCACTGTACTATGCACCGGTGATACAAAGGAGGCAGAAGACAATCCCTGCCCCAAAGGAACTTACGGTCTAATTGAGACCAAACTAATATATACAAAGCAACCTATACACAGGATAGATAGGAAATCATTAACAGAGAGAAGACACTAGAATTAAGATGGGGTGGAAAGGCTTCCTGTAAAGGTTGGGACTTAAAAGAAGCCAGGGAGGTCGGTATTCTGAGCAAAGGAGGGAGAACATTGCAGGCACTGGGGACAGCCCAGAAATGCCCAGAGTGTCTTGTTTGTGGAACAACATGGAGGCCAGCATCACTAGATCAAAGAGTGTGTGAAGGAGAGTAAGATGTAAGAAGACTGGAAAGGTAGGAAGGGCTGGGTTATGGAGGGCTTTGAATGCCAAACAGAACATTTTGCATTTAATCTTAGAGGCAATGGGAAACCACCAGAGCTTATTGAGTGGGGGAGGGGAGTGACATATTAGACCTACGCTTGAGGAAAATCACTTTATTGGCTAAATGGAGGATGGATTGGAGGGGGTAGAGACTTGATGCCGGCAGACCAACCAGCAGACTATTGAGATAGTTCCAGATATTAGGTAATGAGGGCTTACACCACAATGGTGACAGCGTCAGAGTGAAGAGGTAGAAATGGCAGAGGCAGATGAATAATGATTCAACAAGAGGAGAAAAGAAGGGCCTATACAAGAGATGTTGCACATTTACGGACCTTGGCAGCAGCTTGGATATGAGGGGTGAGAGACAGTGAGGAATCCATGGTGACTCCCAGATTGTGAGCCTGGGGGACTGGGAGGATGAGGTTGCCCTTTAAAATAATGGGTAAGGTAGAAACCAGGGACAGTTTATGGGGAGAAATAATGAGTTCCACTTTGGACATGTTGACCTCACCCAGCCTAGTGCCTTTAAATGAGTAACAAATTAACATTGATTATTGTGTTTTCACCTTTGTGTCCTCAGGTTTTACCACACTGCCTTGAACATAGTAAGCATATAACAAATGTATTGAACATAAAGGATTTGAGAGGGTTGTCAAGATAACCATTTCTCCAAATTTCCATACTTGTACATTATGGCAAGGCCAAGTGCGTGGGATGCTCCTGTTGGGTGCAAAGCATGATTTTGCTTTGATCTCTGCCATAGCATTGGGTGCAGGGTCAGTCCACAAATATTAAGTGCTTACTGCATGCCAGGTGCTGTGCCACATGCTAGGGATACAAAGAAAGGCAAAAACATGGTCCTAGTTTTCAAGAAACTTATATTCTAACAGAGAAGACAACAGTGCAAATGGGAGGTGATCTATGGGTAGAGTGAGGGAGCCTGAGAAAGGCCTTTAGGAAAGGGTCTTCCCAAAGTCATATATTTGCTGTAGATTTGCCAAATGTTTAATAGATTTTGAGTTACTGAGAAAAAGTCTCTGGATCAGCTACGCTATTTAATAGTTCGGCAGTATTGTTGCATTTATAATAGGAAGAATCTTGTTAAATAGAAGCTCTTTCCTAGCATGGCTGGGACAGCTGGACATTTGTCAAAATAGGAAATAAAGCTCTAGGCCTCTTCATAAATAAGTGCTTATGAAAAGATACTTGGAATCTCAGTTTGAGGTATATAACTAATGTTATGGGCATATTGAATTTATAAGCCCTTACCTCCATATACAGTATTTCAAATAAAATCAATTAGTGTGATATTGTATAATTGAATAAAATCCAATCAATCAGTTATTCAATAAACATTCCTTAAGTGCCTACTGAGGCAGCTAGGTGGCCCAGTGGATAGAGCACTGGGCTTGGAACCAGGAAGACTCATCTTCCTGAATTCCAATCTTGCCTCAGACACTTAGAAGCCTTGTGATCTGGGCAAGTCACTTAACCCTGTTTGCCTCAGTTTCCTCCTCTGTCAGATGAGCTGGAGAAGGAAATGGCAAACCGCTTCAGTATCTTTGCCAAGAAAACCCCAAATGGGATCACGGAGAGTCGGATGCTACCGAATGCTAACAAGTGCCTACTATGTACCAGGCCTAGTTGCTACACACTAGAGCTACAAAGAAAGGCATAAGACTATCCTTACCCTTAAGGAGCTCACAACCTAATGGAAAGACAACACATGACAGGAAGATGAAAAAGGGGCTGGGGTAGGAAATGATCAGACGGCTGTTCGGGATCTGGGAGGAGCTCTACAAATCCACCCTTCCATCTTCTCCACTCTGTCGGTGGGAGGGACCACAGAGGCAGGGGGTTCTGAGGAGTTGTGAATTTCAGAGGTTGCCTTGCAGGATGGAGTTTTTGGAGATCATGAAGTCCAGGAGAGAAGCTGGGTGAGAAACTTAGTGTCCTTCTTCTGAACCAAGCTCAGGGCAATCCCATGAGGGGACTAGCTCCTATGGACAGTTCTTTCAAATAAGAAGTATTTCAGAGATGGGACTCAGTGCTGATATAGACACATGCAGTGGCATGGCACCTGGTCCATGTACTGGGAGTTGCAGCCTGGGGTAAAGTATGGCCAGGCACCTTGTGAAGGCTAGAGGAAGGAGGAAGTGCTGCAGAGTGACCATGGCAGCTCTATTACTCAGTAGCTCTGCTCCTGGAGAGCAAATAGCAGCAGCCTAAGCCCCTCAGAGGAATGTGGCATCAAGGGAGGGAAAGTGGGAGCAAGCTAGGGGAAGCTGACTTTTCTCCCTGTTTAAGCCAGTGAGTCTAGGGAGAGAGAAAGAAGAAAGCCCTACTGGCAGCATTGGACCAGAGATCAAGATACAAATTTTAAAGGACTGTTAATCCTTATTTACCAATGATAATGGTCAGTTTGTAAATAAATAAAAACATATCGCAGATTTGCTCAAGTGATCTCCATTATGTGCTTCTTAAATGTGCTTTTTTAAAAAAAAAAACAAACACTTGCTTATGTTCATAAACTGCTTGTATATCCTCATGAAAAAGGGAAAATTGCTGTAGGATCCTAGAACCCGGCTAGCACAGGTCTCTGTGACTTGCTTTCAAGATCATTTCTGTTCATTGACTCTGAGGTAGGGAGATCTCTCCTTCCATAGGCACCTAACCTGACGAATTATCTTTCTGTGCTTCCACTGGGTCCAAGTAACACTCCAACTCATGCCAAGACAAATAATACTTACTAATGGGTATTGTGCAATTGCCTATAATTCTGTAACTCAATTGGTTTATAATTCTGTTTTCTAATTGATTCCTAAGCCAGCTGTATGTTAGACTTTATGCTGTGATTGGCTTGTTAGAACTATAATTGCAAGAAAATACCTTCACATGAGGGAGCCCTGCTAGAACACTGTATAATGCTTACTGATGATTGGATTACTTTATAATGCTTGCAAGCCTATGACATTTGTTGGAAACCTTATAACCTATACCCACATTCCTTATATAACCTTAGCTCATATAGCATTATAGTAGGTATGGAGCTGAAAGAGACTTTAGTAGTCACCTTGGCCTGAAAGCTGAATTGCAGAGCGAGACTCTCTATTGAGGCTGGAACTAAAATGCAACTTGGAAATATTTAACAAAATAAATGAAAATATAATACAATATAGATAATGGTGATTTGTGGTTTTCTAAGTCAATATACATCTGCGGGGATCATTATGTACAGTTTAAATCATGTTTCCATTTGAGTTTGACACCAGTGACCTAGGTTACCATACCTGGAATTCTCTCCTTCCTCACCTCTATATTTTGGTTTCCCACCTTCCTTCGAGTCTTAGCTAAAATCCTGCCTTCTGCATGAATCCTTTCCTGATGCTGCTTGACATTAGTGCCTTTCTCTACTGATGATCTCCAATTTATCCTCTCTATATAGCTTCTTGGTATATAGTTGTTTACATGGGGTTTGACTGTGAGTTCCTTGAAAACAAAGATTGTCTTTTGTTTCTATTAGTATCTCCAGCACTTAGCACAGTTTCTGGAATATAGATGTTGTCTGTCCTTTATTTTGGAAGAGAACCAGTGACATCACAGAGTGATGTCTTGATTTGCACATGAATTGGACTGAAGTGAGGCAGGGTTGCACAAAGTCATCAGCCTCACTCTCTCTTCCAGAGACATCAAAGTCCAGTGGCAAGAGAAAAGTCAGGATGATTGGCGATGGCTCGGGATGAAATGGATGACCTTGGCATCTTCAAAGTCTGACCAAGCTCTAAGCACGCCATGGTGCCTGCTTCAGCTGCCTTCATGGTCATTGGAGCAAATTGTTCTCATCAGCCCACTCTGCCAGGGGAAGTCTTCACATGCTTGGGATAGACATCCCCCAACTCACTGATATGTGTGAGGTCTGTTGGTTACCCTCAAGCTGGGTTAGCTTGTCTGCTGAGATGGCTTTACTGGGGTGTAGCTGCTACATGTGCTACAGCTTCTTGGAGCCACAGGTGAGAGCTGGGTGGATATCAAAGGTGGATGAGCAGCCCTGAAAACGGCTCAGCAAGCCCTTAACATCAGAGGTGCTAGACCTGTCTGAATACTCTATATGCCTTGGAACATAGTAGGTGCTTAATAAATGCTTGTTAACTTGACTGATTGCTGACCTTGCTTTTACTGATGTACCACTTTTTCAATTTGTTTCTTTTGTAATTCTATGTATTTTATTTTATGAACTGAAAAAATATTATTCTGAGCACAGATCCATAAGCTTTACCAGATTACAAAAAAGTACTCATGACATTAAAAAACAAAACAAAACATTAGGAACCCCTGCACTAAAAAGTGCTGAAGCAGAAACCAGCTAGAATTAAGGCTGAGGGCTTGAGCCTTTCCTAAAAGCTAAACGTGTATTTGCTCTTCCCCATATGAGACATCTCCCCTCCTGATTCTATAGTTTTGCACCAGTTGTCCGCCATACCTGGAAGGCTCTCCCTCCTTATCTCTACCTCTTAGACCTACTTCCTTTAAGGCTCAGTTCCAGGGTCAACTTCTTCAACATGCATGTTGTCTTCTCCATGAAAATTTGAATTTCTTTAGGGAAGAAGCAACGTTCTTCTCTTTCTTTGTATTCCTAGTGTTTAGCACAGTGTCTGGCACATAGTCAACGGTAAATGCTTGTAGACTGGCTGACTGATTGACCCAACACAATGACAGAGATCAGAGCAAAGTAGTCCTTTACTCCAGAAGAGTCAAGGACACAGTCTAGGGGCCCATTGCAGTCCTGAGTGGAGCCAGTTAGATTAAAATGTAATTGGGAAATATTTAACAAAATCAGTAAAACTACAGTACAGCATATGTTTGTGTGGTTTTCAGAGTCAAGATACACCAGCAGTGATCTTTAACTGATTGTTGCCTGGAAACAGTTTAAAGGTGCTACTTTCCATTGTAGAAACAGTGGTTTCATTTCTATTTGAGTTAGTACCATTGCTTTATTCAAATGGGAATGACCAAAACAGTAGGCCTTGCCATGGTGTACAGTACAAAAGCTCACGGAGGAAACTAATTCCTTAAAAATTAGGATTGGGCAAGTGGAAACTAATGATTCCATGAGACATCAAGAAACAGTAAGACAAAGTCAAAAGAATGAAAAAAAATGAAGAAAATGTGAAGTATTTCATCAGAAAAACAACTGACCTGGAAAATAGATGGAGGGAAGATAATTTAAGAATTATTGGACTACCTGAAAACCCCAATAAAAAAGAGCCAAGATCTCATATTTCAAGAAATTACCAAGGAAAACTGTACCAATATCTTAAATCTAGACTCAGGGTAAAATAGAAATGTAAAGGATGTGCCAATCACCTCCTGAAAGAGATCCCAAAATGAAAACTCCAAGGAATATTATAGCCAAATTCTAGAGCTCCCAAGTCAAGGAGAAAATATCGCAAGAAGCCAGAAAGAAACAATTAGAATATTGTGACGCCTCAGTCAGGATCACACAAGATTTAGCTGCTATCCCATTAAAGGAGCAAAGGGCTTGAAATATGATATCCTGGAGGGCAAAGGAGCTAGGATTATAACCAAGAATAACATACTCAGAAAAACTGAGTATAATTCTTTGGGGAGGAAAATGCTATTTAATGAAATAGAGGACTTTCAAACATTCCTGATGAAAACACCAGAGGTGAATAGAAAATTTGACATTCAAACATAAGACTCAAGAAAAGCATAAAAAGGTAAAAATGAAATAGAAATCATAAGGGACTTAATATGATTAAACTGTTTACATTCCTATATGGGAAGATGATACATGTAACTCCTAAGAACTTTATCATTACTAGTGTAATTAGAAGGAATACATAGACAGAGGGCATAGGCGTGAGTTGATTATGACGGGATGATCTAAAGAATAATGAACCGCTGTTCTAGGAACAAAGTAATCCAGATCAAATACCTTGCCTTAACTGTGAAAGTTCTTTCCTTATCTGTGATATCTATCATATCACACATCCATCTATGGGTGAATACATCCAGGGACAACATGTGGATTTTTCACCTAAAGTCACACAGATTGGCACCCCATGGGTATATTTCTCAGGGTGAGGAAGAAAATGAGTATAGTTATTCTGGGGCACAAGAACTCAGTATTTTGGTTCAGGTTTGAGCCAAGGAAGGAGTCCAGACTCATCATTCATTTGATCAAGGCTGATTTATTAGTAAATATATGAGACAGATGTATGTGAAACTCAGCTCATGGTCATCCCTGGCACGCCAAACTCCTGAAGGTTGAGTACATTGAGCCCTATTGACTGCTTTGGGCAAGAGCAGCAATTTCTTGTAAAATAGCAGAATATAGGAGCAGATGAGTGGCAGATTCAGTGTACCCACTCTTAGGATCTTAAATCTAGAGAGCTAGAAGGCACCTTACAGGTTTTATAAATCTGGTTTTACAGGTAAGAAAACTGAGGCTGAGATATTTTAAATCACTTGTTTAAGGTCATACAGGGAGTAAGTGGCAGCATCTTGATTTGAATGCAGGACCTTTGACTTCGACATTTTTACTACTATGCCCTAGGGGCATAGTAGTTTGGGGATGTCTTGGCAGATATTGTCTTGCTTGCTTGTATTTGTATACCCAGAGCTTACCTCAGAGCCTGGCACATAGTAAGGGCTTAATAAATGCCTATCGATAGACTGAATCTGCAGTAGCTGATCCAGATGGAGTCTGCCACAAATGTACAATCAATCTTGCTGAAGAGGTCCTTGCCAGGCTGAGAAGGTAGGAGGACAACAACAACGATGCCAGAAGCTTGCCACTCCCTTGTCAGTCTGATCGGATGAAGATGTCTAAACACTCCGTACTTGAGGTTGAAGATTTCTTCAAAGCTGACAGCAGGTCCAGAGCTTTCATCATTCTTTATGACATGCTTCCCTGACAGCGTTTGCTGCATGGATCTCACATTCTGAGAGTTTTCTCAGAATGAAATGTCCTACGGGTTGTAATCTGGACTTCTCTATCATCTCTCAAAAAACCTCTTCATTCTGAAAGGTCACTTCAGCTGTGGAATTCACACCCGATACACACCCTCCTCCCCCTTCACCCTTTCCTCTGATTGGATGACTCCTCCCAGAACTTCCATTTAAGGAGGGGAGCCAGGCTAGCCATCTCTCCAATCTTCAATCTGGATATCTCCATCATGCCCCTGGACTTTACTCCTTCCCTACCCGCTTTTTGTCTTCTTGCTGTGTTTCATTCCTCTGTTAGAATGTAAACCCCTTGAGGGCAGAGACTTTCTTTTTGCCTTCCCAGTCCTTAGCATGATGCATGACACATAGTAAACACTTAATAAAATGATTGTTGATTGTTGGCTGACTGACTGCTTTATAGTAAGATCTTAGGGTATAGAGCTAGATCATAGGGTATAAAAGCAGCCTGAGGGCTCAACTAGTCCAATTCTTTCATTTTATAGATGAGAACCTTGAGGTCTAGACAATTTAAGTGACATGCCCAAGATCACCTGGATAGTGAGCTTGCAGGCTCTGAGTTTTAGAAGGGAAGGGACTTAAGGGTCAGAGTCCATCCTCTTCATTTTATAGTAGTAAGCTAGGTTGGGTTATGGATAGAGTGACGGACTTGAGGTCAGAATGGAGCTGAGTTTATCTCTTGCCACAGACCCTTAGTTGCTATGTGATGGGAACCAAGTGACTTATTCTCTCCTAGCAGTTTCCTAATCTGTAAAATAGGGATGTTGTAAGGATCGAACAAAATCAAAATGTAATGCACTTTGCTAACTTTAGAGTACTATGTACATGCTACATACACATCATCATCATCATCATCATCATTATTATTATTATTGTCACAGGTGAGGAAATTGAACTCTAGAGACATTAAATGATCATACAGGCAATAAGCAGCGGAGCTGGGATTTGAGGGTAGACCCTCTGACTCCAAATTCAGTGTTTTGTTTCCCCCCCCCCCCACTATTCCAGTATTAAAGATGAGAAAGAAAAGTCCCAGCACAAGTCCACTTGGAAATAACACAGAACATTCTTATTTGAGTCCCCTGGTGATTGTACGGTCACTGGTGAAAGTGACTACGTTTGGGGTTCTGTTTGACATTAAGACCCACTCTTGGAAAAATTCTTTTACCTATTAATAATGTCCTAAGTTAGAATGCTCAAAGCTCTATTTGTTTCCCCTTCCAAAACTTCCTGCTGAGGAAGGCAGGGAGGGCTGACTAAAGCAAGGCTTGGGGAGCTGGGGCTATTGACAGACCAGGCCGTGTCTCTGCACGCTCACTAGAGGAGAGATAGACTTGGCAGACCTTTGAAAATGACTGCAAGGGGAAGGCTGCCAGTTGCCAAATGAATCCTGGCCAGCGCTGCACAACCTACCTGTGTTCATATAAACCAAGTGTTCTTAACCTTTTTTTGTGTCACGGATCCCCTTTGGCAGTAGAGGGGAAGCCTATGGAAGGAAGGAAATAAATACGCATTTTTTAAGCCCCTACTACATACCAAGTACCATACTAAGTGCTTTACAAATATATCATTTGAGCCTTAGAATTAACCTAAGGAGGTATTATTATCCCTACTTTACAGGTGAAGAAACAGGCAGACAGGTGAAGTAAAGTGAAGCAGCTATGGATTCCTTCTCTGAATCACCTGTTTTAAATGCACAAAATAAAATACGTAGGATTAAAAAGAAAAAAAATCTATTTGAAATAGTTATCAAAAATATTTTTAAAAACAAGTTTACAAAACCCAGCTTAAGAACTCCTGCCAATAGTTGGTAAAAAGATTTGAAATCTTTAAAGGAACTAGAGTAGAGATACCAGTCTGATAACTAGAGAGCCAGGAGGGATTTGGGGTGGGGTAATATAAGATGGCCATAGAAGGAAGAGGCTGACCTTCTGTTAAAGGAAAGTGTTAAAAAGTCAGCCAGACAAGGAATCAGTCTTGACTATAACAGGCTCTCTCTTGGCTGAGGATGTGCTCACCTCTCATTTCTGAGGTGTAACTAACTCATCTGGGAAGTGACAGTCTTCGAGCTGTTTATCTTGGAATTGGAGCAGTCTAAAAGGACTAAAGACATTAGTCAGGGTTTGGCTTCTTTCATGTTCTTCCTTCAGAAGATAGCATATTAACATGGTCTGGTTTTATAGGAATGTCGATTTGGAGCTGAGAACTTTCAAGGGCATGTAATCCAATCTCCTCATTCCATAGGTGAGAGAGCCCAGATTTAGCAAGGTGAAGGGTTTTACAAAGACAGTAAGTACAGTAGAAGTGGGAGTCACACCTGGTTGCCCTGACTCCTCAGAGACTCTATCCCTGACTTGCTACTTCTTTCTCATGAACCATGACCCCTGATGGGGCCTATTTCCTGCCTGTCCCTTCCACATTTTCAACTTCTTTGTGTCCTTTTCTCCCATTAAAGTATAAACTACTTGAGGGCAGGTACTGCATTTTGTTTATTTGTTTGTATTTCTATCCCCAGGACTAACCACTTTGGTCATTTTCAGTTGAGTCCGACTCTTTGGGACCCCATTTGGGGTTTTCTTGGCAAAGATACTGGAGTGGTTTGCCATTTCCTCTTCCAGCTCATTTTCCTGTTGAGGAAACTCAGGCAAATAGAGTTAAGTGACTTGCCCAGGGGCACACAACTAGAAAGTGTTTGAGACCAGAATTGAACTCTGTAAGGGATGGATGGAACTACTCAGGGGCCATTGTAGGACTGCCTTAACTGAGCTGGAACTAATGGCACCTTGAGGAAGGACCTCCACCCTTGTTTGTCCCTTCTTTGTCTTCCTGGACACGAGAGCAGGCGAACAGCACAAGTGGTGCACGAGCATGGAAAAACATGTGGATTGGGTCAGGGAATAATGACCTTTAAAGACTATGGTGCATAGAAGTACTTCTGCTTTTGAACATGCATAGCTAGCCCTATAAAATGAAGCTGCCTCCCCCTAATAAATTGGAGTTGCTTCCACCTTGCCTCCCGCCTCATTCATTGCGTACTGAGACCTGTCCTCGCTGGTCAAAGACACCAACACAGACCGGAACAGAACTCAGAAATATGAGCCTTCCTCATTCTAGGCCCAACACTGAATCCACTGCATCCCTAGCTGCCCACTTAGTGTTTGATATATGTTTGTTGATTCTGGATTTAGAGTCGATCTAATTCTGGAGTGGAAGGTCTAATCTCAGATTTTACTACTTGTGTGACCTTGGGCTAGTTATCTAATCTCTGGACCTAAATTATCCCCCATGCCTGGAATGCTCTCACTCTTCACCTCTGCCCCTTATGATTCCTGGCTTTCTTTAAGATTCAGTTCATGCTCAGTCTTCCATAGAACGCCTTCACCTTCCTCCTTCTTTCCCCTCCTCATTCCCCCTGATCTCCACCCACATTACCTGGTATCTTGGTATCTACACTGTTTCTATCTTCTATTTACCTATTTATATACATGCTGTCTCCTTCATTAGATTGTAAACTCCTTGAGGGCAGGGGCTATTCTTGCTTTTTCTCAGTACCCCAGTGATTAGCATATTGCTGGTAATAATTTTATAATAATTTTTAACAATAATAGCTGGCATCTGTATAGGAAATAACTTCATTTGATCCTCACAACTTTGTGAGGTAGTATCATTCCTATAAGACGAGGAAACTGAGACTCACAGAGGTCAACTGACTTACTCAATTAGTGAGCTTCTGAGGCGGAATTTAAACTCAGTTCTTTCACACTCCAAAGTCCAGTAGATTCATTCGATTCATTCAGTAGACCACATTTCCTGTCTGAAAGGTCTTTATAACTTCTTTTTGGAACACAGCTAGTTTCTTAGAGGGTTTCAGTGTTATTAGAGCAAGCCAAAGAGGAAACCTTTGAAGAGACAGATATACCCCAAAGTATAGCCCAAATGGTAGACTCTTCCAACTGAGTCCTTGTTTCAATTCAACTCAATAAGCATTAATTCTTTCTAAAATGTGCAAGACTTGCTGTTAATTGTTGATGATAAAAGAAAAATTCAAAACAATCTCTGCCTTTGAGTAGTATATAACCCATTGGTTATATACTATAAATATATATTATAGGAATATATATAGCATATAGGAATACATATGAATATAATCAATTAAACATAAAAAATATAAGATAGGTTAAAGAGGAAAATGTGACAAAAGTTGTCTGAGAATTTGTTCATACTGCCAATTACACAATTATACAATCAATGGCGCAAAGATATGGGGGAAAAAAGGTTTATTGTGCTTAGAGCATAGACTCACTGTGTGCAAACATCAGTGAGCCCTGAGCTGCAGTTACAGTAACCTTATATTGATTTTGGTTACATGAGGAGAATAGGTACAATGGAATTTCAAAGAGTAAATAAGGGAAGATGATTTACAGATCAAAGAACAGCTGGCAGAAGGGGAAGATCTGTATCAGGTAAAACAGGAAACTAGCCGGTAAAAACCAGATTTGTTAGCTGATATCCTAAGCTATAAATCTCAAAAAAATTTTATTTATTCTTTTGGTTACATTTTAATTTCTGAACTCTCTCCCTCCCTTCCTCCTTCCCCACCTTGCACTAGAGAAGGCCATTACACACACACATACACACGTAAAACCAACTATGCATGCTTCTATTTATCAGTTCTTTCTCTGGAGGTGACTGTCATCTTTCTTCCTAAGTCCTTTGTAGTTGATTTGAGTATTTAGAATACTCAAAACAACTTTGTCATTCTCAGTTATTCTTTGAACAACATTGCTGCTACTGTACACAACATTCTTTTGGTTCAGTTCATTTTACTCTTCATTATTTCATGCCCGTCTTTCAATGTCTTTTTAAAATCAACTTGCTTGTTATTTCTTCTAGCACAACAGCATTCCATCACAATCACATACCACAACTTGTTTAGCCATTCCCCAACTTACGGGCATTCCCTCGTTTCCAGTTCTTTGCTATCACAGAGTCGTAAATTTATAGATGTATAGCAGGAATTAACCGGTTAATACTAGGGCTATAATTGACATCTTAGCTTGATTTTGCACTCTAGTTATGAGACCTGCTCATCTTAAGTAGATGGCGGTAATAAGGTTGAGCCAGAAATTCTCTTAACACAGAGAGAAAACTTAAATTATGAAATTAGCATCATTAGGAATCCACTCACACTTTTTGAACAGGAGAGTGGCATGTTTAGATCTGCATTTTGTAAAACCGTCTTTTTCATTCTTTTTCATCATCTCCATCAGGACCCCTGACATTTATAGTATGGCCTCTTTCATGTCCTATGGGAGGGTGATACGCCTTCTATAAAAAGTTGCATTATAATAAGGTACATTTGTTAGATAATTTGAGAATGAAAATTTGCTTTCTTTTACCCAAGGTATATTGTTCAGTGCAAATTTAAGGCATTAATCAATTTCTTACCAATGGAATGTAAATTCTTTGAGGGTAGGATTATTTTTTTTAATTTCTTTGTATTCCCAGTACCTAATAGTTCCTTACACTTACTAGGACCTTAACACATGTTGGTTGAATTGAATTGGACACCCAGCTCTCTCTGTTTCTTTTCTCTGCTTATAATTACCTTCTTGGACCCTGACCCTTAGTAGTGTGTTTCCTTGTTAAGTGAATGACCACAGGTGAACTACGTAACCTTTCTGAGTCCAAATTTGCTCATCTGTAAAATGGAGATGATAATACCTGTGCTACTTACTCCCACTGAGGGGTTGGAGGAATGATGCTTTAGAATCTAAAAGCCCCATGGGAGTTTCTGTTATTATCATTTCCATTTCCAACCCCTAGACTAAGCTCGCATTCTCAGTTCCCTAAGTACCAGGAAGAAGCTGGGAACTGAAATCATTTTCATTCTGGCCATGAAATTCAGATCCTTGGTTTTAGGCTAAAATTGTTCTTGAAGTCACTTAAAACCAAACTCAGCAGTGGCTTAGTTCTCAAAGTTGAATCTCCACCCTTGGTCAGCAAATCTAGGTTCTCCTCCAACATTGACTTGTATCCATTTTCATCAGTTTTGCCAATTTTCAGGGTGTGAGGTGAAACCTCAGGATTGTTTCGATTTGCATTTCTCTTATCATTAGTGATTTGGAACTTTCTCCTATGCGGTTGTGAATATTCTTTGGAGAACTGTTTGTTCATATCCTTTTACCATTTATATATCGAGCAATAGACATTAGTCATATATACTTATTAATTATTTATATACCTTGGATACCAAGCCCTCATTAGAGAAATCTGATACAAAGATTTTTTTTTTTCTCATTTGACTACCTCCCTTCTTCCCTTTTTATCCTAGGTGCTTGAATTTTGTCTGTGCAGAAGCTTTCCAGTTTCGTATAATCACAGTAATCTGTTTTATTTTTTGTAATTGCCTTGTCTGGTCTGGAGAAATATATAATCAATATTTCTCGTCTAATTTTTTAATAGAATGGTTTTCCACATTAAGCTGTTGTACCTATTTAGGATGTGTTATTGAATGTGGTATAAGGTGTTGGTCAAAGACTAATTTCTGCCAGTCTCCTTTCCAGTTTTCCTATCAGCTTTAATCAGATAAGGAGTTTTTTCCCTAGGTAATTTGTGTTTTCCACTTCATCAGACACTGAGTTATCGATTTCTTTGTTTCTGATTCTCCCTTTTCTAGTCTGTTCTGTTAATCTATCTCTATTTTTTAACCAATACAAGATGATTTTGTTGATCGTTGCTTTATAAAGTAGTTTAAGGTCTGGAAGTGCTATTACCCCTTCATCCCTATTTCTTTTTATCATTTCCCTTGATATTCGAGACCTTTTGTTTTTCCAAATGAATTTTGTTATTTATTTTATCAAGTTCTATAAAGTAGCCACTTGGCAATTTGATTGTTATAGCATTAAAAATATGGATTAATTTTAGTAGTACTGTCATTCTTATTATATTGGCATAACTTAGCCATGAGCACTGAATATTCTTTTAGCTTTTTAAGTTGTTCTTTAAGAATTATAATTGAATCTATACAAGTCTTTTGTGTGCTTTGACAGATCAGTCCCCAGCTATTTTATGCAATTTTTAGTAATTTGGAATGGAATTTCCCTTTCTATTATTACATCATATATTTGGTCATTATTATGTAGAAATGCTGTTGATTTTTTAGAAATTAAATTCTCTATTTATTTTGTTTTTTTATAAAATCCAACATAGGGTTATTCTGTTCTTGATTGTGGAGGGGTGAATGCTGTTGATTTGGGGGGATATATTTTGTAGCCTGTAACTCTGCTAAAACTATTAATTGATCCAATTAGTATCTTTGCTTGATTCACTAGGATTTTCTAAGTTTATCAACATATCGTCAGCAAATAGGGATGGTTTTATCTCCTCTTTCCCATCTTTATGTCTCTAGTTTCTTTCTCTTGTCTTATTGCTGTTGCTGGCATTTCTAGAATGATATCATAATTTAATTCTGGCTAAAATTTGTGCCTTATGATGGATTTTCTCATTTTTCATTCCTTTTGTTCTTCTCCATTTCTTTGTTGTGCCTTATCTCAACAAAGCCAACTTTTGTCTTTTATTTTACCTTCTTTATCCCTTGGGCTTTTCCCTGACCAGATGAGATTGATATTATGCCTTGTACACTGCTCATTTGCTCTCAGTCTGTTGAGATTTAGTTCCTCTCACCTTTACTGTCATGTGCATTTTCTTTGCATGTTTCATCCACTACATTTTTTGAAACAAGAGACACTTGTAGATTTGTCAAATTTGTTTCCTTACATGGAAAATTTTGGAAATTAAAAAAAAATTACTAAATGAATCTGTTTTCTATGAGAAGAATCATAGGTGTGTATAGAAGGTAGTTAAGGTACGTCTAAAGATGCTGACACCTACTGACCATGCTCCATGTGCCACAAGAAGACCTGTATTAGATAAAATGATAGCCTGGCAGTCACATTTTCCAAGAAGGCGTTAGAGCCTATTTAGTATGACCTGTTCAATGTTGGACAAATCACTTCACTACTGTCTGGACAGACTTCCTCTGTAAAGTGAGGGGATTGGATTATATGATTTAAGATGCCTTTCAGCTCTAAATCTTTAAACCAATCAAGAAACCCTTCTGGCTTTTCATCAGGACTCAAAGATTCTGTGCTCACTTTTGTCTCCAGGATTTTGCATGTGTTGTTTCCCCGCCCCCTTAGAATGCCCTGGAAACAACTCATAGAATCTAGAGTTTAGAGGCCCTAAGGTCATAGATTTAGAGTCAGAAGGTACCTCAGAGGCCACTGAGTACAACCCCCTGATGTTACAGATGAGGACTACAAGGCTGAGAGAGGTTAAGAGACTTTGTTGCTGTTCACTTATTTCAGTCTTATCCACTTCTTCATGACCCTATTTGGGTTTGTTTGTTTGTTTGTTTGTTTGTTTTTTGGCAAAGACACTTGAATGGTTTGCCTTTTCCTTCTCCAACTCATTTACAGATGAGGAAATTGAGACAAACAGGGTTTGCGACTTGCCTAGAGTCACGAAGCTAGTAAGTATCTGAGGCTGGATTTGAACTCTGGTCTTCCTGACTGGGGGTAATGAGAAGTCTATCAACTATGCCAACTAGTTGCCCAGGGTCAAACAGCTACTACCTGTCTGAGAGAGGATTTGAACCTGGGTTTTCTTGACTCCAAGTCAACTACTCTCTCCACCTAGCTAGATCTTCTCATCTAGCCCCCTCATTTTACAGATGAAGAAACTAAGACCTAGAGAGAAAAGACTTACTAAAGATCGCATAGGTAATATTGCTGGAATTTGAACCCAGATACCTTGCCTCCAGATCCAATGAACTGCCTATTAAACAATGTCTTCTTTCTGTCTCTGAATATGTGATATTTTCAGCCTAATAATTTATCAATAATGTCTTAAATCCTACAGTTTGAATTTTGAATCCTTGAGAAATTGTCATTCTTTCCTTTGTCCAGATTCTCCTAGAGACCACTTTTCTTGGGGACCCCTAAATCTAGACACTCAAGCAGCTAGACTTGGGGTCTCTCCTGCAAGGATTGAGGTGCTGAATTTGTTTCTGTTGTCTTGACAGATGTGAGACTTTGCACCTTGCCTCATTGGTCTTGCTACTTTGTCCTATGCTGCAGGCACAGGTAAAAATCTAATTTGCTACTAAGTTTACAAGCTTTCCTCCTTATACTGGGTGAAAAAAAGGTGGGGCTGATTGAACTACTAAAAATGTTATAAATTGCCTTGAATTTTTATGAGAAAAAAAAATCACACAAGTGTGAGGTTATTATTATCATGAAGAACACCTGGATGACGATAAGACAAACACTTGCAAATAAATAAATGTTTAAGGATTCAGTTCCTCTCAGAAACTTATGTTCTAAGGAAGAAGACACTAAATAAAGGAGGATTGGAAAGAGGAGGAGGGACAGTGCACACAGAGGTATAGCATGGAAGCCAGGTTTGGGACAAGATGAGGTTAAAGCTTACCTCTTAGAGTCCGGGTTCCCAGAGGCAGAGTCCAGGGTTCTTGTGGGAGGGAGATGAAGACAACGGCTGAGTGCAACCGGTGTGGGATGGGGATGGAAGTACCATGGAGGTCTGGTTCAGGGCAAGATAAGACACTAAGTATATTAATAAATTTTAAACATTATTAAGTATTTATTAAGTACTAAGCACTGAAAAGTGAGACTCACAAAAATGAGTCTTTGTTCTGAAAGAGCTCACATTCTATTTGAGAAAGACACCATTTATAAGAAAGGTTAGTTAATAGGCAGATAACAATCCTCAGGGGTCTAGAAGGCAGAGTAATTAGAGAGGTGGTAAGATGGTCACCAAGAATCAGACGTAACTCAAACAACTGAACGACAACAAAGATGGACAGTTTTCTAAGACCAGAATTGAATAGGACAGGATTGAGTTAGATCCTACTTATGTTTAGACAATATTTTCAATTCTGCTCATTGCCACAAAACCCATCTTTTTAATACCAATGTTCTCTTGGTGAAACTATATAGCTGTGAATTTCAGAAGAACAAAAATATCAGGGAACCTGAAGGACAATGGAAAGACATGTGTCTGCTATAAATAGACTGCTTCACATTACTGCTCAACACTCAGTCAACAAGTATTCATTAAATGCCTACTACATGCTACACACTGTACTCCTTCACTTTGAGAAGTAGTATGAGAGTATCCATAAATCTATAAATCTCTTTGTCTGTTTATTAGCTCCAAGCCCCTGGTCAGAGACAGCACCTCTGGTAAAGCATCTTAGTGGGAGATCTTTCTCTCTCTCTAGTTCTTTTTAGGGGATGTTTCCCCCTTTAGTTGCTTCTTCTCAAGTCTATTTCCAATTCTTGAATAGGAATTGCTGGTGATTATTATTATTTATAAAGACAAAGTAAGCATCTAAAACAAAGAAAGGTAAACCCACTACTGTTGCCACTTCCCTCAATCCCCACTCCAAAGCTCAGAGGAAAAGGCTTCAGACTTCCATAAGGAAACTCAGAGAGAAAGGTAATACAAGATGACTACCTTGGGATCCATAGGAAGAGTGTTTCAGCAACACAGATTTTTTTGTTTTTTTGTTTTGTTTTGTTTTGTTTTGTTTTGTTTTGTTTTGATGCCTGATTGGCCCAAGCAGCCTCCATTCCAAGGTCTTGGGCCCTCTCTTTATGTCTGTTGCTTTTGCCTAATACTTCTGCTCTCTCAGCACTCAGTGGCTTCTTATAGCTTCCCCTTTTCCAGCTCCATGTTTCTTCTATTCATTTTGTGAGGAACTAGGCTCCTCTTTGAATCTTTCCATTTGGTTTCAGAACTGACCTTTAGAATCATATAGAGATGTGACTTATTATTCTTCATCCTATCCCATTTGTTTTTTTTTTTCCTTGTTCATTTGAAGGACTAATTTGTGCCTCATAAAGTAATTACATATCTGTGATAGCATCTTTTACAGTTGGTTTATAGTTTGTTCCCTTTTCTGTGATTAGGTACTGGGTTTTCAAAGACCTTTCCCTTACACAATTTGAAGAAGGAGAGACAGTCAGGAGAGTAGGTAAAACCTGGGCTGAACCTTGAAGAAAGTTAAGGATTCTAAGAGGCAGAGAGCATTCCAGGAACAGGTGATGGAGTGTTATGTGGATTCTAGGGATGTCAGGTGGAGTCAGATGAGGGATGGCAGGTAGGCTTGTTATATATAGCTGGATTGTAGAGTGCATGGAGTGAAGAAGATTGTGAGAAAACTAGAAAGATAGGAAGGGGTCAGCCTGTGAAGAGCTTTAAATGCCAAAAGACTTGTGTTTGGGTAGGAGTACAACCATTCTTCTTTGTGGTTAAGCAGACGATCTTAAACTGTAAAGTATCTTATGGATGATTCTGACCAACCAAGTTAAAAAAAAAACCTTATATTTACAAAGCTCCTCAAATAGATAAGTTCTTTGTTTGTCTCAACAATCCTGTGAGACAGACTGGATAGAGATATACATTTGAGGAAACCAGGGTTTTAGAAGTAAGGAGACAGACATGGCTAGTACACGATGGAGCCAGGACTCAGAGCTGAATCTTCTGAATCCTAATCCAGAGCTCTTCCTGTTACACCGTTCTTCTTTAGAAACTTTAAATAATGATTTTGCATATTAAGCAGAAAAAAGTTCTTATCACTTTCCCCTTCTTTGCCATGTTGCCATCCTCATAGCAAGTTAAATGAGGCAGAAAGAAAGAATGGAATTTGAATATGGGCTCACACTCCTACTTTTCTGGAAAGTGCCCTGAGGTCTTCCAGGAGCACCGAAGGTCAGCTCCTGCCTGCGAATGACTCACTCTAGAGGCCCTGACTACAAAAGCACAGAACCTTCCACTAACAGGCTAGGGCAGAGGCTCTTTGTTGAGTCATGGGAATTGATGGAGTGAGTCACGGTTTCCCAGGGCAGGTGTTCCTTTGGAGCTAGCTCTGCATCTGAGCTCACCCCACCCAACCTGGTTGGGTAAGCTTAGGCCAAGATAAGGCCACTAGGTATTGTACTGGTCAGGATTGTTTCACGGTGGCACAATGACAAAGCACTGGCTCTCCAGCCAGAGGACCTGGGTTCAAATTCTACTTCTGAGGGATTAATACCTGGGTTTCCTTGAGCAAGTTACTTTCCATGAGACTCAGTTCGCTTATCTGTGAAATGAGGGGGAAGGACTAGCTGACCTCTGAGGCCCCTTCCACAGTCTTATGTGGTATATGACATCAGTAATGATCTTGCCAAGGGCCTGCGGAAAAGAATCCAGGTTTAGATTCTGGATGTCAAGCAGCTCTGCAAGAGAGATCCTTCAGTTAGGTGGCACAGAGGTTAGAGCGCCATGTCCAGAATCAGGAAGACCTGAAATTAAATTTGGCCTCAGACACTTGTTAACCGTGTGACATTATGTAAGTCACTTAACTTCTTTCTGCCTCTGTTTTCTCATCTGCAAAATGGGGATAATAACAGGGCCTACCTCTCAAGGTCGTTGTGAGGATCAAATGAAATAATATTTGTAAAAAAAAAAAGTGCTTAGCTTGGTGCCTGGCACACCATTTGTTGTCGTTCAGTTGTTCAGTCATAATCTGACTCTTCGTGACCCCATGGACCGTACTGTACGGGGTTTTCTCAGCAAAGATGCTAGGTGGTTTACCATTTACCTCTCCAGTGGCTCACCTTTTGTCAGAACTTTCCACTCCAACCTGTTCATCTTGGGTAACCTGTTCATAGTTTCACTGAGCTAAGCAAGCCCCTCTGCCATGATAAGGCAGTGATCCAGGAGGGGCATAGGATGGGCACTATATGCATGTTTATTTCCTCCTCCCCTTCCCCCCCACCCCGTCTTCCCCCCCGCAGAGCTGTTTCTTCATTCTCCAGCAGAGAATGAAAGAAATATATATTGCTCCACAGGGCATGGGGCAAATGCGCAGTTGGTGTTTTCAGGGATAGCCTGAGCTTGGCTTGTTGCCCCTGAGGTGGGAGAGAAAGGCTTGCAAATCACAGGCTGTGAATTTGTGAAGTGGTGTAACTAACTTACCTGATAGCAGTGGTCTGCCTGAGTAGAGGTGTAGCTGGCATGACACACCTTCCTACAGTGTGGAGGTATTCCAGTACATCCTCCACGCCCTCTGGGCAAAGCCAGCAGGGCGGAGTCAAATATGCCCTCTCCACACCAGGCTGGAAATTGCATCAAATTGCACCGGTTGTACAAACCACATCCATCCAGGCCTCTGGATAACTCGAGAGCTAACTCATTGCTCTGAATTGGTGGCACTCAGCCTCCTCATCTCTCCTGCTATTGTGGTTTTATCCCATGTAAATCTTTAAAGCACTTTGCAGGCTCAAATCAGCTGAAGTTTGTGCCAATAAAGCCAGAATCCGGATACAAACTAATAACAAGAATGATTTGACAACATAATAGGTGAGGGCCTGTAAGCCACAGAGGCCTTTGTTGTTCATTCTTTTATTTAACTTTACCTTTAGGACCCATGGTCATGCTTCATTGGTCTTCCCTTCTTAGAGGTCACCAAGGTCTCTGTTACTATTCCTGGGGCTGGGTGTGATTGAAAAGACATCTGTCTCTCCCGTGTCTGTGGGGAGCTGCTGCGTTGGAGGCCTGCCTGGGCTTATTGCTATTGGCAGCTCTGTATCTCTCTCTTCATCTGCTTGGTCCCATTTGCCTTCCCAGCTAGATTCTCAAAGCCTAGCTCAGGTGTGGGGAACCTGTGGCCTTCTAGGTCCTTGGGTGCGGCCTTTTGACTGAGTCCAAATTTAACGGGACAAATCCTTTTATTAAGGGGGTTTGTTCTATGAAGTTTGGATTCAGTCAAAGGGCTGTGCTTGAGGACTTAGAGGGCCACATGTGACCTTGAGGCCACAGGTTTCCCACTCCTTCTCTAGTTCAAGGTGTCTTATGCTTCTGTAGAGGCTGCTCACCCCTCCTCACAAATCAGATGCCCTCACTGCATGTTCTTATAGCTGCTATTTCTTGAGGGGTGGGGGAAGGGTATACAGAAATCCCCTCCCTGCCAGTTGGAAGTCCATGGAGATTTGGCAGAGTCCCAAGTGACATGCTCAGAAGAGGAGTAGATAAAGCCTCTCTGTGACTCATAGCCTACTCAGTGGGCAGCTCCTCCTAGTTTAGTCACCAAACATCTTTGACACAACCTGTCACAAAGACATTAGGGTACCAATCAGAAAGTGCTGGTTATTCACGTCTATTCACAAGGGGCTAGATTTTCACAAGGGACCAGAAGCTATGTTCTATTGAAAGGGGCCATTGCAAGGACCTAGCTGCATGGGAAATGCTTTATCCAACCTTCACTACTTTCAGATGTGGCAACTGAGGCTCCCAAAAGCAAAGTGACTTGCCTAAGGTCACACAGGCACTCAGATCCTGTGATTTCCAAGCTCAGCACTATCAGCTGAGGAAAGGCCTCTTACTGGAGACAGACTTTGTACTGAGCTTTGAAGAAAATTGTGGATTTTAAGAGTTGGAGATGAGTAGAGTACATTCTAGGCATGGAGACAGAGCCGTGTGCTTGGAGACAAGAGATAGAACGTTGGGTTGACTTAAAGCAGGAAGGCCCCTCTGGCTAGGCCAGAGTTAGTTAAAAAAAAACAAAACAACCCCCAAACCTGTAAAAGTGGGTTAGAGCCAGGTAATGAAGGTCAAACAAGATATCCTGGGGCTAGGTGAGGATGGCAAGGGCATAGAACCATCCGTCCTAAGGCCTTGCAAAAGATGGGATTCCCGTGCCTGCACTGGACCTGCATAGAGAATGGATGACAGCATCCAGAGAAAGAGCTGTGAAGTCTGAATGTAGATTGAAGCATACTATTTCCTCTTTCTTTTTCTTTCTCATGGTTTTTCCCTTTTGTTCTGATTTTTCTTTAACAACACGACTAATGTGGAAATATGTTTAATGTGATTGTATATGTATACCATCTTGGGGAGGGGGGAGGAGAGAGAGGGAGAAAAAAACCTGGAACTCAAAATCTTATAAAAGCGAACGTTGAAATCTAAAACGATGAAATTTTTAAAAAGTGTGAAAAATGGGTGACGACTAGATGCAAAAAATGAAACAACTGTATAGCAAGTGACTTATGCAAGTTGACCATGAGTTGGGTGAGTAGAATGATCTCTAGGAAAAGCCAGCAAGTCTACGAGACATGGCTGGCAGTAACTGGAGAATATCCACCCCTATTCCTTTCTTCTTTTAAGCCTTTATTGACCTCATAAGCCTGGTATTGCACAAGTGCTAATGGCTTTAAAGGTGTTCTTCCCATGCAACTCTGCTTTCTGAATGCCAGTGAGTCTCTTAATGCATTCAGCCATAGCCATTTCCTGAAAAACTCCATGCCCTTTTTCTTGCCTGAAGGAAACCAGAGTATTTGTTGGTGTCACCAGCATTCATTGATTCAGTTTGGCCTTTCCATTCAAACTCAAAGTTTTTAGTCTCTGTCTTTCCTTGGTGAATGTTATAGTGAAAGAACTTTGCATTAATGATTCTAAATGACAGTTTTATGTCATTGGAGAAAGAAACAACCAGATGAAGGAGTTAATATGTTTTGAGGTGGATCCATATAGCTTGGTGCCATCCATTTATGTCAAGTGATTAAAGAGATTTTATGTCTATTTATTTAATTTAGAATTCATATTTAATCCTATTGAGAAAGGTGCTAATAGCTTAATAGGCTTAAACCCTGTCCCTGAAAAATGCTCCATTTTGTTTGAGTCATTCTTGACATTATTGTTGAGACATGTTCCAATATAGACTAGTTTTTCATGTGAAAGTAAAATAATCTAGAATTTTCACTCTATTTGGGTTTTGTATATTGTATTTTACATACTCAAAGTAAGCCATGAATGTAGAGTGAAGTCAAAGGCTGTATCTTGATTCTCCATAAAAGCAGTATAAAATATAATGGAAGTTTGGGGAAGTTTCTTTAAAACTTGGACAGTGAGATGGTGCAGTGAATAGAGCACTGGGCTTAGAATAAGGAAGACTCATCCTTCTGAGTTCAAATCTGGCCTCAGACACTTACCAGCTGCGTGACCTTGGGCAAGTCACTTAACCTTGTTTACCTCAGTTCTTCGTCTGTAAAATGATCTGGAGAAGGAAATGGCAAACTCCAGTAATTTTGCCAAGAAAACCTCAAAAGGGGTCACAGAGAGTCAGACACAACTGAACAACAACAATAGCAACTTTGAAAATTACCGGATTGATAGTAAATTGATCTATATACACCTGAAACTTCTTGGTACATCTCTTTTGCCCCTCAGTTAATATATTATTTTCTTCTGGGTATTTTTATCCAGCCTATAGACTGTGGATGCTTTGTGCAGAGTACTTAGAAGACCTAAGTTCAAATCCCACCTCTGACACTTATTAGTTGCTACCCTGGGTAAGCATTTAATCTCTATGTGTCTCAGGCAACCTCTTAGTACTTATTTTCTTGTGTATGAGTCACTGACAATATGTGAACACAATTACAAAAGACTTTTCACACAAATAAAGTCAGATCTAAATAACTGAAAAAATATTAATTGCTCATGGATAGGTTGAGTTAATATAATAAAATGACAATTCTACCTAAATTAATCTATTTATTCAGTGCCATACCAATCAGACTACCAAAAACTATTTTATAGAGCTACGAAAATAATAACAAAATCCATCTGGTAGAACAAAAGGTCAAGAATATGAAGGGAATCAATGAAAAAATGTGAAGGAAGGTGACCTAGCCATGCCAGATCTAGAACTACATAAAGTCAGTAATTATCAAAACTAACCTGGTACTGGCTAAGAAATAAAGTGGTGGATCAGTTGAATAGATTAAGTACAAAATACACAGTATGACCATAGTAATCTAGTGTTTGATAAACCCAAAGATCCAAGCTTTTGGGACAAAAACTCATTATTTGACAAAAACTACTAGGAAAACTAGACAACAATATGACAGAAACTAGGTATAGACCAACATCTCACAACGTATACCAAGATAAGGTTAAAATGGGTACATGATTTACACATAAAGGGTGATACCATAAACAGATTAAGAGATCATGGAACAGTTTACCTGTCAGATTGGTGGTTAAGGGAAAAACTTAGGATTAAACAGGTTATAGAGAGCATTACAAGCTGTAAAATGGATCATTTTAGTTATATAAAATTAAAAAGTTTTTGCACAAACAAAACTAATACAACCAATATTAGAAGGAAAACAAAAAACTGAGGGAAATTCTTTACAGCAAGTATCTCTGGTAAAGGCCTCATTTCTCAAATATAGAGGGAACTGGGCCAAATTTATAAGAATATAAGTCATTCTCCAATTGATAAATGGTCAAAGGATATGAACAGCCATTTTTCAGATGAAGAAATCAAAGCTATCTATATGAAAAAATGTTCTAACTATTGAATAGAGAAATGCAAATTAAACCTACTCTGAAGTACCACTCCATACCTATTAGATTGGATAATGTGATACAAAAGGAAAATGATGACTATTAGAGAGGATGTGGGAAAAGTGGGACACTAATGCATTGTTGGTGATCCAACCATTCTGGAGAGCAATTTGGAACTATGTCCAAAGGGCAATCAAATTGTGCATGTCCTTTGATGCAGCAATGTGGTTGCTAGGCCTATATCCCAAAGAGATCCAAAAAAGGAAAAAGGACCTATTTGTACAACAATATTTAAAGCAGCTCTTTTTGTGGTAGCTAAGAATTGGAAATTGAGGGGATTCCCATCAATTGGGGAATGTCTGAACAAGTTCTAGTATGTGATTTTAATGGAATTATTGTACTACAAGAAATGACAAGCAGGATGATTTTAGAAAAACCTGGAAACACTTACATGAACTGATACAAAGTAAAGTGAGCAGAACCAGGAAAACATTGTACACAGTAACAGCAATATTGTATATTGAATTGTGAATGACTTGGCTATTCTCAGCAACACAATGATCCAAGACAATCCCACGATGCAGACTGAAACATTCTATTTTTCCTTTCCTTTCCTTTCCTTTCCTTTCCTTTCCTTTCCTTTCCTTTCCTTTCCTTTCCTTTCCTTTCCTTTCCTTTCCTTTCCTTTCCTTTCCTTTCCTTTCCTTTCCTTTCCTTTCCTTTCCTTTCCTTTCCTTTCCTTTCCTTTCCTTTCCTTTCCTTTCCTTTCCTTTCCTTTCCTTTCCTT
>CM053622.1:128536679-128602538 GCA_028646595.1 Phalanger gymnotis | reverse complement strand
CCTTTAGCAAGTCATTAACTTGTTTTTCATGGTTTTCTCACATCCTTCTCATTTCTCTTCCCAATTTTTCCTCTACTTCTCTAACTTGCTTTTCCAAATCCTTTTGAGCTCTTCCATGGCCTGAGACCAGTTCATGTTTTTCTTGGAGGCTTTTGTTGTAGCACCTTTGACTTTGTTGACTTCTTCTGGCTGTATGTTTTGGTCTTTTGGTCTTCTTTGTCACCAAAGAAAGATTCCAAAGTCTGAGTCTGAATTTGAGTCCGTTTGCACTGCCTGGCCATGTTCCCAGCCAACTACTTGACCCTTGAATTTTTCATTGGGGTATGACTGCTTGTGGAGTAGAGAGTAGAGTAGAGAGAGTTCCAAGCTTGGGGGGATGCGCTGTTGTTTTCAGGGCTATTTCTGTACAGCCAGCTCTGCCACACCAGTGTTCCTCCTCCCCCAAGAACCTCCAACCCAGACTGGACTCAGATCTTAAGTAGGCTCTGCACTCCTGCTCTGATCCGCCCCTTAATTCCCACTGCATGGGCCTGGGGCCTGAAGCAACTGCAGATGTAGTTCTGTAGCTGCACCTCCCCTGCTGCCCCTGGGGCAGTGGCTGAATGGCAAACTCCTTCACTCTGTCCCAGAAGCTTTTCCCACTAACCTTCTCTGTTGTCTTTGGTGTTTGTGGGTTGAGAAGTCTAGTAACTGCCACAGCTCACTGATTCAGGGCGCTAGGGCCTGTTCCACCTGGCTCCCAATCTCATCGGTCTGGGCACAGCCTACACTGGTCTATGTTCCATTCTGCTCTCAGCAACCTGCCATAGACCTTACCCAGCGACAATCCAGGCTGTCCTGGGCTGAAGCCCTGCTTCCCTCTGCTATTTCATGGGTTCTGCAAATCTTCTCTGTTGTCTTTGGTGTTTGTAGGTCGAGAAGTCTGGTAACTGCCACAGCTCACTGATTCAGGACTCTAGGGCCTGTTCTGCCCTGCTCCAGGTCTGGTTGGTCCAGGCGCTGCTCACACTGGGCTCTGCTCCACTCTGCTCCCAGCTCTGTACATAATAGATCTTACCCATTGATCATCCAAGCTGTCCTAGGCTGGAGCCCTGTTTCCCTCTGCTATTTTGTGAATTCTGCAGTTCTAGAATTTGTTCAGAGCCATTTTTTATAGGTTTTTGGAAAGATGTATGGGGGAGGAGCTCACGCAAGTCCCTGCTTTCTAGCCACCATCTTGGTTCTGCCCCTCTAAATTTATATTTTCTAATCTTAAGTGGGCCCTTCTAGCAGTTAGGTAATCCTTTTATGTCTCTGTAATTGAATCTATATCACATCCTCTGCTTCAGTAGTACCAAACCTTATCTTCTTCCTCTTCTTTCTTTTTTAAGCTTTTATCTGTGTTTTGTTATTTAATATTTTCAGTTTTCAGCATTGATTTCCACAAGATTTTGAGCTACAAATTTTCTCCCCATTTCTTCCCTCCCCCCCACTTCAATATGGCATATATCTGATTGCTCCATTCCCCGGTCAACCCTCCCTTCTGTCACCGCACTCCCCCCACGAACCCCTTTCCCCTTACTTACTTGTAGGGCAAGATAGATGACTATATCCCATTGCCTGTATATCTTATTTCCCAGTTGCATGCAAAAGCAACTTTTTTTTTGAGCATCTGCTTGTAGAACTTTGAGTTCCAAATTCTCTCCCCTCTTCCCTCCCCATCCACTCTCCCTAAGAAGGCAAATAATTCAACATGGGCCACACATGTATCAATAAGCAAAACACTTCCACAATAATCATGTTGTGAAAAACTAAGTATATTTCCCTCTATCCTATCCTGTCCCCCTTTATTCAATTTTCTCCCTTGACCCTGTCACTTTTTTGTAAGTGTTTGCTTTTGATTGCCTTCTTTCCTGATCTGCCCTCCCTTCTATCATCCCCCCTTTCTTATCCCCTTCCTCCTGCTTTCCTGTGGAGTAAGATACTCAATTGAGTGTGTATGTTATTCCCTCCTCAAGTCAAATCCAATGAGAGCAAGATTCACTCATTCTCCTGTCTTCTCTTCCAACAGAACTGTTTCTTGCCACTTTTATGTGAGATAATTTATTCCATTCTATCTCTCCCTTTCTCCCTCCCTCAATGTATTTCTCTCTCACCCCTTCATTTAATTTGATTTTTTAGATATAATCCCTTCATATTCAACTCACCCTGTGCCCTCTGTCTATATATATATATATTCCTTTCAACTACCCTAATAATGAGAAAGGTCTCATGAATTACACACCCTTATGATTTCTCTTTCTTGTTTACCTTCTTGATTCTTGTGTTTGAAAGTCGAATTTTCTATTCAGCTCTGGTATTTTCACTGAGAAAGCTTGAAAGTCCTCTATTTTATTGAAAGTCTATATTTTGCCTTGGAGCGTAATACTCAGTTTTCCTGGCTAGGTGATTCTTGGTTTTAATCCTAGCTCCATTGACCTCTGGAATATCATATTCCAAGCCCTTCAGTCCTTTAATGTAGAAGGTGCTAGATCTTGTGTTATCCTGATTATGTTTCCACAATACTCAGATTGTTTCTTTCTGGCTGCTTGCAGTATTTTCTCCTTGACCTGGGAACTCTAGGTTTTGGTGACAATATTCCTAGGAGTTTTCTTTTTGGGATCTTTTTCAGGAGGCGATTGGTGCATTCTTTCGATTTCTGTTTTACCCTCTAGTTCTAGAATATCAGGACAATTTTCCGTGATAATTTCTTGAAAGATGATATCTACTCTTTTTTTGATCGTGGCTTTCAGGTAGTCCAATAATTTTTAAATTCTCTCTCCTGGATGTATTTTCCAGGTCAGTGGTTTTTCCAATGAGATATTTCACACTGTCTTCCAGTTTTTCATTCCTTTGGTTCTGTTTTGTAATTTCTTGATTTCTTATAAAGTCACTAGCCTCCACTTGCTCCAATCTAATTTTTAAGTTGATATTTTATTCAGTGATCTTTTGGACCTCCTTTTCCATGTGGCTAATTCTGCCTTTTAAGGCATTCTTCTCCTCATTGGCTTTTTGGAGCTCTTTTGCCATTTGAGTTAGTCTATTTTTTAAGGTGTTATTTTCTTCGGTATTTTTTTTAGGTCTCCTTTAGCACATCATTGACTTTTTTTTCATGATTTTCTTGCTTCACTCTCATTTCTCTTCCCAATTTTTCCTCTACTTCTCTTACTTGCTTTTCCAAATCCTTTTTGAGCTCTTCTATAGCCTGAGACCAATTTGTATTTTTCTTGGAGGATTTTGATGTAGGCTCTATGACTTTGTTGACTTCTTCTGGCTGTATGTTTTGATCTTCTTTGTCACCAAAAAACATTCTATAGTCTGAGTCTGAATCTGAGTCTGTGTCCTTTTTCACTGCCTGGTCATGTTCCCAGCCAACTAATTGACCTTTGAGCTTTTTGTCAGGATATGACTGCTTGTAGAGTAGACAGTTTTTTGTCCCAAGCTTTAGGGGCTGCACTGCTATTTTCAGAGCTACTTCTACACGGCAAGCTCTGCCACACCAGAGCTCCTCCTCTCCCAAGAACCGCCAACTAGGACCATGACTCAGATCCAAGTAGGGCAAGGCTGCCTCTGTGCCAGCAAAGCACTCCTTGCCCTCCCGCTATGGTCTGCCGCTTGATTACTCCCACTGTGTAAGCCAGGGACTCTGGAAGTAGGTGATGGTGGAGCTCTGGAAGCAGCTTCAAGAGCGTCTTGCTGCTGCCACTGCCACCACTGTGCCACCTCTGCTACCGCCAGAGCTGGGGCCAGACCATTCTCACCCCAATTCAGCAGTTTTCCCACTAACCTGCTCTGTGGTCTTTGGCATTTGTGAGTTGAGAAGTCTGGAAACTGCCACAACTCAGTGGTTCATGGCCCTAAGTCCTGCTCCACCTGCTGGTCTCCCAGTCTGATCCATCCTGGCTTGGCCCATGCTGGGCTGTGCTCCGCTCCCAGAACAGTGCAATAGACCCTCCCCAGAGACTATCCAGGCTGTCTTGGGCTGGAGACCTGCTTCCCTCTGCTATTTTGTGCATTCTGCACTTCTAGAATTTGTTTAGAGCTTTTTTTTTTTTTTTACAGGTGTTTGGAGGGATTTGGGGGAGAGCTTAAATGAGTCTCTGCTTTCCAGCTGCCATCTTGGTTCTACCTCTCTTCTGACTCTTCTTTCAATGAACTACTACATGCCATCCCCATGGATTCATAAGGAGGAGATGGGGTTGGGATGGTGGTAGTGCTGGTGGTAGAATAATGCAGCTCCATTTTGAAATTATTTCTGGATATAGTGATGACTCAACTAAGTGCTTTCAGATGAGTGTCCCTGATCATGGTGCTGGGAGAATTGTTGGGCTATCCAAGCAAAGGTGTCCATCTGGCAATTGAAAATATGGCATTAAAATGTGGGAGAGAGTGAGCAGACTGCAATGTAGGTACATATAGATATAGGTATGCCTATAGGTAGAGATATGGCTATAGCTATAGATAATATATCCTTGGGCAAATTACTTAATTTCTTAGTGCAATAAGCAATATTCTAACACTAAAAATTATAAATAATTCATTCATTGAGGGAATTCATTACCATGAACTCCTTACTCTGATGAAATCACTTTTTAAATATATATACATAAATTGCACATGCATGTATGTACATACACACTCATGTGTTTGTATGTATAAATAAGTATATGTATATGGAGAGAGCATAGAGAGAGAAGAAAAGAAATTAAGAGACAGAGACTTGAGAAATACCAAAATTTATGGAATAGGAGCTGAAAGATAAGGCAGTGAAACAAACTGTGGTCATAGAAGTAAGAGGAGAGCCAGTAGAGAATGGTTTCATGGACACTGAGGAGGAAGATAGTATCTAGAAGGAGGACAAGTGGTTAAGAATGATAAATACTGCATGAAGGTCAAAGAATGAGTGCTGAGGACTAGAAAAGGCCATTGGATTTAGGTTTCTCCTTGGAGAGAGAAATTTCCATGAAGTAGTGATGACAGAAATCAGATTTCAGGGGTTTGAGGAATAAACAGAGAAAATAAGTGCAGGGTATTCTTTTCTCTATGTTTAACAGTGAAGGGGAGGAGCTATAGTGGATGATAGCTCTTGGGGGAAGCAAGTCAAGGGAATTTTCTTTTAGACCAGGGGAGACATGAGCATGTTTTTAAGCAGAGGTGCATAAGCCAGTAGAGAGGGAGATGGTGTGTGCGTGCGTGCGTGCGTGCGTGCGTGCGTGTGTAAATAAAGCAAAGTCCTGGAGGAGATCCATGCATTTGAGATCAAGAGCACAAGTGGAAGGCTTAGCCTTGGCAAGGACAAAAAACGACAGCTAATGCTCTGAGACTGACATGAAAGAGGGAGGGATGAGTGAAGACTAAAGGAAGTGGTGATGTGTGAAAGAGGCTTGAAGAGAGAACTCAATGGATGGCTTTAGTCTTTTCAATAAGGTGAAGTCATCTATTGAATGAGAGGTGGGTGGAGATGGATTTTTCTCCCTATTTCTTCTCATTTATTTATTTATTGGGTTATTTTGAATTTGACAAGCATCAACAAAGATAAATGTTGTCATACACAAAAACATTTAAAGAGTGTCATACATAAAACTGTTTCACATACAGCTTTCCTCTCCCCTTTTAAGTATATAATAAATTTAACAAATTGTCCTACTCGTCTGCTTTTCCTCTGAGGTTCTTTCTGTTCTGTTCTGTGCATTTGAAATGTTTCATTGATAATCTTTTCTCTTTTTCTTCTTTTTTGGGCATCATTATCACTAGCCTCCCCCAATTCCCATTCTCTGTTTAAAAAGAAAGAAAGAAAAAAGCCTGCCTTTTAACAAATCAGCTTCTTCAGCTTATTCTTAATGACTAAATCAGATAATGGCCTCTTCTAGTCCTCAGCACTCATTCTTTGACCTTTGGGCAGTAACAAATGGTTTATTCAAGGGCAAACCAAGTTCTTGTCTTCTAAGAAGGTGACACCACTTAGATCCTTTGAAGCTTCCTTCCTTCCAGAGCTGTAAGGAGGGATGCTCATTGTTTCTGAGTATAATAGCTACAGTTCACATGGTGCTTTGGGGTTGGCAAAACACTATACAAATATTATTTGATTTTATCTCACAACAATTGGGGGTACTTACTATTATTGCTACTCTCAGTGGAGGCAGACAGAGGTGAAGTCACTTGGCCGGGATTACAAAGCTATTGTCTGAGGAGCATTTGAATTCAGGTCTTTCTGACTGCAGGCCTGGAACTCTATCCACTATGCCTCCCAGCAGTAATTCCCAAAGCTGTGATCCAATGGTAGCTCCAGTACCGTGGATGCTCCATAAGCCCTTCCTGAAGTAACTCTAGTACCTTTCTGAGGCTCGGTTTATGGCATTTCTCTAATAATAAATCAATCCTCGGTGCCCCTCTCCCCTTGATCTCCTTTTGTCTACCTTTAACTTTTCACAGATCAATGAATGGGAAGGCCATTCAAGAGGGCCAAACAGTCAATGCACTTTGATGTTTTTCATATCTGTTCCATTGAATTTTGGAATCTTTGAATTGGACTGAACCTTTTATTGTTTATTCGATATGCTTTGGAAATTGTCCTGAGCTTTAATTTTGTTGATTTATGTGTATGTGGGAGTAGTATGCATAGCAGTAATTAAATTTTTCTGTTTAGTTGGCATACCCATTCTTCATTTCCCTTAATCCCATGGAGGACAAAGTGGTATAAGCCCTGAGAAGCACAGTACTCGAAACATCTGCTCCAGGTAACTGGGGTTACACAGTTATGCATCTTATCAGTTAACTTGGTGGGAGAGGCTAGTCCTGGGAGAGGTTTCAAGGAAACTTGAAGAGAGAGGGCCCAGGTATTCCTCTCCTAGCCACACTTTTGCAATAGGGACAAAGAGCTTCCTCTTCTTTCTTCTTCTCTCTAATTTCCTCCCCACCTCCTTCCTAGCTCTTTTTCTTCCTCCACCTAGACATCACTTGTTTGAAGTGTGGTAGCTGCCCATGAAAAGAATCTACAGGTCAAGGGCGCTGATAACTAATGAACTTGCATGCTTGCCCTCTGAACAGGTGTGCAAACATGTCTTTCTTTCTAGATTGGCTTCAGTAAATGAATAAATGGGAGAATAAATCTGTATGTTGAACCATGGGTCATGACAGCAACCTCTAACTTCTTCCTTCTCTCTTTTACACCTCCACTTACCACCTCATGGAAGAAGAAGTCCATTAGGAGAATCATCTCTGTCACTTCATTTGCTCAAGAAGAGTACTGATAGCAGATTTTATTTAGAGGGGACTGATGGTCTCCCAGGAGGTTGGATGGAAAAAGAGCCTTCTTAGCAAGCTCCCGTCAGTGATAATTTGTAAAAGGGTTTCATCACTACCCTCTTCCTCCTCTTTCTTCTCCTGCCTCTTGCTCTCTTGTTCAAGTGTCTGAGATACCAGAGGTATTGGTTCCACACTTCCTTGATCCCACTAACCCACCTGCCAGGTTAGAGAGCTAAAACTTGGGATAATTCCCCCCTCCTGCCCCCTGTATTCTTATTCATTCCTATCATGGCCAGTATTGACATATTTACCAGAATGAGTTGAAAATCTCTGTGGGAAGATTCAACCAGGACTTCAGGATGTACTGAATTTTAGCTAATATATGTTGAACTATGAAACAAATGGCATATATCACACCCTGAGGCAAGATTCTCAGGGAACTTTTCCATGCTGGAAATATTAGCCCCACTAAAAGGTAAATTGGATTTGTATGTTTTTTTAAAACCATGTTTTTGAGAAAAAGAATTATGATAATTTAATTTTCATGGGCATCTTTCTCCTGAAGAGCCCAAAACACTGTAAAGACATTATTAACATAACTTATATGGTCAGATAGCTAGATAGTCAAATATACAACAAGAATTATTGTGTTCCTTATTTTACAGACTAGGAACACTGGCAAATACATGTAGCAGGTTCTCTTCATAGCTCTGAGACCCATTACTACTTCCCAGATTCGGTGTACTATCCATGTATTTTAATCCCAAAGTTACAAATCCTTACCCAATGACTTTTGTTTTTCAGGTCAGGCCAGAAGACATATGAATTCAAAGCAAAAAGATATTTAATTAAAAAGTAATAGCAAGGTAATGACCAGAGAGTGAATCAGATACGAAATGTTTTCAATGTCCAATCCTGGATGCTGGATGCCTCCCATGCCTCCAAATGAGACTGCGAATCAAAGCCCCATCCAATTCTTCTGCATCCCCAACAAATGACAGAGGGAAAGATTGATTCAAACTCATGAGCATGGGTGTTGTAGCTTGGTTTCCAAACTGCACTATCTAATCAGAGAGCACAGTTTGCTTTAGGCTGGATGTCCTGAGTCTCTAGCTATGACCCACAAGCCACTACCAGGTTATAGTGAGGCTTCAGAACTCAATAAGAATATTGGAGACCCATTGGCTCTGTCTTCCTATCCATGCTTTCTATTGCTTTGGTCTCTACCATTGCAGCTCCCATCCTCCAGCTCTCCTTCCTTGCTACATCTACAGTCCCTATTCCATAATGAGCATTCCTTATGAGACTCTCCTGGACTTTTTAAACTCAGCATGCGAAAAGCATGGTAACCAGTTAGAATGTTCTGGATGACATCACCATGCTGTAAAGCTCACTGGTGGTATTATGGGAAGTGTAGTTCAAAGAATTCCCCCTAACAAAAGAGGCATTCTCTCGGACCCAGGCACTGTGGGATCAGTCTCCAGGCATAGCTTTTCGTAGATAGATCAAGAAAGTGTAGAGGCTTAACTAGCTACTGTTGCATCTAGAGCAAATTCCCCGGCTGAAAGGGGGCATGTGAGAGAAGCAGAGCTTGAAGAGAGATCTCTGTGTGTGAAAGTTCTTTCTAGTTCAGATATTCTGTGATTCTGCTGGAGTAGTAGTTGTGACTAAGAGCCAGATGATAAAGAGCCCCTCTGTCTCTCTACCTAGCCCTAAGAGGAAGCCTGAGCAATTTTTTCAGCCTTTGCTGTGCCTTTATAGGTCAAGACAAGCCAACAAACACTTATTTAAGCACCTTCCAAGTGCCATTCATGTGGTACTAAGCTTGGGGATACAAAGACAGGCAAAAAACAATCTTTGCCCTCAGGGAGCTTACAATCTAATAAAAGAAACAATATAGCTATGTAGGAACTCTGTCTCTCCCTCTCTCTCCACACACACATGAATATATACACGCATAAATGTATAGGTATGCACATATGCATGCGTTTATGTGTATATACATGAATGTGTATGTGTATGTGCATGTGTGTGTGTATATATATATGTATATATAAATAAAATTAAGGATAAATTTGAGATAAGTTTATATTCTGCCTCTTTGGACTTTTTTTGAGCTAAATAATCTAGGATTTTTTCTGAACTAAATAGTCTAGCACTTTTTCTGCTCATTCTTCCCTTTGTAGTGGGGAATTTAGAGATGAATTTTTGCTGGCAGAAATAAGGTCTGCAACATTTGTCTGTCCAAGCCTCTGAAAACAGGGCTGTCATTACTTCCATAAAAGACGGACTGCTCTTTCCTTGTCCTGAAGGAAAGGGAAAGGGAAAATCTAGTGCAGAGAAGTAAAGAAGTACACAGAGAGCTGTGTTGGGTGTCAGCGTCAGCAATTTCATGTTGAGGTTCGTTTTTTGCTTTGGCAAGTTGTGAGGAGGGAGAGATATGGGGCGATTCAAGTGATGCTGAGGACATGAACAATTACAAGACCCGGAAGCAAGATGTAGAAGCAGTGACCAGGGCTTCAGGAAGCTTCCTTTACGCTCTGTGCCCTGATAGCACATGCTTGGGGTCAAAGCAAGAGAAGGATTTGGTTGTGCTAAACTTGACCCTTTCGAGAGAACTTAAAATGACTCTCCCCCTTTGTCTTTCTCTGTCTGAGCGGACAGATGGAAAATGCAAAGTTTCTAGTCCTTTAAACTTACATTTGCAATTTCAGCTTTATTTAATATGACTACCATATTACTTTAGATTAAGAGTTCTTAACTTGGGGTCTGTGGTCCATGTTCTTGTATTTTTATTTTATTTTAAAGAAACATTTTTATAACCATATTTCAATACAATTGGTTTCCTTTGTAATTTGGTATATCTTATGCATTTAAAAACCTCATTCTGAGACAGGGTCTGTAGATTTCACCAGAACATCAACAGGGTCCATGTTGTCAAGTCAAAGTCAAGAGCCTCTGTTTTGGATAAAGACTTAATTGATCATGATTTTCTGATCTGTGCTCTTCATTGTTGTGAAGAAATTCGGAGAAAAGGGGAGGGGAGAAATGGTGCCAAGTATAGGGTGTTCCTAAAGTCTGGACACACAGGCAAAATGCATATTTTCAAGAAATGAAATGAATGAAATTTTCAACAACATTTTATTTAATTAGAATATTAACAAATAACATCTTAAATATGATTTCCATCATTTGCGATGCAAAGGTTGATGCGCTTTGCAAGATTCACGTGAACTCGATGCAATAACTCCAC
Organism: Phalanger gymnotis; assembly: GCA_028646595.1. Classification (NCBI taxonomy): domain Eukaryota; kingdom Metazoa; phylum Chordata; class Mammalia; order Diprotodontia; family Phalangeridae; genus Phalanger; species Phalanger gymnotis. The sequence continues at coordinate 128,592,022 of CM053622.1, read as the reverse complement.
ATTGCCGTCAATTTTAGCACATTCACTCTTTATGCGTTCAATCAAGTGTGTTGCGTCTGTGATTTTCATTGAGTATGCCTTCTCCTTTAGCATACCCCAGAAAAAGAAGTTGGTGAACAACACAGACTCTTCGGTGAAGCAGTTAATGAGATATTAATGAGATTTCCTGTGTGTCCAGACTTTAGGGACACCCTGTAACGTAGACAAAAATGAAAGGGACAGAAAGTCAGGATTCTCTCAATTGTTGGGGAATAGACGTCTATGTCTCCCTGGCTAGGGTTTTAGTAGATAAGGGAAATAGTCTTATTTATATCAATTTCCTATTTGTAAAACCTTTTCCAAGTTGGTCAAGCATGGATCTGAGTTATCTTCAATAGGATCTAAAAATAGCAGTTGGTTATCTCTAGGGAGAGGCAGAAAAAGGATAAGGACTGTTGTGGTCACGCCAACTTCTCCATTGTCTCCCTGTGCATTGTTTGAAATCTTTCTGTAGGGGTAGAACAAAGGACAGAAAATTACAGAGTAGGTTGTGCCTGGTAGGAAAAGAAGTGGGGTGGCTGGAAGAGATGACTGGCCATGTTCACATTCCAAGGGTGGGGGTCAGAGGAGAGGGAATGAGATTTCTGCTCTTTCTTCCCGAAGCAATTGAACATCTTTTAAAAAAAACTTGAACAAACAACCCTTGCAGTTACCCTGATCTACATAGGTATGCTATATACTGTATCTGTAAAGTGATTTACAAGTTCACAGTGAGTCATTGGTGGTGGTGAGAATCAGTCAATCAACTAGAGTCTGATTCTACTTTATCAGTGTCTCTTATATTTTTGCCCTATTTTCTTTTTAGTGCTGGCTGACTATCCACTTGGAGTATTCTAATAGCCTTTCTGAATCCATCCTCTCCCTTTCCCTCCAATGCAACCTTCATTTTACTTTTAGAATTACCTTCCTTATAAATTAATTTGGTCTCATCACTCTTGTGCTCAAAAATTTTCAGTGGCTTTCTATTGCCTCCTGAAATTCCTTGGCCTGGTATTCAAAGGTCCCCATGATGTCACCAGGCTTAGCTCATACTAGTCACTTCCATGTCCTCTAGATTCTACCCAAACTGGATTTACCACCATCATCCCTAAAATCCTGTGCTTTCAGAACTCCATGTCTTTGCATGTTCCCTATGCCCAGAAATCCTTCCCCTCCTACACCCCTGTTATACATTCTTTTTTTTTATTAATCAATTCATCTCTAGTTTCCAATATTCACCTCCACAAGACCTCTGGAGTGGTTTGCCATTTCCTTCTCCAGCTTATTTTGCAGATGAGAAAACTGAGGCAAACAGGATTAAGCGACTTTCCCAGGGTCACACAGCCAGTAAGTGTCTGAGGACAGATTTGAACTCAGAAAGATGTGTCTTCCTGACTCCAGGCCCTGCACTCTATCCACTGTGCCCATCCATTATACTACCTAAGTGCTGCTAGGATAGAAGCGAAGATAAGTATCCTTAGTGAAACACAGAATGGTTTATTCTGCTTTATTTGCTTTATCACTTTGGGCAAATCATTTAAGCTATCAGTTTCCTCACCCATTAAAGAAGGAGTTAAACAAGTCACCTCTAAGGCCCCTTCTAGCTATAAGTAATAATTCAGTTCTCCCTGGGGAAATTCAACTCTTTCCGGCTGCTTTCCCAGCTCACCTGGAGTTGACCTGAAATGGCCATCCTCTGGGAGTACAGAACTCATTCAATCTGTGCACTCACCTTTTTGTCTCTGTTGAGGTTGTCATCGAATTGCCACCCTTGCCATACAGTTAGTCAGCAAGAAGAAAAGGTGGAAGATAACACATCCTGTCCTCTTCAGTCTACTGAACTGGTTTCTTTTACAATGAGATCATGGGTCCCTAGTTCCTAGTCAGGGCAGGGACCTACTATATGTCATCTTTACTTTAAGCAAACAGGATGAGGAAAAGTCAAACTTAGAAAACATCTATTAAAAATATTCTACACAGGACTTCTTGGAATAGTAAGATCCAATAATGAAATAAAAATGATTTGATTTAAAGGGAAAAAAAATCGTGGAAGCCCAGAAGGGACAGAATAAACATTTATATAGCACTATGTGCCAAGCACTAAAAAAAATTATTTCATTTGATGCATATAACGACCTTGTGAGGTAAGTATTACTATTACCCCCATTTTATAGTTCAGGTAACTGAGGTTAAATTTCTTGCCCAGGTCACATAACTAGTTAGTATCTGGGGTTGGATTTGAACTCAGGTCTTCCTGACTCCAGGCTGAGGCTCTATCCTGCACCACCACCTCTCATCAAAAACATGCCACTTTAGAGTTGGAAAAGACCTTAAGAATCTTTTATGTTGTTGTTGTGTTGTTTCAGTTGTGTCCAACTCTTTGAGACCCTATTTGGAGTTTTCTTGACAAAGATACTGGAGTGGTTTGCCATTTCCTTCTCTAGATCATTTTGAAGACAAGGAAAGTGAGGCAAACAGGGTAAAATGACTTGCCCAGAGTCACACAACTAGTACGTGTCTGAGACCATATTTGAACTCAGGTCTTCCTGACTCTAAGGCTGGGTCTCTATTCGTTGTACTACCTAGCTGCCCCAAGAATGATTTATAGTGCTTAGATAATTTTGGGAACAAATCTATTATCATCTAAAGCATAAGGGGGTTAGATTAGATGACTGCTAAGGTCCCTTTCAGCTTTAATCCTATGTTGCTATGACTTATGATACTATTTTGGGAAATGAAATAAGTCTCCACATTAGGAGAGATCCCATGAATGCTAGCTGATTCTCAGCATGACAGAAGGCAGGAGTGTCCTGAGGACTGGCTCCCATATCCCCCACAGCACCTGACTTGCTGTGTTAGTGGTCAGGAAAACTTTGGTGAATTGCATTTTATTAAATTGAATAAAACATGGAGGCAAGACTCAATCAATAATTCAAAAGTACTTTTGAATACTGTATGCTCTGCATTATGCTAGGATACAAAGGCAAAACTTATGTCATACTAGTCAAATAGCCATGATACTCATTTGTACAAACCATCCACAGATATTCGTTAGCATTTTAAAACACAGAATAACCTTAAGCGACCACCTTGAAGAATAATACTTGTTTGGATGTATGAGTTCTGGTGCCAAAAATCAACAAGCATTTATTAAATGCCTTCTATGTCTTAGGTGCTGGGGCTACAATGACAATAAAAGAAACATGCCCTGCCCTTAAGGAACGTGCATCTGATTGGGGGTAGGGGAAGAGAAATAGTGGTCTCATTACTTAGCGATCTTTGGGACTATCTAATGTCTTCCATAGGCAGGCTAAAGCTTTGTTTCTTTTTTCTTTCTTTTTTTTTGCCTGTTGTTTTGAAAGGGCATCTTTTTTTTTGGTTATACATGTACAATCACGTTAAACATATTTTCACATTAGTCATGTTGTGAAAGAAGAATCAGAACAAAAGGGGAAAACTATGAGAAAGAAAAACAAGAAAGTGAAAATAGTCTGCTTCGATCTGCATTCAGACTCCATGGTTCTTTCTCTGCATGTGGATAGCATTTTCCATCATGAGTCTTTTGGAATTGTCTTGGATCATTGTATTGCTGAGAAGAGCCAAGTCTATCAAAGTTGATCATTGAACAATATTGCTGTCACTGCGTGCCATGTTTTTCTGGTTCTGCTCACCTCTGTCAGCATCATTTCGTGTAAGTCTTTCCAGGTTTTTCTGAAATCTGCCTGCTCATTATTTCTTTTTTAGATATCTTTTTTATATAGTACTTTTAAATTAATTTTTAGTTTTCAACATTCACTTTTATAAGATTGTGAGTTTTAAATGTTCTTCCTTCCCTCCCCTCCCCCTCTCCAAGATGGCATGCAATCTGATATAGGCTATAAATGTACAATCATATTAAACATATTTCCACATTAGTTGTGGTGTGAAAAAAGAATCAGAATAGAAGGGGAAAACCATGAAAAGGGAAAAAAAGAGAGAAAATTATATGCTTCAATCTGTATTCAGACTCCATAGTTCATTCTCTGGATGTGGATGGCATTTTCCATCATCAGTCTTTTGGAGTTGTCTTAGAGCCTTGCATTGCTAAGAAGAGGTAAGTCTATCAAAGTTAGTCATCACACAATGTTGCTTTTGCTGTATACAGTGCTTTTCTGGTTCTGCTCACTTCACTCAGCATCAGCTAATGTAAGTCTTTCTAGATTTTTCTGAAGTCTGCCTGCTCATCTTTTTTTATGGAACAATAGTATTCCATTACATTCATATACCACAACTTGCTCACCCATTCCCCAATTGATGGACATCCCCTCAATTTCCAATTCTTTGCCACCACGAAAAGAGCTTAAAGCTTTGTTTCCATCCCAGCAATATAATTAAGGAAGTGCCAACTTCCTAAGGTTCCTTCCAACTATAAATCTATGACCCTATGACCTACCAAGCCAGTGGACTTTGAACAGCCTATTGTTCATCCCTCCATTTTCAGAGCACCCTGGTCCAGCTTCTCCCTGGTTGGGATTGCTTCTCACCCTAATCCTGAACTGTAACTGGAGTGAGAGTAGTGCCAGCTCTGAGCACAGCCGGTCTGAGGCCACCAGGGGAAGTGGGCTCAAGGCTTCAGGCAACAGATAGTACTCCAAGGGACAGAACTGTAGGTGGGGAACAGTTGTGACCAAGACATCAGTGTCGTCAAAGTGATTATGTCTATCATCTTGTAAAGACCCTCGATGTATCTATCATCTATCTATCTATCTATCTATCTATCTATCTATCTATCTATCTATCTATCTATCTATCTATCTAACCTTAGGAGGCAGAGGTTATATGGTCTGGGTTTTTTGTTTATTTTGTTTTTCTTTTTACTAGACTGGTGATTTCATTGGTGTAGGACAGAGATGATAAACTCACTGACTCTCTGGCTGCATGCCCCACAAAACTCCCTACAAAATCCCCTACTGCAGCCCAAATCAGATTAAAATATAACTGGGAAGTGTTTAATAAAATAAAAATACATTGTAACACAGATAACGTTAATTTGTGGATTTCTAAGTCAACGTGCAGCGGCAGGGACCTGTTTCTTTTTTTTTTTTTTTGTAGGGATCTGTTTCTATTTGAGTTTGACACCATAGGATGGAGAACTCCCAGTGAAGACATTTTCTTCACCAAGGTAGATGAATACCTACTCTGCAACTTAATCCTGAGAGTGTCTGGGGCACCGAGAAGTAGTGACTTGACTAGGATCAAACAGTCAGGATGTGTCAGAGGTGGGGCTTACAAGCAGGTCTTCTAGACTCTGAAGCTAGCTCTCCATCCACAATGCTATGCTGCTTCTCACTTGCTGGTAGTTTTACCCAAATGTATAGATGAGGAACCTGAGGCTCAAAGTGGTTAAAAATCTGCCTGTGCTCACCGAGCTAGGAAGCATTGGAGGCAGGGTTTGACATAAGTCTTCCCTCACTCCAGGTCCAGTGTTATTTCCATTACACCATACTTCTTCTGTCCTACATTGTCTAGTGTAGAGCTTCTTAATGTGGGGTGTATGTGTGGGGTGTAATGTGGGGTTAGATTTCAGGGGGTCCATGAACTTGGATGGGAAGACAATACTTTATTTTCACCAACTTTTGATTTTCTTTGTAATAATATATGTTTTATTTTATGCATTTAAAAACATCATTCTGAAACATCCATAGGCTTTACCAGACTGCCAAAGGATACCATAACATAAGAAAGGTTAAGAAGTCTTGGCCTAATGTAATTATTCAGGAAGAAAAGCATTATGTGAAGGAAGACATGGTACAAAAAGACATATACTGTGCAAGGAGCCAGAAGACCTGGGTTCTATCTCAGCTCTGAAACTAGTTAACTGAGTGAACTGAGACAAATTGCTTGCAAATCTGAAGATCAGCTTTCTTACCTGCAAAATGAGGAGGATTTGGACCAAATGATTTTGAAGGTTGCTTCCAGGTCTAACATTTCATGATATAACACAGCACCATCATTCATTTTTCCTTCAATGAATTGACCACCAATTTTCTAATTCTACATTTTGCTTTAAGCCTTCATGATATATACCCAACCACCCACTCTCACATATGAATGTGAGTGTGTTCATGTATGTAAAATGTAAGCTCCCTGAGCACTGTCTCCCTTTTGTATTTAGAGCACCAGTGCCTATCATACCTGGCTCAGAGTAGGCACTTTTAATAAGTACTTGTGGAATGAATGTGTATGTATATACTCTATATTTGATTTTATGGTAGACCATTTTTTTTATTTGATTCTCTACTATAAAATATTCATGTTAAAACTCTCAGTGTACTAGAGATTGGGGTGTTGCCTTCCTACCTAAAATAGCTTCAAGTTGAAGGAAGGATGCTGCATAAATGGCTGCAACATCTTCTTCGAAGGATCCTCTTGTCCGCTTCCATGATTGATACCTACGATAGCAGAGACTCAAGTTTGTTTGTTTGACGTACATTTTTTAAATGTTCGATTCCAAATTCTCTCCTGCCCTCCACCACCCTCAACCCATCCAAAAGGCAAGCAATGATATTTACAACACATATGAAATCTTGTAAAACATATTTCTGTATTAGCTATGTTGCCAAAAAAAGAAAAACAAGAAGAATAAAGAAAATGAAAAAAATATGCTTCAATCTGTACTCAGAGTTCATTAGTTCTCTCTGTGAAGGTGGATAGCATTATTCATCATGAGTTCTTTGGAATTGTTGTGAATCATTGTATTGATCAGAGTAGCTAAGTCTTTCACAGTTGATTATCATTACAATATTGCTATTACTATGTACAATGTACTCCTGGTTCTGTTCATTCCACTTTGCATCATTTTATATGTCTTCCTAGGTTTTTCTGAAATCATCTAGTTTGTCATTTCTTCCAGTACAATAATATCCCATCACAATCATTTATAACAACTTGTTCAGCCATTCTCCAGTTGCTGGGCACCTCCTCGGCTTCCTTTTTTTGCTACCACAAAAAGAGCTGCAATAAATAATTTGTACATATCAGTTATTTTCATTTTTCTTTGATCTCTTTAGAATACAGACCTACTAATGATATCCTTGAGTCAAAGGGTTTTGCATGGTTGTACAGCCCTTTGGCATAGTTTCAAATTGTTCCCTCTAGCATTTGTCATTTTCTTTTTCTGTCCCTTAGCAGTAGTACCTCAAAGTTGTTTTAATTTTCATTTCTCTAATTATTAGCTATTTATAGCATTTTTACATGACTATTGATAGCTTTGATTTCTTCTTCTGAAAACCACCTGTTTTCAAATGCCTTTGAGAATGGTTTAGAGGATGGCTCTTATTTTTATAAATTTGGCTCAGTTCTCTATATTTTTGAGAAATTAGAGCTTTACCAGAGAAATTTGCTATAAAATTGCCCCTCCCCAACCCCAGTTTCTTGTTTTCCTTTTAATTTTGGCTGCATTGGTTTTGTCTGTGCAAACCCTTTAAAATTTAATGTAATCAAAATTATGTATTTTACCTCCCATGATCCCCTCTGCTTCTTCTTGGTCATAAATGCTTCCTTTATCCATAGACTTGACAAGTAATTTTTTCAATGCTACCCTAATTTGCTTGTGATATCATCCTTTATGTCTAAGTCATGTACCCATTTTGACATTACCTTGGTATAAGGTGAGAGATGTTGTCTATGACTAGTTTCTGCTAGTCTGCTTTCAGTGTTCTCAGCAGTTTTTGTTGAATAGTGAGTTCTTGCTCCCAAAGCTTTAATCTTTGGATTTACCAAATAATGGATTACTGTGATTATTTACTTCTGTATATTGTGTACCTAATCTATTCCATGGTTCAACCACTCTATTTCTTATCTAGTACTAGACTGTTTTGACAATTACCATTTTGTAGTACAGCAAAGCTGGGTTACCTTCATATTTTCACTTATTCCCTTGATATTCTTGACATTTTGTTCTTCCAGGTGAATTTTGTCTTTATTTTTTCTAGCGCCGTAAAAGAATTCTTTGGTAGTTTGATTGGTATGACACTGAATAAGCAAATTAATTTAGGTAGTATTATGATTTTTATTATTGGCTTGGTCTACCTATGAGCAATGAATATTTCTTCTATTGTTTAGATTTGCCTTAATAAGTGTGAAAAGTGTTTTGTAATTGTGTTCGTACAGCTCTGACTGAAAATGACTGAACAAATCCCTTAAAGACATATAGATAGAAGTATCTATCTACCAGAGGTACCTGTCTTCATTTCCTTGATTCCAATGTTCCAAAATTAGTCCAATTAGTCACTTCTATCTTGTCAGAGAGAAGTCACAGCATTGGCCTTGATACTATGAACATCCTATTCACTTCTCCTAAATTTTACTGTAGCTTCTCCTTCCTATAATCACCATTATGTTCCTATTCAGCCCTGAAATCTCTTACCATTCCGATCCATCTTCCACCCAGCTGTTTTCTTATGTTACAGGCCACCTAGTCATAAAGAAGAAATAGATGAGGTATTTGGGAAACAAAGCACAAACTTGGGACAAAGGCTGATATGGTCATGATGATAGACTTCCAATCCATCTGACCCACCTGCCAAAAGCAAAGCAGCGAATATTTTCTTGGCAGGCCTTTGTAATAGGAAATTTAGGCATAGTCTGATGTGTGTCTTAGATTTCATGAAGGCAGATTTCAAAGGATTCAGAGGAAATATAGGTAGGATCCCATGGATTAAAATGCTTCATGGGAAGTCAGCCCATGAGGAAAGGAAGATGCTCACAGTGAACCCCTGGCACAAAGAGAACCAATTGCAATGAGGAGGGGAAAATGAGGTTTGTCTGAAGAGATCGATATGAATTCACAGGGAGTTCACCAACTAATTTAGATTTTAAAAAGAAATACATAGAATATGGAAGCAAAGCCAGGTAACAAAAGGTGAATGTGAATATAAAAATAGTGTCTAAAATGCTCAAGCTCGGAATGAACTAAGCCTGGTGAAGACAGCTAAGGACAACAAAAAAGATTTTTAAAAAATGCTACATTGGGAGAACAAGGGAGATCCAAGAAAAGGATAGGACCTATTCTTGTGGTGGGTGGAATGATGATAATAGACAGGAGTGAAGGCAGAACTATTTGATTTTTACTATTTTCTCTGAAAAGGAAAATGGTATTTGTATTGGATATAACACAATAAAAATGACTAATAGGAAGCTGATACCCAAGTTTAGTAAGGAGATAGTAAATTTAAGTCACCTGGTCTAGATGAACTACCTACTTGGGTACTGAAAGAGATGTTGCATATGATTGCTGAGTTTTTGTGAGTGATATTTGAAAAAAACATGTATTTCAAGAATAGAGGAATTCAAATGTTTTCCTGATTTTCCTTTTTAAAATTGTAATTTAATTTTTTTAACTAGCAAAAATTTATTTTCTCTCTCTTTCACTTCTTATCCCTTCCCCTCATCACCCAATGGAAAAAAGAAGACAAAACCCTTGTAACAAATATACGTAGTTAAGCCAAGCAAATTTCTGTAGCATACATGTCCCCAAACATATCTTATTTTGCACCCTGAGTCCATCACCTGTCTGTCAGGTGGCAAGCAGGTCCTCTCATTGTTGGTCACTGTGTTGATTAGCACTCTTAAGTCTTTCAAAGTTGTCTTTACAATGTCGTTATAATTTGGTCTCCTGGTTCTGCCTCACTTCACTGTGCAACAATTCATACAAATCTTCCCAGGTTCCTCTAAAACTGCCTCTTTTTAATATTTCTTACAAGACAATATGTAATAGTAATTAAGGTGGGACTTTTTGCTGTCGACCTTTAATGATTATATTGACAGGATATATAAGCTCACAGGTTAGTGTTCTCTCTCAGAGCTCTGAGCCATAGCGGGAGTGGCATGTGACTCTGGGCCAGCTGTTATAATGAGCTCCCCAGCTGTACACCCAGATGTTGATAACTATGAATTGTATTTGGTCTGTAATTCAGGGTGCTGGTTTTTTCCCCTGACCTAAGTAAATGATATTTGTATGCTGGATTAAAGTCAGATTGTTAACCCCTTAACATTGCTTTTCTTAGTAAAGCAGATCAAAAGGACCTGGGTTTGCAGCATTCTGTGAGCTGGTTGTTGTTGGTTTTACACCCTCATAGCAGCTGCTAGCCGGATTGTTGATACACAATAGTATTCTATTACATTCATATACCATAACTCATGGGTACCATTTTAGTTTCTAGTTCCTCATCACTACAAAAAGAGCTGCTATAAATACTTTTGTACATATGGATCCTTTTCTTCTTCTTGTGATCTCTCTGGGGTATAATCCTAGTATTGGAAACACTGGTATGCATAGTTTAGTAAAATCTGGGGCACAGTTCCAGATTGTTTTATAGAATAACTGGGTCAATACATAGCTCCATCACTGGTACATTAACATATCATTTTTCTGCATCCTTTCTAAGTCTTTCCACTTTCAGGGAAGAGTATAGTACCTATAAATCATAGGCTGGCCACCTGATTTGAAACCTGACTTAAATTCCTAAGAAAATGATAAAAATATAATTAAAGAAATTATTATTGAGGCTCAAGAAAAGGAATCAGTAATCACAAAAAAAATTAGTATAAAGAATAGGTTTCTCTGGATGAAGAATTCAGAGAAACATGGGGAGACTTATATGAACTGAGGCCAAGCAAAGTAAGTAAATCCAAGAAAGCAATACATATATTAAAACAATATAAATGGAAAGATTGATAAGGTAAAAACAAAGACTATGGAATTAAAATAACAACACTTGACTCCAGAGAAAAGATAAGGAAAGTGAACTTTTCTTTCTTCACTGGAGAGGTGGGGAACTGTGAGTGTAAAGATGCAAATATTGTCAGATGTTATTAATGTGTTGGCTTTTTTTGCTTGTCTGTTTTTTTTAAACTTTAATTTAAAAACATACTTATGCAAACAAAAATATTTATAGTAGTTCTTTTTGTAACAGCAGAGAACTAGAAATTAAAGTGGTATATGAATTATGGCATGGGAATGTAATGGAATATTACTGTCCTATAATAAGGAAAGAGTTGGTGGTTTGGGGACAGAAATGAATGTGATACAAAAGTAAAGTCATCAATAAAAAAGAAAGAAATGGAAAAAAAACCAGATCATGCTAGACTAACTTCACTTCCTTGTTTGATAGAATTACTAAATTGGCAGATGGGGGGGACTATTATGCATACAGTCTACCTAGAGTTTTGTTGAAGTATTTGATAAAGTATCTCATACTGCTCTGGGGGCAGAGAGGGAAATGTGGGCTAGATGATAGTACAATTAGATGGCTTTGGAACTGGCAAGATAGATGGTCAGAACATTTATTAATTACCCACTATGTGGTAGGCACTGTGCTAAGTGCCAGGGATACAAATACAAGCAAGCAGTATACCCTCTACCCTCAAGGAACTAACATTCTAATGGAAGAAAGCAACACATTAAGGGGAGAGACACATACATCTTCATGGAGCAGTCTGGAAGTGGCATGGATGCTTAGGAACTGGCAAAGTAAGGCAGAAATTGACCTATCAGAGCAAGGGCCCCAGGGGCAGAATCAGTGGTGAGATTCAGCTGGTTAGCTACTGGTTTGGTAGAACTGGTACGTAATTTTAGGTTGAGTTCTGTGAACTGGTTGTTAGCAGGGGCAGTGCCTCGGCTTGGTTCGTGGATAACCGGTTGTTAATTCATTTGAATCCAACCACTGGGCAGAATCCAAATTATTGGTGGAGTGGGGGTGGGGGGAAATGGAAGTGACCATCCCAGTAGATGTGGTCCAGGGAACAAGTGAATGAATGACCTCAAAAAGTAGTCTTCAGTGGTTCAATACGTCAGCAAGGCAAGAGATGTCCCTTGGAGTCCTGTGGGGATATGCCTGGTCCTGAACATTAACAGGTATGCTCATCAAATGTGCAGACGACACAATTCTGGGAGGGATAATTAATGCACTGGATGACAAAGTCAGGGTCCAAAAAGATCTTGACAGGCTAGAGCATAAGGCTGAATCCAATAAAATGAAATTTAATACAGATAAGTAGTAAAGTCTCACACTTGGTTTTTAAAAATCAACTTCATAAGTACAGATGGAGGAGGTATAGTTAGAAAGCATTTGGCCTGAAAAGTGATTTGGGAGTTTTAGTGAACTATCCATCTGTCAACAAGCATTTAATAAGCACTTACTTTGTGTCTGGCACCATGTTAAGTGATGGGCCTACAAATATAAGTAGAAAGCACTCATGGGTCAACATTCTAACGGGAGAAGACATCACATGAAAATTAAATGAAAGAGGAGGGAAGGAAAGGTACTTGGTGTAAGGTCGTGGTAGAGGACGTGGTAGACAAACACCTTTACTTTCCTCTTGGGCTTCTTCCAGGTGTAAACAGATGACTATCCCATTGCTCTCTGTCCTCTTTACACCACGCGTGGTGCATTGTGTTGAATTCTGGGCACTATGTTTTGTTTCCCCTCTTTCAGTTATCTCTAATTTATCCTGAATATATCTTGCTTAAGCAGAGTTGTTTTCATATTGTCTCTCTCCTTAAAATATGAGCTCCTTGAGTACTGGGACTAGGGTTCTTGTTTTTGTCTTTCTTTATAGTCTCAGCCCTTAGCACAACAACCTCACACCTAAATAGGTACTTAATAAATGTTTGTTGACTGACCAGGTGATAATCTGGACATAATCTTGTCCTTTGGCCAAGACCGGCAGCAAGCAGGGTGGTAAAGAGCCTCAAGTTCATGACATAGGAGGACTGGATAAAGAACTGGGGATCATAGCTGTCATCAACTATGTGAAACGTTCTCACGTGGGTTAGAAAGATTTTGTCCTGGTCTCAGAGGACAGAATTAGGACTAATAGGTAGATTCTTCTTTTCTTTTTTAAAATTTTTTATTCATTTTAAATTTAAATACGATACAAAGGGAAAAAAGAACATTTCCATGTACACAGCAGAACATAACAGAGGATTCAATATAAAACAGTAAATTTCCATTTCAAACGGTTTATTTAAAAAAAAAACTGTGTAATAAATACCACACATTGTTTTCAAAGCTACCCAGCTTTTCTGTGCTTCCTTCTAAGTTTTCTTTGGTTCTCTGTGGTGCACTTTTTATTTTATTTTTTTCTCTTTCTCTCCTCACTTCACCCTAGAGAAGGCTACAATTAAAAGCAAATATATACATACATATCTATAAATATACCCGACACATATACATACACATACATGTACACACATAAATATGTGTAAGACAATACCATGCCTGTTTCTATTTGTCAGTTCTTTCTCTGGAAGTGTATCTTCCTAGTATCTTCCTTCATAGGTCCAAGCCTTTCCATGTCTTTCTAAATCCACCAGCTCATCATTTCTTATATTACAGTAGTATTCCATCACAATCATATACCACAATTTGTTTAGCCATTTCCCAATTGAAGGGCATCTATCATTTTAGCCAATCTGATAAGTGTGAGATGATATCTCAAAATTGTTTTAATTTGCATTTCCCTATTCAATAATGATTTAGAGCATTTTTCATATGATTATATGTAGTTTTGATTTCTGCATCAAAGAACTGCCTATTTATATCCTCTGAGCATTTATCAGTTGGGACATGACTCATATTCTTAGAAGTTTGACAAAGTTCTTTATATATTTGAGAAATGAGACCTTTATCTGAGAGATTGTCTATGAAAGTTTCCCCCAATTTCCTACTTTGTCTCTAATTTTGGCTACATTGATTTTATTTATACAAGAACTTTTTCATATAATCAAAATTATGCATTTTACACCTCAACAATTATCTCTCTATTTTGTTTCTTCATATATTATTGTTCTCTCCATGAGCCTCATGTGTTCCATGTTCTTCTAATTTTCTAGAAGGGTCAAAGAGACAATTTTAAACTTGTTATCAGGACAAATCTAAAAACCAGTTATTCCAAAGGGAAATGGGCTGTCTCTGAGAGGAGAGAAGCAGGATGACCATTTGTTGATCTGTTGGGGATGTCATAGCAGGGACTCTGTTGGGTATGAGATCCCATCCAAATGAGATACTGTGATCCTATGATCTGGAGGAGCTGGGAAAGAAAGAGCAGCTGAGGCTGCAGGGAAATGCAGCTGCCTCCAATTTCCCAGGCCTATTTCAGGGTATCTGGAATTAGCCTTGTGCTGGTATTGTTTGTGGAGTGGTTGGAACCTGGCCAGGTGTGGTGAAGGAAGGGGCAGGAGCAAAGAATTGGAATCTATGGAGAGTATGATGAGTGCTTTGAGGGAGGAAGGAATTGCACTCCAGAAGGTTCAGAGTGTGTATGGGACAGAGTGCTGGGATGACTGAGCAATTTTTCAGAGTGTGCCAAGTTAGCTCCATGATGATGCTTTGGAGAATTTGGAAGTAAGGATTGAGGGACCATGGAAGAAGTGTGAGCATTTGATTCATGAATGAATACAGAAGAGGGAGAGAATAAAGGATCGAGTACCAGGCAAGTGGGCAGTGGGTGAGCTGTATGTATGTGGACCTGCCCCACTCCCCTCAAGAAACTGAATGTGGACAGAAAGTCAATCGGTGTCCTAGTACTCTACCTCCCTCCCCAACCCCAAGAATACCAACGAAAGGAGTAGTGTTAGGAGGCTGTTAATCAGATTTTGTCCTAGTCAATTTATGTGAATCATGAATTTCTGAGTGCCTCTTAATTCCTTTTAAGAAATAGATTAGCCGCCCAAGGGGCATGTGCGACAGTTTCACAACAATCCCATCGATTGTCCCCAGAATCTCCCTGGGAGAAGGAGGAAGGGGAAAAGATCCTGATTTCCTGTTACACATTTTGATAGTCCTTTGTGGTAACATAAGAACCGTTTAGATACATAATCTCATTTGATCACACCATAATCAACTACATTCACAGCTAGTCCTCAATATATTCCAAGAAGAGTATGTTGATCTTACAGTGAAGTCACCAGAGTTGTCCCCTGATCTTACATCATTTCTTGCTTGCATTTTCCTAAAGATATAACCCTCATCCAGATGTCTTCCTCCTACATAATGTGGTAGGTTTCCTTCTTCATGCTGATTTCATTTCATTTCATTCATTTCTTTATTAATTTATCAGAAAACACTTACTGAGCACATCCTGTGTGCAAGGTACTGTACTAGGTTGTAAAGGAGAGAAATGTATATAAGATAGAGCCCATGATCTCATGGAACTCACAGTCTAGTTCATGTCAAATAGTTCTCTTTTATTTTTTCTTTTTAAAAATGCTGCTGATACTATGATTTTTTTACATCATTCTTATATCCAATGGTGTGCTGGTAAGTGTTTTACAATCAGCTCTCCAAGAAAGAAAAATGTACACATGAAACATTTAAGTTTAATCTGAGTCATTAAGATTTTCTTCATCACTTTCTTAAATCTAGACAATCAACAAAACACTAAGTCAAGCCCCCACTTGCAGCATTTACTGATTTCTGGGGTATAAATGATCATGCTGAAAATTTAACAATCAGTTCTCACTATTTGTTTTGAGCTGGTTCCAGCACACCCCTGCTTATATCCCAATGATTCGTCCCACTCTGATATAACATCCTTCTTTGTGGTAACATAAGCATGCTTTAGATTTTCAGTTGTTTTTCGTTCATGTCCAACTCTTTGTGACCCCATTTGGAGTTTTCTTGGCAAAGATATTGGAGTGGTTTGCCATTTCCTTCTCCAGCTTATTTTACAGATGAGGAAACTGAGGCAAACAGGGTTTAGTGACTTGCCCAGGTCACACAGCTAGTAAATGTCTGAGGTTGGATTTGAACTCAGAAAGACAAGTCTTCCTGACTCCAGACTCAGTACTCTCTCCCCTGTGCCACCTACTTGTCCCTATGCTTTAGATACATAATTTCAAACAAATAATCACAGTTAAGCAAAAACGAATCAACACATTGGCACATCTGGAAATCCATACTTCGTTCAGCATCTCTGGTCTAGCGCTACTCTGCCAAACACTATTATTTAAGCTAGACCAGTCATCCTCTGAAGTCATGGTTTTTCACTATATTGATGAGAGTTCTTTGATCCTGAAGTCTTTCAGAAATGTTTCCCTTTATGTGTGGTCATGGTGTAAATTGTTTTCCCATTTCTGCTACTTTTGCTTTATATTGGTTCATACAATCCTTCGCAAGTTGCTCTAAAATCTTTGTATTTATCATTTCTTATGGCGTGATATTACGTTGTAGTAATGTACCATAATGTGTTCTGCCAATCTTCAATCAATAGGCACACATTCTCCTTTCAGTTCTTTGCCACTACAAGTCATGAGGCATGGTTCTCCACACCTTATCTGATTAATCTGTTTCTCACTGTTGCTACTAGGATGACAAATTAGAAAATTGTCCTTCTTGCTGCTATCTCACATCATTAGAGCTCTTGACCTAGCTTCCTACTACAACTGGGAATATTAAAGCCTTCTGACACGATCCCTCCACTCTCCTTGCATCATAACCTCTTTCTCCTTCTTTTCATACCCAGAAAAAGAGAATAGATTACTTCTCCCAAAGGCCAATCTCTTGGTCTGATTCCATTCTACCTCCTGTAGGACCCTTGTTTCAAGTGCCATCATCATCACCATCATCATCATCATCACCACAACCACCATCATCATCACCGTCATCATCATCATCATCATCATCTCTCTATCTCTGTCTGTCTTGTTCTCTCTCTCTATGTCTATCTCTCTCTGCCTCTGTCTCTTTCTGTCTCTTTCTCTGCTCTTTCCCTCCTTCTCTCCCCCTCCTCATATTTTCAGTCTCTCCATTGGCACTGGCTGCTTCCCATCTGCCTATAAACATGCTCAGTTCTAAAAAAAAATTCTTCCCTTAGGACCTTGGAAGCATGGAAATATTATAAACTAACACTTGGGGCGGGGTTATGATTTAAGAGTCCTCTGAGAAGAAGCTAAGGACAAGAAAGATTAGACACTAGGGATACCAGGAAGGGGGAGAAGGGCCTGAAAAGAAGAGTGGGCGGCTACAAAATACAAAGTTTGCTTCCTTCAAAACTGGCCAAGACAAATGGGAAGGTGGGCTAGTTAGGCACAGGGCAGGCCGAGAGTGGATGCTAAGATCTGGCCGCTGTGACAAGCTGCCATACTTTTGCTACATTCATTTCCCCACACTATGAATTCTTTCTAGCTAGCCATTCCCTTTCTGGCTGCTGCCCTTCACCTCCCCTTCCATCCATCCAGGCCAATCTAGTATTCATTTAATTAATGCCTCTTAATCATTTCCACTCAAAGAGTTCCCTATTCTACTCTCTAAATGCAGGATTTGAAGACCTGAACTACAAAGTGCCTTTAAAAAAATCACCTACAATGAGATCCAGGGCCGCATTAAGGCAAATGCTTAATCTTAGGGTACGCCTGAAACCACAACCAACTCTGCAATTCCTGTTTGGGTCTTCCTCATAATAACGCATTATAACAAGTTACCTGCCTCCTCTCATAGAAAAGTTTGGCCAAATCCTTGATTGTAGTTCAGCCAAGATTATGCTGTGACTTTTAAGGGCAAAAGAGCTGGCAGAATGACACAGAACATGATCCAGGATGGATGCTACCTGGGAGCAGATCTGACCAGTAGCACAAAATGTCTAACACAAACAAGCCAAAGAATCCTCTCCCTTCTGGAATTTTCAGAATTTATAAGCAAACTTCCCATTTTGCAGATGGGAAAACTGCGGACGGATGGGGAGACTGAATGGTTTGCTCTAGGAAAGGTATTCTTAACCTTCTTTTGTGTCCTAGACCTCTTTAGTGTCTCGTAAAACCTATGAACTCCTTCTCTGAGTAAGGTTTTTAAATGCATAAAACACAAGGATTAAGAAAGAAAGCAATTATATTGAATTACAGAGGCAGCTAGGTGGCATAATTGATAGAGTGCTGGATCTAAAGCCAGGAAGATCTGAATTCAAACCCTGCCTCAGATACTTACAGGCTAGGCAACCCTGAGCAAGTTACTTTCAGCCTCATCTCTTATTATCTTCATCTTATTATCTTTGACTCTTTCAGCCTCAGTTTTGCTGCCTGTCAAATGGGAATTATAATAGCACCTGTCTTCCTGGATTGTTGTTAGGAACAAAGGACATAACATTTTGTAAAGTGCTTTGCAAACCTTAACGTGTTGTATAAATACCAACTGTTATTACTAGAGTTATCGAAATATTTTTCAAGACCCAATTTTATGGATTCTAGATTCAGAATCCCTGCTGTAGTCTATGCAGGCTGTTCATTCATTCATCTATCTGTTCATTCAACAAGGATTCATTGAGCCTCTATGCCATACAAAGGGCAGCTAGATGGTGCAGTGGATAGAGCACTGGGCCTGGAGTCAGGAAGGCTCATCTTCTGGCCGCAGACACTTACAAGGCTGTGTGACCTCAAGCAAGTCACTTAACCCTGTTTGCCTCAGTTTCTTCATCTATAAAAATGAGCTGGAAAAGGAAATGGCAAACCACTCCAATATCTTTGCCAAGAAAACCCTGAATGGTGTCACGAAGAGTCAGACATGACTGAAAAATGACAGAGCCCCTGTGGAAACATAGGCTTCTAGGATCATAGATTTGAGCTAGAAGGGAACTCAGAGACCATTTGGTCCAATCCCCTGCTTTTACAGATGAAGAAACCGAGGTCCAAGAAAGTTAAGTGACTTGTTCAAGGTCACACTAGTGGCAAATATCAGAAGTAAGATTTGTACACAGACCTTTGACTGCAGAGCCCGTTTAACTACGCCATCTTTCTTCCCCATAGAGCTTACAGTCTAGGAGAGGGAAAAGACTTTTCAGCAGGAAATTAAGAGAAGCAGGCTGATGTAGGATAGCAGGATAAGCCCTGTACTAGGAGTCACAAGATCTGGGTTCTGGTCTTGATCCTGCCATCAATGACCTCTGTTTCCTTGGACAAATCATTTACTCTCTCTCTCTGGGCACCAGTTTTCCCTCTATGGGGTTGGATTAAATGATTTTCAAGGTCTTTTCCAGCTTAGATCTTCTATCATTCTAGGTCCATATCTCCAGTAATCTATCCTGCACTCAAACTCTGGAACAATACTTGTCACTATAACCCATTCAAATGGATAGGAGTTTATTTTTGACCTCGGAGAAATGGGAAGTGGGATTGGAGTCCAGATTTCACCAAGTAGGTGCTTCATCAATTCCTTCATCATTCATTCAACAAGCATTTATTAAGCAATTACCACATGCTAGGCATCATGCTAGGCACCATGCTAGGCACAAAGGATACTGAACTGAGCCCGCCAGTCTCCCAATACCATCAACAAAACAAAACAATTTTCTGCTCTAAAGGGACTTGCTTTTTACTTGGAGAAAATGAAGTATGATTAGAGATGCTGAATCTAAATGGAGGTGACACTCTTCTGGGAAATCTTTCAACTCTTTCTTACACCCACCTCCCAGGTAAAGGCCCTCATCACCTCGCACCTGAACTAGAGCAATTGGTTGCTGATTGGTCCCCTTGTCTCAAAGCTCTGCCCACTCCAGTCTATCTTCCACTCGGTTGCCAAATTGATCTTCCTAAAGCCAAGTCTCACCATGTCATTCCCCTCCCCCAGCCCCCACCACCCAATTAATAGCAACAATTTCCTGTTGCCTCCAGGATCAGTATAAAATCCTATGTTTGGCTTATAAAGCCCTTCAGAGCATGGCCCCTCCTGCCTTTCCATTCTTCTTACTCTTTACTTTGGAGTTTCAATCCAGTGACACTGACTTCCTTGCTATTCTTCCATCTCCTAACTCAGCAGTTAGGCTCTTGCCCATTCCTGGATCTATCTGTCTGTCTGTCTCTGTCTCTGTCTTTGTCTCTCGCTCTCCTTTCCCAGTCTCCCATAATGCTAGTGCCTTCTATGGCTGTTTTCATGTTGTGTCTCCCATTAGATTGTAGGATCTCTGAGAACTGACGCTGTCGTTTATCTTTCTTGTATCATCAGTGCTTAGCATGGTCTTGATCCATAGCAGGTGCTTAATAAATGCTATTTTACTGGCAGACTAACAAGCAGGCATCGGGAGCAGGGGAGGTGGGGAATGTGCCAGCTCCCTCTCCCATCAAGGTACTCCCACTCTTAGACCCACATTCACAAAATCCAGGAAATCCAGGAAAATCCCTCTAGACTCTCTAGGTCTAGGTCCACAGCATAAGATATCTAAAATTTTTCCAAGCATCCCTGAAACAACATGACCTATTCCAGATAGATTTAAAAAATCTATCGGGTATATACACATATAAAGGACCCAAATATATCTGAGATAAGCCCCCCTTGGGGTAACATCACGTTTAGGGCTATTCAAAAGACCTTAGATTTAGAGCTGGAAGGTACCTTAGAGAGCATCATGTCCAGCTGTCTCATTTGATAAGTAAGGAAACAGGGTCGCAGGCTTCCATGACTTGCCTGTGTTCACACCTCTAGGAAGTGTCAGAGGCATAGTCTGAACCTAAGTCACACTGACTCCAAGTGTAGCACTCCATTCAGTAAACCAAGCTGCCCAAAGTTATCGTTGCACCTAAGGGGAGGGTTGGGTCCCCAGAAAGGGGGATCCAACTACTCTCAGGATACTAGAGATAAGCTTGTGGGGTTATGTTGTTAACTCCTGAGCTTTCATCAGTATGTTTCCCATTAATGGTCATCCAGTAGACTTAAATGGATTTTAGCAAAGGCTTTAACTAAAATGTTATCTTTGCTACAATGGTAGACCCAAGATGATGTAGTAAGACAGTTGGCGTAGAACATTTCCCACCCCCCACCCCAAGCCCTGGAGTACCTTTGCACAAATACATGCTGGGTCTATGGGAAGAGTAGGCTCAAACTTAGAAGACAATCATAAGGCAGCACACATGTGCACACATGTGTGCAATGGAATAACTCTTAAGTCCTGACACTTCATGGCCTGGAAGTCTTTTTTTCCCTTTTTTTTCATAATGCTCATGGCATTTCTACATGGCTAAAGCATCCCAGACTGGATAGGCTCGTAAGATCTACTCTTTTCTTAAGTACATATAACTCTTACTTCTCTCTACAATGTGAGGTTCATACTCCTTGAAGCTGCCTCCTTCCTTAGGTGACTATCTCTCCAAATCTGTCTGTTCTTGGTATGTTTATCTTTTCCTGCCATCTCTCTGATGACATGATCTGTGAAGGTAGGTGGATTGTTTCTCCTGCCCCAACCCCACTCTAGGCTCACTGTCCCCTCCCCATTGCCGCTAGTGTAAATGTAAGCATGTGTCTCTAAGAAGAGATCTGAATCTGGAATCTTTCCCCAATAGACTGGATCTAATTTCCAAACCGATGAACTCTGAAATGAATATTTTCTGCCTCTAGACTAAGAACCTCTGAAATTCCTCTAGTTATTTAAAGCACCTAAAGGTGTGGTATAGTTAACCAATAATTCTGCTGGCCATTGTGGAGGCACCTTTTCCTCTTTCTTATGCCCTCATCCCTTCCCCCAGCCCCAGGCTACCAGGAACCTATCCAGGCTGCTTGATTCTTCTCATGACTCGGATAAGATGGGAGCCACATGCTCTATTCCTTCTGGTGAAATGGCCAACCACAAGGTCTCACCAACTGCCCTGCCTCTGCCTCTTCAGGTTCTCCAGATCTTACTGTCTTCTTGCAGCTGAACTTGCTATTATGTGTTGTCTCTCAAAATTAGTGTCAGCTCCCTGAGATTAGGATTGTCTTACTTTTACTATTTATATACCCAGGTTTAGCATAGTACTTACCATACAGTAAACATCTTGTTTATATACTACAACCAAATTGTATGATTGCTTTGTTTTGGTGTTATGGAAAATTCTTTAATACCTACTTCTTTGTTAATTGATTGTTAATTCAATTGAGGTGTCTAAGCCTTCTGGGCCAGCTAGGTGTTGCAATGGTAAAACCTTAGGCCTGGAATCAGGAAGACTTCAGTTCAAATTGTGTCTTAGACATTTACTAGTTATGTGAACCTGGACAAATCACTTAAGCTTTTTTGCCTCAGTTTTCTCATCTGTAAAAATGGGCTGGAGAAGAAAATGGCAAACTACTTTAGTATCTTTTCCAAGGAAACCCAAAATGGGGTCACAAAGAGTTGGACAAGATTGAACAACAACTAAAAAGCCTTCTGTGATTACATTAATTGAAGTAGGGGGTAGATACCTCCCCAAACCCTTTTATACTGTATATGTTATTTCCTCCAATGGAATCCAAGGCCTTGAAGACAGGTACTTTTTCTTCCTTCTTTCCTTTCTTTCTTTCTCTTTTCTTCTTCCTTCCTCCCTCCCTCCTTCTCTCTCTCTCTCTCATTCCTTCCTTCCTTCCTTTTTATCACTGTATATTAAAGCCTACTTATTGATAGATCAGCTGAAATCATTTGCCCAGAGTCATGATTAGAAAATGGCAAAATCTAAAAGCAATTCAGGTTTTCTGGCACCAAGTCCAGTGCTTCAGGGACAAGAAGTCCAGGGTTTAAATCCTGCTCTGACACTTGAGAGCTATGTGACTATGAGAAAGTTACTTAACTTCTTTGAGCCTCAGTTTTCTCATCTGTGAAATGGAGATCACAATGTCTGTAGGACCTACATTACAGGGGTATTGTGAAGATCAAATTAGATGATATATGTGAACTTAAAACCATATAAATGCCAGCTATTGTTGTCTTTACTATACGAATACTGAAATATAATATTTACCCACATTTTGCCCCCATTTGGAAGCTGTGTTGGTGGTATTTATAGAGCTATGAACTGTTTTTCGAGCATTCCAACAAGGTATTGGGAAAGGTTGTTGGCAGCAGGAGGAAGAAGGGAGAAAGAGGGAGTAGATATGACTCCATATTGCCTGACTCATGGTTGACTCATGGCCATTAATTGTCGATGTAAAAAGACACTTTTTTTTTTTTTACAGTAAAGTGGGTTTCTGTGTGTGTTTGAATGAAAAGCACGCACTCAATACCCTATTGTGAAAAATGTCAATCTTTACTGAAGTCAGTGCCTAACTGAAAACGGCAAAGTAATATTGCAAATGCTCAGTAGAAATACATTTGAGAATTTGGAGCTTAAATTGATTTTATTTGGATGGAGGTGGGGGATGAAAAGTTACTTCATTCCCATTTCAAGATGGGGGTGGATGCTGAGATGGGGGTGGATGTTTCATAGGGGAAGAAAGGGGGCAGGGTACATACAATGGCTATTGTCTGTGTCATATAAATGGCCCCTGTAGGTTTGGGACAAGTCATACTTTTTTCCATTGCATATAGCAAGCACACGGCTGGCATATAGTCATTGTCCAATGTCACAGCATCTCAGTTCTCAGAACATCACCAGTTCCTTCCACCAAGCCTCATATAGCCCTTTACTATCCTTGTTGGCTTCTCCTGTTAACTCTCCAGTTTATCAATATCCTTCCTAAGGGGCCATCTCCAGTCATCCTGATTTATATCTTGCCGCTAGACCCAGATGGCTCTGGAGGAGAAAGTGAGGCTGGTGACTTTGTACAGTTCTCCCTCACTTAAATCCAATTCACTTGCAAGTTGTGGCATTACGCTCCTGATGCCATAGCACGCTTTGTGGATGAAGGACAGATAACAACAGTCCTTCCTACAATGTGACACCCAGAACTGGCCATGTTATTCTAGATGGTCTGACCAGGGCAGCGTGAACATAGCAGACCTATCACTCCTCTAGTCTTAAACACTACATCTCTTTTAATGCAGCCTAAGATCTCATTAGCATTTTTGGCTACCAGGGAGCATTGTTGACTCATCCTGATAAATGCGTCGTCAGGTGGGGCACTGACTGGACGCAATATGCAGGGTGGTTACGTGAACGAACACACCAATTTCTGCCTCTCACTGGTATTGGCTTGTTTCGTTGTTAAGGCTTTCTTTTCCATGTTCACAAGCAGTCTGGGGTATACATATCTCAGAAATTACTAATGTGGAAGAAAGTTTCCCTCCAATCAACTTGTCCTTCCACTCATCCTAAACTGAGGAAAATCTTTCTTCTTTCTCTTTCTTAATAGCAAACCCTGCTGCCCATAGACTTGGACATAGATTCTTGCAAATGGCCATACATGTTAATGAAAACTTTAAGTAACAGAAAAACAAAAGTAGGCATTTAAAGAACAGGTTTCTGCTTGTAGAACTTGAAGGTGGCAGCTGAGAGAGCCGAACCTCTTTCTCCCCACTCTGCCCATATTTCTCGAAGGGGGAATGGAAAATGAGCTAGATAGGTAAAGGGGAGATGGTTTTTTGTTTTTTCGTTTATTTGTTTTTCAGGACAGTGCTCCAGGGAAGCAGGGAGAAAACGGGCTCTGGGGGTTGGATTCTGGACATCAGCCCTAGTCTGCTCTCTGTTTTACTCTCGACTGCTCCCCACCTTCACCCACGCTCTGCCTGACCAGAAGTCGGGCCTGCTTTCCGTTGCCAAGGTAGCACTTAATTTACCACTTTCCCGCCTGCTGAACAGAAGCTGCGTCGGGAACCTTGGAGTTCACAGCCCTTCTCTTTTGTCTTTCTGTGGGGCTTTTCTGAGTTTTACTTGTGTGTCTTCTCAGAAGGAATTTCATTCCCTAGATAAAAATCCCCTGGGAATTCTAGATAAAATGCATGTGTGCCTGTTTTCAGAGACTGAGGAAGACAGCTAGTAGCAGGAGAACAAAGAGGAGAGTTCATGTAGAGCAAAACCATTGGGTAAACCATCAAATGGAGAGCCACACCTGCGGGTGTCTATCTGTGCTTCCCTGTGACTATTGCCCACTAAGAGCCACACCATCAGCCAGGCCATCATCCTGCCTTTGCAAGTAAACTACTCCTTGTCCCTTGGCTCAAAGTGTTCCTGCTTCCAGGCCTTTGCTCACACAATTTCTCTGGCCTGTAATTCCTTTCCTCTTGTTCTCCATTTTTTTTTTCAAGTCAAAACAAAAATCTTCAAAGCCTAGCTCCAGTTGTACCTTCCTTGGGAAGTATCTTTGGCTGCCCCACTCCCTACTCCCTGCCAAGGTGATTTCTCTGCTCTGAACCTTGGAAAGATTATTTTTTTTGCCATTTATTTAACATATTCTGCCCTATGCAATTAGTTACAATCTTCTAATTTAGCTAACAGTATGAGATAGTGGAGAGCACACTGAGAGTCAGAAGGCAGGTTTGAGGCCCTGTTCTGACACTTAGTTGGGCTGTGGGCTGGGATGCGAGTGAATTTGAATTAACCCTCACATTCTCACAACGCCAGCCAAGGCTGTTGTGAGTCATTCTGGAGTAGATCTGGAGCAGTTAGAGTTAGCGCTGACCCTGGGCTCATGCACCTGAGACCAGAGGTATTGTGAGGCACAAATGAGATAATGAATGTAAATCACTTTGCAAAACTTAAAGTGATACAAAAATGTTGTTGTTATCCTATAATCACCAGGGGCAGCTAGGAGGTGCAGGAGATAGAGCACCCTGGAGTCAGGAGGACCTGAGTTCAAATCCAGCCTCAGACACTTACTAGCTGTGAGACCCCGGGCAAGTCACTTAACCTCACTTGCCTCAGTTACCTCATCTGTCAAATGAGCTGGAGAAGGAAATGTCCAACCACTCTATTATTTTTGCCAAGAAAACCCCAAATGGGGTCAAAAAGAGTTGGACACAACTGAAACAACAAAGGCCTCCAGTCTGGTGGTGACTTCATGTACTATCTTCTACAACACTAATACTAAACTCAAACAATTATTATAGAGCAGTATAGGAGTGTGCCAGTAAATGTTTAACAGCCAGGTTCCGAGGGGTGGGGGTAGGAAATGGATGCAAATACTCTTAAATTTATTTACACTTTCTTAAGTCTAGACAATGAACAAAACAATAAACCAAATCCTAATTTGTGGTCATTGCTGATTTCTGAGGTGCAAATGAGCATACCAAAATTTTAACAATCTTACAAGCCCCTGCTTCAGACCCCTGGGGCCTTTTCAGTAAAGAATATATAAAGGTTGCTTTATCTGATTCTCTCTCTCTCTCAGTCTCTCTCTCTCTCTCTCTCTCTCTCTCTCTCTCTCTCTCTCTCTCATACTTTTACCCTGAGGTTGCTGAATATGGTTTTATTAAAGAAATTGCATATCTTAACCCTCAGGCTGGTTAAGTGGCCCCTTGTATAAGATGTGGAATAGGATGACTATGTCTGACCTTGGGCAAACCTTTCTGAGCCACATTCTCTTTATCTGTAAACTAGGATTAAAGCATCACATAAATGGGAGCCATTGCTGTTTTTCTGTGTATGTGTCCTGTCTACAGAACTAGACTCCATGCTTCTTGAGGGCAAGTACTCCCTCTTATGTTTCTTCATATGCTTCATAAAATCTAGTATAGTGCTGAAGACATATAGACATTTAATAGATATTTGCTTAGCACAGTGATTGGCACATAGTAGGTGACCAACAAACACTGATTGATTAATGATGGTGATGGTGATAATGAGATAGAACATGCGCTGGGGCTGCAGGGGTGGGGAACCTGCAGCCTCGAGGCTGCATATGGCCTCCTAGGTCTTTGGGTGAGGCCTTTTGGCTAACTCCAAGTTTTACAGAAAAAATCATTTTATTAAGGGGATTTGCTCTATGATGTTTGGATTCAAAGGGCCATACTTGAGGACCTAGAGGGCTACATGTGGCATCAAGGCCTCAGGTTCCCCACCCCTGGCTGGGCTTTCATGTGATGAATTATAATAAAATGCCCTCAACCAGTCAATGGTCTTTTATTTACTGTCAATAGTGTGCTGATTCACAAAGACTTCCTTCCTTCCTTCCTTCCTTCCTTCTTTCAACATATCTCCATATTGGTCATGTTGTGAAAGAAGAATCAGAACAAAAGGGAAAAAAGAGAAAGAAAAAAAGAAAGGAAAAAATAGTATGCTTTGATCTGCATTCAGACTCCATAGTTCTTTCTCTGGACCATCATGAGTCTTTTAGAATTGTCTTAGATCATTGTATTGCTGAGAAGAGATAAGTATATCAAAGTTAGTCATTGCACAATGTTGCTGTTACTGTGTACAATATTCTCCTAATTCTGCTCCCCTCACTCAGCATCAGTTAATATGAGTCTTTCCAGGTTTTTCTGAAGTCTGCCTGCTCATCACTTCTTATAGCACAATAGTATTCCAATACATTCATATTCCGCAACTTGTTTAGGCATTCGTCAATTGATGGCATCCCCTCCATTTCCAGTTCTCAAAGACTGTTTTCTAAGGAGGCAAATGCTAATAATTAATAATGATATCTGAAACATAAGAGAGCTTTACAGTCTGAAACACTTTATATGAGTTATTTTACTTGAGTCCCACAACAACAGAGGAACAGGCCCAGAAAGCTTAACCAAGTGGGCTATCCAGTAAAGATGCCTCCCTTAGGGAAACAGCATGCGGACACCACAAGGAGAGAAAGGATATGTGAGCCTGTCATTGCCAGTTATAAGTCACCGTGGCCACATTTGTTCCCTGTGTTCTTCTCTACCACTGTACTCTAAGTTTCTCCCTGATACGGTGTATAGCTGGGGGAGAGTGTGTCCCAAGTTCATGGGGAGAATATATTATTATTCTTTTTATAATGCCATCTTAGTAAATGCCTTGCTTTAAGCTAATTGCATCCATTAACTTCCTTCCTCCCTCCCTCCCTTCCTTCCCTCCTTCCTTCCCTCCTTCCTTCCTTCCTTCCTTCCTTCCTTCCTTCCTTCCTTCCTTCCTTCCTTCCTTCCTTCCTTCCTTCCTTCCTTCCTTCCTTCCTTCCTTCCTTCCTCCCTCTCTCCCTCCCTTACTTCCTTCCTTCCTCCCTCTCTCCCTCCCTTACTTCCTTCCTTCCTTCCCTCCCTCTCTCCCTCCCTCCCTTCCTCCCTCCCTCTCTCCCTCCCTTTTTTCCTTCCTTCCTTCCTTCCCTCCCTCTCTCCCTCCCTCCCTCCCTCCCTCCCTTCCTTCCTTCCTTCCTTTCTTCCTTAAAGGCACAAGGGCCTATGAGGCATCATAAGCTATAGTTTTGAGAGTTTGGACCCACAGAGTAACTTAACTGTTGTAGCACCTGCCCTTTGGAGGCTCTAACCCATGAATGTGAGCTGGCATTGAATGTAAAACTGCAGAAGTTTTGTATGGAATACATTTGGGCACCCCAGGCATCTCAAGGGACCAACTGGACAGATTCTCCATTTGAGATCTCCATCTATAATACTATGGTTTTTGCAGGAATCCGTTAGAGAAAAATTAGGTTTTTTGTCTTGCGTTGTTTTAAAAGTGTAATTGTACACACAGCTTCCTAGTGTGTTTCCTTTACAAATCAGACCATTTGCTTTGAGATAACTTTCGCATGGTTGAATCCTTAAATATTACTCTCAATTATGAATATGGAAGCTGGATGAATAGTGTGGCTCTTATATTCCTAGAATAGTGGCACCTAGCCATTTACCCTAAATGCATTGTAGAAATTCATCCTTGTTAATTTTAAATTTTTTAAAAAATTTTACTTTTGAGCCTTATTGTGGCATAAGTCTGGACAGACTCCCCTATCCTGACAGTCTATGAAAAGTAAATAAATGTTCCAGGTGGGAATTATGAGTTATAATCTAAATCTAAGCTTAAGACTTTAGAACTATAAAGTAACAGAGTACCTTGAAATAGAGTTGATAGTCGCCTCCCTGGAGACTCAACCCACAGCCTTCAAGTGCAACCTGGGACTAGGAGTTGCTTTTAGCTCACAGAGAGGGCACTATATATGAACACATTGTCCCTCTCCATCCTGTCCTCCCTCTTTCCCTATCTACCCCCGTCCCCCATCATATAAGCTCAGGGGCTGTTGTACCTTTGGCTTTGTATCACCAGTGCTTGGCACATAGTAGGTGCTTGATAAATGATTGAAAATTCTAGAATATTTTTCAAATAATGTTTATTCAGTGTCCAGAAAAAGTCAATTACAAAGAGCTAGTATGACTTCATCTAGAACAGGACATGCCAGACTAACCTCATTTCCTTGGGGGACAGGGTTACTAGCCTAGAAGATCAGGGAGATGCTGGAGATACAGTCTACCTCAATTTTATTTTAATTTTCATAGTTTTACTGATGGCTTTCCTTTTTACATCACAGTCATCTCCCAACATTTAACACCATTTCCACCCTTACATTGTACTCTTCCTCATAACAAAGGAAAACAATTAAGCAATTGACCAATTGACCAAGAATTAAGCAGTTGACCAAGAAACACTTCAAACAGCACATGCCTCATTCCTCACTGTAGTACCTTGAACCTGTAGAGAGTTCCCCCTTTCAAAGAACCCCTCGAAACCTGGGGCAATAGCCCCAATAAGAGGAGTGGAGATTGTTGTTCAGTCATGTCTGACTCTCTGTGATCCCATTTGAGTTTTTCTTGGCAAAAAATACTAGAGTGGTTTGCTATTTTCTTCTCCGGCTCATTTTATAGATGAGGAAACTGAGGCAAACAGGATTAAGTGACTTGCCTACAGTCACACAGCTAGTAAATGTCTGAGGCTGGATTTGAACTCCAGGCCTGGGTCTACTATTGTGCCACCTAGCTGCCCTAGGAGTGGAGTCACTACATCACCTTTTTAGTTCCTGTAAGTTAGTTCAGGTAAGATAGAGGCTTTGAGAGTTGCTTGGTTGTTTTTTCAATCTGATAAAAATTGTTCCCTGAATATTCAAATCACCTTGAGGCACAAATCTCAAAGGCTAAGAGTTAATGAAAATGCAGAAAAGGGAGGGACCATGACTAGCACATCTTAAATCAGTAGGACACACATTTGAAAACAGCACTGGACTCTTTGGATTTAAGAGAGGGAAGGGACTTTGAAAATCATCTTGTCTTTTACATTTTACATATGAGGTAGGAGGTGAGGTTACTTTCCCAAGGTCACACAGCTAGTTAGTGGCAGAGTAAGGCCAGTCTTTTGACCTCAAGTCTGGGATTTTTTCCATGATACTGTGCTGCTCATCATGCTGGTCAGATGAAAACATATTTGTCAATTATAAAGTGTGATACAAACATCAGATATGAATAATTTTAAAAATTCTTACATAGTTATACAATTCTTATATAGTTCTTATTCTTATATAATATATATCTTATTTATGTATATATAATACTGTATAATTCTTATATAGTATCATAGGTATGGGGCAGTCAGGTGATTAGGCTAGAGCACTGGCCATGGAATCAGGAGGACCCAAGTTCAAATCAGACTCAGACATTTACTACCTGTATGACCTTGGGCAAGTCACTTAACCCAGTTTGCCTCAGTTTCCTCATCTGTAGAATGAACTAGAGATGGAAATGGCAAGCCACTCTATTATCTCTGCCAAGAAAACCCCAAATGGGGTCACAAAGTGTCAGATGTGACTGAAATAACTGAACAACAAATTATAGGCATGCATAGAACCAGGTGTCCTGGCACACCTTTGTGTTGGTAAGCAAAATGGGCTCCTTAGCACTTAGTTCAACAAGTGCCCTTGGAGAGTTTGGCTTTTGTTTTTGTTGAGTAATTCAGTGTATTTCCATTGAATCTTACTAAGTGCTAAGCCCCAGGCCCAAACCCCTATTAGGTGTAAAACCTATGTGGGTGTGAATTGGCAATTAAGGTGGGTCCCAAGGTGGGGCTAACTCCAGGGAGGGCCTAGTTTACATGTCTGGGACAGCAGAGGCTCTTAGACCACATGGGTTTAAGTCACCTCTTTGTGACGATTTTAGGTCACGTGGGTGAGTTGCATGTGTGACTTACCCCTGATGCTGACAAAGATATAAAAACCAGCGGTTGGCCTCCTCTTCCTGGGACCTCTTTGCGCAGCAGTGGTAGCTTGAGTGACTCTGGACCAGCCCTTGTTCTGAGCTCCTGGGCTGAACCTAGATGTTAGTAACTATGAATTGTATTGGGTGTGTCTGTTGATGTTTGTAATTTGTTCTGAAGTTCAGTGTGCTGGTCTCTTCCCCTGAACTAAGTGAATGATATTTGTATGCTGAATTAAAGCAAGCTTGTCAACTCCTTCACTTTGCTTTCCTTAGTTAAGCAGATCAAAATAACCTGTGCTTTCTGGGTGCTGGTTGTTGGTGGATCTTGCACCCCCACAGAAGCTGCTAGCCGGATTGTGGAAACAACCTTAGACTGAGAATTACCATTGGCTTTTCCTCCCTCCTCCCTCTGCCAGAAAACCTAAGAATAGTGTTTGGGGTTGATTTCTTACCTCCAGGAAGGTCAACACTGGAACTAATCAAGACCTCTGAGCAGAACCACAACTACGAATTACTGTGCCTAGGACAAGTACCAACCATTATAAATTAAGTCCAAAGGCAAGTGTACAAGGCATGACATCAGGTATGCTGGGGGGGGCGGGGTGAAGGGAGACTTTTGCCATGGAGAGGAGATGGACACCCCGACATGCTAGTATAACTGTTGCTGCAGAGGCCACTTGGGGGTTGGAGGATGAGACTGGAGAGGAGCTCATCACAGCCCACCATCTGGTAGTTTTCTGTTCTAACTAATTATTGTTGCTAATTAGGTAATGAGCTCAGCTGAGTCTACCCTGCTGAAGGACCACAAGTACTATTTGAACATTTTAAATTTGGAAGCCTGGGTTAAAGGTCTGGTCGCACCATCCTAGTTATGACTCTTCCTATGAGTATCTTTCCTATTTCTTTGGTATGAGAAGGGGAATTCAGACTTCCCTTATTCATTTGCTTCAGCAGGTCATTATTTTTAAAGGTGTTCCTTTTATTTAATATGAACACCCCCTTTGTGTACTTTAAAGTTATTTTCTTTTCTCCCTTCCTTTTCTTTTCTTATAATAGGGAGAGAATGGTCAAAAGACATGGGTCTGAAACTCAGCCTTGCTACTTAACTGCCTGTATGATTATTAGAAGTCACTTCATCCCTTGGGGTCTCAGTTTTCTTATCTGTAAAATGGGGGGTTGGACTAGATGAACTCTAAGGAACTTCGTAGCTCAGAATACTATAAGCCTTGGGTACAAGGACTTCAGCAAAAGCAAAGGCAAAAAAGGTGATAGAGAGTATGTCAGTCAGTCGGTCAACAAGCATTCATTAAGTACTTACTATGTGAGTAGAGGCAATAGATAATTACTGAAGTTTCTTGAACAAGAGAGTGACATGATCAGACTTTAAGAAGCTTAAGGAAGATTATTTTGGTAGCTTCATGGAACATGGATTGGAGAGGGGAGACCCTAGAAGCTGGGGGTCCAGTTAAGAGACTTGCAATAGATGAGGTCAAGAAATGATGAGAGACTGATGGTGGTCAGTTAGTCAGTCAATCAACAAGCATTTATTAGGCACTAACTATGTGCTAGGCACTGGGAATACAAATGCAAAGAGGAAGAAAAACAGTCCCTGTATTCGAGAAGCTTATATTCTCATGGGTGAAGGCAACATGTAAAAGGAATTTGTAAAGAGAAGGGAGGGTAAAGGTACCAGGTATGGGGCATTGTAGAGGAAGTCCAGAGTACATTCTGGGAAGGAATGAGACCTTGCTGGCCTAGGCAACCTCTTTGAATAGCCATATAAGCAGAGAAAAATGCTGCAGGGCTAGAGGATACTTCCAATGTGTTAATACCGTGGCTGGAAATGAGGCTTCAGGGTGAAGATCTGGGGACTTGAGGAGGTCCAGAGTAAAGCTGGGAAAGGAATAAGGTCATATGAGTGGCAAGGAAGTGATAGAATGCAAAACTCTGCCAAATTTGGGAACTAGTTGGTCATGGGGGATAGAGGGAGGGAGAAAATGGATCAAATACTATTCTGCTACTATTAAAGTATCATCAGTTCTTATAGTTTTGATATGAAGTATCATTTCAAATCATTTCAAGTGCAGTATAATCCTAAAATTTATATTTAACTTAGAAATACATTTTTGCACCTATATTTATGTACAGTGGTATCATGTTTTAGAAAAGGGTACAGTGACAAGGCAATGAAGGAAGAGCTTGGAAGCTGTCTAATTCTCCGATCCTGCCTCTGTCTCAAATTTGCCCCTCCTCCCTACTCGATACTAGAGGTTAACAGTATCATTGCTTATCCCCTCCCCCAAAGCTCTCCACACCCCACAACTTGCAGTCTTTCTGGCTCCTACTAGGTAGAGCTTCCTCCCATCCCTCCAGACTTCTTCTGGGTCATTATTTGCATGGAGGAAGTAATAATGTCAACAAAGGACTTAATTAAGCAAAATAGGCAATTATTTTAAGGCATTTAAGGGCAAGACTTCCCAAGGATTAGTCTCAATGAGGATTATTGACTTGAGTTTCTTAGAATCATAGACTCTTAGAACTGGAAGGGACTTAGAGGTGATCCAGTTTTATTCCACCCTCCATGGAGAAATCCCTCTACAAAGTGATAGTACTTGTAGCTTTCATTTATACAGCATTTTGAGCTTTGCAAAGCCCTTTATATACATTATTTCATTTGATCCTCAGAATTCTGGGAGGTGGATGTTATTATGTTGTCCATTTTATAGATGAAGAAAGTAAAATTCAGCAAAGTTGAATGACTTGACAAGAACTACACAGTCAGTGAATGACTGAGATGGGGATCAAACCTAAATCTTCCTGACTTAAGTTTAGGATTCTATCCACTAAGCCATGCTGCCTTATCGCATGACAGATGGTTATTCGTTATCTGCTTGAACACTTCCAATAATGAGGCATACGCTTCCTTATAGGGCAGCCCATTAATTGCATTCTGAGTCATCTCTAATTATGAATTTAATT
The DNA here is from genome assembly GCA_028646595.1 of Phalanger gymnotis. Taxonomy (NCBI): domain Eukaryota; kingdom Metazoa; phylum Chordata; class Mammalia; order Diprotodontia; family Phalangeridae; genus Phalanger; species Phalanger gymnotis. Next base: position 128,558,257 of record CM053622.1, on the reverse strand, counting down.
TGATTAGTGTATGTTCTAAAATGAAGGTGAAACCAGGAAAGTTGTTTTTCAATCAAAAAGTAGTTTGGAATCCTTACTGTGGGCTCAGCACTGGATTCAACACACTAAGGAATATTATAATAATAAAATAAATAACAAGAAAATATATACACGCAGCACTGTGATAGACAAAGTGCTGGAAAGACAAAGATAGATAGAATATGGGCCCCGTTCTCAAGGAACTTTCAGTCTAGTAAGGAAGAGAAGTTTTCTTAAAAAATAACCATAACACAAGCTTAAGTGTGAAACATAACAAGAGAGGGACCACTCATAACATTTTTCAGAAGGAGAGATTATTTTTGGCTGGGGAGATCAAGGAAAGCTTTGTGGAGGAGATAGCATTTAATAGATCAGGACTCCCTCACTTAAATCCAATTGACTTGCATGTTATGGCATCACCTCCCTGATGTCGTGGTCCTGTTCTAGAATGAAGGACAAACAACAATGTGTAATAATAATTTAATTAAGGGTCTTGAGGAACAGGTAGGGATTGGACAAGTTGACCTTCTTGCAGGTCCTGACTTCATGGAAAGGGAAAGGACTCAGCAGGATGTTTCAGGCCTACAGCACACAGCCTAGTTTTTCATCACTGGCTTTTCTTCTGTTTGTTGTATTGTACCAGCCACTGCTTTGACCATTCCTTTAACTGTGGACAGATACGACAAGTGCCATTCTTGGAATCTAGTCTCCTAAGAGAATAAGACACAGGACATACCACCTGGACTTCGGACAATGTTGACCAAGCCCCCAGAGAATCACAAACATTGACATGGTAATGGCAACCCAAGGTTCCTTGATATACTGTGGTTGCAACAGGCCACTGAACCAAAGAACGATCGCCGATCTCTCATATCTAGCCTGCTTTGCCCCATACTTGACTCAGTGCAATGGGCTCATTTCCAGCTCAGCAGCAATTCTTCTGGAACCTGTGTTAAATATTTTGCAGGTAATTACTGATTTTCTCTAAGGTAGAATTCCCTACAGGTGTGTTTCTCCTGAGTCAGCATCTATATGTGGCTTCTTCTTCTTCTTCCTCTGCTCTGCTGAGACATAATTTTCCCACATCCCTCCATGTTGCTGACACAGGCAGAGTTGAGGAGGGAGGCCATTTCATGCAGAATGAATAAAAGCATGGAGGTGGAAAATTGTGAGGTGCATTCAAGTAACAGCAAATGGTTCAGATAAGCTGGAATATAAGAAACTGGGGACTAGTGGGAGATAAGTTCGAAGTTAGGTTGCGGCCGAATCTTGGAGAGCCTTGAATGTCAGGTCAATGAGTTTACATTTTAATCAGTAGGTAAACTTTGAGTAAAGTATTTGTTTTTCCACATAATAAGATTTCAGGAAACAAGGAAAAAATGACTGCATTGAATCTGGAACTTAGGTCGTAAACCTTGCTTTCTGTTAAAGATTTCAGAATTGGAGAAGGGAAAATGCTACTATGTTTTCAAAAGAGGGAAGAATATGGAGGTCCTTAAAACTGTAGACAGTTGGGTGGTTCAGTGGATAGAGCCAACAGGGCTTAGAGTCAGCAAGACTCATCTTCCTGAGTCTAAATTTGGCCTCAGATACATACTGGCTATGTGACCCTAGGCAAGTCACTTAACCCTGTTTGCCTCAGTTTCCTCATCTGTAAAAAGAGCTGGAGAAGGAAATGGCAAACCACTCTGGTATCTTTGCCAAGAAAACCACAAATAGGATCAAAAAGTGTTGGGCACTACTGAAATGAATGAACACAGAACGGTAAAACTACAGGCCACTGACTTTAATTCCTGGAAAGATTCAAGACCACATTATTAAAGGAAAAGCTTTTGAGCTTTTAGAAAGAGAAGTAGTGAGCATTAAGAGTCAGCATTTCTTCATCGAAAATGGCTCATGTGAAAGAATCCTCATTTCCTTTTTTGACAAGGTTTCTAAGATGAATCAGACGAATGCCACAGAAACAGTATGCTGGGATTTTAGCAAAGTATTCTACAACATCGCTTACGTTCTCCTCCTCTTGGTAGGCTGAGTGGAGATATGAGGGCCAGATAATGGCACGATTAGGTATGTTCTGAATTGTTTGTATGACTTAACCCAAAAGAATAGCTAATCATGGTTCAGTGTCAACAGGGAGGTAGCATGGTGCAGGGCTGGGGGAACCTGCAGCCTTGAGGCCACATGTGGCCCTCTAGGCGCTCAAGTGCAGCTTTTGACTGAATGCAAACTTCACCCAACAAATCCCCTTAATAAAAGGATTTGTTTTGCAAAACTTGGACTCAGTCAACAGGCTGCACCCGAGGCCCTAGAAGGCCACATGTGACCTCAAGGCCACAGGTTCCCTATCCCTGGTACAAATGGAAGAGCACTAGATTTGATATAAAAAAAAACAAAAACAAACTGTGGCTCTTCTGCTTACTACCTTAGTGACTTGGATCAAATGATGTTACCTCTCTGGGCCTCAGTTTCCTCATCAGTAAAATGAAAGAGTTGGACTACAGACGGGCAACTAGGTGGCTGCAGTGGATAGAGCTCTGAGCCTGGAGTCGGGGGTTTCATCTTCCTGAGCTGAAATCTGGCCTTGGACACTTACTAGCAGTGTGACCCTGGGCAAGTCACTTAACCCTGTTTGTCTCAGTTTCCTCATCTGTAAAATGAGCTGGAGAAGGGAAGGCAAACCACTCTAGTTTTTTCGCCAAGAAAACCCCAAATGGGGTCACAAGGAGTCCGACTCAACTGATACAACTGAACAGCAACGAAGTGGGCCCTTTGCAGCTTGAAATCTATGGACGGGGTAGGAATTCTCCAGACGAAATGCCCAAGGAGCTCTCCTTCTCTCTGTGCTTTTCAGTATTCCCATCAATGATTTGAATGAAGGTATGGAAGGCATGCTAATCAAATCTACAGATAACACACCCCTGGGAGGAAGAGCAAACGGGCTGGAAGACAGAGTCAGGGTCCCAACATACCTCAACCAATTAGAATAATGGGCTGAATCTGAGAAGATGGAATATAGTAGGAATAAATTATTGTTGTTCAGCCTTATATCTGGAAGAAGACCAATGACATTCACCGGGTAATGTTTTGACTTGCACATAAATTGGATTTAAGTGAGACAGAATTGCACAAAATTGTCAACCTCACTCCCTCCTCCAGTCATCAAAGTCCAGTGGTGAGATCTAAGGCAAGATGACCTGCAACGGCCCAGGATTGCAGTGGACAACCTTGGCCTTTCTAAAGGCCAGTTTGTGTGTGGCAAATCCTAGACTTGGGTTCTAAATTTAAGCTGGAAGAGGTTTGCCTATAGTTTGTGTGAAAAACACCCGGGCGTTTTAGCAGTGTGAAATCTTAATGCAAATGAACAGCGAGATATAGCCTGGTGTTTTAGGATCACAGGTTTAGAACCAGATGTGATTTTACTTCATTTACTCCAATCCCTTCATTTTTTGGATAAAGAAACCGAGGCTCAGAAAGGTTAAGTAATTCTCCTACAGTCACACAAGCCTTAAGTGGTGGAGCCAGGAGTTGACTTGTTTTGCTTAGCCCCAGAGGGCAGCAGGCGTGTGGGAATTGCCCAGAAACAGATTTCCATTTCATGAGAAAAAAAAGCTTCTTCATCAGCAAAGCTGTCACCAAGTAGAATGGGAGGTAGTGAGATCCCAGTTACTGAAGTCTTCAGGCAGTGGTTTCTTGGGTCATTTCTTGGACCTGTGATTGAGGGGATTATTGCACGTATTGTGGAGGAGATTGCTGTTGGGAGTAGATGAGCCAGATAACCTCTGAGATTCCTTCCAACCCTGAAATTCTGAGATTATTCCTATAAAACAATCAAGACTTGCTTTTCCTCTGTGTTCTTCTTTGCTTTTCAGTATGTCAACTGGCTAATGTGATTGACTAATCCATACTGAACTGTTCTAGGCTTGATCAAGCCGACCGGAGTATCTAGCACAATAGACTCTGAGTCCTCAGATGTTTACTAGCTGTGTGACCCTGGTGACTTCTGTCATTTTCATTTTCCTCATCTGTAACATGGGATAATAATAACATTTATCTCACACAACTGTTGGGAGGATCAAATATGTAAACTGCTTTCCAAACCTTAAAGCCTATGTTTTTATTATTAATGGGAGATGCTTAATACTTCTTCTACTCTCAGAAATATTAAGTAGATAATAGATGTCAGGATCCCCATGCCAAGACCACCCCTCTCTTGTTTTTTAGGGTGAAGGCAGGGCAATTGGGGTTAAGTGACTTGCCCAAGGTCACACAGCTAGTCATTATGTCAAGTTTTTAAGCCTGGATTTGAACTCAAGTCCTCCAGTGCTGTGCTCATTGCGCCACCTAGCTGCCCCCACCCCTCTCTTTTTACTCCTCTCTTTTTACTATTCGGAGACACCCTATTTTCCAGAGCTAAGCCCCAGCAAACAAGCTGTGCCCTGAGCTTGGCATAACAACAATCCTTTGCACTCACCCTCTGGATGATCTCGGCTGCAGCAAAATCCTAGAATTGTTTTACACCAGCACCAGGTGCTCCCTGAGCTTGGACAAGCACCTGCAGGAACCTCGTTCTGGTCCTGAAGCCCTGCTATGACTCAAACTTGTCTCATTCCTGCTGTTACCCCTCATTGTCAGGGCTACAGCTCACCGAGTAGCCACTGCTCTATGCACTGAGATCTGCCTCCGCCAAAGTGGGTCTCCTGCTACAGGAGGCCCCAGCACGTGTCTAGCTTCCCTCCACCCATGGAGTAAAGAAAGCTTTTTGCATACGATCACCGTCTTCTCTTTTGTTTCTTATTTTACTTTTCAGAGTTAACTGTGGTTGTGATGACCTGTGTGAGCTCTTTGGTATTTTTAGAGTTAACAGCAGTTGCAAAACCTCTGTGACTCTTTGGTTATTTGTTTTCAGGGGTGACGTATGTCTCCATCTAAAGGAGAAGAGTGGGGGAAGGGAAAAAACATTTATCAAGTGCCTCCTATGTGCCAGGCACTGCTAAGCACTTTTCAATTATTATTTCATTTGGTCCTCGCAACAACCTTGGGAGGTAGGTGTTGTTATCTCCATTTTAAAGTTGAGGAAACTGAGGCAAACAGAGGTTAAGTGACTTGCCCAGGGTCACACAGCCAGTAAGTGCCCAAGACTAGATTTGAACTCAGGTCTTCCTGACTTAAAGTCCAAAGCTCTAGCCACCGTGTCACCTCGCTGCCATTATCTAAATGGAATAAGACAAATGCCTTAACCCTATAGAATGATTCTAAAGCGGGCATTTTTCTACTCATTTGCCAAAACAGTAGCAATAGGCATGCCTGTTCTGGCCTCAGAGTCTGTGTTCTTCATGCTCAGCTTTATTTTGACTGGTCCATGCCATCTAGTACCATTTGTCTGGCAGTTTTATCAAAGCCAGATTTTGCTGTGACTCTGGGTCTCTTCCTGGGGAGTGGACTGGCACAAAGAGTCCGCTCTTTGTACGTCCTCTAACCCCCCGAAGCAGGGAGGGGAAGCAAGACTCCTTCCCAAACACACCTGGGAGTGTCACTGCCATCCTGCAAGGACGTACCCCTTCCTCTGGGGGCAGGGCCAGCCTTGGCTAAAACCATGAAGGAGGTGAATTTAATGTATTTAATTCTGCTTCTTCACCTGCCCTTGACTTTCTGATGTTCTCTGCCTTTTCTGTTCCTTAGACCCTCCTTTACCAAGTGAGGCTTGGTGCAATAAATAGAACACTCATGTGTAAAGAAAATGGCTCTGCAAACAGGCTTACCCCTTTCTTGGTTAAGTCCCTAAATATTGATGAGCTTCGGCTCCCTAATCTTTAAGATGGGAATAACAACCACCCTGCTACCTCACAGGGCTGTTGTGAGGAGAAAATACAAGGAAACGTGCTTCCTAACGTCCACCACCGTACAGATAGAAGACCCTGTTGTTATTCCTGTCGGCCCTCCTGCCACTAGAAGAAACGACCAACCTTCCCAAGGGAATCTGCATTTTTTTGAAGAGTACAGGCTAAATCAGAAGGGATAGCTTTTAACTGATGGAGTAACATGATGAAAGAATCTCAGAAATGGACAGGATTTCAGAGCCCATGTACATGACCAGGAATTTCCTCCATTTCATACCCCTAGGGTGATTATTCATCCTATCTTTGAAAACCAGAAGTGATGGGGACCCTACTTCCTCCTGAGGCCAGCTGCCTATTCCATTTCTGGATAGCTCCAATGATTAAGAAGCTTTACTTTAATATGCCTATATCTGCCTCTCTGCAATCTGCTCTTCATTCCATGCTCTGGGGACCGATAGAACAATTTTAACTCCTTGGTCATTTAAATTCTCAAAAACAAAACTATCCTCCCCTTACCCCCTCCCCCCATTACATCCCCAGGTCGTTCTATTGATCGTCACATGGCATGTTTTCTATTCTCTCATCACCCTGTTCACCTCTTTGGGACACAGTCAAAACGGTCAGTGGCTTTTCTAAAATGAATGTAGCACAATACTACAGATGGGGTCTGACAGGGGCAGAGTACAGCAGGCTGGTTGATGCCATCATTCTATGTTCAGCACTTTTCCGTAACAACCTAAAATCATATCTTAGCTTTCTTGACTGCCCTCTACCACATCATATCTTTTTTTCAGATGAACTCTTGTCTAGCTGTGCTTCCAGTGAAATTAAATTTTTGAGCCCAGGTGCAAACCTTTACATTTGTTCCCTATTTGCCAAAACAATAGAGTGTAATTGGAAGAGACAAGTTTTGTTTCTGACATTCACTTGCTGTATGACCAAAGAGAAATCACTTAGCCTTTCTGTAACTCAGACGGACCCAGAAGCTCCTTCCTCTGATCAGATGGCTCTTCCCAGAACCTCCATTTAAATCAAGCACCTGTGCTTACTGAACAGAATCAGCCCCACAGGAGCTGACTTCCTCCATATAACTGTAATATAGGGGGTCCAGCCTATCCTTTTCCTGAACGCTTTGAAATCTGCTCTCTAAAAATTTAGGGTATGTGTTAGACAACACTTAGCCTTGTCTTTCTCAGAGCTATCTTTCTTCTTCAGGAGGCTTCACTCAGAAACCTTCCATCAAACTCCACTACCAAGTACCCTTCCCCTCACCCCACTTTTTGGCTTTCTTTTGTTATGTGTTTTCTTCCCCTAATAGAAAGTAAACTCCTTGACACCAGCAACTATCTTTCTTTTCTTTTTTTTTTTTACTTGTATTTCTATTCTCAGCACTTAGTACAGTGCCTGGAACAGAGTAAGAGCTTAATAAATGCTTGATGACTGACTGAGTTTACCCATCTGTATAATAATACCTGCACCACAGATTTCACAGGGTTTTTTATGAATAAAACATTTATAAACCATAAAAAACCAAATACACAGATTCCTATTAATTTTATCTTATTTGATTTTGCTCCATGCTCTAGCCTGTAGAGATATATTTAGAATATGCAATGTGTTAGCTTTCCCTCTCAGCCTTGTGTCAACTGCAGATTTTATAAGTACGCAATTTATGTCTCTATTCAAGTCTCTGATAATAACATTAAACAGAATAGGGCCAAGTTCAGATACCTGACATAATCTACTGGACACTTTCCAAGTTGACATTGGTCCATTAATGACTATTCTTCTGGTCCATCCATTTGACGAGGTCTAAATTGGTCTGTCTCTTCTGCACCTCTCCATGCTTTCTTCAAGGATAGCATGAGCCTGTCAAACATTTTGTTAAAATCAAGGTTGAGTAATATCTATATCAAGGTAAGTAAATAAGGCATTACCTTCATTCAACTGGCAACTCTGTCGAAGAAAGTAAGGTGAGTCTGGAATGATTTGTTCTTGATAAATTCATGCTGGCTCCTTGTGATCACTCCTTCCTTTCTTTTCGAGGTGTTTACTACTACTACTACTAGTACTACTTCTACTAGCATTTTAAGGTTTGCAGAGCACTTTATAAATATTATCCCATTTGATTCTCACAACAACCTTGTGAAGTAACTGTGATTATTATCCTTTTTTACAGAGAATGGAGGCAAACGGGGCGGGGCGGGGAGGGGGTGGGGAGTGGTTAAGTGGCCTACTCAGGATCACCCAGCTAGTAAGTGTCTGAGCAGAATTTGCACTCAGGTCTTCCTGACTGACTCCAAGTCAGGCACTCTATCCATTGTGTGACCTAGCTGCCCGCTAGTTGTTCCTTAATAACCTATTCTAGAACTTTGCTAGCAACCAAAGTTAAGCTCACTTGCAGTATAGTTAGCAGACTCTTATTTATTTTCTCTTGCTTGAAAAATGGCAATTTGTGCTTCTGTGGTCCTGCAGCACCTTAGATCCTGTTCTCTATAGCCTCTCAGAGACTTTTGACTGTGGTTCACAGTTACGAGTTCCTTAAGTACTGGCCCAGGATGTAGTTCACCTGGCTCAGGTGACTTGAGCTCGTTGAGGGCTGCTCTTACTATCTCCTCACTTATCTTGGGTATCAATTCACTATTATCCATTTTGTTCTGCCCTTCCTAGTCTAGACATTATTTTCCTTGGCAGAGAAAATAGAAGGAAAATGAGAGTTGAAAAGCTCCATCTTCTTTCTGTTATCCATTATCATCATCCTGTTCACCCAAAACAAGGATCTTATCCTTTCTTTGGTCCTCTTTCCCCTCCCCCCATAAAACTTTCTACTGCCACCCCCATCCCCCACCTTCGAGTTCTGATTGTCCTTGTCTTTCACACTGGCTTCAGCTTATTCTCAGCTTTAGCATTCAAAAAATACCTATTCTTACAGGGCTGTTGGAGTTTTTGTGTTCATCTTTTATTACCTGCCTTTGCTTACATCTTTGGAAGCCGTCTCCTTAAAACTGAAGTTGATTTATGAGTTCCTTAAGCACCTCCTACTTGGTCTCTTTGGACAACTGCCTTTTTCCTCCTCAGTGGAATTCTTTTCCTTTGTATTTTCAGGATTTCATTCATTAAAGCTTCCCTGGCCCTACCCAGGCTCTGGCGCACTCAGTTCTAGCTTGTATGTAGTAAACCTTAATAGTCACTAAGTAAATACTTACTGAATTGAATCAGCCTCCCTAAGGCAGATTTCCCCTTTATTACTTTAGTACATGAGAGCCAACCTGTCCTTTTTCCTGAACAGTCTGAAATCTGCTCTCCAAAAAATCTAAAGTGTGCGTCAGACTTAGTCTTCTCTTTCTCTATCACAAATTCCAAAGCAGTGTAGTCAGTTCCTCCCTTATTTCCCATCAATATTACCCTAGCAACCAGTTCCCCCTTGTTGGTAAGAATCAGATGCAGATGATAATTCCACTCATTTGTTCCCCCACCATTTGAAAAATGAAATTATCATTAAGCCAAATCAAGGAACTATTTACTGCTCTGCTTTTGGTAGAAAGAACACTCCAGATAACCAAATCTCCATCACTATTATTATCATGACTCAATGTCACATTTGTGATTTGTTTCCTGAATACCTCATTTATTTCCTCCTTCTGTCCAAGTGGACCATGATATATCCCAATAACAATGTTGCTTTTGTTTCTGCTTCCATTGGCCTTTGCTCAAATGTTCTCCATCACGCTCCTTCCTCTACTTTTTTCCTTGATTTCTTCAGATGATATATCTTCTTAATATATAATGCCAAATCTCTCCCCTTCCCTATCTCATTTCTTTTGAATTAGCTATACCCTTCCAGAGTCAGATTAAATCCTTGGGGTTCAACCCAACACATCTCAGTGAAAGTTAAAAAAGTACAATTTTTAACCAATCTTTGAGTGATTAAGTCATTTTGACTATTATAAATACCCAAATTAACTACAAAGGACATATACAAAGGAAGACACTGCATCCAGAGAAAGAACTGATAAATAGATGTATAGAATGATTTTACATATATATACGTACATATATGCATGTTTGTATCTAATGGTAGCCATCTCTAGGGTGGGGGGGGGAAGAAAAAAGGAAAGTTCTGTAATAACTTTATTATATATTTAAAAGTAATAACAAGTTGTACATAATAAATTTGCAGTTTCATGTACAGTCGTCTTTTTTCCTATTCTACTGTGTCATAGAAATGTTTGTTTTATTTCTTTGGTTCAGAATAAAATAAATAATTTTTTTAAAAAGTAAAATTTTTCTTCCTGCCTTTAAATTCTCTAGTTTACCTTGCTCATTATTCATACTTTTTGCATTTGTGTATTGGCTCCTGAGGCCATGTCATTCATTCCTGGCCTCTTTCTTAGGTTTATTATTTCTAGGAACGTCTAGGTATCACTATCAATTTTCTTCTTTCTAAATCATACAAGTTCTCTAGCTTGGTAGACTTTAGTAGATACTTTCTCCCTCTGCCTTCCTTTTCAGTTTTTGATTTGTTAAGATTCCAGGCATATATATTCTTAGCAACTGCATTTAGAGTCACTACATCTCTGGTTAAGTCTCTCATTCCTTTGGTTTAAGCCTATGGGTCATGAATCCAAATCTCCATTTTCCAACTTTATCCTCTTAATTGGCTATTCATTACTGACACTGCCATCTCCAAGGTCGCCCATGACTCGTTACTGCTAAATGCAACGACTTTTCTCTTGTCTTATTTCTCTTTGACTTTTCTGTAGCACGTCATACTTGTGGCTACTTGCCCCTCCTGGACATTCTCTCCTCCCTTGATGTCTATGGTGCTGTTCTCTCTTTGTTTTTCTCTCCTTGCCTGAGCTCTTTGGCTGGACTACCATTTTCCATACATTCACTAAAGGATCATCTTCCATATATTCTGAGAACAAAAGGAATTGCTCTCAGACCTTTTCTTTGATCTTTCTATAGTCTTGGGGATCTCATCTGTTTTCATGGCTTCGATATTTACATTTATGCAGATGGTCCCAAATCTATATATCCATTCTGCTGATCTCTCCCTTCAGCTCCAGTCTTATATTTCCAACTCCCTGTTGAACATTTTAGTCAGTCAGTCAACAAGCATTGTTTAAACATTATGTTCTAGGCACTGCACTAATCTCTGGGAATGCACAAACAAGCAAAAAGAAAGACAGTTCTAGCCCTCAAGGACCTTGAAATCTAATGGGAAAACAAACAAATGTAATGGGGAGACAAACATATAAATGGAGGGACAAATATAAATGCAAACAAATATATACAAACCAGCTACATATAGGATAAATAGGAAATAATTAACAGAGGGAAGGCACTAGAATGAAGAGGAGTTGGGAAAGGTTTCCATCCTACTGGTCACCCAAGCTCTCAACTGCAGTATCATCTCAATCTCTCACCTTCACTCGAACCATCTAGCCAGCCAGTTATCAAATGTTGTTGTTTCTACCTCCATAACACTTATCACATCTGTCTACTTTCTCACCCTCCATACAGCTACCCTACTGTAGGCCTTCATAAACTCACTCCTGGACTTTTGAATAGCTTCCTAATTGGCTTCCCTGTCTTGTGTCTCCCTGCTCCAATCCATCCTCCAAACAGCTGGAGTGATTTTCCTAAAGCTCAGGTCTGAAGACGTCACTTTCCTTCTCGGTAAACTCAAATGGTTTTCTATTAAATCTAGGATCAAACAGAAATTCCTCTCTTTGGCATTTAAAGCCATCACAGCTTGGTCACAAGCAACCATTCCAGCCTTGTTATGCATACCTTCCCTTCACACTCCCTGCAGTCCAGCCAGAGTGACCTTCTTACTATTCCTCCTACATGACACTCTGTTGCCCATCTCTTCCTTTTCACTGACTCTCCCCTATGCCTGAAATGCCTCCCATCCTCATCTCTCCCTCTTGCAATCTCTTGTCTCCTTTAAGATTGAAGGAGACTCAAACAACATGTTTTTCTTCTTTGTGAGGCCTTTTCTGCTATCTTCCCCTCCCCCAACACACCCAACTACTAGTCCAGGTGAGCGGTGAGAAGAGCCGGAGATAAGGGGGGGACCTGGATCCTCCACAAAAATCCTCCTCTGACTATTCATCAGGGTGGCATCAGAGATGCCCTGAGAGTGAGATGACTCTGGGTTCTTGAGGGCTGTACCAGTACGTGTTGTTACAGGTTTTGTCATGCTAGAAAGGCTGTAAGGATTGCCATGGCAACAGAATATGTTTGCTTTCTGAGCTAAGGATGGGGAAGCTTATCACCAGTAATCTGGCCGCTTGGCAATGGATTCTTTGGCCACACCAGCCATGAAACAAAGGTAAATACAAAACATCTCTGCTTCATTCAGCCCCTTTTGCAGAGGCAGTTAGGTGATGCAGGGGAGTCAGGAAGACCTGAGTTCAAATTCAGACTCAGACTCTTACTAGATGTGTGACTGTGGCAAGTCCCTTAATCTCTGCCTGCCTCAGTTTCTTCAACTGAAAAAAGGGATAATAATAGCACCTACCTTCCAGGGTTGTTGTGAGGTTCAAATGGGATATTAATTGTAAAGCGCTTAGTAAAGTGCCTGGCACATAGTAGGTACAATATAAATGTTGGTTATTATTACTAGTCATGGAGCCTTGGGCAAATGTCTTTGCCTCAGTTTCCCCATCTGTAAAATGGAGATAGTAATAGCCCCTCCCTCTCAGGGTTGTTGTGAGGCTCAAATGAGATACTAACTATAAATCACTTAGTACAATGTCTGGCACATAGTAGGTGCTATATAAGTATTGGTTATTGTTATTATTATTAATTACTAGCTGTGTGACCTTGGGAAAATCTCTTAGACTCGGTTTCCTCAACAGTAAAATAGGGTTGTAATAGCATCTACCTCCCAGGGTTGTCATGAGGATTAAATGAGACAATTTTTATAAAGTGCTTAGGCACATAGTAGGCATTACATAAATGCTTATTCCCTTCCTTGTTTCTGCTTCTGCAATAACAGTGGCAGAATGGTGGGAAAGCAGACAGAAGCTAAGAATCACAGACTTTAAACTGTTTGCAAACTTTGTGTTAAGCTGTTAGTACTTTAAACATGAGACCTTGTCCAGTGACTGACAAGAAGACCTAGAAAAAAGAAAAATTCAACCTATCCATCTTAACATTCTCCCTATAAGTGAAACCAGAAGATGAAACTGGAAGTTGTATTTAAACAGGCTCCCATGTTTTCCTGGGAGAGGCAAATAAAGGAACTGGTTGAGTCGGTTGATTGTTTACCCAAAGGCAACAAGAAGCATCCTTAGAGGGACATGTCAGCCGATACAGCAATGCTCCTAAGTATTTGCAAGACCAGTAGGAAAATAATGGCATCTTAGGCTTCATCATCTGTCATAGTGCCGAGGAAGAAGAAAAATTCCACGAAGAATTTGACCAAACCTTCCAAATGAACACTTTTCTTTCTTTGTTGATGCCTTCTCTTGTTTCATCACATTCATTTCTGACTATATTTCTGTTACCCGGCTTAGCCATCCCTTCTCTCAAATATAAAGAAAAAAAAAAGAAGCAGGTTAGTAGAACCAACCAGCTCTCAATGAGGTTTCACAGAATATGCAATAAGTCATCCTCACAGTTCCCCATCAAGGAATAGGTGCCTTTCCTCACCTTTTCTCCAGAGTCAAGGAGTTAGAGGGTACAATGCATAAAGCACTGGGCCTGGAATCAAGAAGACCTGGGTTCAAATACAGCCTCTGACGTTTTTTAGCAATGTGATTGGGGCAGGTCACTTAACTTCTGTTTGCTTCAGTTTCCTCACCTGTAAAAATAATAGTGCCTACCTCCCAGGATTGTTGTGAAGATCAAATGAGATAACTGTAAAGCACTTAGCATGGTCCTTGGGTGCCACATAAATGTTAGCTATTATTATATTAATGACACAGTATTCATTTTCATTTTATTGTTCCTTCCTCTTTTGTTGTTGTGGTTATGTATACTAAAGCGCCCCCCCCATTAAGTCAACATAATCTATACAAAATTATATATACATAATAGCTAATAACTAGCATTTATATAGTGCTTCAAGGTTTACAAAGAACTTTGTAGATGTCATCTCATAACAACAACCCTGGGAGGTAGTTGCTATTATTAGCCCATTTTAGGAACTGAGGTAGACGGACGTTAAATAATTTGCCAGGGAAAGGAAAGGAAGGAAGAGAAAAAAATATTTAAGCACCTACTACGTTCTAGGCACTGTGCCAGACTCTGGTGAGACAAATAGAAACACAAAGAAAGTATTTTCCCTCAAGAAGCTTATAGAGGAGTACAACACACAAAATGGAGATGTAAAACAGTGGGAGGATGGAGAGGAAAGCATTCTCACAGCTACAAAAATTTGATTAGAACAATCCACACACATCTTGAGAGCATCCTTGATGAGGGTATAAGTAGTGGATAGGCACACCTTAAAAAAAAATTTGTGCAGTAGACTCCATCTTTACAGTCACGCAGTTAACTGAAGGGCTTCCGGATATGAGATCCCACTGCATTTGTCATTTTTGGCTGCAAAAGGCATTTGATTCAATAGACAAAAACTGTCATAAAGTTCTCCAACAAGATGTCTCCTATACATTTATCAAAATCATGTACAATTCCTCAAAGGGTGTAATAACATGTGTTGTAAGAAATGATGAGTTGGTTGATTTTAGAAAAACATGGAAAGACTTGCATGAACTAATGAGGAGTGAAATGAGCAGAACCAAGAGAACATTGTATACAGTAACAGCAATACTGTTTGAACAACAACTGTGAACAATTAAGTTATTCTGAATATTATAAATACTCAAATCAACTACAAAGGACTGAGAAAGAACTGATAAATAGAAGTATGCGTAGTATGGTCTTACATATATACATACGGATATATGTACACATACATATGCATATGTATGTATACATATACATATACATATGCATACACACAATACACATATACATACGTGTACACACATATATAATCTATGTCAAATGGTGGCTTTCTCCAATGAGGGCTTGGGAAGAAGGGAGACAGCTTGGAACTTATGACAAAAAAATTGAATTTTAAAAAAGATGTAATAACAAAGATTACTTTTGTCTGATGACCATCTAATTATTAATATCAAGTGAAGCATAAAATTGTGAGACACAAACTCACCACAAGTGTCTGCCATTATTATGAAGTAAGTCCAGGACACAGTCCAAATGGAAGGGAGATTCTCTGTGGTTGATGAGATCTTCCAGATATACTTTGTCGATGACACTATTTTGGTTGTATTAAGTCCTGAAAAATTCTAGAATCTTATAAATGGGAACCATGGTTATTTAAAAATTGTCAGCCTAACTATCCATAGAGGAAAACCTAAGTGGAAGAAGAATACCTATTATTCAAAGTACAATAGTTGGATAGGCAACTTAGAGAGTTCATACATCTGTATATATCTATCTGGAATAGGCACTGGACATAGGCAATATCCAGGGCCCAGAATTGAGGAGGAGATCCAGCTAGATTGTCTTTGGCAAAATGGACAGGGAAAATACCATACTTCTCCCTGAAACAAAGGTCCGTCTTTTCTACAATATTATTTCAGTGATATTGTGTGATTTGGAGTCATTGGAAATGCCAATAAATGAACAATTGAAATTGAAGATTACCCAAAGTGAGTTGGAGAGGTGGATAGTGGATGGGAAGAGGCTGTCAACCACTACAACAAGGAATTACACAGGAGGAAGAGTAGAAAGGATGTGATCTGATAAATGTATCTAGCAGGAGTGAGGACTAGCTGCTAGATTATCTGACTACTTCATTAGTAACCGTACAATGTGAAGAGTACAAAAGGAGAGCTGCCACAACATTGGGCATCCTAGATGTGGTGGATTTACAGGAAGCCATAGACAAGAGCCACACAAGCTAGATAGGGACAGATGGGTTGAAATCTGTCTCAGTGTCACATCAAAGAGGTAATAATTTTGTTAGTGTAATATTAGGGTATTCTGATGCACAAGTTCAAGACTAGTCAAACTGGACTTTCTGTCATCTCTATAAATGTCTTGAATTTTCCTACCTTTGCTCATGCTGTTCCCTATGTCTGAAATACTACCCCCTCTCCACCTGTCCAATTTCTACCCATCCTTTTACGGACTGGTATTGGACTAATTAGGTGTTCTTAACCTCTTTTGTGTCTACAGTCTGGTGAAACCTGCAGACCTAATCTCAGAATAACGCTCTGAAATGCATCAAGTAAAATATATTGGATTAACAACAACAACAACAAAAAACCCAAACTTACAATTCTATTGAAATTGTTATTAATTTTTTAAAAATTCATGGAATTTAGGTTAATAGTTGCATGAGCTTCTGGTAGTTGTAGTTTTCTTTCTTTTTCTCTTTGCCTAGAATGAGGCTGGAGAAATGAACCCAGATCTCAGAAAGGTTCTGTTTCTTTCCAAGTTTAGGGTTGAGGTATGTGTGTGTGTGTGTGTGTGTGTGTGTGTGTGTGTGTGTGTGTGTGTGTGTGTGAAAAATCACAACAACCAGAAGTCCATGCAGCTATTGGTCTAATACAGGACTCACTTCTCCAGGAAGCTTCATTAGATTTCTTCCCACACAGTACTTTATTTGCACTTTTGTGGAAAGGGCACTGTATTTGGAATCAGAAGACCAGGTAAATCCCAGGTCTTCTTCTTACTGCCTGTTTAATTTTGGTAAGTCCCCTGCCTTGGCTAGGCCTCCATGTATGAGATGAGACGACTGGATTAGTGATCTGTATGGTCTCTTTCAGTGTAAAATCTAAGGTTTTTTATGGGCTCATCATGGAACAACAGCTCACATTTATAGAGGTGTACAAAGCACCTTCTCATGATAACCTTGTTAAGTACTATCCACGTTTTTGTTGTGTCTGACATTTGGTCCAATTCTTCTTGACCCCATTTGGGGTCTTCTTGGCAAAGACACTGGAGTGGTTTGCCATTTCCTTTTCTGGCTCATTTTACAGATGAGGAAACTGAGGCCAACAGGGTTAAGCGACTTGCCCAGGGTCACACAGGTAGTCAATATCTGAGGCCAGATTTGAACTCTGATTACAAGCCCAGGGCTCTATCCATTGTGCCACATTGGGAAATAGAGTCTCAGAGAAGTATAATAGTATGCGTCCTGGTCCAAAGAAAGTCTCAGACTTGAGGTTCTAACCCAGGTTCTATGGTTCCAGATCCTTCATTCTTGCCTGTTTTGTTTTATATCATGTTATTTATAGTTTATATTTTCCTGTCCTAGGCTGTAAGCTCAGGGAGAACAGGGACTGGGATATAACTAATCATTGCTTCTGTCCTGTGATCATAATAGGCACTTAGGGTCACAGCTTTAAAGCCTGAGAGGCTCTTGGAATATGTCTTATCCAACTCCATTTTACAGGTGAGGGAACTGAAGCCCAGAGAAGGAAAGCTATTACATTAAGGTCTCACATATTTTTAAGGGGCAGAACCAGGATTTGAATCTCTCCTCTGACTCCAGATACAAAACTTTCCACTGCATCAAAATGCCTCAATAAACACTCATGTTTAGTTGAGTTTAATTAAACTAACCAACAGAAAACATGTGATAAGCTCACTTGAGTTTTGTGTTCATGAATGCTAATGTGTTAAAGGGACAGGGTTATTGGTCAGCCCTTCCCCCTCCTCCTCTGTAGCCTACACCATTGGAAAGTAAGCAGACACGGGAGGAAGCTGGGCCCAATTTTTTTTCTCAGTCTTGGCTGTGAAAAGAAACCATTGAATCTCTACAAGAACAGGGTGGAATGCCCTGGAAAGGTCCAAAGCAGTGGAAGAATTCATCTAGGCCTTTCCCTGGTGGTTCCAGGAGAAGTAAATGTTTTTCATTTAGTATTTGCCTGACAAATCACAGTATGTATATATAAGGTGCTTATCTTGAGAGTGTAGGATCTGGAACCAGGGGACCTGGGGCCTTCTGGAAATAATTCTCTGAATTGTTCTTCTTGCCCTTAACCCAGCTACCCTTCACTTCTACTTTTCAGTTTCTAATTCCTGAAACATCACCATGAGTGACCATTCCTTTGGGTTCCCTTATGTCCTCTCCAGGGTCCCCTTTCCTATGATCCTCGAGGATAGGAATTTCTGTCTGTATCTCCAGCACGTGGTCTTGTATCTGGCACATTGGGAATGGACTTTTGATTTCACTGATATAGGGAATTCCCAGATGAGGAAACTCCCTTCAGCAGATCAGTATTTTCTCTGCAACTTAGTTATAGAAAGTTATCGAGAGCACTGAAGAGTCAAATGACTTGGCCAAGGTGACTCAGCCAAGGATGCGACAGAAGGTACAACTCGGATCCAGTTCTCATTGACTCTAAGGCTGGCTCTCTGTTTGGCACATAGTAACTGCTTAATAAAATGTGTATTGAATTGAATTATCCCTGGGATGAGTTTTCATGTCACTTCTTTCCAGCATCAAGGAAGCCTGCCTCCTCCCTACCAAAAAAAAAAAAAAGAAGTAAGGAAAGAAAGCATCAGTCTCATCTGCAAATGAAGGAGACCTCTTGGCAACATTTGTCACATTATGAGTATGGAGGGGAATGGCCTGTCCTGCCTAGGTTGGAGAGACTGCAAACATTCTGCCATTCCCCCTCTCTCACTCCTTCTAGTGTCCTGAAAAATCTCAGCATTTGAAACCAGGATTTTATTGAAGATCATCCACAGGGCAATAGAAAAGCGCATGATGGGCGTGAGCAGCTGATAATCTATTACAAATGAGAAATTACACAGCAGAAATGATGTAAGGATGTCACCAGAGAAATATATGTTATATACAAACAAATACATTCTTACACTCTGACTTTTAAAAACTAAGAACTGGATTCTCCATTCCCCCCTTTCCATTTCAGGGCTTGTCCCGGTTTTCCCAGATGCCATATGAAGTGTTTCCTCCCTGGAGACCATTCTGGAACCGTTCTGTGAGCTGTTGCCAAGGAGAGGGAGCCCAGTCTGCAGTGATGGTCAAAGGTCTGGGTGGAAGCTGGCACCCCGGCTTCTGTTTTCAGCTGTGCTGCGGAGGTCCTGGGAGAGTGTGGATTACTCATCTCATCTGCCTTCTTTCATGAGTAGCCACACGTTGTCAGCATCAAGAGTCATTTGTCACATTCCTAACGGCACAGGCATCATGCTGGACACTGCATTAACCTGGAAGCAAGGGTCACAGAGGATAGAATGTTGGGCTTGGAGTCATGAAGGCCTGAGTTTAAATCCTGCCTCAGACATTTACTACAGTAAATTACACACACACAGTTGTGTGACCCTGGGCAAATCATTAAATTTCTGTTTGCCTCAGTTTCTTCATCTGTTACACGAGGGAGCTGGATTTAATGATCTCTGACGTCCCTTCTGGTTCAAAATCTATAATCAGATGGACCCCTTTTTGTCAAGGAATATTGGAACACCATTCACTGAGGAGAATCCATGTTGATCAATGTTTTCCACCAAAGGATACAGTTTTATTTCATTCCTCCGCAGGCATGCAGCAAAAGTTCCTGTAAAGTGGATGTTTGTATAGTATTTTAAGGTTTACAAAACATTCGACAAGTATTCTCTTGTTTGGCCCCTACAATAGCCCTGTAGGGTTAGTACTACTATTCCCATGCAACAAATGAAAACAATGAGGCTCAGAGGTTGAGGGACTTGTCCTAGTTCATACCTACTGCTAAGTGTCAGAGTCTGGTGAAGTGAGATTAGAACCCAGGTCTTCTGACTCCAGGTCCAACACTCTTAGGATCAGCATCTTAAAGATGGTGTGATGTCATGCAAATACTCACTGAAAAAAGTTTTCTCCTCCCATAACCACCAGGGAAAGGCCTAATGAATTCTTCCACTGATTTGGACCCTTCCAGGGCATTACAACCTTCCTTGTAGAGATTTGATGGCTTCTCTTCACAGCCAAGACAGGCTGAGAAAGAAAACTGAGCTCATCTTCCTCTCATGCCTGTGTTTACTCTGTAGTGCGTACATCATGGAAGACTGTAGCAACAATGTGGCTAACAGATGCTGTAGGGGTGTAAGACCCAACAAGACCAGCTAGCACAAGTTCTTTGATCTGCTCTTCTAAGGAAAGCAACCGTAAGGGGCTTACAATTTCACTTTCATCAAACATACATATATCATTCACTTAGCTCAGGGGGAAAAGCCAGCACCCTGAACTTTAGAGCAAATACAAATAGAAATTACAAACAGAAAATATCAACAGATCAAATAACACAATTCAACAGACAGGCTTTGTCTGATCAAAACATCACCTACATAATTACCAAAAGGAGAAGCACCAACATCTGGGTTTTCTTCAAAGCCAGGGGCTCCAGGGGCTACTCAGAGTCTTCACATCAACGCCCTTCCAGTGAGTGAGAGCCCCAAAGCAAAACACCAACCTCTGAGTTTATATGACCTTCTTAGGGCACAAAGGGTTCACATCTAATCAGCAAAAGGGTATGAGCCTGGTGCTTTATACCTAGTTAGCAAAAGGGTGTGGGCCTGGGGCTTTGCACCTAGTGAGGCTTAATCAAAGGCACTTGGTTACTTTAGCATTCTTAAAAGAAAACAGTAAAAAAAAAAGTCTCACCTTAATTACTGATACAAAGACATATGAACTCAACTCAACCTTTACTGACTTCAAGTGCCAAGTGACAGGTTTGCTATTGGTGTTTTAAATCCAGGGCCTAAAACAAAGAAATTCTCAGGCAGAGCCACGATGGCTGCATGAAAACAGTGTCTTACTGGAGCTCTCTCACAAGTTCTGTCAGATTCCTATAAAAAAGTGAATCTGAGCAGATTTGAGAGAGTTAGAAACCGTGAGAAGTCTGAGTGGGGCAAATTTCCCAGCCAGGAGAGTCTGAAAGGCCGAAGGAACGAATTTGTAGGCTAGAAGAGCATTCGGCGTGCAGAGCTGCTCCAGACGGGACCAAAGCGGAAGCGGCTGGCTGGGAAACACACGTGGGAGACAGGCTGGGAGAAAGCTGGGTGCCCGAAACCAGCAAAGATCCCCAGGCCTCCCAACACAGAACGGCACTCTGTGGAATGGACGAGAGGCAGCACAACGCCATGGGTCCGTGAGACACAAACTCCTGAGGCTTTCAGCCCAAAGGACACTTCTTGAACTTCCGGGAGACAAAATGGCCAGGTAAACGGCGGCTCTAATCCCTCCTCTTCCCACCCGGAGAATTCCCCGAGGAGGAAAAAAGGACAAAAAAAAAAAAAAGCTGGAATAGAGGAGACAGAAGTGGGGCTTCAGTGGCCCAGTAGTGGAAGTACCTGAGTCCCAGAGGGGCAGAGCCAGAAGGGGTCAACACCAGGAGCCCAGACATACTCTTGCTCCCCCAGGGGAAGTGCCAAACACCCAGCCCGAACAACAAAGGGCTGAGACCATTGCTGAAGAGCAACAGTACTGGAAAACAACCCCAGGGGAAGAGGAGATTTTGGGCAGCCAGACCCCCTCCCCCACACCTCAGGAGAATAAGAAAGCTGGGACAGCGAGCCCTAAGCCCCAAAAGCAGAAATTTATTGCGAAGCCAGGAAAAGGCTAACCAACATGAAGAACACAAGAAAACCAAGGACCATTGATTCTTTTTATGGAGACAGGCAGGATCAAAATACCAATTTGGAAGAGGATAACAATGACACTATATCCACATCTGA
>CM053622.1:128485546-128536179 GCA_028646595.1 Phalanger gymnotis | reverse complement strand
AATATTTATAGCGGCTCTCTTTGTAGTAGCTAAGAATTGGAAATCAAAGGGATGCCCATCAATTGGGAAATGGCTGAACAAGCTGTGGTATATGAAGGTGATGGAATACTATTGTGCTATAAGAAATGGGGATGATACGGACTTCATAACAACCTGGAAGAACCTACACGACGTAATGCTGATTGAGCGGAGCAGAGCCAGGAGAACATTATACGCAACCACAAATATATGGATTCTGTGATGACTAACCCCGACAGACTTTGCTCTCCTCAGCAACACAATATGCAGAGACAGTTCCAAAGGACTCACGATGGAGAGTGCTATCTACATACAGAGAAAGAATACGAAGTATGAATGCAGATCAAGGCATACTTCATGCTCGCCTTTTTCTCCTCCACCCCCTTTTTTTTCTCTCTTTGGTATTCGTTGTTGGGTTATTTTTTTTTTTAAGTTCTGTTTCTTCTTTCTCATGATTCATTCCATTGATCATAATTCTTCTCCACAACTTGACTAGTGTGTAAATTAACTCAACACCAACTTGTACATGGAAGTTATATGGGATTCCATGCTGTCTTGGGGAGGGAGGGAGAGAGGGAGGGAAGAAAATCTGGAACTCAAAATTATGTAGAACCATGTGTTGCAAACTAAAACTAAAAATAAAATATATATTAAAAAAAATTCTCGCTTATCTCCTTTCCAAATAAGGGTTCCTGGGGTGTCAATTGTCAGGTTAGAGATCCCTTTCTCTACATGATCTTCTAGCTGAAAAAATGCTGAGAATCATAGCCCCCTCAGGGACTTTCGTTCACATGTTTTATTCCTGGCCCACCCGTCTCCATGTTGTCTGAGATTCTGTGGACATCGGGTTTTCATGCCTTGAGAGAGGAGTATGGCTAGAGTGCAGGGACTGGAGTCAGGAAACACTTGGGTATGTCTTCTGCCTGACAGTTCCCAGCTGTGTGACCATGATCAAATCACTTAACCTCTCTGAGCTTTGATTTCCTCATCTAAAAAGTAAAGGCAATAGCACCTGTCTTATTCTTCCTTCCTCTCCTAGCTGCTCTCCTGGCTCTTATCCCAGACCTTCTCTACAAGGTCCCAGAAAACTTTCCACCTTGGAAGCTCACTCCAGCCCAGGACTTCATACATTGGAAGGACCCTCTCTGTCCCCATGGCCCCTCCCTCCAATTGGCTCGGTCTCCGTTTTAAGGAGGACACCCAGGACACCCATGTCTTCATTCTTAGTATGGTGCCTGGCACATAGTAGGTACTTTTTAAATGCTTTGTTTACTTGACTTTTCTCATAGGGTTGTTTGGCCCAAATGGGATGATGTATGCATATAATGGGAGCAGAGGAGAGCATAATGTACATGGAGAGCATACTACTTCATGGAACACACATGGAGGATGCACTGAGCTACCTCATAGCCACTTCCAGGGAAATTTGTTTCAAATTTTCAAAGTTTCCAAGATTTTAGGATGATGTACCAACCCATAGGTTCCAATGATGGCAGGAGGGATAAGGGGGCTGTGTCAAAGAGGATTTGATAGTGACCCATGAAGAGCCTCCCATTCAGTAGACTTTAAAGAGAGAGACAACTTCCACCCTTCCTCTCTTATTTTTTACTTCTGAACAGGTGGCTTGAGACTGACAGCTCCCCCTTAGATTTCCCATGATGGGGGCTTAGAGAGGAGAATGCTATTTCTTCCTGTCCTCTACTCCAGCAGCTATGACAGCTGCTCACACTTAGCAACAAGGACATGTGCTGTTGTAAAGCCCAGTGCACTTGGATAATGGATTTATTATTACTTATATTAATTAGTGCCACAGAAACACTAATTAGATTTACGCTTTTCAGTACATGCAATCAAACTACCAATCAAAGCATGCAAACAATGCCTTATTTTAAGAACAAATCACCAACCTCTGTCACAGAGGTTGTAATAAACTCACGACAAGGTTCCCTCTTGGCCTTGTCAGAGGTCATGTATCTCCCTCTGAGTGGGGTCATCTGGCAAGCCTCCACCATCATTTAGCACTGTCCTCAAGCCAACACAGGCTGCTTGAATCTTGGGCATGGGGAATATAGAAATCAGTCCTAGTTGCACTCCAGGCTGTAGTCTCAAGTGGGTTTTTTTTATTAACAATTCGAGCTGTGGCTGCTCCCAAGTTATTTACCATATAATTTGATTGGTGGATAATGTCAAAATGACTGATAAAGCTATTTATATTATTTCCTTGGAAATCTATTTCCTAAGGGTCCACATATATTTATCATTTACACATTTATCAGAATACTCACGTGTTATTAACTGCATCATACTGCACAAATGCTTGTCATCCTGAAAAACAGCTTGTGGAAAAATGTCTTACTTACATCAGCTAAATCACAAAATGGAGGCTTAAAACAAAATGGAGTAGGTTACGCCACTGTCTTATTAAGGTGCTAAAATTTATTCTCATCAAAGCTGCCTAGGCCAGCCTTAGCCTGAGCCTTGGGCCAATCCTGACTGAATTGAATTGAATTCCTGCCCATCTTTGAGGATGAAGTAACCCTATGCCTCACTGAGCCTGATCTCTCTGCAGGTGTCCCCCATCCCTCCTATCTCCTCCAGGGCTTTACATTCATTTATTACATTCATGCATTCATTCATCCTTTGTCTCTCATGCATCTTCAGTCTCTGTCACAGCTCACTTTTTGTCTTTCTACGAACATACCAATACTTTCTTATCCTAAACAAAGAAACAAAACAAAACAAAAAAAAACCAACTCCAATCTTCTCTTGATCATGGGATGGGGAGAATTTTACAATTTACATTGTCCTTTCTTCATAGTAGTCCTATATAATAATAATAGTAATAGTAGTAAAAATAATAGCAATCCAAGCATTAATCTCTATCTTACTGAAGTGGAAACTGAGTCTCAGAGGCAAAGTGATTTACCTGGGACCACATGGCTAGGAAGTATCAGAATCAGGGCTTAAACACAGATCTTCTGATTCTAAGTCCAATGCTTTTACCACTGTGCCTCTCAGGTTGCTAAAAAAAAAATGTATGTGAAAGTGTTTAAAGTCATTCTGTCAATAAATATTTATTAAGTGACTACTAGGTGCCAGGCACTGTCCTAGATGTTGGAAATATTAAAAAGAGGCAAAAGACAGTTCCTGCCCTCAAGGAGCTTACAGTCTAATGGGGGAGACAACAAGCAAAGCAGCATGTACAAACAAGCCGTATACAGGGTAAATAGGAAATGATTAAAGGAGAGAAGGCACTAGGATGAAGAGGTGTTGGGGAAGGCTTCCTGTACAAGATGGGATTTTGGTTGGCCCTTAAAGGAAGCCAGTAAGTATAGATGAGGAGGGAGAGCATTCCAGGCAAGGGGGACAGCCCAGAACCAAGAGATGGAGAGTCTTGTTCATGGAATAACCAACAGGCAGAGTCACTGGATGGAAGGGGAGTAAGGTATAAGTGAAAAGGTAAGAGGGAGTTAGGTTCTAAGGGGCTTTGAATGCCAAATAGAGTGTTTTGGGTTTGATCCTGGAGCTGATAGGGAGTCACTGGAGTTGATTGAATAGGCTAGATGATATGGTTGGACCTATGCCGTAAGAAGAAGATTAAGCAAGGGAACCCCTGATCAATTTGCAGATGTAGCTCCCCGCCCCTGTCCCCATCTTCCTCCCCCTCCCCCCAAACGACTAAATGTGTATGCAGGGAATGACTCTTTGCTTAAAAGCATCTAAAGGTCACTTCCCTTGGAATGTGAGTATTCCCACTGGTGCCAAATTGATTGTGTTTTATAAACTGGAGCTATCTTCTGATGATAGATTAAGAATTAGCCAGGTATCTTCTGGTCTATAAAAGTAACTGGTCTCTCTTTATCTTGAATTTGGGCTCTTTGGGATTTCTCTTGGCCTTTTCCCCTTGCATCTACTTCTGGAGCTCAGTAAGGGTTGGGGTTCCCTTTCCCCAGTAAGAGCAGAGCAGGGAGTGGACTTTTTGCAGAAGCACATGGCAGTAACAAGTGTGTGCTTCTACTTGCCCTCTACTTTCTCTCCTATTTTAACAAATGGTAGCACCTAGGATACTGGAAGATTTTCTGTAGAAGCATGTGGCAGAATACAGCCAGAAGGAGGCAGCATCTTTGGGAATTGCTTCATGGGTAAGCTGGAGAGTTACTGAATTCAAGGGTTCAAGCACTAGGCCCTCTAGAAAGAGATTTCCTGTTCAGAATGTTCCTTAGAGAAAGAAGAAGACAGTTTCCACACAGCCTCTTTCTTGGAAAACAAAGCCAATGAGTTAGTCAAGTAGTGCAAATCTAATGGAAAAAGGTTTGCTTGATTCAGAAGCCCCCAAGGTACTTGCCTTCCAAGAGGATTGTAAGGCACAGGGTGAAGACACCTGTGGAAGACTTAAATCTGGAAGGAGCTGCGTATGAATGACCTGGTGGGAATCAGACATTTTATCAGAATGTCAGTGTTGTCCTGATGGCATTCTTGAATTCAGCTTCTTTGCTTTGGGGATGGTGGACAGGGAGTGCAAAGGTTTTTTGAATGCTCTCTGTTTCTATATCTGTTCATGTACTCTTGAAGGCTCTTTGTACTTTTTTCTTTTTCTTTTTTTTGTAGAGATGAAAGATGCTTTCTATTCTATACCCATATTGGATCTTGAATGTTTCTACTGGGGTCCCCTTTTATCCACAGTTGAGATATAAGTTGAGCTGTACCATGAATATAGAAAGAAAAACTTCTGTGGCAACTCTGTGTGTGTGTGTGTGTGTGTGTGTGTGTGTGTGTGTGTGTGTGTGTGTTGGGGTGGCTAACGGACCAAATAGTCCAAACTGATCTTCTTGGAATCTGGCCTTTGGACTGAACTTGGTCCATATGAATCCAGAGTCCTTGGGGGGGGGGGGGGGGCTAGGGCCATGGGTCACATAAACTATTATTATTTTCCTCTTTCTTTAAGAGATGTCCTCCAGAGTCTCTACTTCTAGGAACTGACCCTTCCCAGTATCAAGAAGGCTACTTGGAGACCCTAGCAAGGATTGTGTATGGTCATACTGAATAACTCCTGACCCACGCCCTGTATTACACTGTGCTTTCTTCCCAAAACAACCTAGGAAGAGCAGAAAATGCTGGATTCAGAGAGGTGACAGTAATCACAGAGGTCATTTACATAGTGTTTTAAGGTTTGTAAAGCACTTTACATATATTATTTTACTTGTCAACCCTTTTTCTACCCAGTTCAGTACTAAAAGTATAATTATCTTTGTTTTACTCATAAGGAAACTGAGGCCGCAGAGGTTAGTCATTCGCATCTAGTCACAGAGCTAATAAGTGTCAGCGGTGAGATTAAAATCCATGTCTCTCCTGATGAAGCAAATGATCAACATTCTTTCCCCTGAGCCATGTTGCTTCAAAGGGAGTGGTCCACATGTGCCTTCTGAATGTTCCTTCTACTCACTCCAGCTACATACACACAAAGATGTGCTCCCTATTACCCTCTGGCCATCTATGCCTTCAGAGGTTATCTGGTCCTTCTGCCCTTCACACTCAAGAAAACACTATAGAGCCATCTATGCTTGGAGTATTAATGCTAGAAATGATTATAGGATTGTAGCATTTAGGGTTGACTTGATAATTATTCACTCTGGGGCGGAGACGCTGATGAGGTCAAGATCCAATCTGTCCTTCCTCTGAATTCTTGTTTATGTCATTCATTCCCCACAAAGCCTCCACTGTCTTAGATGTCTTTTATAACTTTTATCTTTGTCTTGTCTCCGTGTGTGGATTATAAGCTTCTTGAAGGCTGGGGCTTATCTTATACTTTTTTTATGTTCACCCTCAGTGGACAGTACTATGTTTTACCATAGAAAAGCCTTCTGAATTTGTGTTTGATTGATTGATGATAACTTTAAGGCCCCATGATGAAAGCTGCTAGGGAATTGCCTTGATTTTTCCTTTCACATCCAAGATGGCTCTGTCAGTGGAAAAGTAGCCCAGATTGCTCTGCCATTAAGTAGGTGTGTGATGTCCAGCAAGTGACATCACTTTTCTGGACACTTTTAACATAAGGAGGTTGGACTAAATCATCCTAAGGTCCTAACAGTTTGCTTACCTTTACACAGTCTTTTTCTTCAGTCTGAGTAGAAATATCCTCTGATTAGCACCAGGAGGAGAAATGAAATGTCTTCATTGTCCCCTATAATTTAACCGGAGCCTCAGATAATGCTAAAAGGAGTCAGTTAATGAAAAGAAGGTGAACAAAAGTGAGGGGGAAAGCTGGAATGCTAAAGGAATTGGAATATTTAACTGGGAAAAATGAAGACAGGAAAGCGTGTGTGTGGGGGAAGGGTGGGTTGGTGAATACATTGTCTAGATGATGTCTTAATTATTGAAGAAGAGAGGAAGGCTCTTACCTCTTATCTCTGAAGCTCACAGGTGGCCCCCATAAACTATAGTGAGCATTGCTTGGGCTTTTGTGCAGAAGGAAGACTCAGTAATAGCCGGTATTTGTGGAACATTTTAAATTACACACAGCAGAAGACTATCTCATTTGGGTAGATGTTATTAGGATTCCCCTTTTTATAGGAGCGGAGATTTAGTGCTGGAATGTATGTTAGACATCATGCAGTCTAACCTCCTTATTTTACAGATAGGAAAACTGATCCCCAGAATAATGAAGTGACTTGTGTGGGGTCACATAGTAAGAGTCAGAGGCTGGATTCAAACCCAGATCCTTCTGACTCCAAGACTATCCAAGATAAGGAGATTGAGACCGAAAGAGGCGTAATGACTTCCTATGATCACACAGCCAGTGGGATTTAAGCCTGTCTTCTTTTCTTGTTAAAATGAATTTTATCGATCTCTTCTGTTTATATATAAGTTATTTTTATTGCGCTTTTGTTTCCTTAGAGTCATCCCTTAGAAGAAAGAATAAAAAGGAAAAAAAAACAATTCGAAAAAACTAACCAACGCAAAGGAGTAGTCTGACAGAGGCCCCCACCTCTGCCAAAAAGGAGAGAGAGCTTCTTTTTTCCCGTCTTTAGGGCAGCTAGCTGGTACAGTAAATAGAGAGCAAGGCCTGGAGCCAGGAAGACTCATCTCCCTGAGTTCGAATCCAGACTCAGACACTTACTAGCTGTGTGAACCTTGGCAAGTCACTTAACTCTATTTGCCTCAGTTTCCTCATCTGGTAAATGAGCTGAGGAAGAAAATTGGCAAATCCCTCCAGTATCTTTGCCAAGAAAACCCTAAGGAAGAGTCAGACATGACTGAACAAGAGCAAAGCTCTTCTTTGGAACCCAAGTCATGTTGAGGCCAGACTCGACGCTGTGCTGTGTGCTATGCCCTGCTGCCTTATGGAACACAAGGAAGAGGTTAGTTAGATTCATCATTGAGCATTTTTGAAAAGCGTGCTATTTAACATCATCCACGTCATGCTTACAGAATGCAGGCCTGATGCTGGGCCGCTGTCCCTTATTGCACGTCTCTAATCCTGTCTGGATCAGCTCGCTTTGACTGACAGTATAGTAGAATGGAAAGAGCCCTGGCGTTTGGAGCGGGAGACCAAGTTTCTATTCTAGTCCTACTGGGGGCCATCTCCAGTCATCCTGATCTACATCTGGCCCAGATGGCTCCGGAGGAGAAAGTGAGGCCGGTGACCTTGCGCAGCCCTCCTTCACTCAAATCCAGTTCACTCGCAAGTCATGGCATCACCTCCCTGACGTCATGGTCCTCTTTGAGAACAAAGGACAAACGATGAGCATTTCTACTGAGATGCGATGTGTTAGAGCAGAAAGATTGATGGACTTTCTAGCTGTGTGACTCCAGGCCAATCTCTCCACCTCTCTTTGCCCTAGATTCCTCATCTATAAACACTCAAATACTCAACTACACTTGGGACCTCACTGATGTGACCATTCTCTCCCACAGTTCAGGTTGTGATCTGCCTGTGTGCATGCCAGTTGTAAGTGACTGTGGTCTTTATCCTCCCAAAATTTGCCCCCAAGACAGGTGAGGGTCCTTCTCCTTCTCTCTTGACATTGAGATGATACCAAAGGAGCACATGAGCTGTCCACTGGTTGTCTTATTCTCCTATCAATTAGGTGTCACGATGGACACAGAGCGAGGCCGGGAGTCAGGAAGACTAGAGTTCAAATAGAGCTCAGACAATTTCTACCTGTAAGACGCTTAACTTGTCTGTCTCCATTTTCCCAACTGTAAAATAGAGATCATAATAACACCTACCTCATAGGGTTGTTTTGAGGACTGAATAAATTTGTAAAATGCTTAGCATAGTGTCTGCTATTAAGCACACAGTAGGGGCTTAATAAATGCTTTTTCCCTTCTCATTCCACCTTTCAACCAGGACAAGCTCATTTTTTTTTTCTCATTGAGTTCTCTGACAACCATCTTTTACTCTGCTTCTCCTTTGAAATATGCTGTTTCCACACATGGAATTATGAATATCTATAAAAGGAGGACATGAATCCTTTCACCACAAAAATTAGTCCTTTGAAATGATTTGCTGTGTGAATTCAGACATTCTCTCAAATGACATAATAGTTGTAAAGGGAAGGGAATAAGTATTTATATAGGGCCAATATGTGATAGGTACTTTTTATAAATATCTTACTTGATTCTCACAAGAACTTTGTAAGGTAAGTACTGTTATTACCATCTCCATTTTATAGTTGAGGAAACTGAGGCAAACAGGGTTAAGTGACTTGCCCAGGGCCACACAGCTAGTAAGTGTCTGAGGTCACATCTGCACTCAGGCTATCCTTACTCCAGGTCTGGTACTCTAGCCATTGGACTACCAGCTGCCTCTAGTAAAGCACTCAGCCTGGTGCCTGGTATACAATAGGCACTTAATAAATGCTTTTTCTTTTCCCTTTCCCCTCTGGTCCTCAGTGTCCTCATGTTTAAAATTAGAGAGTTAGCCTGGACTAGAGGTTCTTGACTTTTTTTCTGTCATGGATGCCTTTGGCAGCCCATTGCTTGCATTTGTATTAAGAGGAAATGTTAAATTTCAGTTAGAAGTTAGTGAAAAAAAGAGTTATATTTTTTTCTCATCCAAGTTCATGGTTGTCCCCTGAAATCTCTCTATGGATCTCTTGGGGTATCTATGTAGTAAAAGTGAAGAACTTCTAGACTAGATTATCTCCAAGGGCCTTTCCAGAACAACAACAACAACAAAAACCCTATGATTCCAAGGACTGCATTGGGCTTGGGCTAGCCTGAGGGTGCAAACAAGGAAACTTCTCTTAACTTCTTTCTTGTTCCTCGATGTGGCCGATAGCCTCCAGCAGACCCTCTGGGGGAGGTGCATTGTAACACCCCAAATCTCCAATGTCTACCAATACTGCCAGGGCACGTCCTCAGGCTTACCTGGTGACAACTGTGTTGTAACCAGCAACAAATGGATAAAAGGGGGAACAGCAGCTTTCTTGTTCCAAGGAGTCTGAAAACTGTGCTGCTACCAAAATTAGCTCTGTCTTCATAGTGGCCCTGGATGATGCCCACAGAGTAAGTGTCCACTAGTTGATTGATGCAATGGTAGAACATCGTGGCTACCTCTGAACTGCGCTGGAGGCGACAAAGTCTGTGCCCAGAAACAGCTGGACTATAATTGGACTCTGGACTGTAGGGACTGGTCTGGCTTGATTCCTCTCAGATGTTGGAGATTCATTTTTCCCCTTTTGCTATCTAAAGACACAGTGGGAAGAACAGCGTGCAACATTTTAATTCTTAAGGGGAGAATTGTTCAGGTTGGATTAGTGTTGTGGTAGGAAGAATCCAGTCAGGGGTGGTTATTGTTGTTCAGTCATATCCAACTCTTTGTGACTCCATTTGGGGTCTTCTTGGCAAAGATACTGGAGTAGTTTGCCATTTCCTTCTCCAGTTCATTTGACAGATGAGGAAACTGAGGCAAACAGGGTTAAATGACTTACCCAGGGTCACATAGCTAGTAAGTGTCTGAGGCTATATTTGAACTCAGAAAGAGGACTCTCCCCCAGCACACTATCCACTGTGCCACCTAGCTGCCCCAGAGTTGGAGAACCTGGGTTCTAATCCTAGTTTTGCCCTTGCGAGCTATGGAACATTGGACAAATCACTTACTGTCTTTTAGCATCTGCAATTTTAAAAAGAGAGGATTGGAGTATATAGTTGTGGGATGTCTTTCAGCTCTAAATTTAACATCCTAACATGTTGGGCAGGTTACCTCTTTGGGTTTTGGTTTCCTTATTTGTAAAATGAGTGCATTGAACTAGATGCCTTATGGTCCCTTCTAGCTTGAAATTTGTGATGCTATGAGAAGACCTCAGAGGTCTACCCTGCCTCTGAGATTCCGTGGATCTTGAAGGAGCTAATGGAGAACGTGGGAACAGACATTCCGGGTAGGGGTAATTAGCCTCAGCTTGGTTTGGATGCTGTCCTTCATTCTTGAAGAGGACCAAAGTGACATCACTATGTTGAGGTTAAGGCAGAGTGCGTCCAACTGTGTGGCTGATCAGACCCATCTGAGCTTGGAAGGCTCTACCACAGGTTGTGTCCATATGAAGTCCAGAGTCTATATGAACATTTGGAGTAGAGATGTCTCTAAACTTGTGCATCTCATATTCCTTTTGTGCTACTGCAATTCTGCTTTGCCCTAAAAGACCATTTTACAGAGCCTCAACTATGAAACAGGTCTTAGCAAGTTGTCTTTGCATGCTGACAAGCAAACTGGCTTGACTAGAGTAGAAAGGCTATATTAAAGATTAATGAGAAAGAGCTGGCAACGTCTCTTTTATAGTAAGAGCCCTTTTATGATAAAAGCTCACAGTGATAAAAATACTTTGCAGCTGACCAAAGTCTTTCCTTTACAACACCAGTAGTACTGGGTGGTGGGGGGTGGGACAGGGAGAGAAAAGAGGAGAGACCCCTGGATCTGGAGTTGGAAGACCTGGCTCTGGGTTCTAGTTCTGCCTTTTGCTGGCTCTGTGACCTTAGCCAAGTCCCTTTCTCTTGGTCCCATTTTTCTCAGGTTGCCTAAGGAGGGGCAAACTGGCCCAGGACAGAGAGTCAGTCAAAAGTCCTGTGGTAGTGGCATCAGGCCATGAGTACTCTTTGCATTTCCAGCCTGGGAGAGATGGAGAGACCTAGTATTAAAAATAGTAATAATTTAATTTTTAAAAATTATATTAGCTTTTTTTTTTACCTCTGTATCACAGACATGACTCGTGTTGAATTCATAGTCCCCTAAGAACCTAAGATCTTTTCCCAAAGTGCTGTCTAGCTATATCTCCCTCATCTTGTACTCCTAAAAATGAATTTTTGAACCCTAGACTAAACACACACTCCAACACAACTCAAAGATAAACTAGCAGGGCCTCTGAAACCAGACCTAACAATTTGAAAAATATTAATAGACATGGTGACCAGAACTCCCAACAGGCCTGAGAGAGAAGCATAATTCAGCTGTACAGCAGTCCTGATAGCCAAAGAGTTTAAGCAAAAGATCCATTAAATAATAGCTGCTGGTTTGTGCTTAATTTTATATATCATTCATTATTCATCTCAAAACACAATGTTCAGAAATGTCCCAAATCTGTGCCCAGTCTGGAAAAACTGCTTAGTAGGGTCTATCTCCCTGTGCCCAGCCATTACTAAAGGGCCCTGTGATGATGGATTGAATTATTCCTATTTGCAGATAGGGAATTCAACTTGAAAGAGAGGGTTCGAAGTCTCCTTCAAAAGAATCTGCTTCTCTTCTTTATATATTTTTTAAATGAAACAGTCCAGGAAAGTCTTTTGGAATCAGAGAATAACCTTTTTTTTCTCAAAGTGTGTGAAAAGAGAGCTAGGAAGTACCTGCCCAGGTCCCTTAGGATTGATTTGTTTCACCCCAGACTAGAAGGATCCTCCTTATCCTACAGTAAATCAGGTTGTTTGGGAGAATACATCTCAGAGAACCCAGCTAGAGCACAAGGGAGGAAGTACATCTTTCCATCTCACCTATCTGGTCACTTTCCATGGAGAGCCTTGGTTTGAGCTTCAGTGAGAGAATACAAAAGCTCTCACTTCTCAGGCCTAGGGCCCAGGGGTGGTCTGAAGCAAAATTGTCAAGTAGGATGAAGGCCCCATGGTGCTGCATTTGGCAATAGATGACTTGGATTCAAATTCTGCCTCTTACACTGATTGCCTGGGTCACCTTGGGCCAATCACTTCATGTCTCTGGGCAGTTTCTGCATTTGTATGATGATGATGAGAATAATAGTCATATTAATAATAATGGAACAATTAACTCTTCCCCAAAGTCTTCCTTTGTAGAGGGCTTAGAATGTCCGAACTTTCCAGGTAATTCTCCATTTTCCAGCATGAGTCGCCAGAATACAATGCCTTAAACAGCACCTTCACTAGAAGTTCAAAGGAATGCTTGAAGAATCCTGACACTCAAAAGAGGAGGAGGAAGAAAGAGAGAGAGAGAGAGAGAGAGAGAGAGAGAGAGAGAGAGAGAGAGAGAGAAACAGAGACAGAGACAGAGACAGAGACAGAGACAGAGAGACAGAGGAGAGAGACACACAGAGAGGGGAGAGAGAGACAGAGAGAAAGATTGATATAGAGAGACAGAATGATAGAGACAGACACAGAGAGAGGCAGACACAGAGAGCTAGAAAGCTAGAGACTCTGTCCTCTTCTCTTGAAGACACTGAGTGAGTTGGTTCTTTATGGTTCCGGTAGCCAAACCTCTCCAGCATAGCTCCTACTCTCCCCAGGGCCCTTACTTAGGGAAATCAATCAGAAACCTCTCAGGTCATACATTAGCAAGAAGCTAGGGCCAATGGCACCAAGAGAGACCCAAATTCATGTTTAGCCCCATCCCTCTTGTTACATTTATATACATACCACTATATGTATGTGTTGACTCCCCTAATAGAATGTAAGTTCCTTCACGGCAGGGACTGTTTCATTTTTGTCTTTATATCACATGATACTCTACCTCCCTTTGCAATGGATTTTGGTCCCTGTTCCTGGGATGAGGATGACAGTTCCTCTCTCACCGTGGTCTTTTAGGATCCCTGGCTTCCTTCAAGACTCAGCCCAAATACCACCTTCTGCAGGAGGCCTTTCCAGGGCCTCCATGCTCAGGAATATTCCCCTCTAAGGCTGTCTTCCATCTACTCTGTAGCTACTGGATGTCCCTGTCTATATAAAATTTTTTCCTTACTTGGAATGTGAGCTCCTTGAGGGCAGGGACAATTTTTGCCTTTACTTATATTCCCAGTGCTTGGCACATAGTAAACAATAAATGCTCGATGATGGATTGGATTTATTGACTTGTATCTTCAGTGCCTAGCATTGTGCCTTTCTCATAGTAGGGGTTTAATAATTGCCTGTTTGGTTGAGAATCATTCACTAACCTCAATGAATTGTCATTGTTGGAAAACACTACCTCCTAAAGGAGCACATCCCATTTTTGGACGACCCTACAGGAAGCTTTGAGCTGAAGTACCC
The DNA here is from genome assembly GCA_028646595.1 of Phalanger gymnotis. Lineage (NCBI taxonomy): Eukaryota > Metazoa > Chordata > Mammalia > Diprotodontia > Phalangeridae > Phalanger > Phalanger gymnotis. The sequence goes on along the minus strand of CM053622.1, from coordinate 128,522,679 downwards.
TCTCCATGACTTAATAATAATAATAATACAAGCTGACATTTATACAGTATTTGTCATGTGTCTGGTGGTGTGCCGAGCACTTAATTGCTGTCTCATTCTCCCTGCAATAACCCTGAGAGGGAAGTGCTATAAGTATCTTCATTTTATAGATGAGAAAACTGATGCAAACAGAGGTGTAAGTGACTTGCCCAGGGTCACACAGCTAATAAGTGAGGCTGAATTTGAATTCAGGTCTTCCTGACTCTAGGCTTAGCAGCCTATCCACTGTATCAGCTAACTTCTGCCTATTGGTTCTATGTTTGCCCTCTGGGACTAAGCCAAACAAACCTAATTCCTCTTCTACATAATATAGCCCTGTAAGTACTTGGACATAGCTATCACATATACCCTAAATCATCTCTTTTCCAGGCTTAACACACCCAGTTCCTTCCACAGATTCCCATAGAGTGTAATCTTGAGACCATTCACCCTCCTAATTATCCTTATATGTATATATATATATATATATATATATATATATATATATATATATATATATGTATATTTACTTCAACTTATCACGGTTCTTCCAAAAATGTGGATTTCTATGGGTGCTGTGGTGACTCATTTGGGGGAGCTTTGGTCCAGGCCACAAGTTAAAGTAAGATCCTGTCTCTGTGGCTTAAAAACACTTTGCTAAACCCCAAGTACCTGCCTCTGGAAGGAAATCCAAGGTCCAGGCAGGACTGGCCTATGAAGTGGGTGGAGCAGACAGGCCAAATAAGTGTCATCTCCAAAGGGCCAAGGAAGCCTTGTGGCCAAAATGATCTTTCATGACCACCACTGATCAGAGAGTGTATGTGATCCTCTGTAAATCCAGAATTTAACACCCTAGCCCAGATATAGTTTAAGGTATTGCCTTTCTCAAGGATTTCTGTCTTTTAATAAGTGAACTAAGGGGACAGTTCATTGGCAGCCAGGTGGCACAGTGGTAGAGTGTCTGGCCTGGAGTCAGGTAGACTCATTTTCCTGAGTTCCAATACGGCCTGAGACACTTACTAGCCGTGTGACCCTGGTCAAGTCATTTAACCCTCTTTGCCTCAGTTTCCTCATCTGTAAAATGAGCTAGAGAAAGAAATTGGTCAACTCCTCCAGTATCTTTGTCAAGAAAACCCCAAATGGGGTCACAAAGCATTGGACATGACTGAAAATGACTGAACAACAAAAAAGAAACAGAATCCTTGTAGACCCAAAGGAATAAGTTGCTTCCAGTGGAATGCCACACTCTCTGATCAGTGGTGGTCATGAAAGACAATTTTGGCCACAAGGCTTCCTTGGTCCCTTGGAGATGACACTCATTTGGGCTGTCTGCTCCACCCACTTCATAGGCCAGTCCTGCCTGGACTTTGGATTTCCTTCCAGAGGCAGGTACTTGGGGTTTAGCAAAGTGTTTTTAAGCCACAGAGACAGGATCTTACTTTAACTGCGGCCTGGACCAAAGCTCCCCGAAATGAGTCAGCACAGTACCCATAGAAACAAGGGTCTTTAATAAGAATATTGCAGCCCTGAGAAACTGCTTATTAATTTTGTCCTCTACTGAATACAGAGAAAGCCTTGGTTGAGCTGAGACAGAAAGGGCCCTCAGGATGCTGGCCTAACAAGAGTTGGTCCTCTACAAGGGGATGAATAGCACACATCAGGGTGTCTGGCTGATAAAGATAAAGGCACCTCAGCTCCAGAGGCTGGGCCCAAGGCTCCCTACATCAGAAGGCAGGCCCCTATCAGAGAAATCACAGCCACGGATGGGATGACAGTCTCCGCTTTGTTCACCTGGCAAAGGCATCTGGCTCCCCTGTGGTTCTTTGTGTGTCTGGATCCCTGCACCCTTCTCTGGTAAGGAGGTGCCTGTGCTGCAGCTCAGGCAGAGGCAATGGAAAGACAGGCAGAGAGAGAGGAAGATGCTCTGGGAAAATGAAGGGGTAAAAAAAAGGCAATGTGGCATAGTGCTGAAACCACTAGAATTTGGCATCACAGGACCATATTTGAATCCTAGCCCTGCCACTGATCATCTGTATGACCTTGGCAAGGTCACTGAACTCTGGATCTTGGTTTTGTCATATTAGCCATATTCATCCTTTAAAATGAACGGGTGGATTCTACCTCTACCAAATCTCTTCCTGTCCCCTCTCTATTCATATACTCTCTATCTTACTTCCACCCAGCTAGGCAGCTGGTGGCACAACAGATAAAAGTGCTGGACCTGGAGTATGGAAGCCCTGAGTTCAAATCCTATCTCAAAAACTTGTTAACTGTGTGATCCTCTGTAAATCACTTAAAGTCTGGCTGTACCTCACCTTCCCCATCTGAGGGTTATTGTAAAGATAAAATGAGATAAGATTTGTAAAGTGTTTGCGCATCTTAAACAGCAATGTAAACGCTAATTATTATTCAGGCCCTCATTACCTCTCATTTAGACTTTTTCAATGGCTTCCTCATTGGTCCTCTCACCACTTGTCTCTATTTTCTGTGTAGTAAGAATAAGTCTTAGTATCTTAATAAGATAGTAGGAATAAGTTGTCCATTTAGCACAACTGACTATTTTGTTTTAAATCTCCATTTTGGAATGTTTTTCGATAATTAGATAAGTACTTATGAGGTATGATGTAGTAAACAACATGTGAGTGTTCTTAACGACTGTTAAACAGAAATGAATTTCGATGACAGGCTACCAACAAAAAATATTATAAACAATTTTATCAGTAATTTTGATGTAAGTTACTAAGCAAATCCTCTGGTAAGCAACTTAGGAGCTGCTATACCATGCAGTGGTTAGAGCACTGGCCCTGGAGTCAGGAGGACCTGAGTTCAAATGCAGCCTCAGACATTTGACACTTACTAGCTGTGTGACTCTGGGCAAGTCACTTGACCCCAATTGCCTCGGCCAAAGGGAAAAAAAAGTATAAAAAAACCTACCTCCCTGAGGCTCACACCATTAGCCTGTTCCTAGGGTGAGATTAGGCCTGGGCCTGCTTTCCACATGTTAGAGGGCAGTGTTGATTGACTGAAATTTGCCAGATGTTCACCTGGGTTGGAGACATATGGCCTTGGGCTGGGCAGAGAGGAAAACCTTGTCATGAGTCTGATTTGAAAGAAACTTATGAGAACTTCCAAGATGGTGATTTGTTTTTAAGGGTGGGTATTATTTGCACACTTAAATTAATAAAGTGTGATTGCATGCATTGAGATGGATCATTCTAATTAGTGTTTCTGTCCAGTAGTTAACATAAGTAACAGTAAAATAGCTGTATAAGGGCACTGCATATTATGTCCTGTAAAACAAATTTTCCTAAGGCACAGGTCAGACTATGTCATTCCTCTGTCCAAAAACTTTCAGCGGCTCCCCATTGCCTAGAGGATAAAATACAGATTTCTTTCCCCCCCCCACCTAATAGTATTTTATTTTTTCCAATTACATGTAAAGATAGTTTTCAACATTCACTTTTATAAGATTTTGAGTTCTAAATTTTTTCTCTTTTCCTCCCTCCCCCCTGCTCCAAGAGGCTATGCACCCTGATATAGGTTATACATGTACAATTATATTAAACGTATTTCCACATTACTCATTCTGTGAAAGAAGAATCAGAACAAAAGGGAAAAACCACCAGAAAGAAAAAACAACAAAAAAAGTGTAAATAGAATGCTTTGATCAGCATTCAGACGCCATAGTTCTTTCTCTGGATGTGGACAGCATTTTCCATCATGAGTCTTTTGGAGTTGTTTCAGATCATTGTATCGCTGAGAAGAGGTAAGTCTATCAGAGGCTGCATATTGCATGATGTTGCTGTTATTGTGAGCAATGTTCTCCTGGTTCTGCTCACTTCACTCAGCATCAGTTCATGTAAGTCTAGGTTTTTCTGAAATTCGCCTGCTCATCATTTCTCATAGAACAACAGTATTTCATTACATTCATATACTACAACTTGTTCAGCCATTCCCCAATTGATGGGCATCCCCCCAATTTCCAATTCTTGGCCCCACAAAAAGAGCTGCTATAAATATTTTTGTACATGTGGGTCCTTTTCCCTTTTTTATGATCTCTGGTATAGAGACCTAGAAGTCATGTTGCTGGATCAAAAGGTATGCACAATTTTATAGCCCTTTGGGTATAGTTCCAAATTGTTCTCCAGAATGGTTGCATCAGTTCACAACTCCACCAACAATGGATTAGTTCCAATTTTCCTACATATTCTCCAACATTTATCATTTTCCTTTTTTGTCATATTAGCCAATCTGATAGGTGTGCATTTCTCTAATCAAAGGTGATTTAGAGCATTTTTATATGACTTTAATTAGCTTTAATTAAAATACAGAGTTCTTTTTTTAAATTTTTTTTGGAGGGGGGAAGGCAGGGCAATTGGGGTTAAGTGACTTGCCCAAGGTCACACAGCTAGTAAGTATGTCAAGTGACTGAGGCTGGATTTGAACTCAGGTCTTCCTGACTCCAGGGCTGGTACTCTACTCAGTGTGCAAAACACAGATTTCTTAATCTAGCCTTTAGAATTCTCCATAAGCTGTTTCTTTATTACCCTTCCATTCCAAACCATACTACTAATCCATCTTTGAAGTCAATAACTTTACTGTCTTCCTCTGTGTATTTGCACAATATATTCCCCATGCCGATACTCTGTCCTCAGCCTTGCCTCTCAGCATCTCTGTCTTCCTTCAAGGCTCAGTTTACCTGCTACCTCCTCCATGAAGACTTCTGTGATGCCCTTCCCCACAAATTGTTAGTGGTCTTTCCCTCCTCAGTTTTTTTGTTCTATATTTTTCTGTGTACATTATAACTCCCCATCCCATCCCACCTCGGAGCCAAATATAACCTAGAAGGCAGGTGCTATTTTAGCTGCTTTTGTACGTACCCTCAGGGCCCTGCACAGTACCTTACACGTGTAGTCACTTAAAAGTGTTTATTAAATTGAATTGAATTGAATTGAATTGAATTGAATTGAATTGAATTGAGGCTGTAAGGTCCCTTTCTGCTCTAAGTCAACAATTTCTGTTTCGAAGTAATACATCTCTGTGTGATGCCCCCAGCATTCATTAGCCTACACTAGGCACTAATTCAGGGAGGGGAAGAGGTGGTAAGCAGATGTCACCCTTGCTTGGTGGGTGAGTGGAATGAAGAAGGGAGGGAGAAGAGGTGTCTAGGGATGAATCTCTCCCTGCTTTTCTGGAAGTGGCTGGCCATTATAGTGTAATAAAGTTAAAAAGACCAGACTGGAAGATGGGAGATCTAGATTCTAAACCCAGCTTTGCCATCAACTAGGTGTGTGGCCTGGGTATAATTTACTTTATCTCTCTAGCCCTCAATTTCTTCATCTGTGAAATGAGGGGTTGGACTAGCAGGTCTCTTAGATCTCTTCTGGTGCCAACATTCTAGGAATGCAGAGGATGGAAGCAATGCCTTCTAGTCAGACATGTTTATTCCAAGACTTCCCAGGGCACCCAGGTTTATGAGGTATATATCCTGACCTGCCTTTTTCAATATCCCTTCTGGTAGCCTTTGAGCATCTGCAAATTTTCTGGGCCTTTGACTAGGCTACAGCATTCTCTTTTGGTAAAAATTGCAGATTCAACTTCATAGAGACAGTCCAAAAGGGCTCCCAATTTCTCTTCTAATCAATTCTAAGCTCTTTATCAAGGCAGGGAACACATTTTGTTAATTACACATTATACATTCCAATTTGATATTCCTCCCCCTTCAACTTCAATCCATTCTGTCAAAACAATTTTTTCCATTTTTTAAAACATTTTTTATTTAAAGTTTTGAGTTCCAAATTCTATACTTCCCTTTCCTGCTCTGTCCCTGAGATGGTAAGCAATCAGATACAAGTCATACATGTGCAGTTATCTAAAACATTTTCATATTAGTGATTTTGTGAAAGAAGATTCAACTAAAAAAATGAAAGGAAGAAAGTGAAAAACAGCATGCTTCAGTCTGTATTCAATCAATAACAATTCTTTCTCTGGAGGCAGAGATTATGCTTCATCATAGTCTTTTGGGATTGTCTTGGATCAGTGTATTTTGAGAATAGCTAAGTCATTCACAATTCTTCATCAAATAATGTTGGTGTTAACGTGTACAATGTTTTCCTGGTTCTGTTCACTTCACAATGCATCAGTCCATGCAAATCTTTCCAGGTTTTTCTGAAATCATCCTGCTTGTCATTTCTTACAGCACAATAATATTCCATTACAATCATATATCACAGCTTGCTTAGCGATTCCCCAATTGCTAGGCATCCCTTTGAATTACAATTCTGAATCACCACAAAGAGAGCTGCTACAAATATAAAATAATTTTCTTAAAGCATAGGAGTGACCTTGTCACCCACCCTGCCAAGAAACTTTGTTGTTTGTCGAATCATTTTCAATCATGTCCAACTCTTTGCAACCCCATTTTGGGTTTTCTTGGCAAAGATATTGGAATGGTTTGCCATTTCCTTCTCCGGCTCATTTTATAGATGAAGAGCTGAAGCAAACAGGGTTAGGTGACTTGCCCAGGGTCACACAGTTAATAAGTGTCTGAGGCTGGATTTGAACTCAAATTTTCCTGGCTCCAGTGCCAGCACTCTATTCACTGAACCACCTAGCTGCTTTAATGCAGTCTATTGTCTCTAAAATAAAATATACATTCCTCATGTTGGGATTTAAAGCCCTTGGCAATCTGGCTCCAGTCTTTCTTCCCAGGTGTATTGGACCTACATTCTGAATTTTTCTTCCTCCCTTCCCTCACTGGTTAACTTGTAATTGCCTAAATCTGAAACATTCTCTTCCACTTTTAAATTTCCTCACAAGCCTGTTTCTCATGCCTGAAATGCACTCCCTCTTTGTTCCTACCTTTTAGCATCCCTAATTTCCTTCAGGGTTCAGCCAAGTACCATTTCCTACTAGAAGCCTTCTTGGTTTCCCAAGGTGATGGTGATTTCTCTTGTCAAATTATCATGTGTACATATGTTTATGTGTTATATTTATGGATACTCATATATATTATACACACATGCATGTATATATTGTATGTTTATGTGTTATATCTTTTTTGTATTTTAAAACTACTTTCACACATTTAAAAACTTGCTATCTGCATCCAGAGAAAGAACTGATAAATAAAAGTATGTATAGAATGATTTTACATGTATATAATATATACATATATTATTGTCTAATAGTAGCCATCTCTAAGGTGGGGGGGGGAAATTTACATGATAATTTTATTATATATTTAAAAGGAATAGCAAGTTGTACATGATAGATTTGCAGTTTCATATGCAATCATCTTTTTGTTATACTATGTTATGAAAATGCTTGTTTTATTTCATAAATTAAAAATAAAATAAAGCTAAAAACAAACAACCCCCACAACTGTCCCCCACCCCCACTAATATCTCTAAAAGAAAAGAGAACTATGTGCTAATAGCATCTCCTAAACATGCTCTACATTCAGAGGTTCTCAATTTGGGCTTGTGACGTTGTTTTTTAAAAAAAAATTGATAGCTGCATTTTGTAATTGATTTCCTTAGTAATCCTATCTATTTTATTCTGTGCACTAAAGAACATTGTTGGGAGAGTGGTTGGCAACTGCTATATATCAGGGCTTGATTTATTGTTTGGTTGAATGTCTGGACTTAAGAAAGTGATGAAGAAAATGTTAATAACACAGATTAACCTGTCAAGGCCTTTTTGCCAATTTCTCTATAAATCTTCCACAGAGGATGGCTGTAGTGAAAAGCATGCCTTTCTTGGGTTTTCTCAAGTCTTTCTTTTTTATGTAACTTCTATTTTATTTTTTCAATTAACAAGCATTGTTTTCCTCTTGCCCGATCCTCATTGGGAAAAAAAAAGGAAAGAAAAGCAAAACCTTTGTAACAATTATGCATGGCTAACAAAATACATTCCCACATTGACCAAGTTAAAAAATCACATTTTGTATCTCCACAGTAAAAAGCAGGCTCCTTCAGGGTAGGCATTATTTTCTTGTTTGTTTGCTCAATTCTGTCTCAGTGCTTAGCACATGTCCTCCATATAGTAAGTGTTTCACAATGTTTGTTAGATTATATTGGATTGCTATTTCTCCATCCCTTATGGGAAGATTTGCGTTGCACGGGCCACTCCATTGCCCTAGGATACTCTCTCCTAAAATCACATCCATCCCTCTTTCAAAATTCTGCATAAGACAGCTCTTCAAGGAAGACTTTGGACCTGATGAAGTGCTGATCTGATCATTTGCGCAATTCTCTTTAGTTGGATACCAACATCCTTGTTGTGGATGTCTAGGCAGCTGTTTGTCATCCCACCATGAGGGGAGGAAACATGTTTCTTTTTTATTTTTACTTTATTTTTTCATATTTTTATTAGAAATGCTTGAAAGTCCTCTATTTTGTTAAATGTCTACTTTTTTCCCTCTGAAAATTTATATTCCATTTTTGCTGGGTAAGTGATTCTTTTTTTTTTTTTGGAGGGGGAAAGGCAGGGCAATTGGGGTTAAGTGACTTGCCCAAGGTCACACAGCTAGTAAACATGTCAAGTGTCTGAGGCCGGATTTGAACTCAGGTCCTCCTGACTCTGGGGCCAGCGCTCTACTTGCTGAGCCACCTAGCTGCCCCAATTTTTACTTTATTTTTAACATTCTTTTTTTTAAAGTTTTAAGTTCCAAATTCTCTCCCATCCTCCAGTCCCTCCCCCACCTATTGAGAAGTAATAATACCCACTATACATGTAAAGTCATGCAAAACATACTCCTATATTAGCCATATTTCCCCACCCCCACCCCACAAAAAACAACAAAAAATAAAGTGAAAAAAGTGTGCTTCCATCTTCACTCAGAGTCCATCATCGATTCTCTCTTTAAAGCTGGATAGCGTTTTCCATCATGGATCCTTTGGAATTGTCTTGGATCATTGTCTTAGGCAGAATTGTTGTCTTTCACAATCAATCATTGCTATAATGTTGCTGTTACTGTGTACAAGGTTCTTCTGGTTGTGTTCATTTCACTTTGTATCAGTTCACATAAGTCTTCCCAGTTTTTTTCTAAAACCATATTCTTCATAATTTCTTATTACACAATAGTCTTCCATTATAATCATATATCATGACTTGTTCAGCTGAATCCCCAATTGATAGGCAGGGGAGAAACCATGTTGATGAGACCTTGTTATGAGCTGACATTTGTAGTATGTTGGGAATCCTTTTCTCAGGTCAGACAGGACTCCTGCTTGCTCAGTTTCCTCTACCTGGCTTAGGAGTGGATGTCACATTTCTAAGGAAGCCATTTCTAGGGAGGCCAGGCAGCATTTTTTTGTTTGTTTGTTTAGCTCCCAGCTTCTAACAAGCATGGACAGTCATTGGGACAATAGGGTATTGTGGAAGAAAGGAAAGTACTGCCTGAGATGGCAAGTGGAGGGAGCATCAGAAGTCAATAAAAGGGGAGGTATTACTTCTTGTCTAGGGCATGCTTCAGCTGCTATGAAGCATCTAGGTGGTACAGTGAATAGAGAACTGAATTTGTAATGAGGTTAGACCTGAGTTTGAATCCAGCCTCTGACACTGTGTGACCCTGGGCCCTCATCTATAAAATAGAGATCATAATACCATCCCTCTCACTGGGTGGTTGCAAGAATAAAATAAGATATTTGAAAAGTGCTATGCAAACCTTAAAATGCTAGCTATTATTATTAATTCTTAAAGGTGTGACCTTGGGCAGGTCACCTTGTCTCATAAGCTTCTGATTCTTCATCAATAAAATGGGGGTGATCAGACCTCTTGTGCCTCCCTCGCAGGTTTATCCTGAGAATCAAATCAGATGAAAAGTACCTTACATAAATGTCAGCTATTATTACAACAGGATTGAGTTGTCAACCAGGCGGATAGATGGAAGACTGAAAGAGCCATCAGGGAAAGGAACGAAGAGGAATAGGAGTGTCTGGAGAAAGCAATCCAGAATCTATCACACTGAAGGAGGTGCTTGCCCACCCTTGAAGCAGCAGCCAACACTGAGAGTCATCAGAATGAGCTATGCATAAATCAAAGATAGAGCCCAAGGTCAATATGTATCTGAGGAGATAACTTGAACCCAGGATTTCCTGACTCTGAGGCCAGCTCTTCATGCTACAGTCCCTCTCAGTGGGTCAGATAGCATTTATTAAGTGCCTAATATGTGCCAGGCACTGTGCTAAGGATCCAAAGATGGGCAAAAGCCACTCCCTATTCTCACAAATGAATGGAACTGGTAGCCTCTCTGACCTTGAGGAGGTCGCAATCAACGTCCTTAATAAATGTCTGTTGAACTGAACAGAATTGAGTTTTGATACAGAGAATTGTATGTCCTACAATCTTTTCCATTGCCTTTCTCAGGTCAGCTCCCTGTTGTCTCTAGTCTCCTCCCTGGTGATCTGGGGCAACATCAACCTCCTACATTTCAAAGCCAGAGCTAAGGTCAGTGGAGCTGCCATTCCTTTTCAGTTTTGAATCAATAAGGCTCAGCCCTGTTGAACAAAAGCCACGCCTGCAAGCAGTCACATGATTTGCTGCTGTTCTCTTTTTCTAAAACCTATTGTTATGTCTGAGGGGCCAGGACTGAGTGGTGACCCCATTCCTAATAACTAAAAGTCCATCCAGTTAAGGTTTATGAAATCATCAAGGACCCACAATTTTGAAGGATCCTTCCTTCGCATTTCCAGCGGAAATCTAATCGCTCCTGAATGGCTAGTTTAGCTGCTGGTTCAGTCAGTGTCTGGGGACTAGAGCGTCTCAAAATAATGTTTATTGAAGTGATCTATTAAAGTTCTATTTGCTCTTTTGTTCCTAAGGCTAATCCTTGCTAATTTTTAAACGCTCTTTTAATGGGCTTGTAGTCCTTAATGAGGACCATTATACAAACAAACCATTAAGTTGAGAACCAAAATGTCAACACAAGCATGATGTGCTCATTTTCTGGATGTCGATATACTGTAGCTGGTTGATGGACATAAGCTGGAATATACATACACAGACACATAATAACGGTGGCTGACGGTTAAAATAGTGCTTGGACTATATTATGTCATTGTACCCACATGACAAAAGATGGCACAATGCTAACAAAATGTCAAATTCAGGTCTCAGACTCAAATCCGATAGTGTTCTATGTTCCTGCTGCATCTTACACCTTTAGCTGTGGAAATGGAATAAATGAGTTTATTAACACAGAGATAGCAGTGAATAACCTCAAAGCACAGTAAGACTGCCCAGTCTCAACTGCTGTACTTAACATTTCAAACAATATTGCATTGATATAAAAATAATTTAAGTGCTGACTGTGTGCTAGGTGTTAAATATGTAAATACAGAAGTGAAGTCCTTGCCCTCAAGAAGCTTACGTTGTAAATAGGAGGAAACAACACATACATCAGGGTGGCAGCCAAGGAGGGACATTTTAGTTTCAGGAGGCAAGGGATAGGAGTAGAGTTATAGAACAGAAGTGACGTCGGCATTGATTTGATTAATGTTTGTAGAGCAAAAAGTAGAAAGGGTTGGGGGAAGAGGGTGGTGAAAAGAGAGAGAGTAGATGCTACCCATGAGGAAGCAGGCAGGTGCCCAGAGGAATAGCTAGGTGAGATGTGAAGCCTAGTGTAGGGCTGGAGTAATAAAGAGTGGGTCAGGTGAGTTTTTGTAACAAAAATCCCATGGGATGCAAGAATTTGGACAGTACCAGAGAGTTCTTTGTCTTTCGGATTTGACTTACACATGCAAACACAGGCACCTCTTTATCCTCCCATGCCTATGAACACGGATTTATTAACACACCCAAATTCACAAGGACATGCTCAGACATACCTTTTCTAGCATTCGGTCTATATCTCCTACAAAGGTTTGATAGCAAATTTATTGAGGATTCTCCTACTATGGAAGTTTAGTGATTTCACCTAGGCCTAAGAGGACTCAACATGATGTCTTACTTCTCTCTCATTCACAGTGAGAGTCAGAGACATGCTGATGTTCTGTTTTAGGTGAACTGCCAGCTGTTATGTTCAATGTTATTCAGAGAAGTGAAGATGAACTTTCTGCCTAAAGGATCATGTTAAGTCAGACATTTTTTCCTGTGTCTGTTCACTCTGCCATCTATCTAATTTCATTCTTCTATACTCTCCCTCCCCAGAATGATTTTCAAGTCATCAGCTGTGATGTCATGTAAAGAACCCTAGACTGTGTCAGAGCTGGTTTCTAGTCCCCATTTGGTCATAAACTGGCTTTGTGGGCTTGAGCAAATTTCATCCCTCCCTTGGGCCTCAGTTTCTTCATCTGTAAAATTAGGAAGGGCAGGATGATTTAGATTTATTAGTTTAGAATAACTCTAGAGGATAAAGAGATGGCCCTGGTCTCTGGAAGACCTGGGTTCAAGTCTCACCTCTGGCACCTACTAGCTGTGTGATACTGGTTATTAGTCGTTGTTTGCCCTTTATTCTAGAAGAGGACCAAGGACTTGCCCATGAATTGGATATAAGTGAGGCACAGCTACAAAAAGTCACCAGCCTCACTCTTTCCTCCAGAGTCATTGAAGTCCAGTGGCAAGACAAAAGATGAGAGACTGGCAATGGCCAGGTATACAGTGGGGGACCTTGGACTTTCCAAATTAGATCTTTTCCAGGTCTCAGTTAATCGGAGGCAACACCCATTCAGTGAATGGGTAGCTAAGTAATAACCGAGACAAAAGATGGACCAATTTGCCACCACAAAACTATTAATTTGGGAGGGAAAGACTCTTAAGAGTTTTTGGCTAGAATAGAAAACAATTGCTATTTACACTCATTCAAAACCCTCAAAACCCTGCAGTGGACTATTCTCAAAGACTAACATTCAGAGGAAGTGCCACTCTTCATTGATAGAAGTTTTTTTTTTTTTTTTTTTTTTTTTGCCTTGAGCTCCCTACACAGATGAAATCAACTGCCAGGTAAAATAAATGAGGGGAGGGAACATGACTTCAGATGATCATAATGATCTACAGTGAAGCATTTCTTCTATCTCTTGGCAAAAGAGCCAAAGTATGCAAGAAGGCACAGCGACGTCAGATATAATCATAGTTCTCCATAGCTGGAAGGAACCTTAGGAGCTCATATAGTGCTGTAACTGATTTTTGGCTGATAAGGAAGTTGAGGCCTAGAAAGATTACATGTTGATTTATTTTGCCATAAAAATGAACAAGCTTACTTTGTTACAACAAATGCTTACTTGTTACAACGGTGAGCGGGGGCAGGTGATGGGAAGGTAAAAAATAGCATCAATGTAACATGTATTTAAATAACAATTAATTAAAATAATGAGTACATTATCAGAGAGACGCCGGCCAGTTTGACATTCTGTGTGTATGAGTCAGGCTGATGAAATGGAGTTAGACCGGATCGAAGTCCTAGCTCTAGCTGTGTGACGCCGGCCTTTTCAGGGCCTCAGTTTCTGTTTCTGTAAAATGGGAAGTAATAATCAAGATTAACTACCTCCTCTCAGAGAGACTGGGAGGAAAGTGCTTTCTAAGCCTTAAATGGCTACAGATACGTGAATGAGGAAGAAGAGGATGCGTCTGGGAGAGTCCCCTCTCCTGGGTGACCCATGGAGGGTAGCTTCTCAGTAGCTCAACTGAGCTCTTAAGCCCAGCGAATCAGCTGGACCGCCGCGGCCTGGGCTGGACTGCCTAGGAACAGCCTCAGGCTTTGCGGTCTGCTGGAAAACAAAGGAATTGAGAGACCCACCCAAAACTAGAGGTGAGCAACTGGGTTCCCCCCGCGCCCAGCCCCGGGGGAGGGGACCGGTAGCCGTGGGGCGGGGTCTGGCTTTACTAGGGTGGGGGTGTAGGTGAGGGGGGTGATGTGTGGAGAGAGAAGAGGGAAAAGAGATCGGGGGAGGAGAGAGGAGGGAGCTGGGCGAGTGCACGGTGGTGGGAGGGAAGAGGAGGAGGAGAAGGTGGTGGAGGGAGGAGGGGAAGGAGGTGGAGCGAGGAGGAAAAGGAGGTGGAGGGAGGGTGCCCGCCTTGCGCCCAGCTCACCGCGCCCCGCGCCTCGCGCTGGCAAGCAAGGGGAGGGCATTGCTGCAGGCTGTTGCTGTGCAGACTCTGGAAGCCTCTCTCTTTTCGGGTGCAGTTGCTTTTGTTCTGTTCCTCCTCCAGGTTCTTCTCCTCCTCCTTCTCCTGAGTCACTCTGCACTTAAAGCCAGGGTTTTCCTGTGGCTTCGGGCCCAAGCGCCTCGCACACGTTATGTGTGGGACCATAGCACGTTACACCGTCACTGAATCATTGGTCCTTGGGTCTGAAGAGGGACCTTCACATTCTCCTTCCTTGGGCACACATGCCCACAGACCAGCATTACTCAAAGGAGGAAGGCAGCTCCCTTGTGGGAGTACTAACATGGTCTCTGCGCCCCAGATACTCCTTCCCCCAAGCTTGAAACCCACAGTTAGAGATTGACTCCTGTGCATTCCTAAAATACAGTTCCCCTTGGAAGAGGCAATACACCCTAAAATGAACGCGTTAGGTGGTCTTATCGGTGGAATGAATTCCTGGGGAGGAAGAGCCTTTTGCTTATCAGGTCAGCACCAGCTCTACAATTTATAGTTTCAGAAATGTGGGACTTTAACCTAAATCTTCCTGTCTCCAAGATCTACTCGCTTATTCACTATGCTAAGATGCCTCTCTGTGAACCAGGCAATACACAGAAAGCCTTTGGAGTCCTTAAACACTATGTATGTAAATGTCTGTTCTTATTGGGGGGTGGGTGATGACATATATATATACACATATATGCGACAAATACATGTATATATATCGCAGGTCCAGCCCCTATACCTATCCTAGAAAAACATTCTTTTCATCTTGTTTATGATGGAGTTCAGATGGAAATGATCCTGGGACCATTGTCATCATCACTTTCAACCCCAACAGAGGGTTTGAAACCCAGCTCTGCCACTCACTGTCAGGGGCACATTGGGCTTCCCTAAGGCCCAGATTTCTCAACTGTAAAATGATGGGATGTTGGACTATCTGGTCTCTAAAGCCCCTCCCAGCTCTAATGCAATGTATGATCTTATGATTGTGGAGGGCAATATGTATGGGAACAGGAGAGAGAACAAGAGGATACTTTTTTAAAAATGGTACCAAAGGGGGAAAAAGCAGGCAAAGGGAGGTGGCTGGTCACAACTGTACTGGACCCATCCATGTTTATGGTTCCTAATATGTTATAAGAACAGCTAGGTAGTGCAGTTTGGGTTCAAATGTGGCCCTAGACAGTAGCTGTGTGACTGTGGGCTAGTCAATTAATTCTGCCTCAGTTTCCTCATTTGTAAAATGAGCTAGAGAAGGAAATGGCAAATCACTCTAGTGTCTTTGCCAAGAAAACCCCAAGTGGGGTCATGAAGAGTTGAATATGACTGAAACAACAACAGTGTGTTGTAGGTATTAACTCTATTATCAACAACCCTGTGTAGTAGGAAGTACACATATTATCTCCATTTTATAGATGACAGGTTAATAAATTTGTCCAAGGAGATACAGCTTGTAAGGGGCTAGAGCACCACAGGCCTGGAACCCCAAACTTCTGGACCCACATCCAATGCTCTCTATACCATACAGTCTCCATACCTTACCTGTACAGATACACAAAGAAAGAAAACAGAAGAGGGGATGAACCTCAGAAGAATCTATGGAACACATTATGTATACATCATGTACATACATAATATATGTACTGGTTAGCAATGTCTTATATGTTCACTGGGCCAGCCAGAGAAGGTTTTAAGTGTTTGTCATAGGAGGGAAGGAAACAAGCCTACTACGTGCCAGATACTTTACAAATATTATCTCCTTTGATCCTCACAATGGCCCTGAGAAATAGGTGCTATTACTATCCTCATTTTACTGTTGAAGAAACTGAGGCAGACAGTGGTTAAGTGACTAGTAAGTGTCTGAGGCTGGATTTTGACTTAGGTCTTCTTGAATTCGGGCCCATTACTTGTAGTTATCTACTGTACCACTTAGCGATCAACAGCTTTTGGTCTGGCATTGAAGTAACATCTCAGACATCCAGTGACAGAAGACAGAGAAATGCTGGAGGACACTGGACATATCTTCCTCTGTTCAGTTCAGTCCAACAAACTTTTATTGAGCACCTGCTCACAGTCCAGTAGATCTTGGGCTCCTCGAGGGCAGAGCCTGTCGTTTGCCTCTTTTTGTATCCCCGGAACTTAGCACAGTGCCTTTCATATAGTAGTAGATGCTTAGTGTTTATTGATTCATTGATGTGCAAGGCAAGATGTTGGGTGCTGGGCATACAACCTCTAAGAAGCTCAAACAGATCCCGCCTCAAGGAGGTTACTTATTGCTGGAAGTAGAGGGAAGACATATAGCATGTAAACAAATAAACACAAAATTGCTTTAGGAAGGAGAGAGTGCATTAGGGATATTGGGAAAGACTTGCTTCCTGTAGCTGGTGGCACCTGATCATATCCTTGAAGGAAAAGGATTCTAAGATGCTGAGATAAAGACAACAGTACATACAAGGCATAGGAATGTAAGGCAGAATAGACCGAAGAGGTCCCTAGCCCAAGTGACTTCTTTTACAGGCAAGGAACCCCAGGTCCAGGGAAATTAAGTGACTCTCCCAGCAGTCAGTAAAATGGCTAGGATTGGAATCCAAGTCTTTGGAGACTAAGTGTGGAGCTCCTGCCACGGCATATTTGGACCACAGCCCAAGTATACAGTGTCCATGTGTACTGTGGAAATGTATGGATAGCCATAGCTAATAGTAAATCCTCAGGCTGCTGCTTAGTGTCTCCCTTGCCACCCTATAAATAAGTAACCATGATTAAGGAGGAAAAGGGACATCCATTTGGGGTCGAGTTTTCTCAAAATTGTGCAATGTCCCCAAATGTCCCTGTGGGGTTATGGGCCGCACGCTTTGCCTAATTCCCAACTTTGCCTTGGGCTTCTTCTTTTTACAGAAATGAGTCCTAAGACCTTGCAGAACAGGCTTAATATGGAAATGTGACCCTGTCTTGGAAGTGGGGCTTTCTGGGACATCGTCAGGTGAGGCTTGGCTAGATGGGCCAGCCATAAAAGGGACAAAATGAGGCCAGTACACGAATCTAGACTTAACCAAGACACTCTCAGAGCAAAAGTAAGCAGAAAATAGTGCTTCAGAGTATAACAGATCAAAATGTACATCATCACTGGGGGAGAAACACTCAAATGTGCATTTTAGTGAGACAATGATGGTGTGAGTCACTTTACTGTTTTCCTTCCTGAGTTGGCAACATGACCCATCAGTGCCAATCTGAATTGGATGAGTAGTCTGGGACATGAATGTTCAGGGATAAACAGAGTGTCCTCAGAATTTCTTGACTCCTTCTAGGACTTTGAAATGGTGGCAGAAAGTAGCTGACAAATGAAATGGAATAATCTGCCAGAGAGGTAGTACATGTAACCACCTATCCTGTCAAGTGACATTGGAGAAGGTGGTTTCTTTGGGTTGGGTTTAATGATTTAGGTTGATGTCTCTGTGAATTCAAGTGTATAAAGTCAGTGAAATGGAATCTTACTTCATCACCATCATGAAAGCATTTTTTCCTTCTTTCTTCTTCCCTCCCTCCTCTCTCTCTCTCTCTTTCTCTCTCTCTCTCTTTCTCTCTTTCTCTCCTTTCTTTCTCTTTCTTCCTTTCTTTCTTTATTTCTTTCCTTCTCTCTCTCTCCTCTTTCTCTTTCTTTCTTTCTTTCTTCCTTCCTTCCTTCCTTCCTTCCATCCTTCCTTCCTTCTTTTCTTTCTTTCTTTCTTTCTTTCTTTCTTTCTTTCTTTCTTTCTTTCTTTCTTTCTTTCTTTCCTTCTCTCTCTCTCCTCTTTCTTTCTTCCTTTCTTCCTTTCTTCCTTTCTTCCTTCCTTCCTTCCTTCCTTCCTTCCTTCCTTCCTTCCTTCCTTCCTTCCTTCCTTCCTTCCTTCCTTCCTTTCTTTCTTTCTTTCTTTCTTTCTTTCTTTCTTTCTTTCTTTCTTTCTTTCTTTCTTCCTTCCTTCTTTCTTTCTTTCTCTCTTTCTTTTTCTTCCTTTCTTTCATCTCTCAACCTGTGATTTTATCACCATGGGGAACCTCCAGGGTAGGGACCCTCCCTATCTATGCAGATCAGCCTCTATAACTTAGAGATAAGTGCCCGGGCTCTGGAAATGATCTGCCCATTTGCCCCCTCTATGGATCAGAGCAGATCTAGTATACAGTTCTTCCTTAACCTGAGGCCAACCCACTATCCATGATGAAAAACTACATATTGGGTGTCAGGAGTATGCTAGCTGTGGGGCTTGAAAACTTCTTTGAGCCTCAGTTTCCTCATCCGTAAAATGTAAATAATATTTGTACTATCTCCCTTATAAGTTGTGGAGAATGTGCTTTAGCAACCTTAAGAAACTATAGAAATGTGAGTTACTATTGGAATTGAAAACCTGTGTTCATCTTGACCCTGCCATTTACTAGCTTTGTAATTGAGCATGGTAAAGCCACTTAGCTATGTGAGCCCAAGTTTTCTTGTCTATAAAAGAGAGATAATGATTCCCCTACCTATGGAGAAGGAACTGTCTTTTTGCCTTCCTTGGATACTTAGAGCTTACCACAGTGCCTGGCAATGGTTGATTTTACTTGAAATTATTGGCTTATTGAAAGAAAAGCAATACTATTTATAACTAGAATCTACATAGCACTTTAAGGTTTGTTGCTGTTGTTCAGTTGTGTCTGACTCTTCATGACTCCCATTTGGGATTTTCTTCACAGAGATACTGGAGTGGTTTCCATTTCCTTCTCCAGCTCATTTTACAGATAAGGAAACTGAGGCAAACAGGGTTAAGTGACTTGCCCAGGGTCACATAGCTAGTAAGTGTCCAAGGCCAGATTTGAACTCATGAAGTTGAGTCTTCTTGACTCCAGGCCTGCACTCTATCCACTGTGCCACCTAACTGTCCCAACTTTAAGCTTTACAAGGTACTTTTAATACACTATCTGATTCGACTAGTAACCCTGAGATGGTGGTATTATCATCCCTATTTACAGAAGAGGAAACTGAAGCAGACAAGGATCAAGTGACTTGCCTAAGGTCACACAGCTAGGAAGTGTCTGAGGTAGGATTGGAACTCAAGTCTTCCTGACTCAGGTCCAGAGTTCTATTCACTAGCTGCCTAGGTCCTTTATAAACCCATGTTGTAGCGGAGAGAGGACTAAGCTTGGAGTCAGAGGGTCTGGGTTTGAGACCCAGCTCTGTCACTCAATAACAGTATGACTCTGGAGAAGTCCATGAGCCTTTCTGAGCCTCAGTTTCATTATTATGTGGGGATGATGATGCTTGCACAACCCATCTCACAAGACTATTGTACAGGTCCAGTGAGATCCTATAATCATGATGCACTATTTAAGTGTGAGTTATGAACATATATTTTGTTTGGACCTGTGATTTCATTGAGATAAGGAACTCCTGATGAGGAAACTTTCCTTACCAATGCAGATCAATCCAGTCCAATAAATACTTTTAAAACTTTTTATTTATTTATTGTTAATTTTCAACATTTGCTTTTATAAGATTTTGAGTTCTCAATTTTCCCCCTTTCCTCTACTGCCCTATCCCCAACATGGTATGTAATCTGATATTGGCTATATGTTAAACATATTTCCACATTAGTCATGTTGTGAAAGAAGAATCAGAGCAAAAGGGGAAAACCGTGAGATAAAAAACAGAAAACAACCCAAAAAAAGAGAAAATAGTGTGCTTCAATCTGCATTCAGACTCCGTAGTTCTTTCTCTGGATGTGGATGGCATTTTCCATCATTAGTCTTTTGGAATTGTCTTAGATCCTTGCATTGCTCGGAAGAGCTAAGCCTAACAAAGTTGGTCATCACATAATGTTGCTGTTACTGTATACGGTGTTCTCCTGGTTCTGCTCACTTCACTCAGCACCAGTTTATGCAAGTCTTTCCAGGTTTTTCTGAAATCCACCTGCTCACCATTTCTTATGGAACAATAGTATTCCATTATATTCATATACTACAACTTGTTCAGCCATTCCCCAAATGATGGGCATCTCTTCATTTTCCAATTCTTTGCCACCACAAAAAGAGCTGCTATAAATATTTTTGTATTTTGTACATTTGGGTCCTTTTCCCTTTTTAATGATCTCTTTGGGAAACAGACCTAGTAGTGGTATTTCTGGATCAAAGCTCCACACTTAGAGTCTACAGTTTTATAGCCCTTTGGGCACAATTCCAAATTGCTCTCCATGATGGTTGGATCAGTTCACAACTCCATCAACAATGCAATAGTGTTCCAATTTTCCCACATCTTCTCCGACATTTACCATTTTCCTGTTTTGTCATGTTAGCCAATCTGATAGGTATGATGTGGTACTTCAGTATTAATTTGCATTTCTCTAATCAATAGTGATTTAGAGCATTTTTTCATATGACTATAGATAGCTTTAATTTCTTCACTTGAAAACTGCTTGTTCATATCCTTTGACCATTTATCACCAATAAACATTTATTTAGCACCTTCTACATACCAGACACTGTGTTAAGTGCTGGGGATACAATTTTGTTATGAATTTTTAAAATATTTTTTCCAATTACATGTAAAAGTCTGGGGATACAATTAATGAAACGAAGGACAGTCCCTTCCCTCAAGGAGGTTACAAATCAAATGGGGGCATTGGGTGATGGGGAGATAGACACCACACAAAAGGAGGCAGGAAAGGGGAGTAGCATTGGGACACCAGGGAATATCAGCCCAGGAGCGTCTTGTTCTATGTAGTTGAAACCAGGCAGAGCGGCAGATAGAAAATGGAGTGATCTGAGATTCCAGTTTCTGCCCTCAATAAAGGAAGGCATTAGGAAGAGTTTGTTACTCCACCCTCGAGCCCTTCAATCAGAGAGGATGAGAGAGGTGGTGTCAATAAGGCTTGAGTTATCAGCCTGGTGGTGAGTTCAGAAAAAAATGAAACTCATCTGGGAGAGGCATCTTGTTCTCTGGAGCTGAAACTAGTCGGGGCAGCAGAGGCAAAGTGGAGTGATCTGAGAGTCCAGTTTGTCCTCTCTATAAAGAAAGATACTGGTACAATATTCTGCCCACCACTCAAACAAGAGCTGAGACTGAAGGAGGCGGTGTCAGAATTAAGGCTCCTGTAAGCAGTGTGGTGCTGAGTTCACAACAGATGAGCTTAACCTGCCAGAGGCTTCTTGTTTTTTAGAGTGGAAAGCAGACAGGGCAGTAGATGCAAAGTTGAGATCAGCAGCTGTTGCCAGTTGCCAGAAGAATTCAGAAGTTAAATAATTTGTAAGGAGTCACATAGATAATATGGACTTTTACATGGTCTTTCCCAATTCTGAGGCTTACTTAACCACAGTGACATGAATATCAATAAAATATTCTAAAACATTATGCACAGACATGAATTGATTAGTAGTCGATCAACAAGTATTTATTAAGAACTATGTATGTGTCAGGCATTGCGCTGAATGCTGGACGTGTGAAGATAAAGGTACAACAGTCCCTGCCTATCAGGAGCATATATATTTGCAGAGGAGATGACATGTACATGTACATATATAGGAATATATGAAGCTCTTTGAGGGAAGGGCCATGTCATTTTTCATCATACCGACACTGCTAGTATCCCCAGAGTCTAGTGCGGTACTTTTCACTTGGGTGTCATTTAGTAAATATTTGTTGAATGAATGTATGACTCATCCTAATCCTCTTCCCCGTCCTTTACAATCAGAGCCCCTACAATGCAAGCCCTGTCCTGTTAAACAGCTTGCTGCTAATATATACTCATGATGCTTTCTTCTGTTAATGCTGCCTTTTAGGTACGATGCTTTACAACTGGAACACGGTAAGTATACATAAAAGTCTCTTTTCTGGTCCTCATACCTCCAATCTCTCCCTGCTCTGATCTATTATTTATACTCCTATTGTACTGATCTTCCTAAAATACTTCCTTAATCGTGTCATGCTCAAGAACCTCTAATGGCTCCCTGTTGCCTGCCACATCAAATACAAACTCTTCGGCTTGGCTTTCAAAATCCTCCATATAATCTGGTCCTAACCTTCGAATCTAACCTTTTTTCATGCCATTATCCCACAAAATCTAGTCACATTGATAGCACTTATTCTGAACACACCATACCCATTCCCACCTCTATCCTTTTGCTCATGACATTCTACCCCTCTACTACCAAGTGGAATGAATGCCCTTCCCTATCTTCTAATAAGCCAAATTCTATCCTTTTGTTCAGTCATTTTTCAGTCGTGTCCAATTCTCCATGACCTCATTTGGGGGTTTCTTGGCAAAGATACTGGAGTGGTTTGCTATTTCCTTCCCCAGCTCCTTTGACAGATGAGGAAACTGAAGCAAATGGAGTTAAGCAACTTGCCCAGGGTCACACAGCTAGTAAGTGTCTGAAGCTGGATTTGAACTCATGAAGATAAGTCTGACTCTAGTCGAACTATCCACTGTATCACCCAGCTGCCCTTTATCCTTTTCTAGCTATCCAAATTCTATCCATTCTTTGAGGATTATCTCAAATGTCCCTCTTCATGATGTTTTCCTTGACTATCTCAGGGCAAACTTTTTGTTTTTAATCCTCTGAATTTTTATTGCCTTTCTAGTTAGGTCCTCACGGTTAGGTACTTAATTTTCCTGCAGTTGTCTCATGCTCATTCTTTTTCTCTTTCCAAATAAACAATAATGACCTCGTGGTCAGGGACTTGGGCACTGGAGTGCTGGACACAGAGTTTGCTTAGTACATAACTGATTAATTGATTATATACCTAGGTTTGATGACAGGAATTCAGAGGTCATCTAGTCTCTCATTTTACGGATGAGGAAACTGAGGCCCCTAACTTTCACACTTACCATACCCATACCACATGGACGAGTCTCTTCCATCTATGCATACAAATGATGCTTTGGTAGAGGAGATGTTCAGGACAACATATTTATTCCCCAAAATGTCTTTGGATCAAAAGTGTTGTTCATTTAAAGGCAAAGCTCTAAAATTATTTTCTCTCCAGAGCCCAAGCATGAGCTCAAGGTGCTCAGTTTAAAAGGAGAATGGAAATCTCAAACAGATGAAGGAGATGCAGGCTTGGGATGATAGATGGATGGAGTAACTAGGGTAGAGGGGCGTGGAGATAGACAGACAGAAAATAATGATGGGCGAGCAGCTGGTGTAGATGAGGGAGTAAGCAAAAACTAGAAAAGGGAAATCAAAGTCAGGGTGAACGATAGAACGGAGCTACAGTAAGCACATAAAAGCCACGTGGATGCTCGCCCATGATGAACCCAAGCTGAGGAAGTATAAAGAAATCTCGGGAGGATGACAAAACCTTCCCCTAACAGTTCTGGGCCCATGGAAGGCTGAAAGGCTGTCTCTCTCTCTTTTTCCCTCTGCCCAATTACTTGCCCCACCCAGTTGTTATGCTTAGAAATTCAGGATGGTTAATTGGGAGTCAAATAGAGTGCTACTGATGAAAGCAGCCATCAGGGATGGGTCTGATCATCACCATCCCATAATAACATGATAGAATTTCTTACTTTCTATCATTAAATGCTTTCTGTTTTAAATTTATGTGTCTGGTCAGTCGTGCTGGGAAATGCACAGATTGGAGGCTGCTGAATGCAGGATTTAAATAGATAAGAGACCCATAGAAAGCCAGAAACCTGGGTCTAGCTTTCATAAAGTCATAGTAAAAGGAAAGGGGGTCCCAGGTACTACCCTTGTGCCCCTAAGCTCTCAGGGTTGTCCTAAGGCAAGGATTCTTAATTGGGGGGGGGGTCAAGGGTCCCTGAAGAGATTTCAGGGGGTCTGTTTACTTGGATGGAAAGACAATTACATTTTTATTTTCACTAACCTCTAAATGAAGCGCAGTATTCCCTGAAATGATCTGAGAAGGGGTCCATAGGTTTTACCAGACTGCCAAAGGGGTCCATGACACCAGAAAAGTCATAACCTCTACTAAGAAAAGCATTTGTATTAACTCTAAAGTGCCATACAAATGTGAGAAATTGTTATTATCCTTCTGCTCTGGTAAACATATCAGAAAACCCTCTGCTCATGTCAGCGTTTCTGCAACACAAGCAATGTCAGCAGGCTTTTGGGCGTGTCCCCCAGTAAACGACATCTCCTCACATACCTCTGCGGCAGCTACGTGGTGTGTGCCCCATAAGGACAGTTTGCAAGAGGGGCCTGCCAGGGACAGTCACTAGCCCCACAAAGACACACCAGTTCAGCTGGGCAGAACGCAGGGGTCCAAGGTTAAGTCATGGCAATGTGATGTTCCACACAAAGCACAAACCAATGACACACAAGGGTAGCGCATTTTCGATTAACAATCCCAGCAGAACAAGACAGATCGAGAGCTAACCTAACACCATCTGCCACAGCCAATATTGTAGCTCTCTGCAAGAATCTCATTTGCATCTTCTAGGAGGATGATTACAGCCACCAGTGAAATCATGGGGAATGAAAGACCACATAAAACAGGTTGGGGTGGCGATGATCTGATGAGATAGGGATCTCGGTCCTCTGCAAGTCCATCATTAGGATACCAGAAACACAAGAATTCTATGGTCTTGTAAAACCTGCAGGCTTTTATTAAGCAAGGAGAGAATTTTCCTTAAATGTCTGTGCTAAGCAGCTTGAACAAAGAGGCGGATTGGCCCAGAGAAGAAAGAAAAGAATAACAGTGCTTAAGATGCCACATTTGCTCTTCTGGATTCTCTTTGACCAGGTCTTTCTCAGCCTGAAAAAATGCTACATTTCTAGTGAGACATTTTTTTTCAAATTTCTGGGCTTGAGGTGGGATGAGAAAGGAAATAAAAAGTAATTTGCCTTCCTCTTCATACTTCTATCTGCCCACATACAAGGAATAGAATTGTAAAGAGAGAGAAGAGAATAAATACAAAGGCTGATCCAGAATGGTGTTTTTTTACCTTGCTCATGAGGAATAGAACCTGAGAGATTGGAAGGATGGTAATACCTTTTACAGAAATGGGAAAGATTGGGAGGGAGAGGAGTTGTAAGGGAAAGATAATGTTTTCAACATGTTAAGTTTGATATGCCTCTGGGACATCCCAATTGAAATGTCCAGTAGACAGCAGGGGAGAGGTTAGGATTGGATATATAGCTCTAGGAGTCTCTGTGTAGAGACAGTAATTAAACTCGTAAAAGCTCATGAAATCACCAAGTGAGAATTTAGAGAGAGAAGAGTAGAAAGGCTTTGGGTGACAATTTACATGTTGTCTGCTCTATTCGCATATATGTTCTTTGAAAGCAGGAATTTTTTTTTCCTTTCTATGTATGCCCTATGCCTAGCATAGTGCACATAGTAAATAATTAATAAATAGTAAGTAGTAATAATAAATAGTAAGTAATTAATAAATGTTCACTGATTGACTTACTGGCTGATAAGTGTACTGTCTGGATGCTACAACAGCAAAGGAAATGGAGAAGGAAAAATTATACAGGTAGAGAGAGAACCAGGAGAGAGGAGCGTGATCAAAAGCCCAGAGAGGACAAAATGTGCGCAAAGGGAAGGTGGTCAACTATGTCAAATGCAAGAAATAGGTCAAGAAGGAAGAGGACTAAAAAAGATCATCATATTTGGCAAGAGATCAGGGCATAGGCTCTGAACTTCAACCACAAGACACACTTGCAGGCAGGGCCCCAGGTCGAGGCTTACGTCTCCTTTCATAATTCTAGGCAGTCCTGAAGAGAAGGGGATGTCTTTCTAATACTGTGGTTCACGAGCTCCCACCAGTAAGCTTCTCCCATGATTATCAGTTGGTATCAATTTGTAAGGCAGACTTCATTAGCTTTAAGTTGGGGGTATTTGCTAAAGTGGTAGAGTAGGACCAGTTGGTACAAAACATTCTGTCCAAAGCTCTCTTATCAGTATACAGGGTATAGGGGAAAGTGTCTCAAGCTCAGAGAGCACATGTGGCAGGAAGACAACACAGTTCCTGGAAATCCTTTTGCTAGAATCCTCGATGTGTTCCCCTTAGGCATGGAGTTGCTTTTCTATTGGTGTCTTCATAAAACCTTGAATGTGAATTCTTTTCTTGCATCAGTTTGTCCCCACCTCCAAATGCACAAACAGCCACCAGTGATTGCTGTCCCAAATTTTCTGACCATCTAAAATTTACAGGTTCCTTCTCCGGTCAAGTGCTTTTGCCTCCACCCCACCCTCCAAGCAATCTTTCTCATTTGGCTGGATACTTCCAATGCTGAGAAACTAGGTACTCTATGTACTTATTCCATACTGGTTTGATGGTTTTATGCAAGCTGCATAGGGCATGACCATATCCTTCAAGCAATCTGAACAGACTTCCTGGACCACCAAGGCAAAATGCTTGGAGATATCAAGGCCTCGGCCACATTTAGTTCATGTCTCTGATCAAATAATTGTTGTCACCTGACAGCATAGCATCTCACCACTTAAACCTTAAGTGGGATGTAGATGATTCATTGATAATCACCCCCTAACTACTCATACACTGGGTAACTTTGGAGAAAGCCATTTTAGATGAGTGATAAGAGAGAGAGAAGGAATAATAATGTTGTAATCTGTTAAAGTAGACAGGAGAGGATGAGCTCAAGGGCACATGTAAAGGGGTTAGCTGTAGATCTGTCTTGTTTTACTAGAGTTTTTAATAGAAAGTGTGCTACCCCTGTGTGCTGTTGGTTTGTGCCTTCTGTCAGCACTACCACAAGTTAACCCTTGACCTTTGTATACTGTCTGACAGCTGAACTAATGTCTGAGACCAGATTAGAATTCGGGTCTTCCTGACTATAGGTCCAGCGTTCTAGCCTTTGTGGCACCTAGCTCTTTGTGAGTGTGCGTGTGTGTGTGTACACGCTCACATATACACATAAAGGTATATGTGTATGTATATATACATACATATGTACTTTGTATATATTTGTATTTATTCAATTTATATTGGATAAATTTATTTTATGTATTACATATACATATTACATATATACATACTTTGTACATACTTGCATTTATTTAATTTATATTTGTGATATATATGTACATTCTTGTCTCCTCCATTAGAATGTAGTTCCTTGGGAGTAGGGATTATTTCATTCTTTTTACTTTTATCCCCAGTAACTGGTATAGTACCTAGCACATAGTGGACACTTAATACTTATTTTTTTATTAATAAGGATTATCTCCATTTTACAGATGTGGAAACATTATTATCCCATTTTATAGGGGCATTAAGGGACTTGCCCATAGCCATTAATTGAGAAACGAGCAGAATTTAGAAATCAGTCCAAGGCAGGTCTTCTGAACCTAAGTTCAGTGTTGTTTCCATGACACCACTACATGATGGAAGGAATTGAGGCTCTGTCAGTACTTTCCAGATATAACATACTTAACTCACAAAGGAAAATTTTTCCTATTAGACTTTTAAACCCAACTCTGATTCATAAATTTGCTAATTGGTCTTCCTTGCCGGAGAATAGTCTTTAGTAGGAACAGAGGCATTGTGTTCTCTTACCATCAAAACCTACTTCTCTCTACTTACTTACCCAGCTGTGATCTCAGGCCCACCCACACCCTGGGAATGCTTGTTGCTCTTTGCAAGGCCTTTAAAGAGGCCTTGGCTGAGACAGACTTTCCTTAGAATTAGGAATCCTGGTGCACTGATTGCTGGCATCCCCATCTGACATCTGGCTGCTTAGATGTTGGACCCTTTGCCTGTCCTGACCTTTGATACCTCTCTGCCCCTTAGACTGTGAGTAACCTATCTAGATGGCATAGTGCATAGAGTGCCAGGCCTAGAGTCAGGAAGACTTGAGTTTAGATTCAGCCTTAGGTACTTGCTAACTGTGTGACCCTGGGCAAGTCTCCTAACCCTGTTTGCCTCAGTTTGCTCATCTATAAAATGATCTGGAGAAGGAAATGGCAAACCACTCCAGTATCTTTGCCAAAAAAGCCAAACCAAACCCAGAAGGTTGTTATGGAGAGCCTGAAATGATTGAACAACAACAAATCCATATATACTCATATACATCTCTCTATGTAATATAGTACAGAATATGTATGTATATGCAGAATAAATATAAAGATAAATACATAAATACAAAATACTTGAATACAAGGTAGCCAGGGAGGGAGGGCACTAGCATTTGGAGGGATCAAACAAGGCTTCATGTAGGATTTGGAAGCTGAGCTGAACCATGAAGGAAGAGAAGGGATTCGGTGAGGTGAAGATGAGGAAAGATAGCAATGCAAGCATGAAGGACAGTCAGTACAAAGAAGAGTGTTGGGAGATGGAGTGTTGAATAGGAGAAACAAGGAAAAGGCAAGTTTGGATGGAACACAGTGCAGGAATAGGAGGATGAGACTGAAAAGACAGGTTGGGGTCAGACTGCAGAGAGCTTTAAAGTCTAAACAGAAGAGTTTACCTATTGGCAATAAGGACCACTGGAGTTGGTTGAGTACGGGGAGTCACATGGTTAGGTCTATGCTTAAGGAAAACTTCTGTGACAGCAGTATGCAAGATGGATTGGAGGGGGGAGACTTGGTGTAGGGAGGCCAATAAAGAGGCTAATTTAAAAACCTAAAGCTTAAGCTTCTGGGCTTTAAGCTAAAGAGAAATGTTGGAGTCCATTTTTTCTCATGGGAAAGCGGTAGAAGCTCAGTTAAGAGCTCCAGGTAAAGCCAGAAGCTAGAAGTAGAGAGAAGCCCTGTTCCCATAGGAGCAGTGACCTTCGGAAGAGCAGAAAGATGCCTGATCAAGGCTTTGTGCCCAACGGAGCCAACACACTGTGTGATTCCAATGGGGAACAGATCCTGCCATTACCAGAAGGCATCAGTAGTTCTGCAGTATCACAACTAGGGAGAGCCTTTCCATATGATTGTCTTGGTCACATGTGTTCCAAACATATGTTCCCCTCCATGTGTGTACCCTGGTCACAGACATATTGCCCATATATCTAACTTTCCATATGTCTTTCCTTGGCACATCCAGTCTCCCCACTGAAGGTATGTGCATTTATGGGAAGATATGCCCAGGATTAGTGGAGCATAAATGTTTTCTTGCTTCTTTTTTTTCTATGCACAGGCAGCATGGTGGGGTAGATAGAGATCCTGCCTCAGAATCAGAAAGACATTGGTTCTAGTACCACTTCTAGTAGGTACTAGACAAGTCTCTTTGTCTCTCAGTGTCCTAGGCAATGTTCTAAGGTCCTTACTTACAGAGATGGCCCTGACCTGCACGGATAGGAAATCCCTTACCTGGGAGTACTCTAGAGCAATGATATTACAAATCTGACCACCTCCTCCCCACTCCCATCCCAACCATTTCTTCCTGCTGTTTCAGTGAATGTTTTTACTTTGGGGGGTGGTGGTGGAAAAAAGTAGGTCAATTATTTTGTGGGGAAAAGAAGGCAACAGCTGCTCCAACAGCCCTGATTAGGACAGCCTGATTATGTCTTGGGCTCCCTAATGCAGATACCTGTTTGAACCTCTGACGTTTTATCATTATCTGGTTTTACCATCATCTACTTGGTTATCCCTGTTCCACACCACTAGTGGACCTAGCATGACACTTAGCCTCTTGAAAAAGGGAGGAGAAAGAAGGAAGGGTGGGTAGGATAGGATATAGCTGGCATTGGCAGATTATGGTGCTAACAGTAACTAACATTTATATCATTCTTACAAGTTTGCTAAGAGCTCAATGTGCATGACTTCATTCGAGCTTCACAACAAATTTGTGAGGTAGGTAGTACAGGTATCATTAGTCCCATTTGACAGATAAGGACACTGAGGCTCAGACAGAGTAAATGACTTGTCTATGGTCACTCCACTAGAAAGTGTTAGCAATGAATCCATGTTTTTCTCACTCCGAGTCCATTATACTCAGTCTACTATACAATGGACGTTCAATAATAATAGCATTTTATATGGGACATTAAGGTTTGCAAAGTATTTTATATATATATTGTATATCACGCACACACATATATATTGTGTGTGTGTGTGTGTGTGTGTGTGTGTGTGTGTGTGTGTGTGTGTGTACACTCGATCCTCACAAACACCCTGGGGAGGTAAATGCCTTTGTTGTCACCATTTTACAGATGAGGAAAATGGGCCTAAGAGAGGTTTTTAGTGACTTGTGTGGGGACACACAGCTAGAAAGTATCTGAGGTGGGATTTGACCTCATGCTAAATTCAGCAGTCTATACAGGGGTGGGGAACCTGCGGCCTTGAGACCACACGTGGCCCTCTAGGTCCTCAAGTGCAGCCCTTTGACTGAATCCAAACTTCACAGAACAAATCCCCTCAATAAAAGGATTTGTTCTGTGAAACTTGGACTCAGTCAAAAGGCCACACCCGAGGACCTAGAAGGCCACACATGGCCTCAAGGCCACAGGTTCCCCACCCTTGTAAAGACACCATCTAGTAACATCTGAAAATACAGATGCTGCAAAATTTTTAAAAAATCCTACAGCTTTAATGATTTTTTTTTAAAAACTGTATCTAAGGCTACTTTAACCAAAGAGGGTTTGTAAGAGCCACCGGAAGAAAAAAAAATTCTAGAATAATAGTTAGAGGAACCTCCTTCAAAAGCTAGGACTTTCTCTCATGCAGAAATAACTCACAAATCAGGGTGACAATGTAACAAGCTTCTAGGAATCATGAGCTCTTGCCAGAGTTGCTGCTTCAGAACGGGCTTTTAGTCACTGGGCCTATGGTCCAAGAGGCGTCTTAGTGGCCAGGGCCATTCCAACTGGACTTTAGTGGGCTCATTACAACACGCCAGATGCCATGAGCAAGAGGGAACAAGACAGGAAGGGGCCCTGTCTCAGGGCAAGGGGTATATTTACACACTGAAACAGAAAGGGTTTCTTCAAAGCTGCTGTGGGCAGCTGGGGAGGGGGCAGGAAGAGGGGAGAAAACGGCTGCTTTCTGGCCTCTCATCTCCAGTGTTTCAGTCCCACCCTTCACCTACTGTGTTCTGAGAACAGTTTTCAGAAACCAGGTGAGGGCAAAGACTTAAAGAATTTATTCGGCCTGCGTCCAGAGCTGTGTGAAACCCAAAGTCTCAGGTTCAGAGAATGGACGGTAAAGCGGTGGCAGAAATAGCTTTATTACAGAAAGAGCTCCTCTGAGATGTACATATGTCAACATGAAGAGATGCTGGTATATTAGAACCTAATTTTAAACATTTCCACTTAGACTGGCACATCATTTTCTGTTGTCGTTTCCTCAAAGTAAACCATAGATTGATTCGGAAATTGATATTTTCTAGGAAGCTGGGGAAGTATTTCCTTCTTATTGCTTTACATATACACATAGATGTTTTCTTTTTAAATCATTTCAGCAACTTCAGAACGATTCTTTAGAATAAGTGAAGAATCATAGGGTCACAAATTTAGACCTGGAAGTGACTTTATAGGTATTTTGACAAATGAGGAAATGGTCACGCAGGTAAAGCTGAGATTTTAGCCCAAATCCTTTAACTCCTAATTCCTGTTCCTTTTCTGCTGTATCTTTGTGGAGTTTCAAACATAATTTTCTGAAAAATACTGAGGTGGCTACTCCAACCTGAAGATGACAAACAAGCAAACAAAGAAGGGGAAAAAGAAGCCAAATATTAGAGATGATATGGGGAGTTTTGTTTAGATGAAGACAACAGAGGCTGAAGAGTAATTATAGAATTTAATCCCTGGTCCTGTGCAGAGACACGTCCTTTCCTTCGTCCCAGCTCCTTACCCTTATACCTTAAACACTCTACCTGCGAGGCCTAAACTCAAGAGATTAATATTAGCGAACCAACTCTATAGAAATCTAGAGTGACAGACACCGAATTTGGAAGGGAACTTGGAAACTACCAACTTATAGTTGAACAAGATTGTTGCGTTTGTCCTTTGTTCTCGAAGAGGACCATGACATCAGGGAGATGATGACGTGACTTGAAGTTGACTTTGATTTGAGTGAGGGAAGGCTGTGCGAGGTCACCAGCCTCACTTTCTCCTCCAGAGCCATCTGGGTCCAGTGGCCTGAGATTCACCAGGAAGACAGATGGCCCAGGATGCATTGGAAGACCCTGGCCCTTTCAGGCTAAGGTCTTTTCAGGTTCTCATTTTCAGTGAGGCAACACACCCATTCAGTGAATTGGCCTCTTTAAGAAGTGAGCCAAGGAATGGCCCCTTTAATCAAAAACTCAAAAACAAAAACAAAAAAATCACACTGGACATGGGGGAAGATTCTTAGGGTTCCTGCCCAAAAGAGTCAACTTGAATAAGATACTCCTTACCAGATGCCCCACAAGGCATCGTCCAGACTCATTTGAAGAACTCTAGTGATGAGTTTCTTACTGTATGAGGCAGCCCATTCTACTTTGGGACAGTTTGAAATTGTTAGCAAAATTTCTTTATTTAGAGTAAAAACCTATCTTTCTGTACCTTTTTCTCTTCTTCCCTCGCTCTGCTTGATGGGGCCATACAGGACGAGCATTTCCCTTCCCCTACGTGACAATAGTCCCTCTTCCAATCTAAACTTCTCTTCTACGAGATAAACATTCCCCATTCTTTCAACCCAGCTTTGTGTAGCATAGTTTCTGGTCCCTTGGCAATCCAGGCTACCATTCTCTGGATGAACTCCAAGTTTCAGTACCCCTCATAAATATGATACCTTTTTAGTACCCATAAGAAATATGGTAACCTGGTCCCTTACTTCCTTTCCAGTCTTTGTACACTTTTCTTCCCTTCCATGCATGCTACAGTCTAGACACACCGGTCTTCACACTGTTCCTCACACTCAACACTCCATTTCCAGACTCCATGTTGTTGCATTGGCTGGCCTCCACTCCTGGAAATCTCTCCCTCCTCACCTCTACCTCCTCTCTTCCCTGGCTTTCTTCAAGATGTAGTTCAAATCTCACCCTCTACAGGAGGCCTTTCCCAGTTTTCTAGACCACCTCCCCCCACTTGCTAGTGTCTTCCTTCTAAGATTGCCTACCATTTGCACTGAATATGTCTCATATGTACATAATTATTATTATCTTATTATATGTATGTAATAATTATATCTTTTCCATTAGAATGTGTCTCTTTGGGGTGGGCAGGGATTGTATTTTGCCCTACCAAGTGCTTAACAAGTACCTGGCCCATAATAATTGCTTGACAAAAAAAAAAAAAGGCCAAGTGTGGTGGTACATGTCTGTAATTCCTGCTGCTGGGGGAGGCTGAGGCTGGTGGATCACTTGAGCTCCAGAGTCCCCAGCTGAAGTAGGGCAAAAGCCAATTGACAGTCTGTACAAAGTCTGGATCCAGTTTAGTGATTCTCTAAGATAAGGGGGCCATAAAGCTGCTTAAGAAAAGGCAAACCAACCAAACCAAAAGGTTGGAAACTGAGGAAGTCAAATCTTCCATGCTGATTAGTGGTGGCATTGGGCCCTGAAGTGTCCACCATACTTCCAGCCTAGGGTGGATAGGGTGACCAAGACTTCTAAAACAAAAATAAAAAACAAATATTTGTTGATTTACTGACAGAACCAAACATAGTACTCTAGATGTGATCTGACTAGGACAAAGTACAGTGGAACTGTCATCATTATTCTTGTGACGACTTTTATCATTATATGTTAAGATTACACTGGGGCAACTGGGTGGTGCCGTGGATAGAGTACTATCCCTGGAGTCAGCAAGACTCATCTTCTTGAGTTCAAATCCCATCTCAGATACTCTCTAGCTGTGTGACCTTGGGCAAGTCACTTAACTGTTTGCCTCAGTTTCCTCATCTGTAAAATGAACCGGGGAAGGAAATTGCAAACCATTCCAGTATCTTTTCCAAGAAAACCCCAGATGGGGTTGTGAAGAGTCAGACATGACTAAACAACAATGAAAAAGATTACATTATTTATGTTGTTGTTGTCATATTGACTCACGTGGAGTTTATGGTTATATAAAACCTGCCCCAGGCGGTCTTCACATAAAATAATAGAATTTTAAAGCCGAGACTCAGATGTCATCCGAGAGAGGTAGAATGGTACACCAGATCGATCAACGATTCTTGAGTCAGAGTTACTGGGTTCAAAATCACCTTAGATACTAACTGTGTGACCTTGACCAAGTAATTTAACTTTCCTTGGCCCAAGTTTCCCCCCCTGTAAAATGAAGGTGATATCTGTTGTTGTGTTTGTCCTTTGTTCTCAGAGAGGACCAGGGATAATAATAGCATCTACCTCAAAGGGTTATTGTGAGGCTCCAATAAGAAAATGTATATAAAGTGTTTTGCAAACACTAAACTGCTATGTAAGTGCTATCTATATATTATTATTAAACTAGGGAGGCTGGAGTAGATGGCCTCTAAAGTCTCTTCCAACTCTGGTTCTACTCCTTTGACATATCAGAACCCTGAAATCCACAACTTGTCCAGGTTCACAACACTTAGTAAGTGGAAGAGTCAGTATTCAAAAACCTTCTCACTTAAAATCCAGCGCTCTTTCCAGCACAACACACTGCTTCTCTGTTGTCGAGCTACTCTTCTAAAAAAAATTTTCCTGTATTAAATTCCATTTTACTAGCTTTGGCCTATCATTCTAGTTACTTGAGATCATATTAGATCATGATTCTGTCGTTTAATGTGTTAGCTATCTTTCCCAGCTTTCTATTATCGCATTTATGTGAACTCATTGATAATAAAAATGCTGAGCAACAAAGGAAGAAGGACAGGGACCTTCAGTTACTACGTAGAGTCATTACCTAGAGATCTTCAGGTTATCCTCAATACCCTTTGGGTCTAGTCAAACAACAAGTTATGAATCTACCTGGTTTATCTTCTGCTCAACCTCCTTCCTTCAAGTCCATAAAAAAATTAAAAGATATCATCAAATGCCTTCCTAAAATCTAGGTCTATGTCATTCTCCCAATCTATTAGACTGGGAGCCCTATGGGAAAAGGAAATAAGGCTTTTGGGCTCTTAGTGACCACCACCTTCCCTTTCTAAATTCTCAGATGCCATCCCTTTAATAATGTACTCTAGATTATATATGTATATTGTATATACATACAATATATAATATAATATAATGTAATGTAATGTAATACAATGTAATATAATATAATGTAATGTAATATATAGATAATAATGAGAAAGATCATTAGCTCTCTGCCATTTTCAGGTTTTACTGTGTTGTCTGACTTTCAGTTGGAAGTTACTGAGAAGAAGGAGGTTAGAAGTTTGTTTAGATCAGTGAAATAATATTGGCTGGATAATCCCCTGAAGACCTTGGCAATGTTTTGAACCATCAGCTGAGAAGCAAAAGGTCTTATATTAAATGCCTTAGGCAGCTAAGTAATACTTCATTTCACTCCTCTGCTTAAATGCTCTGAGACAGAAAAATTCAATCATTTCTGAACTGACTAGTTCAGACATCAGCTCTTGCCAGTTCTTTTGCTAATATCTGGATATACTATAAATCTTACTAACTGGAAGAGGTCTAAATTTGTGAAAATTCTGAATTATATGTAGAGAGTTAGTCAAGATAGCTTGGTCTACTTGATAATTTAAGGAAGATGAGCCTTTGTTTGGGACTTTAAATACTTCTCCCTATGGAGGGTGTGTTTATACCCCTTAACAACTTGGTTGAAAGAATCGAAGCCATCTTCTGGGCCTGGGTTCTTGTCTACCCTTTCATAGCACATTGAGGATGTCATCTTCTGGGGACGATTTGATTGGCTCAGGCCATTGTAAATCAGAGTCACTTAGTCCTTCAGAGTGATCCAGTGAGAGCTGAGAGCAAACTTTCGCTCCTGGGGGTTGAAGCCTGTGCATTGGCACAGCCTCCCAAGGACCAATCCTAGGGCATCCCTCAGCATCATCTCCCCTTCCCATACCCACAGATGACAGTCAGTGAAAACTGAGTATCTCAACCTAAACATAGCAGTAGCCAAGGGAATTTATAGAGTAACAAGAGTTCTTGGAATCCAAATTCCTGGCCCAAGAGATAGAGATATAGTGACAGATCAGCTTCATCACAGAGGTGGCAGACATGGAGGGGTGAAATCACATGGCTAGATTGTAGTAATTTCTGAATCCTTGGCTATTGGGAGGTAGGTAGTGGTGAGATTTCCTAAAACCTTTTAAAGGATCATCAAGATGTAGTAAAATAAAGATGGTCCTATATTCAACATGCATTGTTACCTGGAATACTTGTATGGGAACTGAGGGCTCTTTTACACATATCAGTGGAGATCTAACTATGCACTATATTTTTAGGTTCTCAGAGGAATTCAGGGTAGAGACAATACTAGACAAAGAATTATAATTTTTGGAAAAACCTACAAGATTTAACCTAGACTTTATAAACCTAGAACTTGGAATTCTGAGGCATAAGTTACATATAGAATATTTAAGTACAGTTTAATTGTTGCAATTAAAGGAAAAGGTGTATGGTGTTGTACAAAGAGTTTTGGACTTGGAATGAAGAGACCTGACTTTTTCTGTGGCATAATTAGCTGTGTGATCTTGGCCCCGTCTTGGCCTTCATTTCTTCATTTGCAAAATGAAAGAGTTGGCCTAGAAAATCTCCAAGGTTCTTTCCAAATTTAAAATCCTAAATGTTTTTGCATAAAATCCAAGTCAAGAACTCCTGCCTCTAGCTGGAAGATTCTGTTCTCCAATCATGTAGCAGCCCTTTCGTTATGTAGTTTTCCAAAGATCACTGACAGTGGATGGGTAATCCTATCCTCCGGCTCTTTATCCTAGGATGTAGTCCGTTTGGATCTAGATACTGAAACTCATTGAGAGCAGCTACCTTTTCTTTCACTATCACCTTATTTTTCTTGGATTTCATGGGATTACAGGGTTCCAGATTTAGAGCCACAAAGGACTGAAGGAATCATCTAATCTAACACCCTTCGTTTTTCTTTTCTTTTTTAAAAATATTTTTGGGGGGCGGAGCCAAGATGGCGGCTGGGAAGCAGTGACTGGCGTGAGCTCCCCACCAAGTCCCTCCAAAAACCTATAAAAAAAATGGCTCTGAACCAATTCTAGAGCTGCAGAACCCACAAAGTGGCAGAGGGAAGCA
>CM053622.1:128459660-128485046 GCA_028646595.1 Phalanger gymnotis | reverse complement strand
CCCATGTTGAATTGCTTGACTTCTTAGGGAGGGTGGATGGGAAGGGAAGAGGGGAGAGAATTTGGAACTCAAGGTTTTAAAAAAAATAGATGTTCAAAAGTAAAAAAAAAAATTAAAATAAAAATATTTTATTTCTCCCCAATTACATGTAAAACAATTTAGGAGCAGAGGCAATTGGGGTTAAGTGACCTGCCCAGGGTCACACAACTAGAAAGTGTCTGAGGCTGGGTTTGAACTCAGGTGCTTCTGAATCCAAGGCTATCTGACTATGACTCTGACTGCACTGCCTAGCTGCCTTGTAAAAAGCAATTTTTAACATTCGTTTTATTTTGTTAAGTTTTGAATTCCAAATTGTATCCTTCCTTTGTCCCCCTCCCCCCTCCCTGAGATGGCAACCAATCTGATATTGGTTATATATGTACAATCATGCAAAATATTTCCTTGGTCATTTTTTGTAAGAAGACTTAAAGAGAAAGAGAAAGAAGAAAGAAAGAAGGCTCAAAGAGAAAGAAGAAAGAAGAAAGAAAAAGAAAGAAAGAAAGAAAGAAAGAAAGAAAGAAAGAAAAGAAGGAAGGAAGGAAGGAAGAAGGAAAGAAAGAAAGAGAAAGGAAGGAAGGAAGAAAGAAAAGAAAGAAGGAAGAAAGAAGGAAAGAAAGAAAAATAATGTGCTTCGTCCTATATTCAGACAACATCAGTTCTTTCTCTGGAGGCTGATATCATTTTTCCTCATGAGTCCTTTGTAACACCCTCATTTTACAAAGATTAGTGTTCTGAGGCCCAGAGAGGTAGTGGCTTGCCCAAAGTCACACAGGAAGTAAGCTGAAGAGTCAGGATTAAAACTCAAG
The DNA here is from genome assembly GCA_028646595.1 of Phalanger gymnotis. NCBI lineage: Eukaryota > Metazoa > Chordata > Mammalia > Diprotodontia > Phalangeridae > Phalanger > Phalanger gymnotis. Next base: position 128,484,201 of record CM053622.1, on the reverse strand, counting down.
TCCTGTGACTTTAAACCTAGCATTCTTTCCAGCATATTATGCTTCCTTTCTGAGATTGTCTTAGACAGTTTTTGTTCTATCCTTCCTAATCGCAAGCAAAATCAGAATTGAATAGTGTGGCTTTTTCTGCCTCATTTGCTTTCACGGTCTCATGCACTTTTGCAGCTGTTTTTTATATCATCTTTGATATTTTTGTTGTCTCCCATAAATCTTTCCTTAAAGCTCTTTCTTATGGCAGCTAGGTGGTACAATGCGTAGGATGCCAGACTCAGGAGTGAGGAAGGCCAGAGTTCACATCTTAACCTTAGATGTAGCCTAGCCTTGTGACCCTTCACCTCTCTTTGCCTCAGTTTCTTCAATTGTATAAATGGAGTTAACCTACCTCCCAGGTTCTCATGAAGATCAAATAAAGTAATATTTGCAAAGTGCTTTGAAAATATTGAAAGGCTATGTAAATGCTATCTATTATTACAGTAGCCCATTTCGTTGTTCTCCGGTATTCCTTGCCAACCTGTGCTTGAGCAGGAGAGAGAGCAATTTTACCCTAGTGCCACTCCCTGTGACTCCAGGTCTCCCTCTCTCCCTCCCTCATTCAGCACCTGGCTCTTCTTCTCTCTCTGCTCTCTCTGTCTCTGTTTCTCTCTGCCTGTCTCTGTCTCTCTGTCTCTATCTGTCTCTGTCTGTCATTCCCTGCCTGTCTCTGTCTCTCTGTCTCTATCTGGCTCCGTCTGTCTTTGCCTCTCTCTGTCTCTGTCTTTCTCTCCTTCTTGGCTACTCTTTAGTTGCATTTTACATATTGGTAGAGAAAACCCTTTCCATTATCCCGCAGCTGCCAGAATTCCTTCTGTTCTGCATCCAGGGCTGGTGGATAATTTCCTTGATGAGGGGTTATAAGAGGAGGTTTTCTCTGATACACAAACACACTTCTGATACTTCATATCTCATATCTTCCCTATCACTATCCCTCAAAGGAGGAAATACATAAAGACTTGAGCTACCACCTCTGAAAAATTATTAGATTCTTGATTTTAGTCCCATGAACTTTCAGAGAAAGGGGATTCATTGTTTGGTGTGGAATTTCAAGGATTATAGGGTTTGAGACATTATCGAATAAATGGTAAAAAAATTAAAAAAAAGAAGTTCATATATACGGTATCTCAGTTTTAATCCTAGCTGTGTGACCTTAGACAAGTCAGGGCCACTTTCTGGGTCTCCCCTTCCTTATCTGTAAAATGAAGTAGTTAGATGAGGCGGTTTCATTGAATGCTTCCCTACTCACCTGAAGTGATGGTGTCATGAGCCACTTAAGTGCAGTGTCTTCCTTTGGATTAAAGGTAAGATATTGGTCACAGAAAGGAAGCCTTCTGAGTCCTTGAGGGGAGTGGTCATAGAAGGAATGGAGGAGAGGCCATTCTAGAATACTTAGCCCAGACTGCATTTTAACGTATCATGATCTTTTCCTTGTTTAAGATTGCTGCAATGTTAACTCAAACCATCTTGGGACAGAGAATTATGTTGGAAGTCATGAGGGAGTATGTTGGCTTGCACAATTTCTTTCCAAGATAGAATTAGCTTGGCTATAGATTAATGCTAAATTAAATTGTTTCTGGAAGAGTTGAGCCTAAAAATCCAGACTGGAGTATTAATTTCTTTGACAGTATTATGTAGCCTGAAGTCGGAGTAGAGAGGGGGTAGGAATCAGTATGGTCTCATGACTATAAAATTACTTGTGATAGGACATAGAAGAAGGAATGGGAAGAAACTCTAGAAAAGGATTCTAGAACCCAAACAGCTGTTCTTTTTTTTTTTTTGCTGGATTATGTAAGTGTTTTTTAGTCAATATATTCATTATCACAGTATACCTCTTCCTTTTCCAGTTTTCTTGCTCCTACTCATGTCCAACCTCAACTCTCTCAGTGTGGTTAAAGAATATTTTTAGCCTCATTTTAGAGGTGAGGACACCAAGAGGTAAAGTGTGCCAAGGAAGCAGAATCAGTTAGTGGGAATAGAAATGGCCTGATATGATTATTTTTAACTCTTTTGGTCAAAAGTCTCCAATGCCTTCTTGCTCCCTAGAGGACTATTTCACCTAATAGGCATTCATTCATCCATCCATTCATTCATTCAATTAAATTTATCAAGAACCTCTAAGGGGGGGCTGAATGGCATGTTTTACTTTTAGAAACTACATCTCCCAGAAGTCCATGCACCAGCAGCCATGCACCAACAGCCACGTACCACCAGCACACCCTAGTTTAAAAAGAATGATGGAAATCTCACTGGGGAGAGTGAGGTGCCCAGGTGTAAGCAGCCAGAAAGAGAGAGAGAAAGAGAGAGAGAGAGACAGAGACAGAGACAGAGAGACAGACACAGAGAGACAGACACAGACACACAGACAAACAGACAGACACAGAGACAGACAGAGAGAAACAGAGACACAGAGACAGAGAGACAGAGAGAGACCGAGAGACAGAGACAGAGACGGAGAGACAGAGAGAGACAGAGAGACAGAGACACAGAGACAGAGAGAGATAGAGACAGAGAGACAGAGAGAGACAGAGAAAGAGAGAGAGAGACAGAGAGACAGAGAGAGACAGACAGAGACAGACAGAGACGCAGAGACAGAGAGACACAGAGAGAAAGACAGAAAGAGGGAGAGAGAGAGACAGACAGAGAGACACACAGACACAGAGACAGAGAGAGACAGAGAGAGACCGAGAGACAGAGACAGAGACGGAGAGACAGAGAGAGATAGAGACAGAGAGACAGACAGAGACACAGAGACAGAGACAGAGCGAGATAGAGACAGAGAGACAGAGAGAAAGAGACAGAGAGATGGAGAGACAGAGAAAGAGAGAGAGACAGAGAGACAGACAGAGACAGACAGAGACAGACAGAGACACAGAGACAGAGACAGAAAGAGGGAGAGAGAGAGATAGAGAGAGAGAGACAGACAGAGAGACACACAGACACAGAGACAGAAACACAAAGACAGACACAGAGACACAGAAAGACAGAGACACATAGAGAGACAGAGGCAGAGAGATAGACACACAGAGAGACAGAAAGACAGGTGCTGAGCTAGAAAGAGAGGGACTTAGCAGGACCTGGAGTCACAGAGAACCTGGTATACCTGCTGTGAGCTGCTGATGTAACTACCTCCCACAGGGTTAGGAAGATTGAAGTATTAATTGGGAAGAACACTTGTGCTCCCTGGAATATACATGATGGTGGGGGTGGGGTGGATGGCAGCCATTTGAAGGTGAATGTTGGGAGAGTTTAATGCCAATGCTAATTGCATGTTATTACATATTATCCTGTTTGATTAAATGTCTGCTCTAAATTTGTAGTCACCGGGTTTGACTTGATAAAAAAAAACTATTGATGGGAGCTTGTGAATAGTGGGTTTAAATAGACAATTACCCCAATAATACCAGGGACCTGGGAGGCAATTTAGAAGGAGCCACTGTATGAAGAGGCTTCAGGGCTGGGGAGTGGTGATGACCCAAAGCACTTTGCTGAACACATAGAACACAGAGGAGATACAAAACCAAATAAGATAAAGCCCACACATTCCACTAAAGTCCTCTTCTGACACCTCATTTGTAGATCTGACAATGAACCTGGGCTCCTAAAGGAAATGACAGGGCTGAGCTCCAGAGACTTCCAGTATATACCTGATATCTAGCTACGCATACATACATGTATTTGAGTAGAGTACTTTTTCCTTAAAAGGTGTTGAAACAGCGTTAACTGGTCCAGGGGACTAAGGCTCAAATCGCAGACATAGCAACAGAGAATCAGGGAAGCTGCCCCAGATGAATCAGTTCTATATCCTTGCAGAATGTCCTTTCCTTTCTATGGTTAAATAAATCTTCCTTTGTTAAATATTAGACGATGTATAAGTATTTCATTTTGTTTCATTTCCTAAATTAAGGTACCAGGCTGTCCTGAGTCAGGCTTGGCTGGCAGTATTAGCTAATTTTAGAGAGACGCCTCCCCACACACACCTGTCCACCAAACCAGGTGAGCCATAGGGTAATGATTTTTTTTTTCTAATTGCAGAAACCCATAAAGAGCATTCACAAAAGCCATAGAGGGTTTGTGGTTGTTATCAGTACAGGAGTACCCTCATCAATGAAATCATAAATCCTTGAAGTATTGAAGCAGGTCCCTGCCCTCAAAAAGTTTACCAGATAGTTTATGAGATGACATGTTACCCAAATAGCTGAAACATGAAATTAAGTAATAGAGAAACATGAAGTAGTAGAAATGGTTGTGGGGATGAAGGGAATGTTGGTTCGCTAGAGGGAGAGATCACTTCTGTCTAGGAGGAATCCCAGAAGGCCTCATCAGGGGAGTGACCATCCACCATCTGGTTCTAACTCCTACATTTTGTCTCTACTAGCATTCCTCATCACGAATCCTTGATCAAGCCCTGATAAAGTCAGGTTTCCAGGGGTCATCTTTGTCATCTGCTCAGTTCCTTAACTTTTGAGGTCCTTATGAAAGACATTAAAAGACTCTATATGTATGACAGGGAACTAAGGAACGCCTGGCCCTCCTCTTTGCTACGTCTACCTACTCTGATTTGTCCAGCTCATGCCAACAAAGGCTGTTGCTGTCTGCTGAACGGTTCTACAAATACAAATGTGAATAAGCTTCTCGGGGTAGATATCCAGGCACAATTCACTATAACCATGCTGACTCAAAACTTGATCTTATATGTTGTAACTCCAAATAAAAATACCTATCACTCTTCATTGCCAAGATTTTCAGCAAATCTTCACCAAATAGCTCTCACAGCATTCTTGCTGAGTTGCTATTCATGAAATCATTCACTGGGAGGGACTTTAGGAATCATTTAAAAAACAAACTTATTTGTTGTTGTTGAGTTGTTTCAATCATGTCCTAGTCTTTGTGGTCCCATTTGGGCTTTTCTTGGCAGAGATACTGGAGTGGTTTGCCATTTCCTTCTTCAATTCATTTTACAGATGAGGAAACGGAGGCCAACAGGATTAAGTGACTTGCCAAGGGTCACATAGCTAATAAGTGTCTGGGGCTGAATTTGAACTCAGGTCTTCCTGACTCCTGATTCATTATCCACTGCACTACCTGGATGCCAGAACTTACTTAACCAGTGAGAATACTGAGCATCGAAAGTAATTTCCTAAAGCACAAATCTGATCATGTCTCATACACACACATACCCCAACTCCCATAAAGTCCTGTGGCTCCTTATTGCTTCAAGGGTCAAGTATAAACTTCTAAATCTCTTTGCAAACTGGCCCCTCCCTACCTTTCCCAGCTTCTGACCCATTATGACCTTCCTTGCATCCTGTGATCTGGCCATATTAACCTAGGCCCTGTCTCCCATCTCTAAACCTTTGCACTGGCTATCCCACTAAGCCTGAAATCCATTCCCTCCTCATTTTTGACTCTTGGAATCCCTAGTTTGTTTCAACACTAAACTCAGATACCACCTTCCAAATAAAGCTTTCCCTGATCTCTCCTCTCTAGTGGCCTCCCTCCCAGAGCTGCCTAGTATTGATTCTGTATATATTATATACTTATTTACATATGTAAATGCTTTCTACCATGTTAGAATGTAAGCTCCTCGAGAGTAGGGACTGTTTCACTTTGGTCTTTGTATTCCCAGAACCTGGCATAGTACTTGGGACATAGTTAGAGATTAATAAATGCTTGGTGTTTGGTTAACATTGGTTAATGATGTTTGCTCAAGGTTATGTAGGCTGCATACTGGTCTTAGAATCTGCAGAGATCAGGGTTCAAATCCTAGCTCCGACACTCATTAGCTGTGTAACTTTGGGGAATAAAAGAAGGAAGGAAGGAAGGAAGGAAGGAAGGAAGGAAGGAAGGAAGGAAGGAAGGAAGGAAGGGAGGAAGAAAGGAAGGAAGGAGAAATGGAAGGAAGGAAGGAAGGAAGGAAGGAAAGAAGGAAGGAAGGAAGGAGGGAGGGAAGGAAGGAAGGAAGGAAGGAAGGAAGGAAGGAAGGAAGGAAGGGAGGAGGAAGGAAGGAAGGAAGGAAGGAAGGAAGGAAGGAAGGAGAAATGGAAGGAAGGAAGGAAGGAAGGAAGGAGGGAAGGAAGGAAGGAAGGAAAGAAGGAAGGAAGGAAGGAAGGAGGGAAGGAAGGAAGGAAGGAAGGAAGGAAGGAAGGAAGGGAGGAGGAAAGGAAGGAAGGAAGAGAGGAGGAAGGAAGGAAAAGTTTCTGCGCACTCCAATCCATCTTCTACCAGCTGTCAAAATGATCTTCCTAAACTGAAAGTCTGACCATGTCCCATCCCCACCTCTCCTCCATTCATTCAACTCCAGTGATTCCTTATCACCTCCAGGATCAAATATAAAATCCTCTGTGGGGCGTTCAAAGCCTTTCATAACCCACCACCCAAGCCAACCTTTCCAGTCTTCTTCCACCTTCCACCTGTTCACATACAGTAAGTACTCAGTGTTTTAGTGACATTGGCCTCCTGGCTGGTCCTTGTACAAGACATTCTATCTTTCAGCTCCAGGCATTATCACTGGCTGTCCTTCACACTTGGAGTTCTCTCCTCAGCTCATCTCTGTCTCCTGACTTCCTTGGCTTTCTTCAGGTCCTAGCTAAAATCCCACCTTCTACAAGAAACCTCCCCTGATCCCTCCTAATTCTAGTGCCTTCCCATGGTTGATTATTTCCTATTTTAACCTGTACACAGTTTGTACATAGTTGTTTGCACGTTGTCTCCCCTGTTAGAATATGAATTCCTAGAAGGCATGGACTATCTATCTATTACCTTTGTTTGTATCCAAAGTACTTAGCACAGTGCCTGGCACATAGTAGGTGCTTAATAAGTGCTTATTGACTTGATAGGTTCAGTTAGAAACTATCCTGGGACAAAGTGATATTCTGCTGTTATTCTTTAACATTTAATATTCTGCAGATTAATTCACTTGTGGATAAAGTGCCCTTTCAATAATGGAATAAAAATATTAAAATGTAAGCTGGTCTATTATTATGAATAATAATAAGAGAGATGTCAAAGATTTCAATTCTGATTCATTTAGATCATGGAAGTCAACTCTCCATTCATTCATTACCTGTGGTGGAGGAACAGGGGCATAAAGGGCTGGCCACTCCATCCATTATATGTGATGGAGGAATAAGGAAAAAGAGGGAGAGTCTGGGTGTAGAATGGTTTGGATAATCAAGATAAAGTTGGGGCAGCTAGATGGGGCAGTGAGTAGAGCCCCGGCCCTGCAGTCAGGAGGACCTGAGTTCAAATCCAGCCTCAGACACTTGACACTTACTAACTGTGTGACCTTGGGCAAGTTACTTAACCCAATTGCTTTGCTTTTTCCCCTCAAAAAAAAATAACGCAAGCACCTAATTTAGCCAACAGTTTTGACCTCTTCCCCAACAAAACTTTTGATTGGAGATGCCCAATAGGAATGTATTTCCTAGGTCAGCCTATGTGGGCTTCCAGAAAGCTGCCCCAGGTACAAAGCACCCCATGGGTCAGTATCCTTCATGGGTCAGAACACACAACCAGACAGACAAAGACATTTCATTGAACAGCATTAGATTGCAAGATCCTTAAGGGCAGAGATTATCTTTTGCTTTCGTCTTTAACGCAGTGCCTGGCACATAGTAGCTTAATAAATATAGATTGATTCCTAGCAAATTGTGACAAGAAAAGATCTCCCTCATTTCACAATGACTACAGAAATAGGGAAGGAAACACACACACACACACACACACACACACAGATCACTGTTGACAAGGGAATATCTGTGAGTTGTTGTTTGTGTCCGACTCTTCCTGCCCCATCTGTGGTCCAGCCTGAGACACTTAGTAGCTCTGTGACCCTGGGCAAGTCGCTTCACCCTGTTTGCCTCAGTTTCCTCATCTGTAAAATGAGCTGGAGAAGAAAATGGCAAACCGCTCCAGTGTCTTTGCCAAACAACTGAACAATGGCAACAAGCTGTGTTAGAGAGATGGCTGTCCACCTTACCGTCATGTCCCTTGTGTTCTTTATTCAAATCACAGGGGCTGGGCCTTGTGGAGAAGACTAAAAGTGGCTGACAGACTTTGCCCTACTTCCCCTAGCAACTTTGTTACTCACTGCCTTTTTGTGCTACATTTTGTCTACCACAGAAGCTCTGATTACTACACAGAAATCGCCAGAATGTGAGAACCAGAAGGGGCCACACCAGCTATCTGGTCTAATGTAGAGGGAATATGCACCATCAAATAGCTGACGAGTGGTCATCTGGCCTCGGCTTGGAGACTTCCAAGGAGAGGGGACCGCTACCTCCCAAGGCAGCCCATGCTGCTTTGGGGCCTCACATGTTGTGCAATGATTTAAAGCCCTTCCCAGCTGGGACGTTTTCCACCTTCCCAGCCTTCTTATACTCCAGTCTCCTCCACACACTCTACAATGTGTCCTCCTTCCTATTCCTTCCTCAGGGCACACCATCTCCCAATTTTGCATTCACTGGCTGTCTCCTGGGCCTGGGATGCTCACCCTCTTCACCTCTCCCTCCTGGTTTCTTTGGCTTTCTTCTAGACTCAACTCAAATTTTACCTTCTTCAGGAAGCTTTTCTCACTTTCTCCCTCCTCTCCCCCAAACCACTGTCTTTCTTTTTCTCTATCTATAGACACACATACATTATACATTCATACATACATTATACACACACACTTAGATATACATATATGTATATATGCATATATGTGTATATCTTATATATACCTAGCTATTTCTATATCATCTTCCCCATTAAAATGTAAGCTCCTTGAGGTCAAGGACCCTTTTCTTTGTAACCCCACTGCTTAATACAGTGTTTAGTACATAGTAAATGCTTGCTGACTGACTGACAGGTCTAATTGTTAGGAAGTTTTTTGTGACATCAAGCCTAAATTTGTTGCTATGTAACTTCCATGCGCTGCTTCTGGTTTTGCCCTCTGAGGCCAAACAGAACAAGTGCGATCCTATTCCACACGACAGCCAGCAAAGATTTGCAGAAAATGATCACGCTCCCCACTGAATCTTCTCTTCTCTAGACTAAACATCCTCAATTCTTTCAACTACTTCTCATATAACATTGACTCATATAACTTTCATGATTGTGGTTGCTATCCTCCAGGCTCTTGCTAAGTTTCAGTTTTATTTGGTTGCCCATTTGGGGATTGTCCTTACAAGGCATGAAGTGACCAGAAGGTAGATAACAGAGAGGAGATGAAGGAGGCGTAAGGGGCCCAGAAAATCCATGCCCTGACTAATCGGCCTCTTGACAATTGAGACTCACCCAGTAATACCCACTCTGCACACTGCAGTGTTGTGAGGAAATTGCTTTGTAAACTTGGATTCACTATAAAAATATGAGTCAAACCTAATTACTTTCAGCTGGTTTCTGAACATGACAGAACAGGCCTCAGTTTCTTTCTCTGAAAAAAAAATGAGAGTTTTGGATTAAGCAATCTGTAAGATCCCTCCAGTTAAAATTCCATGTTGCTAAGAAAACAGGACAATTTACCATCTGTTAATTACAAAAAAGGACAGATCTCCAGTAGCAAGGCATCTTCTGTTGTTATAATTCCTTCCCCCCAGATGAAAGGACTTCTTAGTCTACATTTCATCTAAAGAAAACAGCATCAGTATTTTTTTAAACATAGCCAAGTCTCCCAAACACAGGTCAGATTGAGTGGCTGATGACGAAGAGCAGAGGTGCGTCCCATCTGAAGTCAAGAATTAAATTTTGCTAATGTGGTGTTGCGAGCACACAGATTTTTTTTTAACATTATAAATTTTTAAAACGCCAACATATCTCAGCATTTCAATATACAAAGAATAGAAAAAAGGATTGTGTATGAAGCCACATATTTCTTTTCTGTAAACCTGTCTTTTAAAAAGAGTTCCTATAAGATTTAAGAAAATAGTCACAAAATTTTCCTGCTTGTCAGTATCCGCTTCTAAACTACCTTTGGGTCTACTGTGTGTGTGTGTGTGTGTGTGTGTGTGTGTGTGTGTGTGTGTGTGTGTTAATGTTTCCTTAACATTCTTCTTTTGCATCATCAGTGCCATTGCTCAACCCACCTTTTTATTAACCTTCACTGTCACTTTCTGGCACCTAGGTGGCATAGTGGATAGAGAGCTGGGCCTGGAATGAGGAAGACTCCTCTTTGTGAGTTCGAATCTGGCCTTAGACACTTATTAGCTGTAACCCTGTTTGCCTCAGTTTCCTCATCTGTAAAATGAGCTGGAGAAGGAAATGACAAACCACTTCAGTATCTCTGCCAAAAAAAAAAAAACTCCAAACAAACCAACAAACCCAAATGGGGTCATGAATAGGACACAACTGAAAATGACTGAACAATAAAATTACTACCTTCTTATTCTCCTTTCCCCTCACTATAGAAAGTTTCCTTTGTAACAAATAAATATAGTCAAACAAATCAAGTCACATTGGCTGTCTGAAAATATATGTCCTATCCTGTACCTCCCCTCAGCTTAAGTGGTGGGAAACAGAGTTCGTCATCATCGGTCTTCTGTAGTCATGATTGAGCGTTGCATGGGTCAGAGTTTGTAAGTCTTTCTGAGTCATTTTGGGACACTAATTCTAATCCATACTACACACCACCACCAGATGACGCTTACTAAGCTACAGCCAGGATCATATTACTCTCTCACCCCCAAAACTTTAATGATTCCCCTTTGCCTCCCACGTAAAGTCACAAGTCTTTCGTTTGATGTCTAGGGCTTTTTATAATCTGATCTCAACTTACTTTTCCAGACTTACATTCCACTGGGCTCCTACACATAGTAGTTTGAGGGCTCCTTTCCCCCAAACTAGTCTCCTGTATATTTCTCAAATATACCCTGCATTTTCCTTTCTCCATGCCTTTGCTCATGTTATTACCTCTTCCTGGAATGCCTTTTTCCCTCCCCTATCTGCCTGTCGAAATATTATCTATCTTATGAGACACAACTCAAATGCCCCTTCCACCATGAAACTTTCTCTGATTCTCCCCTGATGAAGCTATATATACTCCTACCCTTTTATGAATTTCTATAGAATATTCTCTCTCCATCTTTGTCTCTGTATCTGTCCCTAACTGTGTCTGTCTCTCTGCCTCTCTGATCTCATTTGTTCTTACTGGTTCAATGACCATTTCTATTCAGATGATGCCAAATCCAGCCCTAATCTTTCAGCAGAATTCTAATCCTGCATCCCCAATCTGCCAGATCTATTTACTTAGATATTCTAAAACACTTCATCATCCCAAAGTAAGATTTACCATCTTTACCTCCAAACCTGTCCCTTCTCCAAAATCTTCCCTTTCAGACGAGGGCACCACTAGTCTTCCATCGAATCGCTTTTATAATTTCAGTCATCTTTGACTCCTAGCTCCTTCAACCCCTTTATCCAATCAGATGCCAAGTCTTGCTGACTCTACCTTCACCATATTGAGCACATTCTCCCATGTCTCTACCGCCTGTGCTATGACCCTAGATTAGACCCTCTTAACCACTTGAATGGACCATTATAGTAGCTTTTGCATTGGTCTTCCAGTTTCCCATCTCTTTGCTATGCAATCTTTCCTTCACAAAGCTGCCACAATATTTTCTTAAGGCCTAGCTCTTACCATGCCGCACCCCTGCTCAAAACTTTTTAGTGGCTCCCTATTATGTGCAAGATAAATACAAAAGCCCTCTGCAATCCAGTTCTAATTTATCTTTAAGGTGCTATTTCCCATCACTTCACAAGTTTTATATTCTGGCCTCTCTGGATTACTAGCTATTCCCTCAACTCAAGATCCTATCTTCTTCCTCTCTGCACACAAGCTACCACCTTCCTCCCACTTCCTTATTCCTGGAATGCTTCCTTCGCTCTGCCTTTCAGAATCCTGACCACCTCCTCTGTGAAGCCATCCTCGATTTCCCTGGATCGATGATGCTCTTTCCCTCCTCGCGTTAATTTGAATTTTCTCGCCTTTGTATATGAAGTAATCTCCCAGTAAAAATATAAGTTTCTTGAGGGCAAGGAATTTTTCATGTTTGCCTTCGTAGCCTAACATATAGGCTTATATATAACATTTACTTATTAATGTTTATTGAATTGAACAATGTCCCCCTTAAGGTACCTAATGATACATATTTTACAGGATTGTTTTTGTTGTTCAGTGGTTTTAGTCACGTCTGGTTCTTTGTGACCCCATTTGGGGTTTTCTTGGCAAAGATACTGGAGTGGTTTACCATTTCCTCCTCCAGCTCATTTTACAGATGAGGAAACTGAGGCAAAAGGGTTAAGTGACTTGCCTAAGGTTACAAAGCTAATAAGTGTCTGAGGCCAGATTTGAATTCAGGAAGATGAGTCTTCCTAATTCCAGGCCCAGCTGTCTATCCACCATTCTTCCTACATGAGGACGTTGAGACCCACAGAGGATAAGTGACTTTTTTGAGGTCACACAGATATAGTAAGTGTTATGTCTAAGATTTTAACTCAGATCCCCTGACTCTTCTACTCTTTCCACTACATTATATTGTTACCTGAATTTCACCTAGCAGAAGGTAATTTCAATCTTCCAACCAGAGATTTAGTTAACATAGGCGGAATGGGCCTTTGACATGCAGGGCAATATATGTTTCTTCTCCAGGAGGGTTGTATTTCCTCTCTAAGTCCCTTTGCCTTACTTCCAGGTCCTCTAGGGGCTCCCAGCACATTCAGTCTCAGGTCCTGCATATCCAACCATCCTCATACTATTACGATGGTACCTCTCTCCTGTGGTCCATCTTCTGTTCCCAAACCTATGGGGGCAAGGTGTTCTAGGCTGGGCCTAGGCTGGGGTAGTTTAAATCTGATATTGGAATGAAATGAGACACTCCTGTGCCATTCAACAGTTAACAAAATGAGATTTAGTTAGCCACAGCAAGAGAAGACAATTCAACAAGGATACATTAAGGACACCCTGAATTGATTCAACTGAGCAAAACTTTCTTGCCTAAGGCGCATCTGAGAGGGCCTAGACATCGATACCCTGAGGCTCTAGTTCACTAAGGTGAGCAAGTCTTCAGGATGTTTCCAATGTTTGGGGTTTTTTTTTTTGGAGGGGGGAAGGCAGGGCAATTGGGGTTAAGTGACTTGCCCAAGGTCACACAGCTAGTAAGTGTGTCAAGTATCTGAGGTCAGATTTGAACTCAGGTCTACCTGACTCCGGGCCGGTGAGCTATTCACAGTGTCTTTTAAGGAAAAAATAGCCTAACTTGCACAGGGACCAGGATTAGGAGATTGCTCCTGCCATACAGTGTCTGAACTTTCTTAGGGAGGGATTGCTCTCTTTCTAGAATTGATGAACCTGTGGCTGAACTACCCTTTCACTGGCATCGCTGAGCCCTTCCTCCTATCACCTGCTCTGATGAATTTGCCTCAGGATTCCTAGTTTGAGATGTGCTACTGACGTCTGGGTCGTCTCCTCAGCACAATCCCATTGCACCTACTCTGCTAGATATAGTTATCTGGGTATGTGTCTTACAAACTTAAACAAACTGTAAGCTCAGTGTAGGCAGGGGCCATGTTGCACTCATCTTTCCCTCCCATCTATCCACCCTCACCCCTGCCACAGGATGCTTTTCTAGCATTCATTTAGGTGCTTAGCACCTGTCTGCTGAAGCAATGCTAAAGACCCTAGATTTAGAGGGCTGTGTCTGCAGCTCTCTGGAGAGCCATGACACTTTCCAGGGACGAATAAAAGTGACAACCTTTTTTTCTAAGAAAATGAGCATGCTAGGGGCTGTTTTGACCAAATATTCAGTTTGTCATATTGCAGGCAATTTGCCTACAATGCTTGAGATTTGTCAGTATAGAACTGGCTGGGAGCTTAAGATGAATAATGTCATGATTTTTGTTTGGAGTTAGCAGACATGAAAGGTTGGTTCGGTAACATGATCATTTTCCATGCCATCTAAATAATGAAATAAGTATTTGTCATAATGCAGAGAACAGAAGAGCCTATTACAGATGGAAACTGTGGGTATACAAAGATGAAGTGATAAGATGGATCCCAGCAGATATGGAAAGAGAGTGGCAGGGTGGATAGACATTACATCATTCCAGACATGTTGGAAATGAGCTCTTTGGGAGCCCGACTGGATTTTTGTTGAATCATTTATCTGAAACAAATGATTTGACATGGGAGTCGGACTAAGAGATCTCAGCTATTGAGCCTTTATCCTAACCCTTTCCAGGTTCTCTGCTTATGTTCACATTGTAGAAGAGATTATGAAGGCTGAATGGAGAAGTATTCTCTTGACATGTTTGAGTCATCATATTTTCAAGATTCAATGGCACACAGATGTTCTGCCACCGTTGTTTGCCTCCCTATAATTATATATACTTTATGAGAGCAATCATATATATAGGAATATTGTACAGGCGTATGCTCATAAATGTTTAACAACTGGATCTCAAAAAAAAAGCACAACATACTTTTAAGTTTAACCTATATTATTAATATTTTCTCCATCACATCCTCCTCCAGATAATGCCCTCTAACCTCAGATGAACCTCAGGGTTCTGTCCTAGTTCCTTTTCTCTTTTTGCTCTATCCCACTTCATTTGGAGATCACATCAGCTACCTTGGATTTAATTACCATGGTGTGTTGTTAAGCAAAATTGTCTCCTTAGCATGGCTTTTGTTTCTTTTGAGTGGAAGTACTTTCGGCTGTTAAGTGCTAAGCCCCAGGCCCAAAGCCCTATCAGGTGTGAAACCTGTGTGGGTGTAGATTAATGACTTAAGAGGGGCCAACTCGGGAATCAATGGTCTCTGGTCCTTGAGGCAGGGCTTGAGACCACCAGAAGCTCGGCTGTGAGGAAAGGTGAGCCAAGAGACAACTACAGCGGAAGTGGAAGCTGTGGAAGCAGGAAGCTGCAGAAGCAGGAAGCTGTGGAAGCAGGAAGCTGCAGAAGCAGGAAGCTGTGGAAGCAGGGCTGACCCGTGTGTAGACCCAGGAGTGCAAGAAGGAACTTGAGGCCAGTAAAAATGATTTGGCTAAATACTATCTTGTTTTTCTGTGGCCTCCTGGTTACTCTTGTGAGATGGGCTTTCTGGGCCTGGAGTCTTTTTGTCAAGATGTCGGAATGGGGAGGCTGGTTCATGGATCAGCTGCGGTGGGGCCTAAATAAATTTTTTGTTGTTTTCTACTTAGTGAACCTCTCATACCTTGTGATTTCGAACCATTCAAACATATACATGATTGTATTTGAGATTATAAATTTGGCCTTCCTACTACACATGTTTATGCTGATGATTCTCAAATCTCCTTTTCCTGCCCCAATCTCTCTGCTGACCTCCAATTTTGCATCTCTAACTGCCTTTCATATATCTCAAATTGGATGTCCAGTAGACATCTTAAACTCAATATGTCCAAAACAGAAGTCATTATCTTTCCCTCTTCCCCCACCTTCCCCATTAATGTAGAGGGCAACACTCTCCTCAGTCCCTCAGGCTCACAGGAGTCATCCTGGATTCCTTACTGTCTCTCAGCCCCATATCCATACTGTTGCCAAGGCCTGGTGATCTCACCTTTGCAAATATGGTGCCTTTTCTCCTCTGACATTGCCACCACTCTGGTGCAGGCTCTCATCACCTCATCCCTGGGTTACTGCAATAGCCTGCTGAGGGATGTGCTGGCCTCAATTCTCTCCCCCCTCCAATCTACCCTCCATTCAGCCACTGAAGTGATTTTCCTGAAATGCAAGTTTGATGGTATCAACCCTCCCCACCCCCCCACCCCTTCCCATTCAAGAGACTCCAGTGCTGGACCAGAGCATGCTGCAGTTTCTTTCCTATGGTGGAAAGTACACTGGACATAGACCCCAGAGACCTAGATTCCAATGAAAGCTTTGACACTAAATGCATCAAATTATTTAAGTTCTCTAAGCATCAGTTTCCTCATCTGCAAAATTATTATGATAATATTTGTATTCCAGGGGTATCCTGGAGCCAGTTCATACTAGCTCATGAAAGACAATTGTTAAATTTTCAATGTGAGCATTTACAACTCAGAAATCAGCAAATGCTACAAATCGAAGCTCGACGTATTGTTTAGTTGACTTTCTAAACTTAAGAAAATGATGGAGACTAATCTTTGAAAGGTGTCATGTACATTTTTTCTTTTTCAGAGAGCTGGTTGTTAAATGTTTACCAGCACACTTCTATTTTATCACTTATTTCACGGGTTTTTCCGAGTAAAATATTTTACAAACCTTAGCGATCTTTATAAAAGTAATTTATTATCTTGTCCAGACCTGAAGTTTCATCAGTGTTTGGAGGCACCAGTGTGATCATACTCTCTACCTAGGGAGATCACCAATTATTCTACAATTTGTTGTCTTTGAGCAGTTGCCTGGGGGCACTGATGAGTACCTTAAATGCCTTGCCAGGGGACCAGTGGCCAATAATTTTCATCCAGAAGACTTGAACACAGGTCCTCCTGACTCAGGGAATAGTTCTATGCTGCCTCACTTTCCTTGGCTCCCTTATCTTCTTCTTCCCTATTTTCCCTGTCCTCACTGTCATCATCATCATCTTCATCACCGCCATGGTGGAGCTCCTTGAAAAGTTTTACCTCCTAAACTGTCTTCACCAGTTTTAGCTTGAAAATAAGGGACTGTGTGACATAGTTGATAAACAGTTGACTCGGACTCAGGAAGGTCTGGATTCAGGACCTTCCTCTGCTGTGTACTGGCTGCGTGTCTTGGAACAGATCACCCAAGCCCTCCAATCCTCCAGGTAACTCTTGATGACCAGGTTATGGAAAAGGTGCCCAATGGACTTGAAAGTTCCTTACGGTGACCTCCATGCACCAATGAAGTAACAGGTCTGGTAAAAAAAAAAATGACAGATGGACAGACGAGCTCTCTGGGCTTTCGTCAAAATCTAACTGTAGTCAGGGCTTGTTGCCGTTAGAGTATCATGCTCATTTCTGGGTGTCACATTAGCAGACTTTGGGAAATCAGGGAGCTTCCTTAGGAAGGTGAACAGAGCGTGGTGAGTTCTGGAATGCTTAAAGATGTCTCTGAAACTCCTTTCGGCTCTGAACTGCTACAGATCTGCAGTTCTCTAAACTAGGGGTGTCCAGCCAAAGAAAAGAAGGATCATTGTGGCAGAGGTGAGTAAATTTAACCTCTTTTATAGCACACAGAGAGACTTGCATGTGAGAACTAGGACAAAGGGGTAGAAATCACATCACAGTTGATTTATTGGCTCCAAGAGGGAGAACCTCCAAGCAATGATAGCCGCCAAGCAATGATAGCCGCCCAACCTGGAAGGAGCTGTCTTATTAAGGAGTAAACTCCCTGTTATTGGAGATATCCAGTCAGAGGTTTATATTCATGGGTCAGGGATTCTTACAATGAAAGTTAAACTTAGTGATTCCAAATGTGTCTTGGGGGAGGGGGGAAGGAACAAAGCAAGCACTTCTTAAGTGCCTTCTATGTGCCATGTATTGTGCTAAGTGCTTTACAAATATCTCATTTGGGAAATTATTTCACTTGACTCTGTGCTGAGTCCTTTTTTCTTTTCTTTTTGCCATGTGTGGGGAGAGGTGGGAAGGAGAAAAATATTCACTAATTGAAAAAAATAAAATTTATTTCATTTACAAATATCTCATCCCACCCTAGAAAGTGGGTACTATTATTATCCTCATTTTACAGATGAGGAAACTGAGGCAGAGGTTAAATGACTTGCCCAGGGTCACATAGCTAGTAAGTGTCTGAGGTCAAATTTGAACTCAAGTCTTTCTAACTCCAGGCCTAGCACTCTATCCATAGCACCACTGTACCACCTCTTCTAGCTCTAAGCTTCTATGATTTTGTGGTTTCTATGGCACATAGGCATTTATTGCTTAGCACCATGTTACTACACATTACAGTAAGTGCTTAATATGTGCTTCATTCATTCATTCATGCACTCATTCTTATCCCATCTTGGCATAATGTACCGATGAACGGCAACCTTGGAGTCAGAAAGACCTGGATTTAAGCCAGGCTTCAGACACATACAAGCTGTGTGACCTTGGACAAGTCACTTAACCTTTCAGTGCCCTCGGGCAAATTTCTAAGATGGTAACTGCGGATGACTTACTTGCAGAATCACATCAGTGGAGGAAATTCCCTCAAACTGATCAAAGCAAAGGTCTGGAGTTATTATATTTTCAGGAGTTTATGTCCCATATTCCCCAAAGAACTGCTCCGCGGCAGGGACCCTGTCTTACATTGCTGTGTATTCACGCTGCACCTAATGGAATGCTTTATACGTAACTGATCAAAATTTTAACTGAATAAATACTCATGGATAGATTAATTCCCCAAATTCTAGGGGCACCCGGGAAATGTCTATCCCCGATTACAGTTCTGCAGCACAGATAACAAAACAGAGGATTCTAGACTTAGGGCTAGGAGGGCACTCAGAGGCCATTTGGTCCAGTCTCTCATTTTACAGATGAGTAAACTAAGGCCTAGAGAGATTAAGTGAAGTCCTGCTTAAATCCAGGTCTCCTATCTCCAAGGCTGCCTTTTATCAGTACATTATGCCAATGTGGGACACTACGAACGACCTTGCCCAATGGAAATAAATGTCAGAGACAGATTTTGACATGAGTCAATGCTCTTTTTTTTAAATTAAATTTTATTTTATTTTTTCAGTTAATGACTATTTTTCTCCTTCCCACCTCTCCCCACACATGGCAAAAGGAAAAGAAAGGAAAAGAAAAAAAAGACTCTTAGAACAACTACACAGAATTCAGTGAAATAATTTCCCAAATTGGCCATGTCCCAATATGTGGGTCTCATTCTGCACATTTAGTCCATCACTTGTCAGCAGGAGTGGGCAGTGGGCTTCCATCATTGGTCCTCTGGATGTATGGCTGGTCATGGCATTGCAGGGCTTTTTCTACTGCATTGTACTGTACCCCACCCCCATCCCTTACCTTCCTCCTCTCAGAACTCAGGGGATTACTAGGGCAGAATGT
The DNA here is from genome assembly GCA_028646595.1 of Phalanger gymnotis. Lineage (NCBI taxonomy): Eukaryota > Metazoa > Chordata > Mammalia > Diprotodontia > Phalangeridae > Phalanger > Phalanger gymnotis. The sequence continues at coordinate 128,465,170 of CM053622.1, read as the reverse complement.
TTAATGTATTGTCAGATGTGGTCACTGCATGGAGTGTTTTTACTTAACCATTTTTCTTTGTTACAGAAAAGGGTTCAATATCAAGGGAATGTAGGAGGGAAGATATTTTCAGAAATAATTATGATGTGAAAAGGCATCAATAAGACTTAATAAATGAATGAATGAATGATAAAGGATGTGTATTTTATTCCTTCCTGTGCCCTGCCTTCTGCCTTTCTGAGGTCACTTTGATTTCTCTGTATCTCACTTTTCCCTGCAACCATGAGGTGAAGGTAACTCTGACCTTGTAGCAGCTATCAGAGAAATGGAAATGAAGAGGACCTTCAAAAGACAGGGCTTTGCACAAACACACACAAAGAATCAGAATCAGGCACATCTCCCTTGTCTGAAATTCCTTTCTTTAGGAAAAAAAAAATGCTTTGCACACCCTGCGTGTGAAGGGCTGTGCTCCCGCTGCAGGGCTGCAGAGGCACACCCACTCAGAGAACAGCTCCGCAGACCACGTGTTTCTGTCCCAGCCCAGCTGGGATTCTAAGGGGAAGGAGAAGAGCCCACTGGGTGGATGCAGAGGCGGAGGAGATTCTGCTGTTGGAGAGCTCTCTCCAGGCAGCTCTCCTCTCTATTCTGGATGGGATCTCCGCTAGAGGACCATGCCCATACAGACCGTTTAGGGAATGTCCTAAAGGACTCTTTGGGAGGAGAGAGGGAACAATGATCCCAAGTTCTCCAAACCCACCCTGGAAACTGGGTCCTGGGAGCTGCCGGGCTTGGGTGAGGCCACATCATGGACTCCCTCCTTGAGTCCCTAGGGCCACCCCATGAAAGATCAGTATCCTGAGTGTATCACTGGTATAAAATTCCCTGACTCATGCCATCCTCAAATGAAAAAGGGCTTATTCAAGTGGAGGTGGCCTGCTCTACCCCCACCCCCAAACCCACCCAAGGCCTGGGTTCAGCTATTAAGTTACTGTCCCTGATATGACAGAGGGGCTAGGGCAGCAGCCAGTGCCCAGGGCATGCTGGTATTGCCAGTCAGCCATAGTGGCTGACTTTATTCTAGTGGGGGTGGCATGAAGGGAGAGAGGAAGGCATGAAGTGGGAGAAAGGAAGATGAAGATGAGAGAAGCCTTTTCTGGGGGAAAAAGTCACTTAAAATTCATTGTGAATGAATTGTGAAAGAAAGACATTGGCATCTAAAGAATGGTGGGGGCCTGCCACCATATCAACTGGAAAAGGCTTCTGAAGTCATCTTGTCTTGCAGGGAAGATCGGAGGGCAAAGCAAGGAAGGGGCATATCTTCCATTCAGGGGTGTGCTCAGCTCCCTTACCTCCTACGTTTCTGGGTAGCATGGCTGTCATGCGATTTATTTGTTACCTTGGCAACCAACCCTGTTTGGGGAACAGTATGGAGTGAATTCCCACAGAAGGAAAATCATAGTCTAAGACCTTAGGTTTTGCACAATAGCTCCTTTACTCAAGCTGTGCGTGTGTGTGTGTGTGTGTGTGTGTGTGTGTACATTGTTTTGGAGAAATGAGGACATTTTGCTCCTCTCAGAACTAGAGATGTTTGCCTTCTTTCTCTTTCTTAGTACTTGACTCTCTTAGTTTGGAACATATCTTGTAAAAAAAAAAAAAAGCAAGACAAAAATAGCTGCCTCTGAGAGAAGGGAATGAGAATGCATTTTCTGCCCTTGAAAATATGATTCCTTGTTCAAAGAACCTCCATCTCCTGTTATTTAGACCGGGTGGCACGGTCTCACTTCCCTAGCTTGTCAAGCTAACCCAGGGCTCTCTGCCACCAGAAATCAGACTGAAGTGGATGTGTTATAAAAACTGGACATCAGGGCATAGAGACCCCTAACTCACCTCTAGGCATTGGCCATTTTCTTCCACTCAGGAAAGATGGCTAAAAGGAAAGAGCCTAGTTGTTATTTGTAACTAATGGCACAGTTATTCTTAATTTGATAAAAAAAAAAGACATTTGAAATTGCTACAAAGCTTCCCCAGACCTTCTTACAGAGCAATGCCTGAGCAAACACTTCAGTTTCCTCTGAGCAAAATGGACAGTTTGGACAAACATGTTAGCTGGGTGTTTCCTTTTCAGCTGGAAGCCCTGGGACACCTGAGACCACTAGAATGGTCCATTCATTCCTAAAACAGTTGGCAGGCTTAGAGGAGTGAGTAGCCAGAAATGGCCAGTATAGCATAGAGACAATGAGAATGCCCCATCCTCTGATGGCACAGCAGGATTTGTGGGGCCTGTGGCAGGGCAGATTTATTTTTGGATATTTTGTGTGCTGCCAGAAATTAGGATTCTAAGTTGAAAATCTCTTGCTTCACAGAAAGAAACATACTGTGTGGGAGTGAATATAGAGGGCTGCTTTCTTTATCCTTGGACTTTTCAGTCCTTTTGGGTTCAGACCTATCAAGTTGGTCTGAAGAAATGATCAATTCTTATAACAAAGAGGCAGAGGACTGAGGATTCAGTCCATGGTTAGAACTTTGGTGTTATTCATAGGTGGTTTTGTGGTTTTGTGGAAAGAAATCAGATGTGAAATTACAGTAGAAGATCTGGGTTTGAATCCTAGCTTTACTAGTTACTCCCTTGGGCAAATCACTTATTCTCTCTGGTCTTCACTTTCCTTATCTGTAACACAAAGGAGTTGGACTATAGTCTCATCAAGAAGAAGTCATTTCAGACTTCCTTCCTTCCTTCCTTCCTTCCTTCCTTCCTTCCTTCCTTCCTTCCTTCCTTCCTTCCTTCCTTCCTTCCTTCCTTCCTTCCTTCCTTCCTTCCTTCCTTCCCTTCTTCCTTCAAATGTTAGTAAACAATAAAAAGATTGAGTTTGAAAAAAAAATCCCTCCAACTTCCTTGAATCTCATTGATTCAGAAGTTCCCTCCAGATACACAATGATACACATCTGTGACTCTCTACCATGTACAACTCTTGTCCAAGCTCTCCGATAGGTTCACTTTAGGTCAAAATGACAAAGTCATAATAAAAGACAAAAAAGAGCTCAAAAGGCTGGAATGTTTAACTGAATCTAACAAGATGAAACTTAGTAGGGGTAAATCCAAAGCCTTACGCTTGGGTTCAAAAGAATCAACTTCACAAGTACCATGTGGGGAGGGATGGCTAAATAGTCATTTATCTGAAAAAAGATCTAGAAGTTTTAGCAGACTTCAAACTCAATATAAGATGACAGAGTGATAAGGCAACCTGCAAAAGCTAATGCAATCTTAAGCTGCCTTAAAAGATGCATAGTCTCCTAGAGCTCATCCATCAGTATCTTGGACAGATACTGTAAACAGAAAATGAGTTGAGCCCAGAATTGAATAGGAGGAGAGCCGACTGAGCTGCCTTGGGGAAATCGCACAGTTCATTTAAAGGCTCCTCTTTTTAATTCCAGTATTCATCTGGTGGTGTTATGTAGCTGTGAGTCAGAATGCCATAGTGTCTGAGATTGAAAATTACCCAAAGGTCAATGGAGATTGCTTCTATTGGTGAGCACAGACTGCAACAAATTACAAATAAGGAATCAGAAAGGAGAAGGATGCCATCAAAAATGTATGAGCAAAAATGATGGGCTAGTCATATGGCAAAGGTGATGAATGACTTTTGGATAACCCCTGTGCTCTCTTGGTGTCTTTGTGATGTTAAAAGAACATGAGAAAGAAGGGTGTGCTGGTATGATATGGGATGACATGCATAAGACGATGGGGAGCCATGGATGGATTATGATCTGAATTGTTGGAGAAAGTACACACACCAATAACACCACAGATCCATTTGAGCATCTAAGTGTCTAGAACACAGGTGATAATAATCTCAATGTATTTTGTGCTGGTCAGACTATATTTAGAGCTTTTTGTTTTGTTCTTTGTGCTACCATCCAGGAAGGATATTGATAAGCCAGGGAGTATTCAGAAGCCAGTGACAAGGTTAGTGAAGTACCTGAAGACCATACCGTGAGGGAATCAATGGAAAGAAACGAGTCTATGTAACCAGGAGAGGAATAGGTTTAGGAAGGCCTCTCATACTGTATTTGAAGGGCTTCCAGGTGGAAGGCAAATTAAATTTGTGCTTGGCCCTACAGGGCAGAATTAAGAGCAACAAGTGAAAGTTGTGGGGAGACAGATTTAGATTTGATGTTGGGAAAAACTTACTAACAATGAGAGTTATCCAAAAGTCGGCAGTGGGGGAGGAGGCATTGGATCCACACCCCATTCACTGGAGGTCTTCAGGAGAAGTCTGGATGACTGATCATTCTTCATCAGGAATTAGGTTGAGAGATTTCCTGTTCAGTTACAGGTTAAATCAGCTGACCTTAGAGGTTCTGCCAGCTCGGATTGTCTGTGCTTCTATGACTAGAGAATTCTAAGGTCCTTTCCAATTCTAAATTTCATGCTCTTAAACAATGGAATAGGGTGAAGCAGACAAGGCAGAGAAGAATGGAAGCTCTCTTAACGGTGAAGTGAACAGCTGGGCTGAGAGTCTGGAGATCTGACTTTCAGCCCTGGCTTTGACCCTAAGTAACTGTGTGGCTTCCAGTTTATCACTTGACCTCTCTGGGTCTCAATGTCCTTTTCTATAAAATAAGGTGTGGGGGAGGGGGAAGAGAAAGAGGTTTGGAATAGGTGATGTTAAAGTACTGTCTTGCTCTAACATTGGATGATCCCATACTTTCCCCCCTACAACCATTGTAGTTTTCCAGTCCAATTTTGCATTTATGTAATAATAGAATACTATAACATTTTATATTATTTATATATTCTGTAGTTATATTATTGTTTATATTATATTATAACAGAAATACAAATATTATATAACATATTATTGTTTATATATTCTATATTTATATAGAAAGTTATGTAATAATATAATACTATAATACTACCATCGATATAATATTTAAGTTTGCAAAGTGTTTCATTTTATCCTCACAACAACCCAGGTAGGTAGGAGCTATTACTATCCTGATTTTATAGACAAGGGAACCGAGGTAGGCACAAGTTATGTGATTTGCCCACAGCCTGACACAGCTAGTAGTTGTCTGAGGCTGTTTCTACAATCCGGCTAACAGCTTCTGTGGGGGTGTAAGATCCACCCACAGCCAGCACCCAGAAAGCTGCCAACAGCACAGGTGCTTTTGATCTGCTTAACTAAGGAAAGCAAGGTGAAGGGGCTGACAAGCTTACTTTAATTCACCATACAAATATCATTCACTTAGTTCAGGGGAAAAAGCCAGCACCTTGAACTTCAGAACAAAATACAAACAAATTACAAACATCAACAGATAGGCCTTGTCTGATTCAAATTCCAATACATAGTTACCAGAGTTCAACAAAGTCTCAGCATCCAGGTTTACAAGCTGGAAGGCTCCTTAGCTACAGCTGCCTGGAGTCTCCTCATCAACACCATCTCAAGAGCCCTGCACAAATGACTCTGTCCTCCCTTCTTATAGGGCTTCAGAAGTCATCAAATGTCATCTGAATGACCAGAATTTAG
>CM053622.1:128429516-128459160 GCA_028646595.1 Phalanger gymnotis | reverse complement strand
GGGGCCCTGCTTCCCTCTGCCACTTTGTGGGTTCTGCAGCTCTAGAATTGGTTCAGAGCCGTTGTTTTATAGGTTTTTGGAGGGACTTGGTGGGGAGCTCACGCCAGTCACTGCTTCCCAGCCGCCATCTTGGCTCAGCCCCCCTCTCCTATTTTTACAGCTAGATGATGCTGTGGATAGAGCACTAGAGCTGGAGTCAGGAAGACCTAGTTGTGTCACTCTGAGTAAGTCACTCGATCTCTGCCTGCCTCGGTTTCCTCAATTGTAAAATGGGGATAATAATAGTACCTATTTCCTAGGTTTGTTCTGAGGATCAAATGAAATACTATGTGTAAAGAGCTTAGCAAACTTTAAAGCATTATATGAATGTGAGCTGTTATCATTCACTGATATCAGCCTCCAAACAAAATTGTAAGCCCTTTGTAAGAAAGAGTTGTGTCTTGTATCTCCTTACATCATATGGTGTCTGTTGTAGCACTGTATACAATGTAGGCAGCCCACAAATACCTCCTGATTACTTTACCAACCCATTGTGGAAGAAGACATGGGGAAACTTTCAGACCATTGGGAGTAGGGGGGTTAGTATGCTAATATATTGCCTTGGATGTAGACATTTTTTGCCTTTTGATAAGAGGCATTTTTTTCCCCATGACCAAAACCTCATGTCTCATTCTGTATCCTATATTCATTACCCCTCTGTCAAGAAGAGGATAGCATGCTTCGCCATCAGTCCTTCGGACTTGTGGTTGGCCATTGCATTGATAAGATTTCTTAAGTCTTTCCAGGTTGTTTTGCTTTATAATGTTGTTATTGTATAAACTGTTCTGATTCCACCATTTCATTCTGCTTCGGTTTATACAAGTTTTCCCCGGTTTCTCTGAAACTATCCCTTTTTTCATGTCTTATGGTTCAGTATTACATTGACATACTAAAATTCTTTAGCCATTCTCCAATATCACCTTTGTTTCTAGTTCTTTGCTACAACGAAAAAGGTAGCTATAAATATTTTTGTACACATGTTTATAAAGAGTTTCTTAAAGACCGAAATACTTGAAAGCCCAAACAAAAAATTGCTTAGTGGTAAAATTTCGAGCACCAATGGGATTAGTTATTTTGGAACAAGAGACTCTTCCCAATGTCCCTCAAATTCTACCAATTGGGTAGATGCCCATTCCTCTTATTTGTGAGAGCAGGGACTGTCTGTTGCTTTTCTTTGTATCCCTGGCATTTAGCACAATGCTTGGCACATAGAAGGTACTTAATAAATGCTCATTGGCTGACTGGATCCAGACAGGAGAGTTCACACTAATGCACCTTATCATCACAATTTCACTATTTCACCCTGAAGAAGCTGAAGAAAGATGTATTGGATAGAACCCTTGATCTAGAATTAGAAAGATCTGGGTTCCAGTTACACCTCAGATTCTAGTTGTGTGAATCTCAGCAAGTCACTTAACCTCTTAGTGCCTATTTCCTCTTCTGTAAAATGAGGGTGTTTGACTAGAGGACCTCTGGAGTCCCACCCAGTTCTAAATCTGTGATTCTATGAACTGTTTTTCTCTTTGCCTCAACTTTTTTTTTGATTAAATAGTAGAATAGGAGTCAATAAAATAAGGTGTTTCTTAAAAAAAAAAGAATTAAATAATATGGTTATGTGGACATGAGCTCTAAAAATTGCGAAACAAACATAACCATGGTAACATCTGGAGCCTGTCAACAGAGACACAGAGCAATCAAGCCATTCTCCACTCCCACTGTGACATCCTAGATTCTTCATCTTTGCTTTTTTTTCCTTGGAAGCCTTACCCTGAATATTTTTCTTTTTTGACAAACAAAATAAATATTACACTTTAATATAAAAAAAATCCCAAAAGTAGTATTGTATGTGAATCTGTGAACTTTTATAATGTAGTTTAGGTGCATATTAAATTTAACAATGTAGTAATAAAATTTCCCAGTTTATTATTGGTATACACTTCTGAAGTTAGTTTTGTTTTCTTCTCATCCCCCCCAGTTCTTACTGAGAGCACCCAACATCTGGCTCAGGCTTTCACTTACTTGCTATGCCTTCTCTTTGTGTTGCTTCATTTATCTACCACCCTCCACTCAAGGTCCAAATTTAAAAATGTGGTTTAATTAAATTAATAAGTGCACAGTAAAAACAGAAGCAGTAAATCTCATGTAACATAGACTACACATTCCATTTACTTCCTGAACCTGGTCCCTCCCAAGGAAGGCTGAGTGAGGCCCCTTTGAGGCTAAAGCCCAAATGCATAGTTCTTGCACATAGTTCTTGGGAAACACTGAAAGGATGAAGAAAGATGATTTGACTGGCAGTCTTGAGGGGAAATCTTTTTGCTCCATGATAAAAAAGGTGATTATCATGATTTAGATGGCAGATTACTGCTCCAAGGGATAATGGTCATAAAATTTTGCAGCAATGTTATAAATACAGCTGTGGTAACTTGGCTATAGTCCAAACTGGCAGAAGTTCCTCTTGGGTGTGAAGCAATAATAATAGCCAACATTTATATAGCACTTTGAGATTTGCAAAGCACTTTATAAATATCTCATTTTATTCTCACAACAATGTTGGGTGGTGCCGCTCTTATTATCATCCTCATTTTACAAATGAGAAAACTGAGACTGAAAGTGCTTAAAGTGACTTGCCCAGGATCACACAGCTACTCAATGTCTGAGACTGGATTTGAACTCAGGTCTTCCTGTTTCCAGGACCAATGGTCCATCCACTGGATACATCAGTCTGAGGAGTATAGGATTATTTTCTGAGTGGACTTAGGAAACTAACCTGCTTCAGAGGACCTTTAAGGATCAGAATGCGCCTAACCAGTAAGAGATTCTTGGTTCGTCTTTTCCAAGTATAAAGATGTCCTCCAAAGTTGGGATCTCACAGGCTCTTACCACCAGAATGAAACAGGAGGGAATTCTCCCTCTACTATTAAAAGATGTCTGGCTTTAGCTACAGCTGAGAGGCAAATAAGCTATTGGTGCCACATGCTCTCAGTTTTCCTGAAATAGAATTACTGAATGACAAGGCTGGAAAGGACCTCAAGAGAGGAGACTTCACACTTTGCAGGATGGAGTGATATCAAAGGAAAACTGGAGATGGCAACTTATGCAACAACAGAGATGATTTTTTTTAAAAAATGAAGTTCTGTAGAGGAGCAGTGTCTATTCTAATTATATGTGTAAAAGGAAAGGTGAGAAACCAATTTCTCTCTTAATTCAAAAGAAAAAAGTAAGATCCAAAAATTTTAAGTATGATATAAACATTGAATCTGCTTGTGCAGCCATGCAGACACAGGCTTACAGGACTAAAGTCTGAAAGAATTCGGTTTCTAGAATCAGAATTTCGATACACATCCTAGAATAAATAGACCCTCAAACAATTCGTCGAGTTCTTTTTTCAGATCACTGATTTTGACTGTCATCAGCTAACTTCACTGTGACATTAGTGAGTGTGGGAAGGGCTGACAAGCATTTTGAAGACTTTGAAAATTTCATATGAGTAGCTAGGTTTTTGCACCCACTATAAAATCAAATTAGTTCCTAGATAGGCATATATACACAGGCATACACACACACACACACACACACAAATTATTAAATATCAGATGGGTTTTTTTATTGGTACCACATTTTTTTCCATATACCTTCTTTTCTTTCCTGTTTTCTTTCTTTTCCTTTTCTTCCCTTTACTTTCTCCTACCCAGAAAGCCATCTTCTATTGCAAAGATTAATTAGATTTTTAAAAAAGCAAAAGGCATTGAATTTCCTATTTTCTATGCAAACCTTTGACCCTAAAACATAACTCCCCCTCTTTTTTTCGATTGAGGGTAAAGAGGAAGATGAAAGAAGGTACAGAACCACCATTTAGGGTAAAAAAGGGTGAGAATGGATGACAGTAAGAGAGCTGAAATACTCAACTCCTGTTTGACTTCTCTCTTTCCTGTGACAGAGACTGTTTTTCAGCCTGGGAAATATAGAATAAAAATGAGTACAGGAGAATTAAAATGCAGAACAAATGAATGAAGAATAGGAAAGAATCTAGCTGCCCTCAATGAGTTTGATTCCCTAGGCCTGGACAAAGGAACTGGTAGGCATGTGCTTTAGTACTTCTTTGTGATCTCTGAAAAATCAGTGAAGTGAGTAACCTTTGTCTCTTACCCATAGCCCTAGGCTCATTCAGACCAGATTTAATCTTTGGAGCCTCTCTCTAATACTTATCTCTATGGTTTATGTTTTCCTCACCTAAGGGAACTCTGGGAAAATCTGAATTTGACTCATTTCTAACTCTGCCATAGGGCATTGAGTTCCCCTTCAAGCATCAAGCTAACAGGGCGTGGAACATAGATCAGGTATACCAAAATACGTGTAAAGGACAGAGAAGGAGTTAAGTGTCCTGGACCTTTGGAAAATGGTCATATTCAACTTTCAGGTGTCATTTCCTTTTTCCCTCTCCTCCATTAGTTCAATCCCAGCCACAGAAAACAACCATGAGGTCAACAATAACTCGCAATACTCATAGGAGAAGTCCTGGTGACATGGAATTGAGGAACTCATTGAAGAGGAATGTCAATTTGCTACTTTATTTCTATAGATTGGTCTCATTCCCCCATTGCAAATTCTGAGCGCCAAGAGTGGATACTAAATTTCAGCTCTCAGTTTTGTTGCTCTTCAGCAGTGCTGAAGTGGTTCATGGTACTTCTAGATCACTGTGGCTCCTGCAGCTCCTGGCGTGGTTTAGAAACTCCTTGCTCCCTACCCAGCAGACATTACCTTCCTCTGCAGCCGTTGGCTCATGTCCCTTACTGCTGCCATGTTTTAGAAGCCCTATCTATCTCCTGCATAGCTTCCCTGGAAGCTCCTCTGGTTTTTGTTGTTGTGGTTAATATGCTGAAGGCCCATATCATTATGGGACAGAGGTACTCAGGACTTTTGTGGTAGCTTGGGTACTCTTCCAGTCAGTTCAGCTTGGAAAGGTCTGGGCTGAGTCATTTCGGTACAAAGAGAGGCTATTTCCTTTGCTTGCTACAATAGGACAGATGCCTCAGAACTGGGGATGGGGAAAAAGGACAGATTCTTTAAACTAGAAGCCAATGACTTTGACTTCAACTCTAGACAAGATTCTAGAGTTCATTCTTAAAGAGATACAGATCAGTCCGTGGTATAGCAGGCTATTCCAAGTCAAGGGAAAATCTGGTCTACCTTCCCCTTCCTTTGATATGTCACATGAATGCATCATTGGGGAGGCATGTCATCATAAAAGCAGTCTCCATAAAAGGACAATTTGAGGTGACAATGTGAACCAGTAAATAGTCAAATTCCTGGCATTCCCTGGATTTTTCTTCCTTGTCTCACATTCCTTTGACATAATTCCTGATTATTTCTTCCTTCACTGATGACAAGGTGACCCTTCTGTTTCCCCAAGCCAATGCCTCTATATGTATTTTTGATCCCATCTCTACTGTCTTCTCCAATAGATTGACCACTCCACAGTACCCGTTTCTCCTTAATCTTTAATCTTTAACTACTGGCTCCTTCTCTGCTGCCTACAAAAATACCTAAATCTCTCCCATTCTAAAAACAAAGCAAAACAAAAACTTCATTAGATCTTGCATTGTTTTCCCAGCTATTGTCTTGTATCTTTTCTCTTTTTTAGCTAATGTTTTAGGGGGAAAATGATCTACAATCCATTCCTCCACTTCCTGTCCTCTCACTCTCCTTTAAACTCTCTTCAATCTGACTTCCACCCTCATCCCTGGAATAAAACTGTTCTTTCCAAAGTTATCAATAATCTTAATTTCCAGATCTAATGGCCTCTTCTTAATCCTCTCCTTGACTTCTCTTGACTTCTCCTCTTCATTGACACTATTGACTATCTTCTTCTCTTGGCAACTCTTTCCTCTCTAGGTTTTTGTGACTCTAGGAATGACTCCCTCACTGCTAACGCCTTCCCCACAAAGGCTAACTTCTACCTGCTCTTTATCCTGTAGATCTGATTTACATGTTGTCAATCTCATTAAATTGTAAGCTGATAGAGGGCAGGGACTATGTTTGCCTTTCGTTGTATCCCCAGTATTTGAAACGGTGTCTGGCACATGTTAAAGCCTTAAAAGTTGCTTGCTGATAGATTGACTGATCTAGTATGGATTTCTGTGCCCTAGTGACCAATTTTCCCCGCTTATTTAATCCCCTTGGATATTAATACTCTACCAACACCCTGGGGCCAACCTTGCTTGACTTTTCAGTTTATGTCTGTTTTCCCTTCAACTTGAACCCTTCACCCTATGGTCAAATCAGAGATTATCATTCCTTCCTCCACCTCCACTCTGATAATTTGTCTAATCACCTGCAAATGTTAGGTCTGCCCCTTCTGGGTCATGAAAAAATTGCTTGGCTCCCAAACAGACATATCTCAGACGACAATGTAAGAGCCTCTTTCTGCAAAGACCTGTGGTTGTGATGAGTTGCAACAGGCCTCTGAGGTACATTTTTACTTTGAAGATGGCAAACTCCTGACTTAGGTAGTACTGACCCTTGATAACATCTGATACCTCCAACTATTTCACTGGGCAGGCTGTCTGGCTCAGTGCAAATTGTTAAGGTCCTTGACTTCTAGCAGTTTCCCTAGGACTAGGACAAAATGGCCTTTGTACTGTACTCACTTACCAAGATAGAATATTTTTTGAATTTCCCCCTACACACAGATAATAGCCCCTAATTCACAAATTCCCTTCAGGGCTTCAAAGAGATTTCTAACACTACTGTCATAGCCATGATGGCTAAGTGGCAGATTTATCAACTCCATGTCAAAGGACCAAGATAGAATACGGGAACTTCTTTTGTGCCCTAAGTCAGAGCTCGCCATGGAATAGCCCTGTTGTAATGGATCAGCGTGATCACATCAACGTAGAAAGGATTAGCCTGGGTGCCTGTGGCTGCGGAGCTGTCTGTACCTAGTGGCCTGTGAGCATCAAGCCCAATTTCCACAAGGTCCATTTGTCATGTAGGGTTTGAAGAGATTCCTACTCAGGTATTGACTGAACTCGATGAACCCCAAAGTCTCTTACAGCTCTAAGATTTTGTGATTTAAGGAGTAGAGAATTTAGGAAATTGTGAAAACTTTTTGTATAAGGGAAGGAAGGTTTCTCAGTAATTATGTGACTTTAGGTAAGTCATTTAACTGCTATGGATCTTGGTATTCTCATTTATAAAAATGAAAAGATTAGACTTCAGTGGACCCAAGTGTATTAAATACCTAAAATCCCTTTCAGACCTAAAATTTTACGGGTCTGTGTAATAGTAATTAAGGTGGGAGTTTTTGCTTTTCTTCTCTTAAATGCCTTTAATGATTCTGGCCTTTGTTTGAATGGGGCAGATAAAGTGGGATCTTTTTGTCTTGGCTATTTCTCAGCACTGAGACAATTGGGAGTCATTGATTTGTATATGATGTGTTACTGGGGATGGGAAACTTTCCCACACCCAGCCTGGGTGAGGTCAGAGCCCTCAGGGCCCTGAACAGGATATAATTGAGGAGAGTTTGGCATTTGACTTTTGGGGCACACTCATGGAAGGAGTGTTGAGACTCCGGGCAAGCCGCAAACTGCCCCCCAGCTTTGCAACCCAGAAGTTGGCACTGGTAACTATGTATTGTGATGAATCAAACAAGGTCTGTCTGTTGATGTTTGTATTTGCCTTGAAGTTCAGGGGGCTGATCTCTTCCCCCTGAACTGTGAATGATATTTGTATGTTTGACTAAACTGAGATTGTTAACCCCTTAAAGTTACTTTCCTTAGGAAAGCAGATTAAAGAATCTGTGTTGGCAGCTTTCTGAGTGCTGGTTGTTGGTGGATCCTACACCCCCACAGAAGCTGCTAGCAAGATTGTTACTACAATCTGTTAAGATTTCTCTAAGGACACATCCTGGTTTTGTGACTCTGGGCAAATCACTTATATTCTCAATGTCTAAGGCTTCTCAAGTCTAAGGCTATAAATGACCAAAGAATTGCTTATCTGCATTGGTGAAAGGAGTTTCCTCTCTAGGAGGTACCTACAGTAACGGAATTACAGATTCACATCATCCTTCTCCAATCACTGCATATTTCAGTCCTATGTATGCAATAAATATGCAGTACCATTTTCTGTTTTTAAACAGACTTTTATTAAAAATGTATTGATTTTTATTTATATATTTTTATCATGAAATAAATACATTTAAATTTATCTTAAATTATTATTTAAACAAGTTTATTTTATATTTCCCAATGTATCACTCCTCCTTCCTGGAGAGTCATCTCTTATAACAAAGAGGAAGAAAAGGAATTTTTTTTATAGCAAAATTAATCATTACCATGGAATGATTGTAGGATCATCCTAACTCTGAAAAGGAGTCGGGGGGAAGTATTTCTCATTTCTCTTCTTTGGTGCCAAGCTTACATTTTTCAGTTTCCCAGCATTCATTTCTGATTGATTTGTGATGGTCATTACTTCCATTTGCATTGTTGTTGTTATTGTGTATGTTGTTTTCTTGGTCCTGCTTACTTCAGTCTGCATCAATTCATATAGATCTTCTCATACTTCTGTGTATTCATCACAGTCACAATTTCTCACAGTGTGGTAATATTCCTTTGTATTCACATACAACAGTTTATTTAGCCATTCCCCAATGAATTGGTATCTACTTCCCCCTGCCCCCCCTTCACCCCATTCTCTGCTATCACAAAAAGTGCTGCTATAAATACAATGATGTACATGGAGCCTTTCTTTTTGCTAATTACCTTTTTGGGTACATGCCCAGTACTGGAATCACTGAGTCAAAGGATATGGGCATGTTAGCCACTTTATTTGCATAATTCCAAATTGCTTTCTAGGATGGCTGTCCTAAATCAAAACTCCACCAGTGATGTGTTAAGCTACCTATCTTTCCACAACCCCTCCAATACTGACTATTCCCATCTTTTGTCATCTTTGCTAATTTTCTGAGTATGAGGTAAAACCTAAGGGTTGTTTTGATTTACATTCCTCTTATTATTACTCATTTGAAGCATTTTTTCAAAGAATCATTAATAGTGGGCAATTCTTCTTCTGAGCCCTGTTTTCTTATATCCTTGATGAAGTACTTATCTGTTGGGGAATGGTACAACACCATTTTCAAGGAAAAATCATTCTATTTGTGGGACTATACTCTGCCAAGACAGACTATTTCTTTGCTGGGTTAAAAGACAAGTTCAAAGGATCATAGAATTTAAGGCTGGGAGGAGCTTTGGAGATGAGCACCTTTATGGGCCCAAACCATCTTGACCATGGCCTGATTTGCACATGCTCAAAGCCATCAGGCTGACTCATTACAAAATGATTGTTGACAGAGGAATGGTCAGAGGCATGAAAGAAGATTGTGCTCACAGCAAAACAAAAGAAAAAAAATCTGAAATTTTTCACATAACTGTATAATAATAATGGTAATGGCAGTAATAGCTAGAATTTAGTGCTTTAAGGTCTACAAAGGAGTTTACATATATTATCCATGCATATATATATATATGTATAGGTATACACACACACACACGCACACACACACACATATATATATACATATATATATATACAGTTTGTTCATTGCTCTGTTTTGTTGACCAATGTAGTCTTTTTTTTTCAGTTTGTCCTTTTATAGAATCTATAGGATTCATTCTCCAACATTGAGAGTAAGTGAATTCTCCTGTCATACTCATCTTTCCTATTATTTTTCCAGCACCTAAAGTCAATTCCCTTAAGCATTTGAACCAGCCCCCAGAACATTTTGCCGGTTGGTAGCTTTTACAAAGACAATGCTGTTCTGAGAGCTCAGTGAAAACAACTGTCGAAATTCAATCCCATGGATCCTCATGGCAGCTCTCACTTTGAGCAGTCTTTCCCCACCTGTGTGGAACTTTAATTAGCTTAAGTGGGAGTTCAGTGCCAGTAAGTAGGGCACCACATCACCAACAAGCTCTGTGGAGCAGATTTTCCCCTCTTAAGTATGCTTTTTCAAAACAGAATCCAGCTTACAGTTTTGATACTAAAATCATATATTATTAGACATTAGCTGCTAGACCTTTCCAAGTTTTAAATGTGAGAAATGAGTCCTCTTGGCCGGCAGGCTTTTCTAAGGCAGGATGTACCTGTTTAGCTATTCATGCTCATGCGGTGAGATATTTAGGGCGTGCTCACCGAAAGCGTTTTTGTCATAGTCTAATGTCATCAGACACATTGAAGTAACAAATTCATATTTTAAGAAAATGTTGCATTAATGCTCATGCACTAATTGTGCACTAATAGTGCACAATTTCCCTTCTATCTTTCATCCTCATTGCCTAGCAAAGGGCCAAGCAAATGAAAGAAAATATGAGAGATAGACAAAGAAAGAAACAGGGATAGAGGGAGAAAGAGTTCTCGAGTATGAGAAAGTGGGAGGGGGGGGGAGAGAGAGAGACAGAGAAACAGAGAGAGAGAGAGAAGTAAAGATGCTTCGTGACTCCCAGCCCATCATAGGTACTTCAAATATAAATGCTTATTGAATCAGGTATTGAGGATAGAAGACAAGAGGGACAAAGTCCCTCAAGGAGCTTATATTCTAACAGAGGAGACAACCTATACATATATAAGGACATATATCTACACACATACATAGTGCATGTGAATAAACACATACGTACATGTACACATATATGTGGGGAGGTGCAGAGAATCTTCTGAGGACTCCATTGCTTGGGCCTTTGGGGATGGCAAACTTCCTGGATGCTCCTGGTCAAGTGATAGACCAGCACTCTGAGCACTTCCTTTCAGAATGATGCGATAGACCCTGAGTGGTCCCTTGGTCATCTTTTGCCCAGTGACAGCACCAAAGCATGGTGGGGTGGGAAGGGGGAGTCAGTTCAAACAAGTAACCTCAGAGGGACCTGTCCTAAGGATCTTTCAAGTTCAGAAGGCCTGGAGGTCCCACTGGCAGTCAGAGACGAACCATGGCAACAAGAGCAGAGATCATTAGAAGCATCTGCGTCAGAGAGACAGACAGACTCAGAAAGACCAAGGGTGGCTGTTTGCCAAAGGTGAAATATGAAAAGCCTAATGAGTAGCATTGCACAACTCCTATATGTTCTGATGACACTTAAAATGTTAGCTTCCCAATTGATTATAGCTGTGGTTATGTGAAGTTGCTGAATCACTGTCAAGCCTGCTGATTCTGTTAATGCATGTCATGACTCATCTAGGCTGAGCTTTGCTTTCTGCATAGGAATAAACAATCTGTCCCATCTCTGATTCACATTGTACCTGAGTACTCTTTGCTGTGCCTCCCTTTTTGGGAAAACCCTGGGTGAGAGCATTAAGTAAAGTTGGCCCCTGGAACTCTGGGTGGGAGCTTGTTACCAAGCCAATGAATGTGAGAATGGGGAGAAGAATATCTCTCAATGGAGGTTGGACTTTCCAAGGAAATCGAGGCAACTAGGTGGCATAATGGATAGAGTGCTGGTCCTGGAGTTGGGAAAGCTTGAGTTCAAACCCAATCTGAGACACTTAGTAGGTATATGACTTTGGGCAAGTCACTTGACCTCTGCCTTCCTTGATTTCCACATCTGAACAAAGAAGATAATCATAGCACCAACTTTCCATGGGTTTTGTGAGGATCAGGTGAGATAATATTTGTAAAATGCCTTGCAAAACTTACAGTGAAAGATCCTATAAATGTTAGCTATTGTTCTGAATGAACCCAGGGCAAAACCCCAATTGCTGAGTATAGGACAGACTCCAGCTGGTGAGTCTCAGCCAAGTGGTTTCTTTGGATACACAATGAATACAAGGTAGTTAAGGAGGAAAGACACTCAGCAACGAGGGGGATCAAGAAAGTCTTTGGTGGAAAGTTAAGCTTGAGCTGAGTTTTGAAGGAAAGCAGAGATTACAAGAGGCAGAGTTGAGGAAAGAGACTCCAAGCATAGAGGTTCAGCCAGCGCAGAAGCAGAGAGATGGAAGACAGAGCGCAATGTGGGAAGATTTCCCAATAGCCCTCTCCCCCAAATAGAGCCCTCTCTTGTAACAACAAGCCCTCCAGCTGTCATGTGGGAATGTGACCTCACTGATCTGGAGATTCTCTCCAGTGATGCAGCAATCCATGCAACTCTTGTCTTTCCATAAGTTCACCAAGGGAGTACCCTCAACATGCTGGAAGCCTTTCTCCATTGCTCTTGACATTGAGAGGATGGCAGTGGAGCACGCAGACTATCTTCCTGTCTTCCCTCACCCTTGTCATGAGACCAGTCCCTCTTCTGTTTCTAGCCTGCATTTCCCTGATGACATCTTCTGCTGTTAGGACTCATGTCTGACAACGTAGCCTTGTTGTTGTTGAGTCATTTCGGTCATGTCTAACTCTCTAAGACCCCCTGTAGTCTACTGTCCTTCAGATATGAGGAGGAGGCAGGTATTGACATATTGATCTTTTAAAAATTAAATTTCATTTTGTTTTCAAATGAAGATCCGTCTTCTCTCCCTTGCTCCCCTCTCTCCATTGAAAAAGCAAGCAGTAAACAAAAAACTATTTTATAAATATGTATGGTCAAGCAAAACAAATTCCCGCATGGGCCATTTCTAGAAAAATGTCTCAATCTATACTCAGAGTCCATCAGTTCTCTATCTGGAGATGGATAGCATGTTTCATCATGAGTCCTCTGAATTTGTGGCTGGTCATTGTGTTGAACAGAATTCCCAAGTCCTTAAAAGGTGTTTGTCATTACCACATTGATGTCTCCTGATTCTGTTCACTTCACTCTATGTCAGTTCACATAAGTCTTCCCAGGTTTCTCTGAAAACATCCCCTTCATCATCTCTTATAGCACAATAGTATTCCAACATATTCATGTAACAATTTCTCAGCCATTCTCCAACTGACAGCCACCCCAGCATATGAATGCATATTCATCCATGCCCGGTCAGGCCTGAGGATTTGCTTAGAGGTTTGCTTCTGTCTAATAGACATAAACGTAAATATTTGCCATGTGATTTCTAAGTCATATTTGAATTCCAAACTAAATCTGATCATTGTGATATAATTTCAACCAACCATAGTACTGGAGTTTGATGGAAAGTAAAATATAAGAATAAAGATGCTACATTATGAACATAAAATTTTCACCCTGAAATATTTAGTTTAATTTAACAAATATTTATTAAATGTTGATTTTGGGCAGAGTACTAGGCTAGATCCCAGAGGGGAAAAAAAGTGTAAATCAGGAGGTATGGCACAATCCCACCTTTGACTCTTATTACATGTGTAACCTTGGAAAATTCATTTAACTTTCTATGAAGTCAGTATGGTATAAGGCAGGGGTGGGGAACCTGTGGCCTTGAGGCCATATATGGCTCTCTAAGTCCTCAAGTGTGGCCCTCTGACTGAATCCAAATCCTTAATAAAAGGATTTGTTCTGTGAAGTTTGGATTCAGTCAAAGGGCTGCACTTGAGGACCTAGAGGGTCACATGTGGCCTCGAGGCTGCAGATTCCCCACCTTTGGAAGGGAAAGGGTGCTGGTTCTATAATCAGAGGATCTGGGCTTAAATCTTACTTCTGGCTCTTAATATCCATGTGACTTTGGACAAATCACTTAACTTCCCTGGGACTCAGTTTCCTCATCTGTAAAATAAGGAAGAGGTTAATCTAGATGATCTTTGAGCTCTTTTCTAGCTAAAGATCTATGAACACTTGTACCTAATCATGATGTGAGATGGAAAATGGTAGGCACATAAGAGACATACAATCAAACATGGTGCTAAATGAAAACCAAGATGGGAAAGATTTTGCAGGAGAAGTTGTCGTGTGAGCAGAGTCTTGAAGGATAAGTAGAATCTCACCAATAGGCGATAGCTAATCTTCAATGATCTCCCAATAAGGACAATCACTAGAATCTCATTTAAGATCTGGAAGGTACCTCAGAGATCAACTAGTCAGATCTGCTCCTTTTACAGAAGCCCAGAGAGCCTTGTCCAAGGTTATATACAGTGAGTCAATAGCATAGCTGGGCTGAGAACCCAGGCTAGTACTCTTCCTGCTACACCATGGTGCCATCTCTTTTACCACATGGAATGTTGATGTATAATCTTAGTGCTTAGTCAATAAATCAATGAGCAAGTGTTTGTTAAAGACCTACTACGCGCCAGACACTGCTCGGTGCTGGAGACACAAATAAAAAGAATGAAACTATCCCTACTCAAACAGATCTTACATGCAAAGTGACTGGAAAACAAACAACCCTATATAATTGCTAAGGAATATATGATGTGAGAGGCAAATATTTTTGTAGCAAACTTGTTTGCTGTTTCATGTGAGACACTGTTAGAAAGAGAAACTTAGCAACAACAAAAAATAACTATGGACACATTAACTGTTTTGAACATGCTTTGAATGTGACTAAATAGGTAATGTTTTTATATCAGGGTAAGAATTTGTATAAACTTTGGAGAAACTTTAAAATTAAGTCTTTTATAATGTTAAATTCATGTATTTGAAAGTCTGTGGCTGACTCATAAATTCCTACATCAGCTTCTCAGTTCTCCTCAGTTCAAATGGTTTATGTAGAAATAAGTGATATCAGCTAAATGGCAATATCTCCCACATCTCTACCCACGGAGAAAGGTGCTATTGTGAACATGTCAGCTCTATTCTATCATTACTTGCAGTCATGGGATGCATCAGAAGCAAGCTGCTGATGGTACATGACCACTCTTTCACACCAATTTAATTTGAGCACCTAGCACAATGCCTTTCACCTAGCTGTCCACAAAATCTTAAATAAATGCAAATCTGTGAAATGCTTATTAAATGTTGAATTTCATATATTATATACCTACCATATGCAAAGCACTGTGCTAATATAGCCCATGTAAGCTTTGAGGATCTTTATCCCAAGTTCTACTGATGAGTCTGTTTCCCATACTCTGGTTCTAGAGGTACCCCTGAGGAGTCAGGAGTGATTCTCTATTGACACTGTTTCAAGTCCCCACTTGTGTGTTTTCTCTCATGATTATCAGTTAAGAATCTCCCCTAGCCAAGATTCCAGTTGATGAAATCACTGAAAAGTGTTAATGTTGTCATTCTTGTTTTTAAGAGCAGAGACAAGTTTCTACAGAATTGTTACTTTACAAAGCATAAAAGTAAAAGGTAAACCTTTTGGGATTAGACTAGCTTCCCATTGGCTGGCTGAAGATTTGTCAGCCCCCTGGTTTTCCTTAAAGAAATGCTAGCTTGCTAGTTCTGGAATAAGAGACATTCAGTGAAAGGCAGCTCCAATAGCATGACCATTGGAAGCAGAGAAGAGAGCCAACTATGGATTTAAGAGAATATTACTCCTGGCAGTTAAGAGTTAAGTTGTGAAGAGAAGCAGGTTCAGCTCAGGTGAGCTTTCTGCCCACTAGAGACACTGTCTTCAGCCTGAGAAATGAGAGGATGTTGAAGCAATGCAGTGCTGAAGGTATGAGTTGCTTTGGTCACATATGTTCCCTATGCCCCACTGCCAATGTACTCTAAGTTTGTGTTCACTCTTCCCACTGCCACTGTTGGAGAACATGGCCCAGATTTATGAGGGGAAGGTTGTGTGGCTACTGTTCTTACTATCTCATCTTATTAAATGCCTTTTCTTTGAGTTAACTGTGTCTACTAGCTGACTATTAAAAAAGTAAGTTCACCAGTGAGAGCTCAGTTTTAAGAGTGTGGACCTAAAGAATACCCTGGAACCCGAGAGCAGTTGACCCCCTGGGGAACAGCTTTCAACCAGCAAGTGCCAAATTGCTGGAGTTGCTCCAGGGACATACTACATACAGACATAGAAACTGAGGTTCAGAGAGGTTAAGTGATTTGTCTCAAGCCATACAGCAAGCTAGAGGCAGTCTAGAAATGCTAGAAAGCTAGCATTTCTTTAGAGGATTATTGTTATTGTTCAGAATTCTTTGTGATTCCACGGACCAAATCACACCTGTCCTCGACTATCTCTTGAAGTCTGTCCAAGTTCATGCTCATTGTTTCCTTGATTCTATCTATTCATCTCATTCTCTGCTGTCCCCCTTTCCTTTTACCTTTAATCTTTCCCAACATCAGGGTCTTTTCTAATGAGTCCTATTTTCTCATTGCATGTCCAAAGTATTTAAGTTTCAGCTCCAGTAGTTGCCCTTCCAGTGAAGAGCCTGAATTAATTTAAATATTGACTGAATTGATCTCCTTGCTCTCCAAAGGACTCTCGAATGTCTTCTCCAGCACCACAATTCACAAGCACTGATTTTATAGTGCTCAGATTTCTGTATAGTCCAACTCATATACTGGAAAAACTAGAGCTTTGACTATATGGACCTTAGTCAGCAAGGTAATGTCTCCGATTCATAGCCATACTGGAAAATGGACCTTTGTTTGCCATAGCTTTCCTTCTAAGGAACAAGTGTCTTTTAATTTCATGGCTGCAATCTCCATCTGCAATGATCTTTGAGCCCAAGAATATAATCTGACACTGCTTCCATTTCTTTTCCCTCTATTTGCCAAGATGATGGGACCAGTTGCCAAGATCCTAGGTTTTTTTATGTTAAGCTTTAAGCTGGCTTTTACACTTTCCTCTTTTACCTCATCAAGAGGCTTCTTAATTCCTCTTCATTTTCTGCCATCAGAGTGGTTTCATTGGCATATTTGAGATTGTAGATATTTCTCCCAGAAACTCTGATTCTAGCTTTTAATTCATCCAACCTGGCATTTCCCATAATGTACTCTGCATGTAAGTCAAATCTTAAACCAATCAGTTGTTCCACATTTGGTACTAACTGTTGCTTCTTGGCCTGCATACAGTTTCTTCAGGAGACAAGTAAGATGACCAGGTACTCCCATCTCTTTGAGGACTTGTCACATTTTGTTGTGATCCACACAATCAAAGGCTTTAGTATGGTCAATGAAGCAGAAGTAGATGTTTTTTCTGGAACTTCCTTGCTATTTCCGTAATCTAGTGAATATTGGCAATTTGGTCTCTAGTTCCTTTGCCTGTTTGAAAACGAGCCTCTTTTCTAGTAATTCTCAGTTCACACATCGCTAAAGCCTTACTTGCAATCTTCCAGATCTTCTATCTCCCAGTCCACTAAGCCTTCCACTGAACCTCAATGCCTGTCACTGTCCTTTCGGCCAGAATTAGCTCAGTAGACTGCTGCTGACCAATCAATCTTTTGCATCTCCGTCCTGGTCCCGCTCAGGCTGATCTTCTTTCTGATACAGTCCTCCAGGTCACTCCTCTTCCATTCTCACTGAACTCAGTACTTGGCTCACATTTTTTCTCTTCTCCCCAATTCCTGTCCTCATACTAGGAGACTTAAGCATACATATTGATTGTCTCTCAAACACCCTAACCACTCAATTCCCAACCTACTCACTTTCCTTGACTTATTCTTTTACTCCACCTCAGCCACACACAGAGATAGTCATACTGTTGACTGTCATCATCCCCAAATGCACCACTGCCGTGTTCAAGAATTCTGAAATCCTCTAATATGACCATAATCTATTGGCTTTCCACCTCTCCTTCTACCTTCCCCCACTAAACCCTACTCTTTGACCCCACTTCGACCTCCAATCCCCTTCACCCACCCCACCCCCCAATTCTCTCCCAGGCCATTTCCCCTGTCCTGGCCATTCTCTTCTCTTTTCCTCATCTTAACTTCCTGGAGAACCAGTTCAACTCCACACTGTCCTCTTCCCTTGAGTCTCTGCCCCACCCATATTACCGATTGCATCCTTCCAAGCTTCAGGCTTCAATCATTCCCATCATCTGCTACCCACACTCTTACAATGTGTTTCTGAATATAGGTATAGAAAATCACACAATCATTCTGACTGGGTCTGCTACAAATTTTGTTTCCCAATCTTACCTGAGGCCCTCATTGCTGCTAGGCAATCCTTCTATACTTCCCTTATTAACTTGTTATATCTCACTCTCTATAGTGGTTCTCCCAAACCTTTCCATCCATCTTCAAATTTCTCATAGCTCTCCCTTTCCCCTCTCCCTCAGTTATGATCCTTGCTGATACTTTACAGGAGAAAATTGGTGCCATTCTCCTCCCCTCTTCCTCATCTCGTATTCTGCCACTATCTCTTCTCCCATGAAGAGGTGGCCTTATCTTTACCAAGGCTAACCCCTCTGCCTGTTCACTCAATTCCATTTCATCCTGTCTCCTCCAACAGATGGTCCCCCTATCATCCTAACTGTATCATTTATCTTTAATCTCTCCTTGACTACCGTATCTCACTGCCTATAAACATCCCCTTGTCTTCCCCATCCTCAAAGCATTCTCACTTGATCCTTCCATCATTGCTAATTATCATCCTATTCTCTTCTGCCTTTTGTGGCTACATTCCTTGAAAAGGCCATCTGCAATAGGTGCCTCCACTCTCTGACCTTCCATTCACCGCATAACCCCTTACCATCCAGCTTCTGACTTCATCTTTCCACCCAAACTGCTCTCTCCAAAGTTTTCAATGATCTCTTAGTTGCCAAATCCAATGGTCCTTTCTCAATCCTTATTCTTCCTCACCAAGGAAGCCTGGATTCAAATCCCACCTAAAATATGTACTAGTGGCATGACCATAGGTGGGGCATGAGGCTGTTTCCTCATTTGTAAAGTAGAGATACTAGCAGCACCTACCTCACAGAGTTATTATGGAGATCAAATGAGATAATGTATGTAAAGTGCTCTGAGGATATATAGAAATGTATATGTGTACATATATAAATGTGTGTATATATGTGTATGCATGTATGTATACATATATACATGTGTGTATATATGTGCACACACATATGTGCATGTACACATGTTTATATAAAATGTGTATACGTGTGTGAACATACATACATACATACACAATATATACAACAGCAAAGTGGTGTAGTGGATAGAGTGCTGGCCCTGACATCAAGAAGACTCATCTTCCTGAGTTCAAATCTGACCTGAGACATTATCTGTGTGACCCTGGGCAAGTCACTTAGCCCTCTTTGCCTCAGTTTCCTCATCTGTAAGATGAGCTGGAGAAGGAAATAGCAAACTACTCCTGTATCTTTGCCAAGAAAACCCCAAATGGGATCATGAAGTTAGACACAACTGAACAAAAACAACAATACAGTTAGTCCTCAACTTTTGGGGAGGTAATGTTCCTAGAAAAAAACCTTAAATGTTTGATAAATCGAACTTATAGAAAGTAGGGGTTAGGTCCCCTGACCACCAAAAACTGTAATCTTACTCTAGAGATTGCTGAAAAAAACACTTTTCTGGATACAGTTCTTTATAACAAAACATTAATTGTGATAATATGCACTTTTTCTAATACAATAACTATGAAATAACCCATAAAATGCAGAGAGAGGAGATCCAAGGCTGGAGGGGATGGAGAGGAGCAAGGACAGCAATGTCAGAAAAACCCCAAAGTAAAAAAGGGAAGGGCACAACACCTATCTTCTTAATCTCCATTTCAGCTCAGTGGTTGAACTGTTCTCCAATGAAAAGCGTGTGACTCCCCAGCCTGGTGAGATCAAAGCTCTGAACTCCCGCCCTGGGCAGCCCAGCCTCACCAGATCCTGATGGCTCCACATGACCTCGCTGCCCCAGACAAGACACTAGGGAGCCTTGTGGCTTGGGTGATGAGAGAGGCAGGACTCTTGTTCAGCCAGGTAAGCAAGGGTGAAGGTGACCACCATCTTATTTACCCACAAACTTAGCCACTTTTCCATATTTTTTGGTCCCTTCATTATACACTTTAGAGGTTACTTTATGCTTTCTGGAGTGGATTCACAAGGACTTCTATGAATACTTTCCTCTTTTTTGTGGATATAAACTTGCATATTAGGCTTCTTGTTTTTTTCAGTGCTGCACACAGCTGCTAATGTGTGAGGGAACCAATATAAAAGTGAAAATGAGGTTATTAATAAAATAATGGGAGTGCCTGAAGTCGTGAAAGTTAAACACAAATGTTGAAGATTGACTGTATGTATGTATATGTATACGTTTACATATGTGTATGTATATGTGTATGTGTGAGTGTGTGTATTATGGTGGCTTATCCAAGTCATCCATTTAAGTCTGACTGAGAGGGTGGTTTGAGAGGGAATCTTTATCCCCTCATGCTCTGGGTAAGGAGAGTACAAGGTTTCACCCTACCAAGTACAAAAGAGAAGAAATCTAGCCCATTAAATGTCAAATAAAGATCATCAAAATACAATCTCAACTAACGGAGTAACTTTGTCCACACCAAGGTATTTCTCCTTACTTCTGGGCCTAACCTCTACTCAATTGTTAAAATATCTTTCTTTTTCAGTGAACACAATCCTCAGATTTTAAATCATGGGAGCCATTTATTCTCCTTCTCTATTTTCTTGTGACATTCAATCTGTTTATTTCAAAACTTAAAGTCTCACCTGGATTTACATGAGTTAGTATAGAGGATAATTCATGAGATAGTAAACATCAATCACTTGTACGCAAACTGCTGTTATTGCTACTGCTGCAAGAACATTCTGGCTAAGAGAGATATTTGACTCAATTTGGTCTTTAACATTTCTCCACTAAGAGTATTCCGGGGATGGTCAGTTCATATTCTAGACCAGATGAGTTAAAACCATTAGCTCCTAATAGCCATCCATAGTCTTATCAAGATGAGTCGGTGACATATTTGAAGATACCATTGAAGCAGTCCCTGAAAATATAATTAGGGTTTCCTTTGTGGCAAAAAAAAAAAAAAATTCTGCCTAAAAAGATTTATGTTGGCCTGGGTCCTTGACCAAGTCATTCATCTCTGGACACTGAGTTTTCTCATATGTAAAATGAGGGGAGGTTTGGACTAGACCAGGAATTCCTATCCTGGGGTCTGTGAACTTCTTTTTCTTGAAAAAAAAATTTTAATAACTATTTCATTGTCATTGATTGCAATCCTATGCATTTTATTTTATACATTTAAAAACACCATTCTGAGAGGGGGGTTCCTAGGCTCACCAGACTGCCAAAGGAGGCTATGACATACAAAAATATTAAGAATCTTTGTGAAGAGGTTAAAGAAAAATGAAGATGGTAGGGAACCATAGGTTTCTAGGGGTGCTCGAGACCCCAAAATACCTACACGCAGGGTCCTGCCGAAAGAATTCGACTCAAGCCTTCTCAGCCAAGGGAAAAAACAAAGTTTATTAGGGATTCACCATGATGAGGAATCCCACCCCTTGTGTTGCCTGTTTTCACAAGCAGGCCAGATTCAATCTACTGAGCTAGATTGAATCTGAGCACCTTCACAGAGGCAAGATGGAGATTATATACAGAAAGATTGTGGGAGGGATTGAGAGGTGGTCTGGGGTGACTAGAGGAGGGGTTTAGGGAGGGTCTTGATGAGGTCAGACTCCAGGAACCACAAGAATGGGATTAAGGGTGGAAAGTAGCAGAAGGCATGGATCTTGATAGTATCAAGGGTGGGAAGTAGCTGGACAATAAAGGGCATGGCTAGGTAGAGATTTGGGCCCAAAGATAGTGTAAGGTTATAGCCTCAGGCCAAGGCCAGATCAAGTGGGAAGATTCAAGGAGAGTTCAAGGGGGTTCCCAGAGACCTTACCCTCATCATTTGGGCTAGATGATCTCCAAGCTTCCTTCCAATTATCAATCAGCTTTACAGTTTGGAAATCAGGAAAAAATCATAACATAAATAAGTGTTTTGAGAAAGCTAATATTGTAAGGGAACAATAATGCTAAGGCAGATATCCTGGGCTTGGGTCTCAACAAGGTCTGAGAACAAGGTCTCAGAGACAAAATTTCTTAACTCCGTGTATGTGCTGGGAGAGAGAAGGAAAGAAGTTGGTGATAGAGTGATTTAGGGATGAGGAATAAAAAAAAGAAAAAAGAGTCCTAGGATAACTGAAGGTCAGAGAAAGATTTGATGAGAATGGGAAGGAGAGGGTGGCAGTGGGGATGGGTAAGACCACAGCTAGGGGCAGTCAGAAAGTCGTGACAAATCAGTTGGGAATGTTTGAAATCAGGGGGCAGCAGAAAGAGCTGGGGAAAGAGGGGTACTAGTTGAGAACTGGAAAAGCAGAAGAATTTATCAGAAGGCTCATATCCCGAGCACCACTATGATTGCGGTCCTGCCTAGAACCAAGGAAAAGACCAGGAGACAAAAGGACAGAAAGGACTTGGTTCCTAAAATATCTGAGGTTAAAACGAACAACGAACAAAAAACAAGAGAAAGAATTCTATGTGAGTTGGAAGTTAAAAGAATCCTGGATGTAAGAGAGGGAGTAAGAGCCTGTAAAAGCCTGGGAGGGGCTGAGTCAAGCCAAACTGATGAACAAGACAGAGCACCTGGAACTTGCTGATTTCCATAGTTCCTGCTAAGGTGAACACTTGCTTTGTAGCCCTGGATACAAAATGCTTCTGTGTGCAGTTTCGATTTGTCTATGCAAAGATGAAGATGAATGGAACTATAGCCCTGAGCGAAATTGTGAAAGCCTCATATGGATCTGGCCAAACCTCTCTTTCCCGATCTTTTCCTTTCAATGGCATCCTACTTCAGTATTCAGTAGTTTTTATTCCCTCCTCCAATCAAAATGCCTTAAATCTGATTGCATCGTGGAAACATGTCCAAATTTATTCCCATTAAAATAATACTTCCTCTGAGCCTATTTTTTTTACACCTCCCTCCTCACCCCACCCCCCACCTCACAATCTTTGTGTATAATTGTGGAATTGATGGTTTTCTCTTCTGTTTAAAAAAAAAAAACACAAAAAAACATAAAGTTATCTTTCAGAAGCCAGGGGAATTTTAGATGGGTAGGGAGATTGTAGTGTTCTTAAAATTAAATTTTACATAAAGTTGCTAGTAATTATTATTGCAAATAATAAACAAATTATTATTGTAAATTATTAGTAATTATTAATAATTGTTATTGTGAATAATTAATAATAATAACCATGATGATGACATCTAACATTTATATAATGCTTTAGGGTTTGCAAAGCACTTTAAATATGTCATCTCATTTGATCTTTACAATGACCGTATGAATTAGGTGCTAAGGAGGTTAAATGACTTTCCCAGGGTCACTCAGCAAGTGTCTGAGACAGGATTCAAGCTCAAATCTTCCTGATTACATGTCCACTCCAGTACTCTATCTACTGTACCACTTTTATTCATCTTTTTCTTCTCTTCCTCCCTGCCTGCCTCAGAGAATGTGAGCTTTAGCTGGGGCTGCAGGGACTATTCTATAGAAGCTGTCCCATTTGGGCATAAGACCTAAATTGGAGTCCTATCTTTGACACTGGCTATGTGACCCTAAACAAGCCAATTAACTTCATGTGTTTCAGTTTCTTCATCTGTTTGTGAGGGATGGACATAGTGTTTGATATTACCAAAGTCTCCTATAAAGATATGACACTGCAGTTATGGAAACTATATTTCCCAGAATCCTGTCCTATTGTAAAGCAGGAAAGCACAACATCTAGGGAATTATGGTGGAATCTGGGCATGAGAAGCACAGAGGTCGAAGGAATAAAATAAGCATTTCTATAATATAGTATGAGAAAAAAGATTATAAATAAATTGTTATTATATTATTATTAAAATAATATATTTATATTATATAAGTTATAATTAGAATAACATTAATAATATTATAAATAAAAGATTATACATGAAACAGCAAATCTATTATGTGCAACTTGCTATTCCTTTTAAATATATAATAAAGTTATTGTATAAATTTCTTTTCTTTTCTTCCAGCCCCCCGATGGCTACCATTAGACACAAATATGTGTGTATGTGTATATATATACTTATATGTATGTATGCATGTATATGTGTGTATATATATTTATTTATTTATACACACACACGTTTGGATTCGAACTCAGGTCTTCCTGAGTTCAGGTCTAATACTCTATCCACTGAGCAACCTAGCTACCTATAAAACTATAGCTCTGTCAAAGGAATCCAAATTGTAGCCATTTAAGCCTAGTTGCCATGTAGCACAATGATTGTATTGCAACTCTTGTGTCAGGTACTCTTACTAGCCATAAAGGATCCAGGCATACTTGAGGGGAGATCGATTTCTCACATTTGTGGTTCATTGTTTCTACCTAGATAATCTGGGAATTTCCGGTCTGACACAACTTCATGGGTTGATGCCAACTCCCTTGCAAGCACAAAGTTCACCAGGCCCAGAGAATGAACAGATATAATTCTATGTTAAAGAGCTTCAGCAAGGGACACATGGGGATGATCCTCCATGGCTCCTTTGGTTATCAGTATTTTATGCTTCCTGCTTTGTGGCTTGGCCTTAGCTACCAGCAGGTGGCTCTTGTCACTACTCCCCAACTCTTGCTTCCTATTGGTCTCCACTCTACCATCTTGCATAAGTAATCTACTCTTCTTGTAAATTTCTGTACTTAGGATCAGATGCCATCAGATACCTGTTCCTCTGGTGTTCTGTTCTGCACATCACTCTACCTCCAATTCTCAATTCCCAGAGGATGGAAGCAGTTATTCTCCTTCCCAGGGATCATGGGACCATAGACCATAGGGGTTATCTATCTAGTCCAACCCCCTAATTTTACAGATGGGGTCAAGAGAGGTCAAGGGATTTGTCCAAGGTCACATAAAACCCTGAGATTTGAATTTACCTCCTTTTTTAGACTCCAAATCTAGTATTCTTTCCATAGTATATTGCTACCTCATAAGGCCAATCCTCATCAGCTTTACCTAGTTTGCTTACAATGAAGAAGAAAAAGACGCAGGAGGAGAACAGGAGGAGGAGGAGGAAGAAGCATGTGTGTATGTATGGGGGTAGGGAAGGGATTACCTTTGGGCATGTTGTTTATATTGCAAGATCACCATCTTCTATGATAAAAATAGTTGAGTGCATACATGAATGTTGTTCAGTCATTTCAGTCATGTCTGACTCTTCGTGACCCCATTTGGGGCTTTCTCAGCAAAGATATTGGAGTGGTCTGCCACTTCCTTCTCCTGCTCATTTTACAGAAGAAGAAACTGAGACAGACAGGGTTAAGTGACTTTCCCAGGGACACACAGCTAATGTGTCCTACCACAGAAGACAAATACTAGTATGTGGAGGCTGCTAAATGGCACAGTGGATAGATGAGTGCTGGGCCTGGAGTCAGGAAGACTCATCTTTCTAAATTCAAATCCAGCCTCAGACACTTACTATGGGTGTGATCCTGGGAAAGTCACTTAACCTCTTTTTGGCTCAGTTTCCTCATCTGTAAAATAGACTAGAGAAGGAAATGACAAACCGCTCTAGTATCTTTGCTAAGAAAACCCCAAATAGGGTCAGAAAGAGTCAGACACAACCAAACAAGTGAGAAACAAAGGGGAAAGACCCAATTCCCACTGTTTGAAACATCCTTCAGTCTCTGGTGGGTGCAACATGTAAAGAGGGAAGTCAATGGTCTTTTAGCTTTTACTGGCAGCTGAAAAAAGCTCCATAGCATGAACCCAGGTAAGACTGTTTGTGCAATAGAGACCAGTGAAGAGCAGGCCTGACAGTAGATGACATTAATGAATGAACGAGCCTACAGTGTCAGAAGTGTGAATTGCCCTTCTACAATGTGCCGCCCCCCTCCCCCACCACATGTACACGTACACACACAGGTGTAGAATTTCCCACTGATTCCCATGCTCCCCAGATAACTTGATGTCCAAAGGTTGCATCCAAATGGGTGTTTTTCATCTTTTGTACTTGAAGAAAACATCATGTTTTTGGAGTCAAGGTACAGTGAGTCAAGGTACAATGTGTCCAACTGTGGCTGATCAGTCTAATACAAGCTCAGAAGGCTGTACCACAGATCAGATGCAAATAGTCCATTTATACTGTTGGATTGGGAGATGTCTCTAGATTTGCCTATCTCACATTTCCTTCATTTCCTTTGTGTTACTGTGATTCTGCTTTGCTCATAGAATATAGCACCTTTTTTGAAAAGGGCATGCCATGCTGGATGGCCCTTTGTCAATGTCTCCCATGTCACACAATTGATTCCACAGTTCTTCAAAGAGACCTTTAGAGCGTCCTTGTATCACTTCTTCTGACTTCCATGTAAGTGCTTGCCTTGCGTGAGTTCTCCATAAAATAGTCTTTTAGGCAAATGTACATTTGGCATTAGAACAATGTGGTGAGCCCATCGGAGTCGAGCTCTCTGAAGCAGAGTTTGAACTGCTTGGCAGTTCAAACCTTGGTGTTCATTACATTATCTTGCCAGGTAATCTTCTGAATCTTCCTAAGACAATTCAAATGGAAATGGTTCAATTTTCTGTCCTAGTGCTAGTAGATTGTCCAGATTTCACAGGCATACACCAATGGAGTCAGCGCATTAGCTCTATAGACCTTCAGTTTGGTATGCAGTATGATACCTCTTTTCTTCCCCACGTTCTTTCAGAGTCTCCCAAATGCTGAGCTAACTCTGGCAATGTGTGAATCAACTTCATCATCTATGTGGACATCCCAGCCAAGTATATTGCCAAGGTAAGTGAACTTATCCACAGCATTCAAAATTTTTCCATTTGCTGTAACCAACGGTTCCATGTGTGTGCTGGCTGGTGGAGAACTTGGTTTTTTTTTTTTTTGGTGTTGATTGCCAGGCCAAATTAGCACAAGCAGCAAAGAATTGATCCATACTCTATTGCATCTCAGCTTGAGGCTGCATTGAGTGCACAATCATCTGCAAACAAAAAGTCACACACCGACTCTCCTTCCCTTTTGATCTTGGCTTGTAGCCTTTTCAAGTTCAATAGCTAACCTTCAGTGTGATAGCTAACCTTGGTGCCATTTTCATCCTCATTGAAACTGTCTGACAATATCATGTGAAACATCATGCTAAAAAGCATGGGAGCAGTACACAGCCCTGCTTCACTCCACTGGTGACTGGGAAAGCATGAGAACATTGGATTCCTTTATCCAGAACCTGTGCAAGCATGTCATCATGAAACTGGTGTATGGTACTGATGAGCTTCTCCAGGCAACCAAATTTCATCATGACCTTCCACAAACTCTCATGAATGACAATATCAAAGACCTTGGTCAGGTTGACAAACACTGTATATAGACCTCTGCTCTGGTCCTGGAGTTCTCTTGGAGTTGTTGGGAAGCAAACACCATGTCGCCCATTCCTCGGTCCTTTCTGAAATCGCACTGGCTTTTGAGTAGTTGACCATTTTCCAATTAAGAATCTTGCCAGCAATAATTAAGAGGGAAACCTCCCTGTGATTGTCATAGCACAACCTGTTTCCTTTTCCTTTATAGAGACGGACAATGGCTGGGCCATCTCCGGTAGTCCTGATCTATGTCTGGCCACTGCACCCAAATGGCTTTGGAGGAGAAAGTGAGGGTGACTTTGCACAGCCCTCCCTCACTAAAATCCAATTTACTTGCAAGTGATAGCATCATCTTCTTGATATCATGGTTCTCTTCAAGAATGAAAGACAAACCATTACAGACAATGGAGGTATCCTTTATCTTCTGGGAGAATAACCTCTGCTTGCCATATAACCCAGAAAATTTCAATCAGTTTTGGTATGAGTGGTAGACCTCCTGCCTTGTAGTTCTCTGATGGAATCAGCACCAGGTGCTTTGCTACATGAGAGTAGCTCAATGGCATGCAACATCTTTTCTTCACTTGGCAGTCTGGCCAGAGAAGGATTGACTCCAACCTAAGGTCAGTGGCGTCAGCATTGGTTGATGATGGGCCGTTGAGAATGCTATGGAAGTATTTAGCCTGTTTATCATGTCCTTATCGCTGATCACTGATCAGGCTCCAGCAGCACTGAGGAGCTAAGATGCACCAGAGGTCTTTTTCCCATATATAGTCTTCAGAGCATTGTAGAAGTGTTTGGGTTCTTGCTATCACTGTAAAACTAAATCTCATATGCCTTCTTATTAAGCCAAGAATCCTGAATCTCTCTAAGTTTTGCTTGTACTATACTTTTGATGGAGTTAAATACTGCCTTCTTAGAGACTGACAAACTGTCCTGCTGGTAAACCCTGTGGAGTTCTCATTTTTTGTTTAGTGGGTTCTGAATTTCCACATCATTCTTAGAAAACCAGTCCTGATGTTTGCGAATGTTCTGGCCCAGAAGACCAAATGTGGTCCTATCCACCAAATCTCTGAAAGCTGCCCATTCCTTTTCTGCTGTACTGTTGAAAACTGTGTGCTGACTCAGCTTTCCCTCCAGGTCAGCAATAAACTGTTCACCCAGGAAGAAACTATCATCTGTTGACTTGGAGTCTCCTGACAGATGTCTTGCCTTGAGGCCACCACTTCTGTTCAATGTGAATGTTCAGCTTGGAGAAGATAAGTCTATGATTGGTCCAGCATTCTGTGCCACACATTGCCTTTGTCACTCACATCTTTCCTATCTCTTCTCCTTACAATTAAGTAGTTTACTAAATGCCAGAGGGTGTATCCATGATGTTTTATTGCAATTAGATAAATAGAAGATAGTATTGGTGATTAGAAGGTTGTGAGATGCAAAAGCCTTCAGTTCTAAGTGACTGTTGCTTTTTCCAGCTCCATTCCTCCCAAAGACTCCCTGCTATGTCAGAGTCTGTGCTTACTCTGGTGTTAAAGTCACCTGGAATTGTCCTCTTTCAAACACTGATGATGAGGGTCTCCAAGTCTTCATAAAAAAATGTTTTGACCTCATTAGGGCTCATCATGATGGAAGCATATGCACTGATGACAGTGACATGACACTTTCCTGTAAGTGGTAGCTGTATTGTCATGAGCTTATCATTCACTCCTTTTGGGAGGCAAACAAGCTTGCTGAACAGATTAGATCTGATTGCAAACCTACAGAAGCTTCACAGTATTCCTCATCACATTTTGCTGCTCCAACTCCAACTTCAGTAAGCTGGCCTCCATTTGCCAGTCTTGCTTCACTCAGGGCTTCTATTTGGATGCGTTGTCTGCTGAGTTGTCTCACAACAAGAGCTGTTTGTCTTTCAGGTCTACTGGATTTCCTATTGTCCATGAACATGTACCAATTGTGAGTGGAATCATATTTGCAAATATTTTTGAACTTTTTTGTGTCTTTTGGCCACAAGGTGGAATCTCCAGCCGCAGCAGTAATCAGGCCAGGGTTGGGTGAAGAAGACCATTTTTAGGTCACCCTTTCTAGCCTCTTCTTCATGCCAAGAGGTGAGTAGTATGGTCCTTTTAAAAAGCTGCTCAGAAAAACCTGGAAAGACTTACATGAACTGGTGCAGTGTGAAGTGAGCAGAACCACGAGAACATTATATATAGTGACAGCAATATTATATGATAAACAACTGTGAATGACTTAGCTATTCTCAGGACTACAATGATCCAAGACAATGCCAAAGGACTCATAATGAAAAATGCTATCCGCCTCCAAAGAAAGAACTGATGACATCTGAATACAGACTGAAGTATACTATATTTTTCCTTCCTTCCTTCCTTCCTTCCTTCCTTCCTTCTTTCCTTCCTTCCTTCCTTCCTTCCTTCCTTCCTTCCTTCCTTCCTTCCTTCCTTCCTTCCTTCCTTCCTTCCTTCCTTCCTTCCTTCCTTCCTTCCTTCTTTCCT
>CM053622.1:128387865-128429416 GCA_028646595.1 Phalanger gymnotis | reverse complement strand
CCTTCCTTCCTTCCTTCTTTTTTTTTCAAGTTTTCTTCCACAAAATAAGTTACATAGAAATATGTTTTACATAAATGAACAAGTATAACCTATATCAGATTGCTTACCATCTCAGGGAAGGGGTAGGGGAGGAATAGAGGGATAGAATTTGAAACTCAAAACTTTTTTAAAAAAAGTTAAAAATTGTTTTTACATATAATTGGGGGAAAAATTAAAAGAAATTTTAAAAGCTGCTCAGACACCTAGGGGCTGCTGAATTTTACTGCTGCTTCAGTCCAGTAAAAAGATGACCCTATGCCCAGGGCCACCTGTGTGCAGGGTTGTGACACATCTGCTGCATCATCACTTGTCTGCTACCACGGAACTTCAAGGTAGGTAAAATAGTAAAATTAAAATAGAGTGTAATAATAAAATAGTAAAATAGTGGATGATGGGTGATGTCTTGACTTTCAAGTGAATTGGGTTTAAGTGAGGCAGAGTTGCACAAAGTCCTATCAGCCTTCCAGAGTAATCGAAATCCAGTGGCAAAACAAAAATCAGATTGATTAGTGATGGCCTGAAATGCAGTGGATGACCTTGGCATCTTTGATATCTGACCAAGGTTTAAGTGCTCCACACCGTCTGTTTCAGTCGCCTTCACGGTTATTGGAACAAATTGTTCTCTTCCACCCATGCTACTGGGAGAAGTCTTCACCTGCTTGAGGTGGACATCCCCCTAACTCACCAATGGATCTGGGGTCTGTCAGTTACCCTCAACCTGGTTTAGCCCAGCTGCCAAGTCAATTTTGCTTGAGATATGGCCACTGCACATTGGAGCAACAGGTGAGAGTAGAGTGCCAGGTGGACACCAAAGATGGATGAGCAGCCATGAAGAATACTTCGCAAGCCCTCATACCAGAGGTGCTAGTCTTCCCTGAACATTGCATACACCCCAAATGGGAATACCACCTCCAATGACCAACTATCTCACTGCTTCTCTACTCCCCATCTATAGGTGCTTCTCTCTGTCTCTGAAGATGCCACTCACTGCTTCTCCTCAGAGTCGCTGCTTCTATCTCCTGCTGGATTCCATAGCTCTTTTTAGCACTATGGTTATTGGTTGTCTCTCTTCAGCTGCTGGTGCTTCTTCTTCGTTAAAGGGAGTATTATAGATCTTTTGTGAGATGACCTAGTCGCCCAAAACACCTAGTTTTAATCAACACATTTTCCTGCTCTCTTATTAGTAAGGCCCACAGCTAAACTCTATGGGTACGGGAAAGTGCCTGCATAGACAGTGGAGCTGAAGAACTGATTGCTAAATTTTCAGGGTGAGCATTTACACCTTTGGAAAATTGGCAAATGTTACAAGTCAGGGCTTCATCAATTATTCTGTGATCATCTAGACTTAAGAAAGTAATGGGAAAGGGGTAGCTAGGTGGCACAGTAGATACAACACCAGCCCTAGAGTCAGGAGGGCCTGAGTTAAAATCTGGCCTCAGACACTATCTGTATAACCCTGGGCAAGTCACTTAACCCCAATTAACTTCTCCCCCTCCCAAAAGAAAGTAGTGGAGAAAATGTTAATAATGTAGGTTCTACTTAAAACTATATCATTTGTGCATATTTTTTGGAGAGCTGAGTTATTAAACATTTAGCAATACACCACTGACCACAGGTATGGACAACTATATATGTTCCTTTCAGGAGGATGACCCTCAAGTTTGTTGGACATTTAGAAATGTCCTTTCAGCTCTTGTTATGCTCCAAGCAGCTAGCACCAGTGCCATGCAAATTACCCTGGAGCTAAGACAAGTTTCAAGGATGCTTGGGAGCACTGGAGAAAACAGGGTAGAACTGAGCATCTTTGTCCTGTATTCCCAGACTAATTCCTGGACATCATTCCCTTTACAAAACCAATTCACTAATGTCTGAGTGATCTCAAACTCACCTCTTCCACTACTCCCTAGCCACCACAATGCTGAAACATTCCAGGGATATTTGGCATTCAAAAAGAAGTTAAATTAACCAAGATGAGTCTCTGTTTATGGAAATTTCTAGGCAGTGTTTTTTTTTTTTTAATGTGCTATAGTATGGGTTTCAGGCAATGTGGAGAAGCTATTTTTAGTCTGAGTAACCCTGCTAGGAAGTAGGGAAATCTGACTACCCACATTTCTATAGGTTATGGATTATAGGTTATCAGAAATCTTTAAAAGGACCCTCCCAGAGTAGCGTCTTGCTCCAAATTGGTTTCCCCTTCCCACTCTCTCAGTTGGCCCCACGCACTTTCTTCCAATTCCACTCCAGCAGCTGTTGCAAACTGTCTCTTTGTTCTCTTAGGGTTCTGGCCAAGAGTATGTCATACATATGTCCCAGACTCTGAAAAGTTTCCATTTCAAATATATTATCCTATTGTCCAAAGAAAAATAATTCTAGTGTTTCGACTAATAGTAAATAAATGAGACAAATTTGTGTAGTAAGTATATACATGCCACAAAGATGGGAGTATGATATAACACAAAAATACACTGTTTCAGGAGTCAGAAGACTTGGGCCCAAATCCTGCACCCGTCATTTACTATGACTTTGGGCAAATCATTTAATCTCTCTACGTCTCAGGGTCCTTATCTGAAAATAAGAGGGTTGGACAAAACAGTCTCCGAGGTCCTTTCTAGCTTTAAATCGTTGCTCCTATGATCCATCCTAGGGAGAATCTCAGGCTGAAGAAATGTAACAATGACTGATGGAAATATGCTTGTATTATGTAGGTCTGTTAACTACGAACCCACTGTATGCTCTGTATAGGGTGGAAATGATGATACGAGGCAATATTCCTGGTTCTAAAGCCTTTTAATACGGTACTGGGTGCACTAATATAAAAGTCTGTACAATTATCCTGATCGATATGACACACGTCAGAAAAAAATCTGACAAACCCTTTGTCAGAACATGCATTCCAAATTTCGGCTTGGAAAAGTTGGCTCGCCAGATGAACCTGATCCCAGCTCTCTACTCTGGCCCACTGCGCTGGGGCCGACCTTGGGGAGCGGGGCTGGAAACCAAGGAACTAGGCAGTTCAAATAGCATCCATGTCCCCGACTGCTAGCTACACTGTCTTTACATAGACTCGGTCTACACAAACTGTTGCTGAGGGCCCTGGATATAAAGAATAGTTATTTGATGCTGTTCAGTCATTTTCAGTCATGTCCAGTTCTCCATGACCTCATTTGGGATTTTCTTGGCAAGGATACTGGAGTGGTTTGCCATTTCCTTCTCCAGTTCATTTTATAAATGAGGAAACTGAGGCAAGTAGGGTTGAGTGACTTGCCCAGGGTCACACAGCTAGTGAATGTCTGAGGCTGGATTTAAACTCAGATTTTCCTGACTCCGGGCACAATGCTCTATCCATTGCGCTACCCCGTTACTCGCATCCCGAAAAGCCAAAGGGAATGTTAGCTCTGGGCCGTCTGAACTTACAGAACCACAGAATTTAGAGTTGGAAGGGACCTCAGCAGCCATCTAGTCAAACACATACTGCATACTTAAGGTGTCATCCAGCCTCTGCTTGAAAGACCTTCGGTGACAGAGAGCTCGTCCCCTCCCGCGATAGCCCATACCACTTTTTGGTCAGCTGCGGCTGTTACTGTCTTCCTCCTGATACCAACCTGAAACATGTCTCGTTGTAACCTCCATCTGTTACTCTTGGTTCTCTTCTCTGTGGTCAAACCACACAAGATTACTCCCTCTTCCATGCGGCAACCCTTCAAATACTTGAACCCAGCCTCCATGACCTCTCAAGTCCTCTCACCTCTATAAACATCTCCAGTTCCTCAAAGTCATTTTCCATCCCGGTAGCCCTCCCCTGGGGCTCTCTAGCTTCTCAATTTTCTTAATCTGCAGCATCCAGAACTAAACACGGTATTCTATGTGTGGCCTAGGTAGGGCAGAGTCCAGAGGGACTATCGTTTCCCTTTTCTTGGAGGCTATGCCTCTGTTAATGCAGCCCAAGCTCCCATTGGCTTTTTGGCTTCCACATTCCACTGTTGACTCACATCCGGCTTGCAGACTGTTCAACCCCCAACTAAAACGCTGTCCTCCAGTCCATTTTCAACACCTTGTCAAGGATGCTTTTAGTCGTGCTCACTAACATGGAACAGCTTTCTTCAGATTTAGAATATGGCAAGCTCAGTCCAGAATCTGATTGTTTATTGCAATCTTCTCCTCTGTAGAATTATTCTCCCCTAAAATGGAGGGGCAGAATCTTAAAGAATGCTCATAATAAAGGGGCAGAAGGAGAAATTGCCAAAAAAGACAGGAGAGGAGTTAGAGGAGAGATATAACTATGCAGTGTCATGGAAACCAAGGGAGGAGAGAGTGTGAGGAAAGGCCAATGGTACCAAAAGCTGTAGATGGGTCAGAGAGAAGCAAGCCTAAGAAAGTGCCATTGGGCTATCCACATCCAGAGAAAGAGTCATGGAGTCTGAATGCAGATCGAAGCAGACTATTTTCTCTCTTTTTTCTTTCTCATGGTTTTTCCCTTTTGTTCTGATTCTTCTTTCACAACATGACTAATGTAGAAATATGTTTAATATGATTGTACATCTATAGCCTATGTCAGATGACATGCCGTCTTGGGGTTGGGGGAAGGGAAGGAGGGGGAAAAATTGGAACTCAAAAAATCTTATAAAAGTAAATGTTGAAAGCTAAAAATAAATAAATGAGTAAATAAATAGGGTGAAAAAAAAGAAAGTGCCATTGGATGTGGTCATTAGAACATAATTAATGCCCTTTGGGGAAACAGTTTATGTCAAATGATGGGGAAAGACACTGGGCTTCAATAAGCTAAGGATTGGGTTAGGTATTAACAACTCATGTCTACAGTTTTCAAAGTATTTCTATGGCAATAAAGCAGGAAGACAGGTCATACTGGTATTAAAAGCCCCATTTTTTAGATGAGGAAGCTGAGGTTCAGAGAGTTTCAGTGACTTCCCAAGGGTCACACAACTGTTTTGTGTCACAGGTGGGAATCTGATTCAGGCCTCCTGATCACCGGGCTCTTGCACTGTCCTGCTGTCTGAGACTGGACAAGCCACAAGCTTTCTCAGTTTTGGTTGCCACATCTATAACAATAAAACCATAACACCCACCTCACAGGGTTGTTGTGAGGAGGAAATAAGATATTATATAAAAGTGCTTTGAAAATCTTAAAATGACACGTCGATGTTAGCTTTTATTGTTATTTTATTGTGTGGTATTGAATGATGACAAGAAGAGGAAAGTGGATATTGGCTACTGAGCTTTTTGGATCCCATCAGGTGTGAGTGACTCCTTCCTTCTCAAAATTACTTATGTGTACACATCTTCGTTCCCCTGGTAGATCTCATGTTCCTTGAGGTCGGAGCAGGCTGGTTTTCATCTTTGTATCTCAAGTGCCAAGCACAGTGACGGGCCAGAGTAAGTCTTTAATAAATGCTTGTTGTTTCCTTGCTTGATTCATTGACTATGTTGGGGTCTGCTAGAGTTCCATTCAGTCTGATTTACTCTGATTGTGGTATGACAGCTACCAAGTCAATGGAGAATAGAGGGTACACTGATGTGTTGGTCCCACAAAACTGGAAAGGGGATGGGTTAAATGAAATAGCTGAGGAGAGCATTTGTATGGCTCTCTTCCTAGCTGCTGGGTCCATAGCTATCCTGGTATGATGAGAGAAGTGTTCATTGATGCAGAAGATAAGAGTGCCCAGCCTGGAGTCAGGAAGACTCATCTTCCTGAGTTCAAATCCAACCTCAGATACTTACTAGCTTTGTGACCCTGGTCAGGTCATTTAACTCTATTTGCCCCAGTTCCTCATTTGCAAAATGAGCTGGAGAAGGAAATGGCAAACTACCCTAGAATCTTTGCCAAGAAACTTCCAAATGGGGTCATGAAGAGTCAGACACGACCAAAATGACTGAATGACAACAAAATTATTATTATTGTTAGCTAGCATTTATATAGCATTTTAAGATTTGCAAAGGGCTTGACAAATATTATCTGATTTTATTCTCACAACAACCACTGGGAAGTAGATGCTACCATTGTTCCCATTTTACAGATAAGGAAACTAAAGCAGAAAGAGATGAAGTGACTTGCCCTGGTCACAGATCTAGTGTCTGAGGCTAGATTTGAACTCAGGAGTTCCTGATAACTTTCCAGTGCTCCATCCATTGCATCAAATAGTTGCCTGGACAATAACTATCATATCTTGCATTGATACAATACAGCGTACATCTATGACCTCATGTTCACGATAGAGC
Organism: Phalanger gymnotis; assembly: GCA_028646595.1. Lineage (NCBI taxonomy): Eukaryota > Metazoa > Chordata > Mammalia > Diprotodontia > Phalangeridae > Phalanger > Phalanger gymnotis. Next base: position 128,423,143 of record CM053622.1, on the reverse strand, counting down.
AATGTAGAGAAGACATTACACAATCACAATCCTAATTGGGGTTGGAAGCAACCTCAGAGGCTATCTATTCCAACTCATACCAGAAGAGAATCCTCCCTCCACCATATCTGATGCATGGCCATTCAGTGTTGGCTTAAAGATCTCCACTGTGGGTCAATCTACTACCTCCTATGTCAGCTCACTCCAGTTTTGAATATGTCTAATTAAAGTTTAGTCATTAGAACATCAGTGATGCCCTTTGAGAAAACCGCTTCCATAGAAGGATGGATGAAGAAGCCAGACTTCAATAAGCTTAAGATTGGATTAGGTAGTAACAACTCACATTTATGTGGCACTTTAGATTTACAAAATATTTTTAGGACGAGCCAGGGAGGCAGGGAGTGGAGATGTGATTAGCCCCATTTAACAGATGAGAAAACAAGTTTAGAGAGTTTCAGTAACTTGCCAAGGATTTTTTCCTTACATCAAGCTAGGCTTTGCCTTTCTCTACCTCCTGCATGTTGTTGCAGAGCCAACCAGAATAAGTCTAACCTCTTCCATATGGCCACTCATCAAACACTTAGTGATCGTGTCTACGATCTCTCAGTTTCATCTTCCCCAAGTTAAACATCCCTGATTCCTTCAACCAAAGATATAATAAGATTCTGAACAAGATCTCAGCAGGGTAGAATGCTGTACTGACTATCCCAAGAGGAAACCTAATAGCTTTTAATGTACATTTCTGCACTTTAGTTCACAAAAAGTCAATTAATTACACAAGTACTCTATCAAAGAGATGTGGCTAGACAGCATTTCATGTCAAAGAGACTGGAAGGTTTTACTTGATGACAGAAAGCTCAAAGAGTCAACAGGGCATTGTCTGCTGAGATAGCTACTGTGAGGTGTACGATAAAGGCATTAGTTACTGAATAAGGGAAGGAATAGTCCTGATGTACTTGGCACTGATCAGATGTTATCTAGAGTAATTTGTTCAGTTCTAGGCATCACATTCTAAAAGAGATAATGGCAAGCTGAAGTATGTCCCGAGAAAAGTGGCCAGGATAGAGGAAGGAAGAAAATAAGCATTTGGATGGTGTCTTTCATGTGCCAGGTACGACTTTTTATAAATATTATTTTATTCGATCCTCACAACAACCCTGAAAAGTAGGTGCTATTGTAATATCCTCATTTTACAGATGAGGAAACTGAGGCAAACAGGGTATGGGGGAAGGATCATAGGATTATAGATTAATAAAAGACATTAGAGAACATTCAGTCTATCCCTTCATCTTACAGATGAGGAAACTGAGTCCTACGGAGGTTAAGTTTATTGCCAAAGGTCCCAAGGAAGTCAGTGGTAGAGGTGGGATTTAAGCCCAGGTTCTCTGATTCCAAACCAATTGATCTTGCCACTAAACCAGGTTTCTTCTTGATATAAAGGGAAATGCAAGTGTTGTAAAAACAAAATAAATCAACAAAATTCATTTTTTTTCTTTTGGATGCAGTTAGGGTTAAATGATTTGCCCAGGGTCACATGGCTAGTAATAAAGCCAGATTTGGACTCTGGTTTCCTGACTCCTGGCGGAGTGCACTACCCACTGTACCACAAACTCTGTAGCTCCTCAAGCTTCCTGCTTTCCTCCCTCCTGCAGGGGGAAATCCAGACTTTATCATATGAAAAAGGTTTAAAAGAACTTAGGGAGTTATCCTAGAGAAGAGAAGACTTGAAGGATGGTGGTTACTGTGTTCAAATATAAATATCAGAAATTCAGACTTGAAAGGGACCTCAAAGTTAGTCTAGTCAAAGTGGTACTTCAACAAGAATTCCCTCCACAACATACCTGATGGTTTTCCTTTAGGCTTTGTTGGGGTAGCTAGGTGACACTGTGGATAGAGCACCAGCCCTGAAGTCAGGAGGACCTGTGTTCAAATCTGGCCTCAGACAACTTACTAGCTGTGTGACACTGGGCAAGTCACTTAACCCTGATTGCCTCCAGAAGGAAAAAAAAGAAACAATTATTTTTGTTGGTGTATTTTGTTTTCACATCATTTGCATTTCCTATTATAGCAAGAGGAAACTTGGTTCAGTGGCAAGGTAATAGATTTGGAATCAGAGGACCTGGGCTCAAGTCTTACCTCTACCACTGACTTCCTTGGGACCTTTGGCAATAAACTTAATCTCTGTCAGACTCAGTTTCCTCATATGTAAGAGGAGGGGATAGACTGAATGGTCTCTAATGTCTCTTATAAATCTATAGCCCCATGATCCTTACCCCATGCCCTCCCAGAGAGTTATCTCTTATAATATAGAATTAAAATGAGGAAGAAAAAAAGTTCAGCAAAACTAACTAATGTATTAGAAAATCCTGATATTACATGCATTGTGCCCCACCTGTGGTTCTTCTCCTCCCCCACCTCCTGCAAAGAAATGTGGGGAGGTCACGTCTCCAATCTCTTCTTTGGAGCTAAGTTTGGTGATTATAATTTTGCAACATTCAGCTTCTATTATTATTGCCATTTTCCCATTTATACTATAATCATTATGTAATTTTTTTCTGGTTCTTTGTACTTCACTTTGAGTCAGTTCATATAATTCTTCCCCTGCTTCTTAGTGCTCATAGTATTCATTACTTACACTACAATAATATTCCATCATATTCATGCCTTTCTTTATGCCTTTAATTTCCTTCTATTTTTTTTTTTTTTTTGCTACTGCTGACCTTCTAGAGTGATGTCAAATAACAGCAGGGAAAAAGGGGGGTCTTTAACCTTCTATTTGTTGGGAAAATTTCTAATGTTTCCTCATTGTATATAATGATAGCTTTAGTTTTAAGATAAATACCTTTTATCCTATTTTTTAAAAGATCCTTCTACGCCTATGCTTTGTGAGATTTTTTTTTAAGCATAAATGAGTGTTGTACTTTATCTAAGGCTTTTTTCTGTATCTATTGATATAATTGTGGTTTGGGATGTATTTACCTTAATGTGATTTTGTTAATTGTTTTTCTAATCACAAATTTATCCCTATATTTCTAGCATAAATTCGAACAGACCATAATGAATGATTTTTGTGTGACTTATTGTCATCTTTTGGCCAGGATTTTAAAATTATGAGTAGTCATTAACATTGTCTATAGTTGTGGCATAGTGAAGAGAGAGTAGGACCTGGAATCAAGAAGACCTGAGTTCAAATTTGACCTAGCTGGGTGATGACGGGCAAGTCACTTGGCTTTTGTCTCAGTCTCCTCTAACGAAAAACAGGGATAATAATAGCACCTACCTCACAAAGCTGTTGTCAGGATCACAAGAGATAGTATTTGTAAAACAATTAGCACAGAGTAGATGCTTAATAAATTTCTGGTTTCCTTCCACTTTGCCCTTTCCCTGAAAAAAATAAATTTGGTAGTGTTTTTGATACACCTGGTTAATGGTGCTACATAAGGTATTCGATCCTTTCTTCTTCCTCTGCCTTTCTAGAAGAGACCTAGCTGAATCTCACCTTGACACCCCTGTGCCACCAGTTCCCACCTGGATCTCTCCTTCTTGCACCCTGCCCCTTTCCCTTCTCACATTGGAGGCTGGAAGTTTAATTGGCTACAGTCTATTACAATAGCCAGCTCACTTATCAACTAGACCCAATATAATGGCCCTCAGGTCTAACACGGCCCCTCCTCCTGCTCTTTTATGGAGTTAATAGCAGACAAAATGTCATTAATATAATTAAAATTTCACAGAGCCCCTCAGTTATGATACTTCCTAAAATCCAGACAAAGGTTTAGCTTTCTCTCCTAATATAAAGACTCATGTATCTCTAGCTAAGTCCTGGCCTCTTTATGTTTGAAGCAAAAGTCAGAATATAGGGAATGTTCAGGTAAAAAGAAGTGAGTGGAGTATATTACAATGTTACTTGTCAAACTTGTCGGTCTCCCCCAAAGGAGAGGCTGGGGACAGAGTAGACCTTTTCGGGGGAACTTTCCTCAGTTCTTGAAGAGGGATGATCCATAATTTCAGTTTGAGTATGACGTTCCTGGGTTCTTCTAGGTCCTAATGGTCCACCTTGATTTTTCCTGTCTCAGCCACAGTTCATTGCTCCTTTCAATGTCTCCATTTCAATTCTTGAACATTTGAATCCATAGTCATTATCAATATTGTTCTAAAATTGTACTTTGCTTTATCTTTACCAAGTTTAGGTATTGGAGTGATAATCATACTCTCCTTTTCAATATGACTGACTAAATTTTGCTAGTCTTCTCCTTTTGTGGTGGCAAAAAAAAATTGAATGTGAGAGGGGTTGTTATCTATTGGGAAATTGCTAAACAAATTATGGTATATGAATTTAGTGGGATGTTACTGTGCTATATGAGATTACGAAAGGGACAGTTTCAGAGAAACCTGGGAATACCTGTCGGACTGATGCAGAGTGAAGTGAGCAGAATCAAGATCTGTACGTTAACATTATAAAGAAAAAACAACTTTGAAAGACTTAAGAACTCTGATCAATGCAATGGCTATTCCAGAGTACTGATAATGAAGCATTCTACCCATCTCTTGATAGAAAGGTAAGGGTTAAGATGCGGAATAAGATACACATTTTTCAGACACAATCACTGTAGGAATTTGTTTTGTTTGACTCTGGCTATTTGTTATAAAGGCTTTTTTATTTCTCCAATAGTAGGGATAGAAGGAGAGGGGGCCTAAGGATAGGGTAAGCAAGAAAGGAACAAAATAATCATTTATTAAGTATGTGCCATACAATACTGTGCTAAGCCCATTTTATTTGATGTTCATTAGGCTCAGAATAAAATAAATATTTTTTTATAGAAGGAAAAATGACTGTTTTCTTCAAATGACCAACTTTTGTTGTATTTATCACTTTAATAGTCTTTTTGGTTTTTTGTTTTTAAAGATTTTCTTTTTGTACTTATTTTGAGTTTGCTCGTTTCTTGATTTTATGATTTTAAAAATTGCTATTTCTTATTTTTTCTTTATTTTCTTATTTTCATTTGATTAGACATCTTTTCCTATTTTGCTGGGTTGGGGTGTGATTGGCAACAGGATAAAGGGAAGAAGGAACCCAAGAACAGAAGATAGCTGATTCACCAAAGCGTTGGGATAGAGAAGGACATAGCTAGTGCAGAAGAAGAACTGAAGAGTCAAGGAAATGGAGGTCACAAGGAAGATGAAGGACAGTGTTAGGGAGCACATAGAGCAGAAGATGAAATCCTGGAAAGACTGTGATCAAATAAAGAACCCTTAGAGTTTACGAACATGGAAGTGGAACACTTTGGGGGGATGACGAGGTTAAGGATATGACCATCTCTGTGTGGAGCTGAGGTGTAACTGAGGTGAACTGGAAGAGTAAGTCATGGGGAATGGGGAAATCGAGCAGCTAGGAAATTAAGAGTGTTTGGGAAAGCCTACCTTGTTGGGCTGAAACCTCTCCACTCTTCTGTTCCCCAGATTCAATCCTTCCCTATGACTCATGCCCATTCTCCTGCAGTCCTTCTCACTGGACTTGATAAGGGTGCATGAGCCATTTCTCTTTGTCTTCCATTTCCCTTCTCCCCATTTTTGTGCCCTAACACTCTGCAATTTGGTCCCATAAAATACATGGATCCATTTGTGGGGAGTTGTAGGGTTTGGTCCATGGTGCTTTGGTTATTCTCCTCCAGTTTCAATTTTCCTATTATAAAAAAACTCCACTTACATTTTTATCCCCTTCTGTGCTTTTTTTATCTTGTGATAATATCTTTGGTTTTGGGGTATGTTTTCTGCATTACCCTAATGGTCATATTCTCTCTCTCTCTCTCTCTCTCTCTCTCTCTCTCTCTCTCAGATAACCTCTAAACACCAAGGTAATTCACTTATTCTTTACTAGGTAATTTTTTTTTCTCTTTGTTTTCTATTCTATGTTAGAAGGTATGGTTTTCTGGGGGAGAGAAAGGGAATATATACATATGTATCTGTAATATATATTATATATATGAATATATAAAAAATAAAAACAAAATTATTAGGAAAATTATCAAGAAAAAAATAACTGGAATAGACTTCCTTATGAGGCAGTGAAGTGCCTAATGATAATAGCTAGCATTTACATAGTGCTTTAAAGTTAGCAAAGTGTTTTACACATGTTAACTTATTTAATGCTGACATCATTTTGTTGCTATTATTGTTCCGACTCCTCATGACCCCATTTGGTGCCTTTTTGGCAAAGACACTGGAGCAATTTGCCATTTCCTTCTCCGTCTCATTTTGCAGATAAGAAATGGAGGTAAGCAAAGTTAAGTGACTTGGCCAGGGTCACACAGCTAGTGAGTGCCTGAGGCTAGATTTGAACTCAGGTCTTCCTGACTCCAGGTCCCAGTGCTCTATCTACTGTGCCACAATGCATTTATATAGCGCTTTTAAAGTTTGCGAAGTGCTTTACGTGTTAACTCATTTGATGCTGACATCATTATCATACCCATTTTACAGATGAGGAAGCTGAGGCAGATAGAGGTTAAATGACTTACCCAGGGTCACACAAATAGTAAGTGTCTAAGACTGGATTTAAACTCAGGTTTTCCAGATTCCAGGTCCTTCATTCTATCTGCTGTACCACCTAGCTGCCCTCGTCATTAGAGATGTCCCCTTAATAGCTTGACAACCATTTAGGAGGGGTATGTGGTAGAGCAGAATTTATTTAATATGGACCCCTTAGGCAGTCTAAAGAAACCTATAGACTCCTCAGAATAATGTTTTTAAATCCATAAAATAAAATTCATAAGATCACTAAGGAAACCAACTATAATGAAAATTATTTTAAAAAGTTCATGGAGCCCAGGGTGTAGAGGATGGCCACATACCTATCTTGATGATAATGGAGACCCTTCCCAGTCTACTTTTCTGTGGGAGAAGTAAAACCACTAATTAAATGACAATGGTTCTTCATGTCAGCTGCTGGTAGCTGTACTAATGACCTTGGGGGTAGGGGGTGGGGTGGGGGGAGGTGGGGAATTGCTTGAGAAACTTGGCTACAAAAGACAAGAGACTCAAACGCGGCCCATTGCGCTACAGGTTTTCAGATAATAAATGAGGACTCCCTGGAGGGCTCATAATTTATGATTAAGGACATAGATATGTGTACATGCATCTGCATGCAGGAAAATACTTCGAGGTTATCACAGAAACCATCCCCCAAATCACTAACTAAACTATTGTCACGTAGATTTAGACATCACAGCCCCTCTTGCCCATGGGCTATTTGCTTGTGGAGTTTGGTTACCTGCTTGCAACCTAAAAAGGTGGAGGCAGCATTTGGCTCTAGCTCATCTGAACACACAAACTCGAAGAATTCCAGAAGTGGAAGGTGCCCTAGAGACCACCTAATCCAGAGCATAGTGGAAAAACTGTCCTCTATAACATAACTGACAAGCCTTTGCTGGAAGACGTCCAATGAGGGGAAACCCACTACCTCCTGACATGTGGCCTGTTACACTCTGGGACAAGCTGTAATTGTTAGAAAGTGTTATCCCAGGTGTCTCTTTGCCACTTCTATGCATTGCTCTTTTAAAAAAATGTATTTAATTTTTAATTTGTGGAATAAAACAAGCATTTCTATAATGTAGTAAAATAGAAAAGATGATCGCACATGAAACTGCAAATCTATTATGTACAACTTGATATTCCTTTAAATATTTAATAAAGTTATCACATAAATTTCTTTTTTCCCCTTTTTTCTTCCCTCTCCCCCATCCCACCTTAGAGATGTCTACGAATAGACACAAATAGAGTGGTGTGTATAAAATTATCCTATACATACTTCTATTTATCAGTTCTTTCTCTGGGTGCTTTTAATTCTGTCCTCTGGGCCAAACAGAACAAGTTGAATATCTTTACTATGTGGCAGCCTTTCAGATATTTGGAGCTAGCTATCATGTGCCCATTAAACCTTCTCTTCTCCAGGTTAAATATCCTGTTTCTTCAATTGCTCCCGGTATCGCATGAAATCGAGACCTTTCACAAGACCCGCCCTGCCCCCCACACTTTCCTCCTCTGTGTGCTTTCCAGTGTTTCCCCCCTGCTGGTACAGATTATTACACTTTCTCATTCTGTGTGATTCCTATCTATACTCTCCTAAGATACATGTAGAGTTCTGCAAAGAGGATCCCAATGTAGAGCGACTTTCCTTTACTTGAGTTATCCATTGCTCATCTCTCATTCTAGCTACGTGACCAGGCTGCCTTTATTTCCAGTTGTATATTTTCTAGGTGATGTATTTAATTGCTTCTTTTGCCAGAGTCACCATTGGAAAGATGCTGGGACCTGCTTTTGTACCTGTCATATATCTGTCCATTCACTCTTTGTTATAAGAGCTGACCTGCTCCTGGGTGAACTTCCATGTCCTGAATCAGGACAAAAGGGACCCTAGTGGCCGTCACAGGCTTACCCCTGTCTTTACTGTATCCTTCATCAATAGATTCTAACTAGTTATGCTCCCTGTGAGGGTGACCTATGTCTTGCTTTTTTAAATTAAGATGTACTCCTGCTACACTGCTGGAATTAAACATGGTTGACTGCAGCATACAAGGCATATAATTTATTTTTACTTGTTTGTTTAGCACAAGTGTGCTTGACATTGGGCATAGAGGGCCACACATAGTTAAAACAAAATTCTAACCATATATTCAGAAGGTATTGCTGTTCTTCCTTCTCCCTTCCCTCCTAATGTTTTTGCACCATAAAAGCATAGATCATATAAACTGTCTCCAGCACTTATCCTGTAGCTATAAGGACACCCCCCCACCCCAAGGGATGATTTCCCTCCTAAGATTTTTCAGCTTGGCATCAGGGAAGCACATTCAGCAAAGTGTCCAAACTCTTGGCTCCAAACAGCACCGTAGTCAATTCTATGTATATAGGAGGAGTCGAGGTTATTTCTGAAAGTAATTTTCAGTAAATTGATTTCAGTTTGATTTTATTGCCACTTACCGCCTTGTTGACATTGTTACAACCTTTCTTGACATTCTGTGAATGTGACTAGGAATAGGGATAGAAAGGGAAAAAAATTAAGGTCTGTGCCCCACATAGACCTTGGCCTGCCCCAAGGAAGATGAGTCAGACAGAAAGAAGGGGTATAACCTAGCTCAGCACAGTGTAATTTAAAAGCTGAGTCAGGAGGTTGATGGGGGATGTTAGGCAATTAAGGAATATAAATTTAGAGAGGGAAGGTCAGTCAGTCAATCAATAAAAATTAAATGCCTACTATGTGCCAGGAACTGTGCTAAGTGCAAGGCATAGAAAGGCAAAAAGAGTCTTTGCCCTTGAAGAAGCTCATGACCTGATGAAGGGATCTTGGAAATCATAGTATTATAGTTCCAGGGCTGGAAAGAACTTGAGAGGCCATGTTGTCCTCATTTAAAAATGAGAAAACTGGGGCAGCTAGGTGGTGCAGTGAGTAGAGCACCAGCCCCGGAGTCAGGAGGACCTGAGTTCAAACCCAGCTTTGGACACTTGACACGTATACTAGCTGTGTGACCTTGGGTAAGTCACTTAACCCCAATTGCCCTGCCTTCCTCCCTCCAAAAAAAAAAAGAAAATTAAGGCACTGGCAGCAGGTCAAATGGGGAATAAGTATCAGCAGTGAAATTTTAACCCAGGTTCCCTGACTCCAGGGAACCTGGAGAGAAGTTCAGGTGACTTTCTAAGGTCACACAGGTAGCGGAGGTAGATTTTGAACCCTGGTTCAGATCTCAGACTCCAAACTCCACCATACTGTGTTCTTTTAATCCTCCTAAACTGAAGTTTGGTTTGATGGTTTTCTTTGAGACAGTAAATCACACACCCATCACGAATTTTAAAGGCACAAAAATAACGAAATGCTGTTTGTGATCATTTATTGTCTTGCAAACACCTAGATACAGAAAATCAGACTCTAACCCACATTTCAAGGCTGGTCGATCACAAGTTAAAATTGTATTTGTGAATGTGCCTGGTGGGGGCTGGGGGGAGGGGGCTGGGAGGGGAACAAGGTCAGTTTATTTTAAAATCTAACATATTTAGGTGAAACCATTTCTAAAAAGCAATGTCCTTTAAAACACCTGAGAGGCAACCCTTTTGTGCTCTGACTCAAAAGTCCCTTTACTTGTTTCGTTACATGGGGGAAAAAAATTATATTACTTAGAAGCTCAAGCACATTTTCCTTTTTAATCTTAATTCTCCCTGGGGCCTGAGGGCTGGTAGGACACAAACAGCCACCACAGGAGAGCCATTTCATTCTCTCAGGCCCTATATTAGACCTGGAAGAACTCAACAAGGAAGCCCTGTTCCATCTCCCAACACCTGCTGTAATAAGAGAACAAGACGTTCTTTTATATTTCTGTAGTTTGTAACCTGGGCTAGAACGTCAGTCTCTTGAGCTTCTTCGCACAGGATGCTTTAATTTGGGCCATTGGCCTAATGCATTTCCACAAGGTGGGGGCACTTTATATAATATTAGGGAATGTAATTACATGAGGCCATTAAGATCTAGATTGACAGGGAAGGCAGCTTGGGAGTTAAGAGTTTCGAAGGTGTTTTCATTCTGATGCTTCAGCTTGGTCTAGGGCAAGACTGAGTGGTTAGACTGACCAGGGAGTGCAGTGACAAATTACCACAAAAAGGGATCTTTGAATTAAAAGGCACTTGAGGGAAGAGTTGCAAACTCTAAGAGTTAAGCCATTCATTTCCCATTGCTATTAACCAAAGATATGAAAGGCCTTGTGGATATTTTTGAAAACATCAGCCTAACCAGGTTGCTCATTTTAAGCCTATTTTAGAACGGAAGGGGAAAAAAAAACACAAAACTTGGCTGCGGTTATTGGAATACTTAATGGAGCTGTGATTCTATCTGCAGGGGTAAACCTTATTACCAAAGAAGTAGATTGAGGCCTCTCTCTTTGCCTTAGAATACCGGGGGTGGGGTGGGGGGAAAATGGAAGAAAGAAGGACAAGGACAGCTAAGTGGCACAGTGGATGGAGAACTAGCCCCGGAGTCAAGAGGATCTGAGTTCAAATCTGTCCTCAGATACTTATAGCCGTGTGACCCTGGGCAAGTCACTCACCCCTGTTTGCCTCAGTTCCTCATCTGTAAAATGATCTGGAGAAGGAAAACGCTGAGGGGGGAAAAAATCATTTTCTGAGGCCATGATACAAGGTGAAGAGCACTATGTTTGGAATCAGAGGACCTGGGTTCAAGTCCTGTCTCTGACATTACCTGTGTTGCCTCGGGTAAGCCGCAACGTCACTGGGCCTGTTTTCTCATCTGGAACATGAAGGAGTTGGACTGAATAGGTTTTCCAGTTCAAGACTGATGAGCTTATGCATTTTCCAAATCTATCCTCCACACAACTAGCAACACAGTCTTCATAAAGCGCAAGTCTGACTAGGTCTGCTCCTCCCTCCTCTAGCAGCTTTAGTGGCTTAGCATAAAATACAAATTTCTCAGCTCAGGATTTAATGCCCCTCATAACAGGGTTCGAACCTACACTTCCAAGTTGATTTCAAATTATCTCTTCTAACTTACTCTACCTCCCAGCCAAACCTGCCCACTTGTTGTTCCTAGTACACAGCATTCCTACTTTGCCTCTCCCTGTAACTTTGTACAGCAAGTCCCCTTTACCCGGGATCAATGCTTCCCCATCTCTTCCTCTTAGAATCCCTTGTTTCTTTTTTTGATTTGTTTTTGTTTTTTTTTTGGAAGGGGGAAGGCAGGAAAATTGGGGTTAAGTGACTTGCCCAAGGTCACACAGCTAGGAAGTATGTCAAGTGTCTGAAGCCAGATTTGAACTCAGGTCCTCCCGACTCCAGGGCCAGTGCTCTACTCACTGCACCACCTAGCTGCCCCAAATCCCTAGTTTCTTAGAAAGCTCAGCTTAGTTCCCTATAACTTTATTCCTGATCTTCCCTAGCTGGTTGTCTCCTCCTTCTCCCCAAATTGCCTTGTATTTCCTTTGAATTTATTTATATTTTTACATTTGTTCAGATGAGGAAACTGAGGTTTTCCTCACTTTCCTATGCCTCTTCAACTAACTCTGAGTAGCATTTTAAATCATGAGACACTATATATTTTTTTAACTCTTTGAATTCTGCTCTCCCAAAATCTAGGGTGTCTGATCTCCTCCTCCTTGTTTCTATCACAAATTTTTATCATTTCTTCTCAAAGTTCTATCATTTCTACATCAGCAAACAATTTCTCTTCATTGGTTGGAATCAGGTCCACACTAACCATTCTTCCTCCAAGAACTCCATTCCAGCTGCTATTTATATAATTAAAATACCCCATCACTACTATTTCATGCTTGTGACAGTGTTATTATATATTTCTTCAATTCATTATCCATTTCCTGCTTTTGACTGAGTAAACTTCCATTCCTCCCTTCATTGATCCACAGTTCAACCTTCTGATTCATAGATTTCCTCACTTAAGGTGAGTGTTCTTAATATGAAATGCGACTCTACCTTTATGTAACCTATTGCTTTTTTAGCAAAGAATGCTCTTCCATACACATATTCCAGTAATGTCATGATCCACAAAGTACTTTGGGAAATTGAGAAAATGCAGTAAGATCTCTAGTTTGCCATATTAGTTAGCTTATTAGCTTGTTAGGCAACTAGGTAGGCCTGAGTTCAAATTTGGTCTCAAAGACTTACTAACTGTATGCCGTTGGGCAAGTCACTTAACCTCCATTTGCTCCACTTTCTTCATCTGTAAAATGTAAAATAAAAGCACCTACCTCCCAGGGTCATTGTTAGGATCAAATGAAATGATATTTGTAAATGACTTAACACAGTGCTTGGCACATAGTAGCTACTACATAAATGCTAGTTGTTACTATTATTACTAATGCTCTGAACATTTGTGAAGATATAACAAGCTTGATATTTTATCACTTCCACTATTTTGGGATATTTTTCCTGTGATATAAACTCAAGAACTTTAACTACTGTCTTAAGAACTCAGAATTTGACAAAAACAGCTGGGAAAACTGGAAAAATCTGGCAGAAATTAGACTCATGTACATATTTCACACAATATACTGTAATGACCTCCAAATGGATATATGACCTAGATATAAAAGGTGACATAATAAACAGAAGATGACAATGGAAGGAGATACATTTTATAACTATGCATAGGGGAAGACTTCTTTACCAAATAAAGAATAGAGAGGATCACAGGAAGTAAAAAATATAATTCTTGACTATATAACATTGAAAATTTCTTGCATAAACAAAATCAATACAACTCAAATTAGAGGAGAAACATTTAATTGGGAAAAAATCTTTTCAGTAAATTTTTCTGATAAAAGTCAGATATCAATGGGACACTGGTACAAATATATAAGAACAAGAGCTATTCCCCAAGAGTTAAATAGTCAAAGGATGTGAATAAGTAGTTCTCAAAAAAGGAAATCCAAATTGCCAAAACTATATGAAAAACTGCTCCAAATCACTAGTAATAAGAAAAATGCAAATTAAGACAACTTCAAAGCTATACCTTATAGCCATAAGAGGGGCAAAAATGACAGACAAAGGAAAATGAGAACTGTTGTAAGACTTATGGGAGTATAGGCATTCTAATGCCTTATTGGTGTACCTTTGCATTGAAATATGTATTTTGGAAAGTAATTTGTAACTGTACTCCTCAAATCACTAAATAGTGACCAAACTTTGACCAACTGATAACACTTTTATGCATATATCCCAAAGAGATCAAAGTATATATGGGAAGGAGCCATATCTACAAAAATATCCATGGCAATACTTTTTTATTGTATCAAAAAACTTAGGGAAAAAAAGTCAGTGCCCATTAACTGGGGAATAGGTGAACAAATTATGGTATATAAATGTGATCCATTATTGTTTTGCTATAAGAAATGATGAAAGAGACAGATTCAAGGAAACCTGAAAAGATTTTTATGAACTGACGCAGAAGGAAATGAGCAGAATCAGAAAAAGCTATAAAGTGATTGCCAAAGGACAAAGCAGGACAACTAAAAAAGACTGGAGACTATGATCAATGTAATGACTAACCATAATTCCAGAGGACTAATGTTGAAGTATACTTCTCACCTCTTGGTGGAAAGACAATGGACTAGAAGTACAGAAGGAGATATACATATTCAGACACAGTCATGGTATACATTTGTTTACTTATATACTTCTATGTTACAAAGGAGGACTTCTATTTTTTTTTTTTGAGGGAGGGAGAAATCATTATGGTTAGAGAAGATTAGAAATAATGGTGCCAAAAAAGGAAAAAAAAGAAGAAAAAGTACTTCAGTGAAGCTCTTTAAAAATATACCGGGTGAAGGAATGAAGTTCAGAAGGGAATACCAACATTCAGGGCAGCAGGGGAACTACTATGTTAAACAGAGGCAGCTAGGTGATGTAGTGGTTGGAGTGGAGTCAGGAAGACCTAAATTCAAAGCCTGCCTTGGACATTCACTGACAGTGTGACCCTTGGTGAGTTATTTAACCTCTGTTGACTACAGTTTCTTCATCTGCAAAATAGGAATAATAATAGCACCTACCTTTTAGGTTGTTGTAAAGATAAAACAAGATATTTGTAAAATACTTTGCAAACCTTAAAGCGCTATATAAATACTAGCCATTATTATTATTTAATTTGTTGCTGTTGGGTCATTTCAGTCCTGTTTGACTATCCCATCTGGGATTTCACTGGGTGAAGATCCTGGAGTGGTTTGTCATTTCCTTCTCCAGCTGATTTTCCAGATGAGAAAACTGAGGCAAACAGGGTTAAGTGACTTGCCCAAGGTCACATAGCTACTAAGCATCTGAGGTCAGATTTGAACTGGCAAAGATGAGTCTTTCTGACTCCAGGCTGGGGGTGCTATGCACTGCCCCACCTAGCTGCCATATTTATGGTCATCATTTTACATAATGCCCATTGTTATTTAATATATACCTTTCAAAAGCTGTATTTATTAGAGATTCTGTTTCATAATCCTTTCTATTGTTTTTCTTTGTCTATGCAGATATTCGGGTTTGTTGATATTTATCAAGGTCATAATAAAAAAGAAATTTAAAGAAAATATTGTCTCTTGTGAGTACTGGACCTCACCACTAACATTTTCTCCATGCTATACCTACTTTCTTGTTCCTGGCTTATTGGACTTATGTGGATAGTTTTCTCTCTTCTCCTGCATTTTCAGTTTAAAGCCTCCTAAATAGAATTGCACATCTCCAGGAAATATATATTTTATATATAGATATGGATTACATAATATGTTTTATTGGACCTCGAGGGCTGGCTAAAAGCCTAGAATTCCTGTACCTCAAACCATGGTCCAGAAATCTCAATCTTTATTTTCAATTACCTGGGCTCAAAACTTCATTTTTCTTTGAATTTTCCTTCTTTCCATCTCTAGTCTCTCATCAGTTTCTGTTGTTTCTTCCCTCATAGTATCTCTTGACTCATCTCTTGCTTTTCTTTGTCACTCTCACCATCCAAATATATGTGTCTATCAGCTCACAGCAATTGCCTTCTAGCTCATTTTCCTATCTCTAGTCTCTCCCTCCTCCAGTTCCTCCTGAATATTACTACTAGGTCAAAAGAGCACTATGAAAATTCTGCCACTCCAGAAATAGACCCATCAGACCCTCCTCCATCCATGTAGGATAGGTTTTCCTGTTTGGAGAGTGGTTCTGCCATTGAGGCTTCTGGGATTAACTCAATAGAAAGAGCCAGCTAAGGGAAGGATTCAATCAGGCTTTGGTCTCCTGTCTTCAGATTATTTCTGGATCTGAGCACCGGGCCCTCAATTGAAGTAACTAGAAATATTTAGCCTACAGTAGTAGTAATGGAGCCATGTTTAAGGAGGGACACAATCAAAGGAGAACCACCAGAAAAGGGAAGTCCCTGTGGCAGGGCCTAAAATGAAATAAGATGTTATAGCCTGGAGAAGAGGACTTAGAAGTTGCTGTGATCATCATTTTCAAATATCTGAAGGGTCATCCTGGGTAAGCTGCAAAGAAGTTAAGCAACTTCCTAACAACATGAGCTACCCAAGAAGTGGAATGGTGGGGGTGGGGGTAGAGAGGTCAATTGGAAAGGGTACAGGTAGACTTGAGGGCTTCTGAGGTTCCTTCTAACTCTGATTTCAGGATAGATCATGTATAAATATATGTTATATACACACATATAACACATGCAATACATAACACATATGTATGTATATACACATATGTGTATATATATACATATATTCACACTGTATTCACACACTACATATATAGAGCAAAAAGTCACAGATTTATAAAGGTCTTAACATTCTCCCTCATTATACAAATTCAGAAACTGAATCCTAAAGAAGAGAATTGGCTTGTCCAGTGTCAGATCATGTATATGTATGTGTATATGTGTGTATATACACATAGAGATCATGTGTGTATGTATGTGTATATATGTATACATCAAAACTCATAGGTTTATAAAGGTCTCAACGTTTTCCCTCATTATACAAATTCATAAACTGAATCTCAAGGAAGAGAAATGGTTTGTTCAGTGTCACCCAATGAGTTAAGTGCCAGAACCCATGCTTGGAATCCAAGTCATAGGATTCCAAATCTGATACACTTTCAACTATACCATGCTATCTCTCATGTCCTCTTCACCTCACCAACCCTCCATAGTCTGCCAATGCCTACATCATAAAGTACAAATTTTTTCTTGGTATTTACAGTAAGGGCCTCCATATTACAACACACTGCATTGTGGCCTCAACTTAACCTTTTTGTCCAGTCATACATATCTCCCACAATCCTCTTGCCTGAAGCCTCAATTTCTGGGCAAATGATTTATTCACCATCTGTTAAATAGGTTTTGTGCTTTTCAATTTCTATAATCATCTGTGTACCATCTTCCTCTTTCAAAACCAGACATGGCACAAATCTACTTCCATAGGACCTTCCCTGATAGCCCAGCCTACAGTGACCCTTTCGTCTTTTTGCCTTCTCTACCTTTCCTTTTGTTATCCATGGGTTGGTTTCCTCCATGTCTTTTATTGTTATATTAAACTGCTACTTGACTTGTCATGTGTTTACATCTCATTTCACCTAACTACATGTAAGATCCTTAAAGGCAGGGGTGGTAGGATTATAGGATTTTGAGGTACCTTGAAGATTATCTGGTATGACCCCCACATTTTACAGATGAGAAGAGGAGGCCCAGGTATGTGCAGTGATTAACCCAGAGCCCCACAGGTGGAGAAAGGACAGCCAGGATTTCATAGAGCATCACAAACCTAGATCTGGAAGGGCCCTGAGAAGTCATCTGGGCTGATTTCCACCTTTTGCAGATGAAGGAACTGAGTCTCAGAAAGGTTAAGTGACCTTCCCAAAGTCACACATAGAGTGAGGAGTGGAATAGGATTTGAATCCAGGTTCTGTAATTCCAGATCCCAGTGTTCCAGGCCTTCTGATTCCAAATCCAGCATTCTTCCCACCATAACCATACCACCACCTCCATACCTATTCACCTTTCCTTCCCCCCACCCATGTGCTTTGCATACAATCAGTATTTGTGTTTCATTTTCTATTTTAACTTGAATTTCTGGATTGGGGGGAGGGGAGGGAAGGAAAGGGCACAAGCATTTCTTAAGTACCTACTACATGCTAGGCAAATATTACCTCATTTGATACAACAGCCATGTGAGGTGGACACTATTATTTGTCTCATTAAGGCTAACTCTGTGCATCTCCAAATGTGCTCAGAGCTTAGAATGGCCCTAGTCTGTTTCTTAGGGTCAGCTTCAAAGTCAACAATGGGGATGTTATCCAAGAATTTCAGAAAGAACGTGGCACAAATTATTGAAGGAAATTTACAGAGGAAGGTGTAGAGAAAGCATGAAATGATGCCTCTAGCCCTGGACTGGGAGTTGGCCTTGGGCCTTAGTTTTCTTATCTATAAAATGAGGAGGCTGAACTAAATAATCTTTAAGATTCATTTCTCAAATTTCACATTAGTGACCTAACAAATATGGCTGTATGAGCAGAAATAGTGGAAAGGAGATATATTTCAATGACATAAATTAGAGGTATTAAGAATAGATTTTAATAGACTAGTTTTTCTTATAAAGGAATCACTTGCATTACAATAGTTCACCAAGAATATTAGACCACAAAGGCAATTAGTTGTTTTAGACAGTCTGTTTCTGTATGAGTCAGGCACTGTTTTTGCCAAGTTCTCAGAAAGGTTCCTTTCTTCATCCATACATTTGGAGCCTATGTAGGCCACCAGCAATCACAGAATCATAGAACTTTTAGGGCAGAAAAGGAAGAGGGAGATCATGTGGATGATAATATGAAATCAACTAATGAATAAAAACTTAAAGGATAAAGGTCATAAGTACATACATTTAGAGCTGGAAATTATCTCAAAGGTCATCTGGTCTCTTCATTTTAAGAGATGAGGAAAATAAGGCCCAGGGAGATTAAGCACATTACGCAAGGTCAAGGTCACACAAGTGATAACCATCAAAGGTGGGATCTGACTCTCCATCCTCTGATGCCAGAGGCAAGGCCCTTTCTATTTGCTAAAACTGAAAAAACAACTTTTAGTATTTTCTCTGCAGGTACTTTATGAAGAGCCACTGCAAGTCTTTTAGTCTCAGTAATATTCAATTACACTTAATTCATCAGTAATTGAAGACTTCCTTCACTAGAGAGATGACTAGAATAGGCCCAATTTCTAATCAGCCCAAAGGAACCTAATATTTTTTCTTCAAGCTTTATATTTCATAATCTCCAGAGTAGTGAAAAGCCATGTTCTGCTAGTCTGGGCACAAAGGTTTTGGATCACTGACTTTCTTTGGCAATGGTGATGCCACTGGCCTGCCAAAAATTTTATTGTATCCCCAGATCTCTCTTCCCTGGCTCACTGTAGATTGACACTAAGCTTTTTGGTGTTTGGACTAGAACTCTATCAACAGGAATTCCATGAACTTGGCTGAGGCTGCACCAGTAGTGGGAATACGATGAGCAACAGTTGTTTGGTTTGTAACATCTGGGTCTCATATTTCATCATTACCCATAACAAAGGCTGGGTTTGCTACCATTGACAAGTAGGGTTGGAAAGTCTATGGGGGCTATACTTGCCTAAGGGTCATAAAAGCATCGTAGACCATTACATTACTACTACATTACTACTTAATCTGTTGGTTTCCAAGGAATAAACCACCAACAAAGCATTTTTATTCCAGTTCATGATGGGGAACCAAATCAGAACATGCAACTAACACAAAGCTACAGGCACTGGGGAATAAATATCGTGAGGCCAAAAATACGAGTTGTTATTGAGTATTTTTTTAGTCATGTCCTACTCCCCATGATCCCATTTGGGGTTTTCTTGGCAAAGATACTGGAGTGGTTTGCCATTTCTTTCTCTACCTTATTTGACAGATGAGGAAACTGAAGCAAACAGGGTTAAATGATTTGCCTAGGGTCACACAGCTAGTAAATGTTTGAGGCCAGATTTGAACTCAGGAAGATCAGTCTTCCTGACTCTAGGATTGGCACTCTATCCATTGAGCCACCAGAAGAACTATGTCCAAATTCTCTTTTCCCCACAATCAGCTTTTGACAGCATCAACCACCTATTTTCTGGCTATTCTCTTCTTCCTTGATTTCCTTGAGACTCTTCTCACCTGATTCTCTTCCTAACCATCTTAGCCTCCTTTCTTGAACCAAAAACCATGGGTGTCTCCCAAGGCTCTCCTCTTGGTGCTCTCTCTCTTCTCTCTTCTTTCTTCTTTCTTCTCTCTCTCTCTCTCTCTCTCTCTCTCTCTCTCTCTCTCTCTCTCTCTCTCATCTCATGATTTTCCATGGGTTCATTTACTATCTATTTATAGGTAACACATAAATCTACAAACCTAGTCTGAATATTTCTCCTGTCTACTCCCTTATTGCCAAATGCCATTTTGGTGCCTCTACTTCCACGTCTCACCAGCATCTCAAACTCAATGAAACTCATCATCTTCCAGCATAGACCTCCTCCTCCTCTAAGCTTCCTTATTTTGGTAAAAGGCACCAACAATCTCCTAGCCACCTAGGTTTGTCCCCCCAGAAACATCCTCAGCTCTTCCTTCTCCTTCATCCCCCCACATCCAAATGGTTCTAAGTCCTGTCACCTTGATCTCTACAACACTTTTTATAGCTACATTATTGTGTATGTCCTCTAGGCATCTCAAATGCAACATATCTAAAACAGAACTCATTATCCCTGCCCCACCCCTTAAACTCTCTTATGAATTTCCATTTTTTTGTTGAGGGTATCAATATCCCTCCAGTTATGTAGGCTCAAAACTTCAGTCATCCTCAACTTCTCTCCACCCCGCAGATTCATTCAGATGTGAAATCTTGGCCATTCTTCCTACACAATATTTCTTAGAAACATTCCCTTCTTTCTATTTATACCACCTGATTCTAATTCAAACTTTTATTACTTCTAGCCCAGACTTTTGCAAAATTCTCCTAATTGGTTTTCTTGCCTACAATGTATTTCCTTCCTAAAGTTATCAAAATAATCTTCCTAAGGCACAAATCTGACCATGTTATTACTTCACTAAAAAATATTCAGTGGCTCCCTATCACTTCTAGGATAAGATACACAATCCTCATCCTGATTCTTAAGTCTTTCCACAATCTGACTCCAACCTATCTTTCTAGCCTCATTTCATATTTCTCCCCTTCACAAACTCTTGTGTTTCAGCCAAACTGGTCTACTGGCTGTTCCCCCAAACCAGTATTCTATCTTCCATCTCAGCCTTTGCCCAGATTGTCCCCCAAGTATAGCATACAGTCCCTGACCATTGCCTCTAGGAATCCTTAATTTCCCAAATGATTCAGATTGACTGTCATCTCTTACAGAAAACCTCACCTGATCCTTCCAACTGTTAATGCTCTTTCTCTTCCTCCTCAAGTAATCTTGTATTTATTTACAAATGCATGTGTTATATCGCCCCAATAGAATGTAAGTTTCCTGAAAGCAGACTCTTTCAATTTTTTTCTTTTGTATTCCCAGTGCTTTGTGCACAAGTGTTTAATAAATATTTAATACATGTAAGAAATGACCATAATGCAACAACCTTATTTCCTGCCATGTCCTGGGTATGACAAATTAACTTGTAATATTCATCCTAACTCTTAAGATTCTGTGATAACCCATGAAACATTCAGCTGAATTCAATGAGCATTTAGTTACTTCCTGTGGTATTAACACCATGACTTTGCATAAGTGAATTATGGCATTGGAAGGGACCTCGGGGTAGTCCAATTTCCCATTCAATACAGAAAGCTCTTTTATAGACACCACGAAAGATGGTTGTCCGGCTTCTGCTTAATTACTTCAAGTGAAGGGGAAGCTCATTACCTATCAAGACAGATCATTTTCTTGCTAGACAATCTTAGTTTGGTGGTTTGGGGCACGAAAAAAAAATCCAGACTTGTGATTTCAAGGGCATAGGGGATTCCATGTGAGGAAATTCCCTTTACCGATGTAGACTAATAGATGCTTTACAACTCACGGGTTTTTTTTTAATTAAATTTTATTCCTTTCAATAAAAAAAAAAAACTGTCTTGTTCCCCACCACTGAGAATGAAAGAAAAACAAGAACTGTTACAAATGTGTATAGTTACAAGTAAAACAAATTTCTTCATTGGCCATTTCCAAAAGATATATAGATTGTATATTTAAACATATACACATACACAGAGATGTCTCATCCTACACTGAGTCCTTCACTTCTCTATCAGGAAGTAGGTAGCACATTTCACAGTAATTCCTTTGGGATAGTGGCTTGTCATTACTCTGATCAAGAGTCTTTCAAAGGTGGTTGTCTTTATAAAATTGTTGTCATTGTGTAAATTGCTCACTTGGTAGTTGTTTTTGCTTCACTCTGCATCAGTTCATGCAAGTCTTCTCAGGTTTCTCTGAAATCATATCCTTCATAATTTCTTATACCACAATAGTATTCTATCACATTTATACACTATGTAACTTGTTCAGTCCTTCTCCAGTGGATGGGTACACCCTCAGATTCCCATTCTTTGCCAGCTCAAAAAGAACTATAAATATTTTTGTATATCCTTATAGTTTATTTTGAAGATGATTATTCTGTATCCTAACCTACCCTCCCTCCAAATCCCCCTTCTCTCCTTTTCCTATTTCCCTGATGAATAAAATGCTTCTGTATCCAACTCTTTGTGTGTGTATTCTTCTCTCCTTTGATCAGTTCAGATGAGTGAAGTTTCAGCTGCTCCCCCACCCCCTTCTTCCTTGTTTATGTAGATTTTGACTTGTGCACCCTGATTATGTGAG
This sequence comes from Phalanger gymnotis, assembly GCA_028646595.1. Classification (NCBI taxonomy): domain Eukaryota; kingdom Metazoa; phylum Chordata; class Mammalia; order Diprotodontia; family Phalangeridae; genus Phalanger; species Phalanger gymnotis. Next base: position 128,400,804 of record CM053622.1, on the reverse strand, counting down.
ATAATAGTCCCTACCCTTCCTTTCCCTTCTCTCACAGTATATTCCTCGTCTTCTCTCTTTCCATTCTTTTCTGAAGATTATGAAGACATGACGGAACCATTCCTAGGCCTTCTAATTAGACTTTTGGATGGTACAGTGGATAGAGTTTTAGGCCTGGAGTTAAGAAGACACCTCTTCTATGTTCAAATTCAACTTAAGATATTTACTAGCAGTGTGACCCTGTGATAATGTTTGCCTAATTTTCCTCATTTGTAAAATGAGCGGGAGAAGGAAATGGCAAACCACTCTAGGATCTCTGAAAAGAAAACCCCAAAAGGGGTCATAAAGAGTCAAAAACTGAAAAATGGCTAACAAAAACAAGTGACCCCCACCTCCAAAGATGATAGGATTGTTCAGAGAGGACACGTGTATCATCTTTCCATATTAGAATATAAGCAGCTTCTCTTTGTTTAATTCCTGATGACTATGTTTACTTTTTTATCTTTCTTTTGTGTGCTATGTTTTAACTTCAAAGTTTCTACTCAGCTCTGGTCTCTTCATCAGGAATGCTTGGAAGCCCTCTATTTCATTGATAAGTTAATTTTTTTTTTCCCTATGTATGTATGACTTTACTCGATTTTGCTGGGTAAATCAACCGCGGCTGTAAGCCTATATTCTTTGCCTTTTGGAATATCATATTCCAAGACCTCTGGTCCTTCATAGTGGAGGCTGCTAATCATGTGTGATCCTGATTATGTTTCCTCAGTAGTTCAATTCTTTTCTTTCTGACTGCTTTGTGGTACTTTTATTTTCTCTGATCTGGAAGCTCTGGATTTTGACAGTCATATTTCTAGGAGTTTTCATCTGGGAGTTTCCTTCAAGAGGTGACCAGTGGATTCTTTCTATTTCTATTTTGCCCTTTATTTCTAATGTATCTAGGCAGTTGTCTTTTTAAGAGTTTTTATGACATCTAGGCTCTTTTATTGGTCATAGCTTTCAGGGCAGCCTAACGATTCTTAATTTTTTTCTCCTTAATATTTTTAAGTCAGTTATTTTTCCTGTGAGATATATCACATTTTCTCGTATTTTTCCAGTGTTTTTACTTTGTTTAATTTGCTACTTCTTGTTTTCTGGTAGAATCATTGGCTTCAATTTGCTTCTTTCTAATTTTCAAGGAGTTCATTGTTTTGGTAAAGGGCATGATGTACTTCCCTTTCTAATTCTTTCATAGCTCTCATTTCACTTATAATTTTAAAAACCCAACATTTAGGTTATTTAAAAAAAATATTGCTTTTGCTCTTCCAGAAATTCTTGTTGGACTTGTGTCCAAGCTGCATTTTTCTTTGATGCTTTGCTTGTAGATGTCTTGGAGTTATTCTCTTCTGGGTTTGTGTCTTGAGTGTCTCTGTCACCAAAAGTTTTATGGTGGTATCTTTTTTTTGTTCACTTATTTTTCTAGCCTACTTTTTGACTTCAGGCTTAATATAAGAGACAGGCTCTTAGCTCTCCTGGGAAGGTCTGAGCCAGTTGAGTTGCTACCTTCTTGGGGTATTGAGTGTTATATCATCCCAGGCCCTCATGGACAATTCAGGTGGTGAACCTGTAAGCTTTCCAGTGTACTCAAAGTAGTCTGATCCAGGGCAGAGTGTGATCATTACCTCCTTGCTCTGAGCTCTGCAAGTTTCTGACCTGCAACAGTAGACTACTACTTGACTCAGCCACTATTAGCCTTCCTTAGTTATTCTTCTGAAGGGTTTAGATTAGGCTAGAAACTGGAACTTAGATTCTGCTCTGTTCATAGGGTTCAAGCCATGTCACTTCTGCTTGCTTCTGCACTTGGTCACTTTTTATTACCCTGGTGCAACCCCTCTGGGTACGGGTCCCCCTCCTTAGTCCATCCTGGATGAGACCTAGAATTGAGTAGTGAGTGACAGAGGTGCTAGATGGCATCTGTTTTCCATTCCCTGTGAAAAATCATGATATCTTGAAGTGCCCATGTGAGTCTGGTACCTCCTCTTATTTGGCTGCATAGCCTTTACACACTTGAAGCTTGCTGCTGGCCAGACTCTATCCCCAGTACACACAGACTCTGTCTGTCTCCCTATCCTGACTTTTGCCTGGAAAAATTATTCACTGATTTTTTTTCTTAGATTTCCCCGTCAGGATTTGGTTTGGTGCATTTTCTAGATCTGTTTGGAGGAGTTTTGTGGGTTTTTTTTTTTGGTGGTAGTGGTGTTGTGGGGGTGACTCAACTATACTTTTCCTACTACTCTACTGTCTTGGCTCTGTCTTTGTAACTCATTGTCTTAAAAGTTTCCTATTAGTATTGAGAGATCAAATGACTTGCCCAGGGTCAGGAAGCTTGCATGTATCAGAGCTTGTATGTATTGCACTTGAATCCTTGTCTTCCTGACTCTAAGGCTGGCTGTTAATCCATTATAGTACACACTGTCCCTCTTCTCCAGATATTAGTATTTATTATATTGAGCTTCAATTTGGCTACCCTCTAACTTTAACCCGCTCACCCAAGTTCTGATCCTTTATACTAACTATAACTGTTCACATCCTAATTGTACCTTGCAGTATAGAAAGCAATTTTGATTATGGGCTGAAAATAGTTAAGTAACTTAGTTGGTCAAAGGGATGTGGCAGGTTCTCAAAAGTCAGCCTTCTGACTTTTCCTTCAGGGTTCTTGCTATTGGACCATGCTTCCTCCGTGATATTATACTCCTTTAAACAATTGATGACATTCATCATGCCCTTTAGTCTTTTCTTCCCTTTGCTAAACATTTCCAGGCACTTCAACAGATTTTTCAGACAGCTTGTGTGATTTCCCCACCTCTCACCATTTGGAAGTATTCTAGTTGGCTAGTGAACCTCTTAAATATCGTACATGACATTTTAGGTGTGGCCTGATTGGTATGAAAAACAATGGGTCTATTTTTCCTGTGATTGGAACTCTACGCTTTTTATTAGTGTAACCTAAAATTCTATTAGTTGTTTGTTTTTTTAAAGCCATACCTGGTTCATGTGGCTCTTGTGGTCAACTAAAAACCACAGCTTTTCATGAGGCAAACTCTTCTTAAGACAGATGGGTTTTCACCATTCTGTTCTTGTGTAGTTGGTGTTTTCAATATAAATACAGGACTTCAGGTTCATTTGCTCATATTAAATTAGTTTACTCATATTAAATTCCATTCTAACCTAATTTCATCTTTCCATGCGAACTTCCTGGGGTCATTTTGACCCTTTAGTGCCACATCTTCAGCAGATTCAACACTAAACATTTATTAAGAGACTGCTGTGTACGAGATCCTATACAGCATAACCAGAATACAGCCACTCAACCTAGACCCTGCTCTCGGGGTGCAGTAAGGAGAGATTCCTTAGTAGGATTACTTGGGCTTCAGTGGGAAAGATGGACAGGAGAAGAGGTAGACAGGAAGCAGAGAGATTTGTCAGGAAGCTATTAGAGCAGTTTCTCAAGGCAAGTCAAAAAGCATTCTTAAGCACTTGCTATGTACCAGACACTGTGCTGAAGACTGGGGATATAAAGAAAGGCAAAAAATAGTCTCTGCTCTCAAGGAACTGGAAATCTGATGGGGGGAGAGAATATGCAAACAACCATGCACAAACAGTACTTAGCGATGCTTAATGTTTGTTGATTGATGAAAAAAACTCAAGATACACACACACATATGCATACATACATATATATATATACACACATACATACATATATGTACATATATATGTATACATCAAATAATCTCAAAGGGAAGATACTAGCATTAAGAAAGACCTGGGAAAAGCTTCTTAAAGACCGTGGAATTTTGCCTGAGACTTGAAGGAAGCCAGGAGGTAGAGATGAGGAGAGAATATATTCCAAATATAGGGGATGATGAAGAAAGGCTCATTTTTACTTTTATATCTATTACGTCTACTTGTATCATCTACAAATTTGATATTCGTGTCCTTAACCACGTCCTCATATAAAGTGTTAAACAGGATAGGGCTAGTCAATTTTCCAAGCTGATAATGAAAAGGTAGGAAGAGGCTAGGTTATGAAGGGCTTTAAAATTCAAACACAAGATTTTATATTTGATCCTGGAAATAATAGGGAGGCACCGAAGTTTCAAATAATAATAATAATAAAGTGCGTTTTGTATGACTTACTCCTATCCCAAGGACAGATTGTTATAATGTAATGAGCATTTATAAAAGTCAGAAGAACTGGTTTCTCTGTGCCTAGCTGTGTGATTCTGGTTGAGTTCTAGGGTCCAATTCAACCTAATTCAATAAATATTTACCAAGTAGGCAAGGCACTGTACTCAGCAATGGAGACACAAAGAACAGACAAAACAAAAGTCAGTTCCTGCCCTCAAGAAACTTACAAGCTCACAAGATGTAATATGTATGTATATAAGTAGATATGAAGAATTTGAGGGAAGAAACTCAACTGAGGACAGGAATCACGAAAAGCCTGAAAGAGAGTTCAGTACTGAAAAAGGTGAAAGTGAAGCAGGAGAAACATTCCAGGCCTGAGAAACAGCTTGTGCAAAGGCACGGGCCGTGGCAGAAGACGATGTGTAACCTACAGGGAACAGCAATAGATTGCAGCAAATCTGGAATATAGATTTGGGATTTCTCTCTCTAAATATATCATAAGGTCACAGATATAGCATTAGAAGGAACCTTAGAAATCATCCAGTCCATTCTTTTCACTTCATAGATAAGAACACCGAGGCCCACAAAAATGAGTTGATGTGCCAAAGATCTCACAGGCAGTACAGCAGCAGTCATGTCACATCTCAGTACCCATGGCTTCACTCATCAGATGGGGTTACTTGTGTGACCTACCTCAGAAGACGACATTTCATCAACCTTAAAATGCTATTATATTTTATTATTGGTCAGTTATTTCCCCATCTTTGACTAACCCTCCATGAACCATCTGCTTAATAATCGGTTCAAGAATTTTTCCAGGGATCAGCATTCAATATCCTATTAAGTTCTGGGATCCACCCTTTCCACCCTTTGGGAAATCAGGACAATACTTGCTTGCCTCTGGTCTTTTGGCATCTCTCCCATTTTCCATGATTTCCCAAAGATTACTGATGGAAACTGAAAGCAAGCTCTTTCAGTACTCTTCCTTTTAGGCCCAGAGATTTCAATTCACTTAAAGTAGGTAGAGAAGTAGAAAGCCGGGATTTAAAGTTGTCCTTAAATGTGATTTCCCCTTTTCAACTCTATGCTTTTCTAGATGTCAGAACATTCTAGTCACTGGAGAAAATACAAGAAGAGTTTGGTAGCTCCACCATCTTTGTCATGTCAACATGAAACTGTCTTTCCTCAAACAGGAAGAAGTCATAGGAATCAAAGCTATAGAGTTTGGAGGCACTTTAGAGATTATCTAGTCCAACCCACCCATTTTGCAGATAAGGATACTGAGACTTAAGGAGATGAAGTATCTTGCACAAAGTTACACAGGCTATCAAATAGGAGAGTTGAAATTGGAACCTAGGTTGTATTTTCATTCATTCATTTTTGTCCAATTATAAACTTTAAAAAAAGAAGCTAAAAAGAGTCCTTTTTGTTGTTTTTAATATTACTCTCGACTTTTATTGATTTCGAGTCTTTTTTACATTTAGTCACTTTGGCTTTTGTCCTTGGTTATTTGCCCCTGCACAGTCATATTTTGTGTTTTATCATTTAAAAATCCAAGCTCTTCAGAGGGGTTCTTATGCAATCGCATTGGCTTCATGAGATACCTAACCCCTCCTCTTTTTCTCATTTTAATGCTTTAAATTTCAGCTAGACGGTGCAGTGGGTAGAGTGTTGGGGCTGGGGTCAGGAAGATGACCTGAGTTAAAATTTGACTTCAGACACTTATTTAAGCTGTGTGACCCTGTTTGCTTCAGCGTCATCATCTGTAAAATGAGCTGGAGAAGGAGGCAGCAAACCGCTCTAGTATCTTTGCCAAGAAAACCAATGGCAAAAGGGGTCACAAAGAGCAGAAAACAACTAAAAAATGACTGACCAAAAAAAAAATGCTTCAAATTGTATAATAAAAATTTCATCTTCCAGAATCTCCCATCCCTCAGGACCTGCGTTCCTGTTCAGAGTCTGTTAGCTCTATCTTCCTTCAAACTTATCGAATTCTGCATTCTTGGTCAAGGTATTTCCTACCCTGCACTTCGAAATGTCACAGTCCCTCACTCCAATAGTGCCCCCTCACTTCTGCATCACCAACCAGCCCTTTGTGGGGCTGAATTAAGTGCAGAATAGCAGCAGTTCTCTTCCTTGCAAAGAATTTCCTCTCAGGAGAACATAAGTAAGGCAAGTCCTCCACTGCACAAGACTGAAGCAGATTATTACAAAGCCCGGATGAACTAATTGCACACAGCTGGCTCTATTTGAGACACAGTATTTCTCTCCTCCTGAGAAACTGGCCTGAATAAATATCTATCTTGACTAAAGAAAAAAAAAATTAAATATTTGATTTAAAGGAGCAAATCCTGTTTTGGTTCCTTTTAATATTCACAATCATGTGTTTATGATTGTCCTGGCTACTTAAATAGGCACTTTGAGACCAAAATTAAAAAGATTTATAATAAGCAGGCCTTCCTCACATCTGCATAGTACTTCACAGAGTATAAAAGGGTTTTCAATATAGAACAGAGGACTTCTTTTAAAAAGTAAGTTTTCTCTAATTTAATTCCCAAAGCATTTATTAAGCACCTACTATGTGCCAGGCACTGTGTTAAGGTACAGGGGATACAAAACCAAAAATAGTCCCTGCCCTAAAAGATCTGATAGTACAAGTGCTTATTAAATTGAATTAAAAATTCTACTGGAGAGAAACAACAGGTATACAAATTCAGAAACACAAAATATATGCAAAGTAAACACAAAATAATTTCTCAGTGAGGGCAGAGCACTAATCTTTGGGTCAAGGGGACTGGGAATCAGAAAAAGTGTTTGGTGCTGGTACAGGAGCTGCGCTTTGAAAGCAGCTATCAATATGTAGAATAAAAAATTACTGTCCTCATCTTTCAAGTTTTTACATAGGTCTCCATCAAAATAATTTTGTACTGAATGATGAAACATTTTAGATTTATTCAGTTTTTAGGTAATGATTGGAAAAACAGCCCATTAGATAATACTTTGGACTAAATTTTTTCTCCTATGTCACTGTGCTGTGGAATTGTTCGGAGTCCAAGATAGAGGAGCCTAATCTCTAGGACGGTGATTCCTAAACTTCATTTGCTCACCAGCTTAAGAGTATTTTTTGCCTTGAATTATCTTGGCACTGAGCGACTAAGTTGCCAGTACAAGAGGAGAGTAGAGAGACTCAAGTATGCCAAGTTTCTCTTTAATAAGAGCAGCCATTTTTGTTGAGTTCTCTGAGGGTTCAAGGTCTGATTTGTTTTGAGATTAGGTATAATAGGGAAGTTTGGTTTATTTTGCACATTCTTTTCTTACTATGGCATGTATTCTGGATAAGTAAATAAATACCAAGATTATGTATGAATTTATTTTATTTGCAATAGCATAAAATTTCCTTAGCACACCTAAAGAAGTTCCTAGTAAACCCTTTGAGAACTGCTGCTCTCCTGGGTCCTCTACCTCGTTGGAAGAACTTTTCAGTACAGAGTTGATAGTGGAGTGAGAGGTCCATCATTCAAGGACCAGCAGCATGAGTAATGCACAGAGAGCCCAAGGTCAGGAAGATGTGAGTTTGAGTTTCATTTTTGACACTGGATGACCAAGTGATCATGAGAAAGTTTCTGAGCTCCTGGCATAAAGAAGGTGCCAATCTACAAAGATAGAAGGAGTTTCCTCATTGGAAGTTCCCTACCCCAGTGAAAGCAAAAGTCTAGATTAAGTAATGAGGAGAGGAGAAAGGATAAATCAAGTCTTAATAGCCCATTCGTTTAGAAAAACCCAGAGTTAGCTACCAGGTTTTATTATTTTTTTCAGCCATAGCAATTTTCAAAGATTGACTGCTGACACACAGTAGGGGTTTAATAAAATGCTTGTTGACAAATTGATACTAAAATGCATCCGGTATTGTGATCTGCTTCAATAGAGAGAGTATGCACAACAACAAAATAATGATTCTTTGAAGTATTGGAGCTTATAACAGAATCATGAGGCAAAGTTGGGGGATGGGGTAGGGGGTGAGAGACCTCTCTAGAGTCCAACGGTTCACATTAGATCAACATCAAAAATACCCTTTAAAATCGCAAACCTCTGCTTGTATCCAAAAGGCAGACATCCAGTAACTTCAATCATAGAAATTTCACAAGTAAGCAAAAAATGTCTAAGCAGCGAAGAAAACAGCTGTGACAAAGCCCAACGCATTAGGTTAGGGCCTATTGACCGGTCCTTTGTGTGAAATTAGCCTGATTTAACAGCCTTGGTTATCTGCCTTGCCCTGGCAACCTTCAGGGTTTTTTCCCCCCTAGATTCAAAAAGATAACAGATGAGGAGGCAGAAAGGGCATTAATGACAGCAGAGAGAAAGGAGAGCCGGCATCAAGAGAAGAAAAAGAAAAGTAAAACCTGACCAGCTACACTAAAGAACCAAATACTGTCTCCCTGCTTGACTTTGGGTGAGATTCTTCACCTCTTGGGGCCTGTTCCCTCACCTGTAACATGAAGGAGTTGGTTTGATGACCAGTAAGGTCCTTTCTTGCATTAAATCTGTGATCCTACGAATGAGGCAAATGTAGCAGTGTGAAGCCATTTAGGGTAGGGTAACATTTCAATATTACGTAGTTTTTATTGTACTTCAGTCTATTTTGAAAAACAAATGTGAAATGAGGAGCCTTGTTCAAAGGATCGGCAGCTATAGAGCTGGAAGGACCTCAGAGGCCATGTACTCTCACTTCCCCACCCCACCACCCCCTGCCTTTAACAAATGGGAGAAACTGAAGCCAAGAGAGGGTGTGACTTGTATAAGATCACATAGGTGGTAAACATCAGGGGCAAGGTTTAAACTCAGGTCCTCTGACTTCAGACCCACTGCTTTTCCCACTGTACCCCCAAGTTGAAATTATAATTACTATGACTAATAATTAGTAAAAATCACTAGCATTTACGGATCACTTTAAGGTTTGCAAAGCACTTTACAAATATTATCTAATTTTATTCTTATACCAACTCTGGGAGATAGGTGATATTTTCCCCTTTTTATAGATGAGGAAACTGAACTGTTAAGCAACCTGCTCAGGGTCACACAGTAAGTAGATGGCTAAAGCCACATTTGAATTCAGGTCTTCATGACTTCAGGTCCAGTACTCTACCCAATATATTACCTAGCTACCTCTTAATACGAAATGTAATTAATTTATTACAAATCATAATATAAAAGGCATGCTGACATAAGGTTGTCCCTTGGTTCTGAGAAAACCAAACAATATTTAATGTAAAAACACCATTACAGCAATTATAGCAACCTTACAGGAGTATTTCATGTCTTTTAAAAGGTACAGTTCAGCTATAAAGTTAATGCCATTGCAAAGCTATGTTGGGTGACCACGTATGGAGTATACCCGTGCTCTGTTTAATAAGGCAGAGAAAGATATAATAGGTAGAATTATTTTTAAAAAATTAGAGCTGTAGGGGACCTTAAAGAACTCATCTTTTTTTTTATTTTGATATGGCACCTTTTATCGTACGTCTTGGAAATGCTTTAAAACACTAGACTGTTATTTTCCACAGTATCCTAGTAGCTATATTTCTAAACAATAAAGAGCATTCCAATGAATTAAATCTTGATTTAAGTCTACGTGAAGGCCATGTCACACTAGAGGGATAAGCCTACAATCAGATTTTGAAGAAATGATCAATAAGTTTTCTCCTTCTAGGTTATTAGCACAAACCCTTTGTTAAGCGTATGTATGTGTGTGTGTATACACACACACACACAAAATACACACTATATATATATGTATATGTATGTATATATATATATATAATTTTTTCTCCAATTACATATCAAGAAAATTTTTTAGAATTCTTTTTTACAAGATTTTGATTTCCAAACTTTTCTCCTTCCCTCTCCTCTCCCTTGAAGAACAACTCATCTTGCCTCTTACAGATATGTTTGACTCTTGCTAAGTCACTGTTTCCCTGAGCCTTGGTTCCTTCATCTATAAAATGAGGATAAGACCATCTTCCTCACACAGTTGTTGGCCTTTAAGGGTATCTATAATTTGGCCCAAGCTATTGTTTTGATCTCATCCTCTGTCACTCCTCTATAAGAACCTTTTACTCTAAGCAAACTGGTTGGTTCACTATCTCTTAGCATAACATATACATTTCCACTTCCTACTGATACCACTTGTATCTTTTCCATTCTTCAAGGTCCAATTTTTGTCTGACTTCCTCTGTGAAGCTTTACCAAAAATCTGTTTCTTCTGAATTACCATACCCTTGTCTGTTTAATTTAACATTCAACAAAGTTCTACCTCCAACTCTTCCATTACTGAACTTTGTAAACTTGGACAAGTCCCAGGTAGTCTCATTTGTGAAATGGGGTGGTTTCTTAAAATGGGGCAGAGTTCTAGCTCCAGCTCTAAAAATGTAAGGTGATGTAGAGAATCATAAAATTAAGTCATCTTTTTTTCATGGGTAGAACCAGGATTGTGTTGGTAAATATTTAACAACAGGCTGTGTAGGGAAAAAAATGCACACACGATACATTTTTATGCTTAATCCACATTATTAACACCTCTAGGTATATTATGTTTCTGCCTTTCCAAAGTGAGAGCTAACAGCTATCTTCTCAGACATGTGGACAAAACTATGTGCAACTCCTATGTGATTCTGAAACCCCCTCTTATCCATCAGCATCTCTCCCCATGCCACATACATCCTCTCTCCAAGGACACAAGTTTATTTTTAACTCTGCTGCTCTCTCAAGATTTCTCCAGAAAAGGGAAAAAGGTAAAAAATCCAAATATGCAGCTGATTATTCCCCTCAACACACACAGGTTTTATTAAATAGGGTTTCAGTGGTCTGTCCCATCTACAATAGCTTGAGGCAACCAATTCTTCCTCAATTACTGAGACCTATCCCACAGAAGGCATGCCCTTCTGAGGGCATGGCCTGAGAAGAGGTGCATTGGCCCTGCAAAGGCTCACTATGAAGTGGTATCTGGGAACTTCCTTTACTACAGGGCTACCAATCGTCCTAACAGATAAATTCTGAGAAATGACGGCCATATTTTATCCTTTCTGTAGTTCTCACATCTCTTTACGCAGTCTTTAATTCAAAACCATGTATTAATGATCACTGATTACACGCATGCAAGGCACTCTACTAGGCACTGAGAATGCCGAGATGAAAAATGGGGCAGTTAATGGTCCATCTTAGACTTTATTCATTCCTCCATTTGCTCATCCTGCAAGTATTTACAAAGCAAATACTATGCGGTCAGTACTGTAGAAAGCACTGGGGAAACAGAAGCAAAAACAAAACTCTGTCTCTGCCCACAAGCAATTTACATTTGATTGGGGGAAACAATATGTTACAAAAAAAAATACAAAAAATATACAAAGTTAAAGTAATTTCTAGAATTGGGGGAAAAATCACTAACAACATGGTTGTTTTTTGTTTGTTTTGTTTTTTGCTTTTTGACAGGGCAATTGGGGTTAAGTGACTTGCCCAAGGTCACACAGCTAGTAAGTGTGTCAAGTGTCTGAGGCTGGATTTGAACTCAGGTCCTCCTGACTCCAGGGTCAGTGCTCTACTCACTGCGCGACCTAGCTGCCCCAACATGGTTTGTTTTAGATAAGGCTTTGTGTAGGAGGTGGAATTGGAACTAGGCCTCCAAGGAAATTAGGGTCTAGGAGGTCAAGGTAAAGAGGGAGGCCATTCCAGGCATGGGGAATAAGCTGCCTATGCAAAGGAGATAGAATGTATTGTACACAAATTAAAGCAAAGGGCCAGTTTGGCTAGAATCTAGTGTGTCAAGCAAAGTGCTTAGCAAAGCAGAGGCTAAATGTCACTTGTCAAGTTTTTCTACTGACGATTCATCTGTGGGTTGAACTAGATGGCCTCTGAGTTCCCTTCCAATTCTCAAATTGATTTTGTAGGGTATCTTCCAGAGGTTCTCAGCAGCACTCTGGTTGGAGCCTTGGAAAAAGGCAGATAGTGGCAATGTTACAGGTTTGGAAAGGGATGAGTGGAGATCAGACAAGGGGATAAGAGATTTGAAGGTAGGAAGACAGTGTAAAGTTTAACTGGTTAGATGGTGGAATACTTGAGGGTAATGGTGCTATCAAAGTGTGTTCATCTTCATGAGTGGCTGAAGTGGACTGATGTTCTAGACTTGAGGTTAATGAACTGGAATGATGTTTGGTAAGACTTCAGCATGTATTATTGTCCCCAAGTGTAAGGGCAGGAGTTGGTGTGGAGAAGACATAGATAATAAATACAGAACAAATATAGTGTCCGTGGATTATAGAACTCACAATATAAAAGCAGAGAAATAAGGAAACAAAAGAAAAATTCTTGAGAAGATATATTGCCAAAGAATGCTCTTTAAACCAAGAGATGGGGGGGAGGGGAGGAGCAGATGGTACCATTGGTAGTGGGATGGATTTACTCACCTTCCTTAACAAGCAAGCAAAGATTGCTGTGCCCCAGGACCTATTTGATAGAGCGGTTTCATTTCCATCCCATTAGCTATAGATCTGTGGTCCTATGTAGATACTTGTCACATAACCTCTTTGAGAATTCTTCCAGTGATAGAAAATTTGCTCCATTTTTTTTTAACAACTTAAATCGGGGGCGGAGCCAAGATGGTGGCTGGAAAGCAGGGACTAGTGTGAGCTCCCCGCCAAGTCCCTCCAAAAACCTATAAAAAATGGCTCTGAACCAATTCTACAACTGCAGAACCCAAAAAATAGCAGAGGGAAGCAGGGCTCCAGCCCAGGACAGCCTGGA
>CM053622.1:128341796-128387365 GCA_028646595.1 Phalanger gymnotis | reverse complement strand
ACATAATGATACGCATGTGGCCCATGTCGAATTGCTTGACTTCTTAAGGAGGGTGGGTGGGAAGGGAAGAGGGGAGAGAATTTGGAACTCAAAGTTTTAAAAACAGATGTGCAAAAAAAAAAAAAAGTTTTTGCATGCAACTAGAAAATAAGATACACAGGCAATGTGGTGTAGAAATTTATCTTGCCCTACAAGAAAGGAAGGGAAAAGGGGACGGGAGGGGAGTGGGGTGACAGAAGGGAGGGCTGACTGGGGAACAAGGCAACCAGAATATACATCACCTTGGAGTGGGAGAGAGAGTAGAAATGGGGAGAAAATTTGTAATTCAAATTCTTGTGAAAATCAATGCTGAAAACTAAATATATTAAATAAAAAAAAAAGATACCAAAAATCCCAACTTAAATCATCAGGACTTTTTCCTGGCACATAGTAGATACTAATTTTTTTTTTTTTATTGTTGACTTGCCTTATATTGGGTAAAAATAAGCTTCTCTATCACTTCCAATCATCTCTTCTACTTTCCTTGTCTAGAGCCAAAGCAAAGGGTGTGTGTGTGTGTGTGTGTGTGTGTGTGTGTGTGTGTGTGAAGGGATGGGGACTAATTTCCTTTCCATATAGCCACCATTCACTTACTTGAAAATAGTTATTATGAAACTCTTTATCAACCTAATCCTGATAGGAATTTCCAGTCTCCCCCCAACCATCCCTGTTCCATATCATTCCTGATACATAGAACCCAGCATTAAACAGTGTCCCAGATGTGGTTGATCAGAGTACATAGTGAGATGGATCACATTATCTCCCTTGCACTTAAAGTGCATCCCACCAAGACCACGTACATCCATTATTTTGTCAGTCACATCTCAATACAGCTTTATATTGAACCTTCAAGAACAAAAACAAACTATATCTCTTTCTACCCAGTCACTCAGTCAATAGGCATTTATTAAATGCCTACTATGTGCTAGACATGGTACCACGTACAAAGACAGGCAAAAGACAATCCCTATCTCAGGTTCACAGTCTACTCTCCCAATCTAATGAGGGAGACAACAAACAAGTATTTGTCATTCAGTCATCTTTCAGTCATGTCTGACTCTTTGTGACCCCATTTGGGTTTGGGGCGGGGGGAGCAAAAACACTAGTATTATTTGAGTGATACAGACAAAAGATCCACCACCTCCAAAATCTGTAAGTTTGAAAAAGGACTGAAATTACCAATTATTAGAGATCCATTGCTTTAGGTTAAGGCTTAGAGCTCTAAGTGTTAATACTTTAGCCATTATCAGCTATCTGTACCTTCTTGTGAATTAGTTTATTGATGATTAGCAATTTAAATCCCTTAAGGCATAAAATCCTAAAAGAACAAAGTGAAGCACCTTTAATTCTTAATAGAGGTAGGAAAACTGAAGTGGAAATGTTGAGTACGACACAATCTAAAGAAAGCATTTCACTGCCAAGGATTCTTAAACTGCGTGTGTGTGTTTTCTGGACCCTGTGGAAGTCTAGGAAATCCTCGGACTACTGTTTTTAAGTGCACAAAATAAAATACACAAAAATACAAAGGTAACAAATTATATCGAGATACTATCAAAAGATTTTAAAAACAAACCAAAGGCCCCCAAGGTTGAGAACCTTTGCTTTAGGGCATTCCTAAGACAGGCAGGGGTTCCCAGTAAATAAAGGCTAAAGGTACTATACTATCCACATTACTATTAACAATAATAAATCAAATTAACAAGGTTTCATTGTAACCGGGGGGGGGGGGGGGAAGAGGTTTAGGGGAAAGGCAATATGAGTATTGGGAAAAATCAAAGGGCATTTTTATAAACACAGAATCTGGGCTGGGTGGAAGAGACCTCAGGAAAGTTAAGACTAGACATCATTCTTCTATTCACCTTGATTAAGAATTACTGGAATATCATGGACAAATGGTATTCTAGCCTTTGCACAGAAATTCTCCAGGGACAGGGAATCCACAGTGAAGAATTTTCCTGGGTAAGCCATTCCTTTTTGGGAAAACTGATTGTTTATGAAGTTTTCTCTCATATCAAGCCCAAATTTGTCTCTGCAACTTTCACCTATAGGTCCTAGCTCTACTTTACTGGGCCAAGCTGAACAACTCCAGTAACTCTTGAATGTGACCATTTCTCCTACTAACTACAAGTACTTACCACATACATGGCACCTACCTGGGTCACAGAGAACACGTTAAAAGAGTTGAAAGGGATCTTAGAGATAATTTAGTCCCAACCCTATAATTTAATTAGTGAAGAAATTAAGGCCCAGAATGCTTAAGGACCTTGAATGTCACAGAGGGCAGCTAAACAGATAAAAAGGCCAAGATTTTAACCCCATTGCTCTGACTACAAATTTAGTATTCTTTACACTAGGACCATGATGCCAGTCCTAAGCAGAGGCCTTTATATCTCTGTTCGAATTTAAGCCCCAACAAATTCTTTTTCCAATCCAATTTTGTCATCCAGCTTTTAAGCTACCTCTCTGGCTTCATGCTGTCTGCAAACGTGGTGTCATAATTTATCTTCATCCAAGCTACTGTAAAAAACACGGAGCAGAATAGGGGCAAAGACAGGGACTTAGATCTCCAGATCAATACTGATTTACTCCTTACTTTTTGGGCCTATTCATTCAATTGGTTCTGAATTCACCTGACTGTAATAATCCAGTCTACAGCACTACAATTGTCCACAAAGATATCTGTAGCATCCTCTGCTATAAACTTCAAAAGAGAGATAGTGCTGAATTGTTGGGGAATTGTTTACATCAAATGTTATAAAATAAGAAAACTCATGCTTATTCAATATGACAGCATTGTAGCTGTCATACAAAGCTAAAGGATAGTAACACAGGGTCACAAAACCTCAAGAATTACTCAAGGGAACTTAAAGGCTCTCTAGTTCAACTCATTCCTTAACATGAAGCTTTTCTACACCACCCCTGAAAAGTGGCCATCCAGCTTCTGCTTGAAGACCTACAATGGGAAGAGGGCAGAAAGGGAGAAACCAGTGCATGGTCTAGTGGGAGACAGCCCATTTCATTTTTAACTGCTAGGAATTTTCTTCTATCAAAATTGTCCCTTTGCAACTTCCACCCATTGTTTCTAGTATGGTCCTCGAGGGCTGAGCAGAGCAGGCCAGATGAAAGGGAGCCATCGTGTTCCCATTTAAGTCTTTTCCCTAGGTTAAATATCCTGAGTCCATGTATTTAAACTGGAGGAAATATCCATAATGTTACTGCATTTGGTGTTTTATACATAGGCAGCTATTAGTACAATTGTTAAAACATGGCCCTTTTAAAAAAATAAACAAAGATGATTTTATTTGTACTCTACAATTCAATGACACTGGCTTCCTTGCTTTTCCTCTCACAAGACCTTCCCTTTTCCAAACTCTGGGTGTTCTCATTGGCTGTTCCCCATAGCTAGAATACTCTGTACCCTCCTCAAATCTACCTTCTGGTTTCCCTCAGATCTCAGCTAAAATTCTCACTTCTACCCTTCTCAGCGCTGGCGCCTTTCCCCTGTCGATTATCTCCAATTTATCCTGTGTCTGTTGTTTGTACAAAGTTCTTTGCATGTATCCCTCATTAGAGTGAGCTTCTTGAGAACAGGGGTATGTTTTGCCTTTCTTGGTATCCCCAGTGCTTGGCACATAATAGGCATTTAATAACTGCTTATTGAGTGAAATTGCTATAGTACTTTAATGTTTACAAAGCATATTAACAGAGAGCTCACCTGAGTCTCACAACAATCCTGTGAAATTAGTACTACAGGTATTATCTCCATTTTACAGATGAGGAAACTGGAGCAGAGAAGTAAAATGATTATTAGCCAGAGTTCTGTTATACAACGAAGGGTCAAAGGGGATATTTGAAACCTAGGTTGTCCTGACACTTCAAGCTCAGCATTCTATACCACATGGCAAGTTTCAATGAGTCAGCACAACCAATTCCCACTGACTTGAAAACAACCTAATTTTTATATATATATATATATATATATATATATATATATATATATATATATATATATATATATATATATATATATATACATGTCTGATAGTAGGACCAATACAATAGCATCACCATGTCAAAGGATTATTTCAATCAATCTTGTGGATGTGGGCACTTTTGCCAATGGCATAGGTCACAAAATAGTTAAATCTTTTCTTAAACCACATCCTACTGTGAACCTACCAAATATGCTGGAGGCCCTTCCTCTGTGTATTTTAACATTTCAGAGATACCAGTAAAGCCCTTGGGTAGCCAGCAACAAATGACTATTTTCTCTACTAGGAAGAACACCCCACTTCCTTTTTCAGATCATGTATTTCCTGGATATCTTTTGTGCTGTTTCCTGGGTGCAATCTGTTAGCAATATGCTGCAGGCTACTAACAGTCATAGTGTCCCACCATTCTGGTTTCCATGCTATTTCTGTAGTTCAGATTATTAGTGCTGTTTAGCGGTCATTCTCCAGTGGGAGAATATTGTTAAAAGATTTTTGTGTGCAAGGTATACGCATCAACTGTCTAAATCCTAAGTCAATGGACTGCCTTACCCATATTACACTAAAGCTTGGGCAATAAACCATTATATATTATTCTGGGAAGTATTGATCCACTTTGGTTTTTCCTGTGAGGATGTTTAGGTCTAACTGTTGAGAGGCTGTGAATAGCATTTAGGAAGCTCTGTACTATTATCGAGCTTGAAGCAATTAATGCTATCAGCAAACAGATACAGTTGGAAAGTTTTAACAACAGGACAGTGCAAGATTATAAACATTATTCTCACAAAATTAAAATTAGTAAAGGGGAAAATAGTTTTGGAAAAAGTTTGGTATGAGACCCAACTAAGCCAGATCATCTTTGAAGTACTGAAGGAAGGACAACAGACACAAACCAGAACAGATTTTTGCCAGCATTTTCTCTGCCTATCTGTGATAGTGTAACTACCATCTTTGGAATTCAACCTTGGTACCCAAGGTGCTATTATTTCATGAGGGAGTGGAAATGGCATTTATGTTAAAAGAGCAGCTATTACACAGAGAAAGAAGCCTTGTTGGAAGTGACAACTGTGAAAAGGATTCTGAGATCAACTGAAAGGGGAAAAGTCCATGGGCCTGGTAAAAAAAATCAAGACACCAAATAAAGGCAACAAAAGGGACATCGGAAATTGCCTCATTGCCTTTTTCATCCACATAAATCTTTAAGTTTACAAAGATTATCAGTTCTAAATGCATTTTTCAGAAGTCCAAGAAGGATATATTATGCTAGCAGTAAATTGCTAATCATACCCAAAGTAATGTGTATATACTTGCAGACACAAATATTGCTTATAATAGTCCTGAAAATGGAACTAAAAATTAGCTATATCATTCTAAGTGGTTAAACAGCCCTAAGGAAAGGAAAATTACTCATGACACAACACTTAAATATAAAGAATCTACTATAAAAGTATCTGTAAATAGAAAATACATTAGATTCAATGTGGAAGATTATCTCTAAAACCAAGTTTAGGAGTCATCTTAAGTCTCAGTGGAAATATTTTTAATGAATAAATTGAAAATATATCCAAAGGTGTATTACACCTTTTAAAGAAATAATCAGTGCTCAGTATATATAATTTTTTTCAGTTTTAGTATAAAACAAGTGACTAAAAAAGCATATTGGTGGTAAGGAAAAATGTGGAAAACTAATTTAAGACCAAAGAAAAGGTATGCAAATCAAAATACAAAACACATTCCAACAGGGTAAATTTTTGCAGTATTTTTTTTTAACTTCAGATCTTATTAGTACATTATAGTTTTCAGCAATCAATGCCAAAAAATACCTATTTTTTACATCTTTAAAGCATTAAGGCTTATTGCTTAAAAGTACTTACCTTAACTTTAACTACCAAATAAATATTAATGTAGTTCAAAGGCCTTCCTGGAAAAGCAAGCAGGGCTAAAAGGATTTTATCGTCAGAAAATTCCCATAGCTGGTCACGCCAAAAAGAAAAGAAAAAGCAACCCCTCCATTCTATCTTCACTCCCCCTTTGCCAATTTCATTACTTTATTAAATTGATTTTTATTAAATCAGATTATCAAAAACTTTTTAAAACTATGATGCAGTTACAGAATCACAAATCCTGGAACTGTGATGGACCTTGGAAAACTTAGTCCAACCATCTTACTTTACAGATAAACTGGGCCTTTGGGGGCCCAGAGGGCGAGGTGATTTCCCCAATGGTCTCTAGCTGTAGTAAAAGTTAGCAGAGCCATACTCTGAAGGCATGTCTTCGGACTTCCAAATCCAGTGTTCTACTTGCCACATCTGCCCTTTTCAATCTTCAGGCAGGTATTATTCCCATTTTATAGATGAAGGAACTAAAACTGTAGATTAGAGATTCCTCACACAACTACTTAGGACTCCTGCCTCCTAATGCCTAGTCTTTCCACTACCTTGCTTGTCTTCTCACAGTTCATGTAGTATGACTGTACCACATGGCAAAATGTTTCTGACAATGTTGTCTTAGTACCTCCAGCAATAAAATGAGATTTATTCTGCATTTACATAAACCTAGTATTTTGATAGGTAGTACAAAATTGTATTTTTTTTGGTGTGTATATATGTGATATTCAAACTAGTAACTGAAATAACTGATTTTTGCTGAAAATCAGCTCCCAAGTCATACTATATACACACTTAAAAATTCTCATCTTAGTGTATAAAGTTCAGGTTAATAATGTTATATATGCATTTGCTGTATGTGTATACGCACACATATAAATACTTTAACCAGCTGAATAGCACTAAAGATTAAGTATAAAATTAAAAAAAATTTGCTTTTCAGTTTAATCAACATTTAGAAATGCAAATTCAACCTTAAACCAGGTTTGTTAGGTTCCCAAACATAGTAAACAGCTGTAATTGTGGTCTAGTCCTGAAAAAATTACACGTTGGAGGCTGATTTTCTGAAATTTCTATAATGGATTAGGTTTTGGCATCATGTTTGAGATTTCTGGTTTATTATAGTAAACCCTCCTGTTGGTATTAAGTATACTTTAAAAAACACTGTTACTAACTCCCCTAAGAAAATATTACCTGGTAATGTAATAGGAGCCTAACAACTGAATACCTGCTAATTCAGAATGTGGTATTTCCAAAAGGGATTGTAATGTACCTTGTATTATTAATGAAAGAAAAAAGCTATAACCAAAAATAAAAAAAATTAACGTACTTTAAATATCTTGTTTAACTACATAAGGAGAAGTTTTAAGATAATTATTAAAGCCATTTTCCAGGGGTTGCAATCCAATCTTGAGAGATAGTTTTATTCCCATTTTTGATGAGGTAATTGTGAAAACTGAGAGGTTAAGTGATTTAATCTATAATTTAAAGCTGGATGATAATTTAAATGATCATTCAGTGTGATCCTCACATTTTTAAAAGAAGGGTAGGCAGAGGTGCAGATTTTCCCAAGGTCATTGTTAAGCACTGAACCAGATCTGACTCTCAGGGCTCCAGACACTAAATATACCAGGCTCAAAATTCTCTCAGTGCTGTAATAATTTAATTGTGGGTATTTTGTTGGCAATTCTCTAACTCAAAACTTTTCACCAACATAAGTTATCTCCTTTAGTGAGATTCACTGCATTCCAGACATTAACAAAGGAACTGTCAAAAGGGCTAAAGTCTCTGACTTTTTTTTTGTCTTAAAGCAGTGCTTTTCTTCTTCTAGTGCACCTAAATGTAAGAAAGCTTAATTAGCTGCCCCGGGCTTTTCAAATGAAGCTTTTTACTTCTAAGTTGACATTTCAAAATGTTGTCAAGGTCATCAGGAACTTGTTTAATCAAAAACATTTTACTAACCTAAGCAAACTTTTGTTTTTAGTCCTAATGGTTTTAGAATGTTGACATTAGGTCTTCCTTCTCCTCCCAACTGTCTGTCAGAAAAGGCCCAAGAAAGAGAGATTCAATTACCCTTCTCAGTCTTAAAAAGGTACTCTCTCAAGAACCAAAGAAACAGCTAACTTCTGATTGGTGTGTTGTCAAGAAAAGCGAAGGAATGAAAAGAGGCCTCCTGCCACTCCAGGACTTGTTTTAGAAATAGCTATAGTGAATTTCACTCAAAAGCTGAATAGTTCCCTAAATTAAAAGGGAAGAGGATAAAGAGAAAAACCTCTTTGGTAACAGGCAAGAAATAGATTTTACACTACTTTATTTTCTTTAATATTTTCTTTAATAAGACGTTACAGCACACAACTGAGCCTCCAGTGTGTCAGTTAACAGGGGGTATAGTCATATGAAAGAGTGGAAACAAATTTACTATTAACCCCACTCCCTTCAGCAACTGATGTCTACTTATAAATGAAAAAAAAAATCCTCCCTCAATATATTTTATTAAGCCTTTTGAAGACATCATAACAATTAGATGTGTTATAGAATCTTCAAATTACAAAAATATTTAGTTAGGGCTCTGAAATTTTAAGATTTTCCCCTGCTGAAGATTTAACTCACACACAACAAACCAAAAAGAGAGTAGCTGATCGAACAATTCACATATTAAGTCTGAGAATTAAAGGTTTTATGCAAGATAAATGCAGCTATTTTTCCTATCACTGTGATACAGCTTTAAATGTGGTTCTTTAGGTTCTCATAATGAATTGAATACAAACATAAAAACCTTTTATTAAAAAAATTATACAGTTAGTAAGGCAACTGAAAGAAAAACTGAAATTCAAAGATAACGATTTTTAAATGAAAAACACTTCACTAATCAACAATGAAAAAACATATATGTTCAGAACACTTCTTTTTAACTGCAATTAACCAGCATAACACCCAGCACATGAATAAAGGCAGAATTCTAGCTTTCCTGGTAAATCAATATTAAGATACCATGTAACCAATAGTCATGTAACATTCAGGGAATGGAAAAAGGGTACTACTAAAAAGATTTTCTTTTGGTCAGGTGAACAGTAAGAGTTTTCTTATGAACTATCTCCATCAGACCATCAGATCTTTACCTTAAAACCTCATTTTAAACAGTAATAATACATACAATGTAGTAGATGATGCAAAACTGTAGGAAAAATCTGCAGTGACAGTTACAAAGAAGGATAGAATCTGGTGTCCATGAGATCTGGCTACTAGTGTGCTACTATTCCCTAAGTTTATATTTGAATACTGTTCTTCCTGTTACATTTTTAAAAAAATCAAATCAGTTAAAATGGACACTATTAACAAATTTAATCTTGCAGTTACAATGAGAACAAATTGTTAAGAATCAATATCTAAACATAGTTTCTCTTCACGTGGCAGGATTTAACTTCATTTGAATTCTCTTCTCCACAAATACTTTTAACATACACCTATATAATAAATCTATGGGTGTAAAACTGTTCTTAGGCCCTTAACCAAATCCAAAAATAAAACCAAAATACATTCTTAAAGGCAATGACACCATATGGGTATTTAGTGTAAGTATGTCATTCCATTCTTCCTGTTAGACATTTACAAAGCCACAAAACTGGCCCATTCACGTTCCAATTATTTTGGTAAATATTTAAAATAATCCTTTCAGAAGTTTAACCCTCAATTTCAAAACATCTAGAATAATTCTGAAAGAGATTTATATATTACAGACTGAAGACAGACCAGTTTATAGTTACAAATTTTCCAAACTTAATCTTACATAAAATGGTTAAATAATTTTTCACCTCTTTCATTATACATACTTTAGAACCTTATTTTTCACAAGGAAAACTGTTCCTTCAATCATTTATCAAATACTTGTAAGCTGCTCTTTAACCAATAATTTAATTTATATCCAATTCAGAGCCAGCAAGAAAAGGATTATTCTGTCAAATTTGCAATTCCTTTCTCAGAATCTGTCCCAAGTTGTTTTCACTACTGGCACACCCAATACAGGCACAACTGAAGGGGGAATGGCACATAATTCTTAAGTTTTACTAAACAAACCTACAAATTAAAATATTTAACATGTTTATAATGACAGCAGTTAATCAATGCTTTTTTTATTTCATTAGCCGGCTACCTAAAATAATGTGATAGGAATACATGTATTGAATGAATCTGCTTTAGTTTGATTAACCAACAAACTTGATGGGAAAGGGGCAGAGGCAAAGCAATTGCAATTCTAGCTGATGTCTTCATTAGATTTTAAGGCAGATGCGTAAAAGTGGAACAGAACTTCTACAAGCATTTATCCTGTGATGTTGTAAAATCAAAGTACTACTTTATTAAATGAGTTATTTTACACAATATGAACATCAATATAATTACAATTGTAAAAAAATTTTTATAACAAGGATGGACTGATTTTCAGGATTTCCAAATCAGGGCCCAACTGTACATTTACACAGAATTGTCTTTGCATGAAGCCCAAAAGGGAACAGCATAAAAATGAGTGTTTCTGTAGCCCCCTTATTTTTGCTGATCAACAGTTTGTTAGAAAAGCAGCTGCAGGTTTGTTACCTAAGGTCTGAGATAGTAGAAGAGTCAATAGGTGCCATGAATTCACCTACAAAAACATAAGAATAGCTTTCAGTGAATGCAACTGTTACACAACACTACTCTTATACACTGCTTTTACTGCCCAAGAAAGAAGCAAACTTAGATATGTGACAATGAACGTTAGTTTCATAGAAAAGCAGTCTCTAGATTCGGCTGGTCTCTATATACCTAATTGGGTTTTTTTCCTACCCCAACAACAGATCTCTGACTGGTTTACTAAGAGACAGTTTAAAGGTGTGTGTGTGATGAGTGGAATCCAAAACAAACCACCAAGAGTGAAAACTGATTGTTTTCTAGGAATTAAAATACATGAATTTTTTCCTATAATACTAGTACACAGCATGCACCCACAACTGCATAATCCTGCTCACCTATATTAGTCTGCATCATTTGTGGGAGCAAAGTCTCTCAAAATACAATTGTATTAACTATTCTCTTCAGGTTGATTTATCTTTTCCATTCCAGGAGGACCAGGGCTAGCCAGCTTCCTCTTTCTTTCTTTCTTTCATTTATTTATTTTTGGGCACAGCAGTAGTAGTACAAGTTAAAATAGATCTGGTGTTCTGAAGACATGGTATGAATTATTGCAAAATATTTTTTAGTACAATTATGAAGTTCTTAAGACAGGGAAGCAATTATCAAGTCTCAACCAGAAGACAAATTAATCTCACAATTTTAGGAGATAGGTATGCCGTCTTGGACAACCCTGACATTAAAACAAACAAAAAAAAATCAGTGACCTGTAAACAACTTTATGCCTGAACATCAGCCAATTCTGGAGGAAGTGGAGTCTTAGGATGTTTGCTCTCAAAGTGCTGTTTGAAGGTCTTGGGGTCCGGCATTTGTGTCTAATGAGTAACAGAATGAAGAGGCAAAGGATAAAAATAGAAGAGAGAAAAAGAAGAGAGAAAAGTTAGTTATCATGGAAGAAAAACTGAGACGTTAACAGTCAAAGAGGCAATATTTCGTGGATTCAATGAATTTATATTAAGACTATATTAGAATACACTCACTTCCACACAATGATTCTACTCCAACTTCAAAATTTCTCTTCATACAAAAAGATTCCTACTGTGTATATCAGAACCTATGTCAGTTAAATTTGACTATTGTTACTCTTTATTTCAATCTTATTAGCAGTTCTATGCCATGTCTTTGCAAGGGCAAAATATTTCAGCAAATCCAATAATGATTCCATTTTAGAAATAGTCTTTCATTTGTTGTTCTAGCATAATGACCATTTTCAGTAGTACTTTCAACTAAGCTATAAAATGCTCAGACCAGCACTATCCCCACTAACGGCCAGCCTACAGCCTTCTTTGTACATGTAGGTAGTGCACCGTCTTGCAATCTCATAAATTTTCAAAGCTCCTGTTGTCCACATGATAAGGCAGAAAGAGGCTTAGGCCTAGTACTTACAAACAGGTCCCTCATCATCTTTAAAACAATTTACACACACTAAACTTGCCCTGCTCTTAGTGTGATTAACATTCTAACTATGCTCACATACCTAGACTATACAACAATTATGAACTCACAAAGAAGTAAATGTTTAAATTTTAAAGGCAACTCTGAGATTCTCTTATTGTATATTCAATTCCTAAACTAGCAACATAGTACACAATTTCCTTGCAAGGTATCAACTGATATGCCCTGAAGACACCATTTTTATTTAACATGAAAGCTCTATGTATCATTTTGATATCACATTTTGAATATCATTTTGACAGCAGTATTAAAATTGATTAGACGGAAGAGAGCAGAGGTGGGAAGAACGGGTCTGGACAGGTGGTAAAGAGGATTTGGCTAGTTTAATCATGGATACCACAACTTTATACAAATAAATTTTTATCAAAGTAACAGAACTGTCCACAGAAATGCCGGGCCTTTGAGCTCCTCTTACCCTACAGACAGTGCAGGTATATATCAAGGCAGCCTTGGCAGCAGCCTTCTGATCGTGTCCTTGTTTCTTTTTCTGTCCAGCTTGTTTTTTGGCATTTTTCTGCTGAGACTGAATCTTCTGCTGTCCACGAGCCATATCTATAGATAAACGCAAAGTTATTAACATGTAGGTGCTAGTGATTAATTTGTTAAGAAGCAATGCCAAAGACACATGGTCAGTAGGACGTGTCTAACACAATGCAAGCTTAATAAGATGTCTTCCCCCCCGCCCTTTTAGTATCTGGAATTAAAGTGGTTAAGTATGAAATAAAAAATGAGTTAACTAAAATTTTTTGCAGTTTTTTTATGAAGAATTTCTCTTCGATTTTGTCTTTCGGCAATTTTCTCCCTCATTTAGTCAACGTGAGGCGTGAGGCTTGAGTCTTGCGACTTAGGAGAAACAAGATCTGTCACCTAATGCCTCAAAACAATGAGGAGATCAGAGCAGCAGGTGGGAATTACTCTTCTCTTGAAAGAACACTCAGGTTTCGTAGTACTACACGCTAACCACCCTTGAAATTAGTCTTTCTAGTGCTGCCTTCATTTATAATATTCAAGGCTTGATGAAATTTCCATTTCAAGAGACAGGCCAGGTGGAAGAGTTAAATGAAACTGATCCATTCTTCCTGCTGTACCATAATCCAAGGAACCCTTCCGGAATAATCTGCTAACAGATACAATGACACAGTGGGACAAGCACTGCATCTGGACCCAGAAATCTAGGGTTTGAATTCAAATTCTGCCACTGACTAGTAGCATGATTCTGACTAGCAAGTTATTTCACCTTTCATTCCTTGTCCTCATCTATAAAACAGAGATACTATTACTTGCACCTCTGATCTCACATGATCATTTTGACCTAAGCACTTCAAAGGACCAGGCAGGTAGGTGGTGAAGGGGATAGAACAATAGGCCTGGAATCAAGAAGATGTAAGCTCAAATCTGGTCTCAGACATTTACTACCTCTATGATCCCAGGCAAGTCACTTAAACCTGTTTGCCTCAGTTTCCTCATCTTATAAAATGAACTAGAGAAGGAAATGGCAAACCACTGCAATATCTTGACCCCAAATAGGGTCCTGAAGAGTTAAAACATGTTTAAAATGACTGAACAAAATTCTTGTTTCATTATCACCACACCACAAATACTGGTGGTCCAAAGCATTCAATCATTCTAAAAACAGCTACACTTTCTTGAGAAAAAAAAAATCACTATTTTTAAACTCGGAGATAATCCTGCTTCTGACACTTAGGTGTCAGGCAAGTCATTTAAAATATGCTACAAGAGATAATATATGGAAAGCACTTTCTAAGTCTTACAAAAAAGCTCTCTATAGAGATGTGTATGTCAAGTTTTTTTTTTTTTTTAAATCAACTTGACCTATCATTTTATTGGTATACAGAAACTCCTGATACCAATGCAGCTGGTACTTTCCCATGTAACTTATGGCTAGGGTTAACTCAGAAAAAGCTCATAGCCAGCAACATACTATGAGAACACTACAAATGAACATTATTTATGTTGCAGTGTATTTTATTTTGTTAAACATTTCCCAATTACATTTTAATCTGAATCAGGGCACACTCAAGAGCTCTGTGCACACCTTGCAGCCCTAGATCACTGAGAAGGCAAGTGATTTGCCCAGGGTCACAGATAGTTCCAGACTGGACTGGAACCCAGGATCTCTCTTCAAGGTTTCTAACCCAGCTCTATTGCTGCCTCTAGTCTTTTTCTTAGTTCATAAAGTGCCTAGCCTAAATAAGCTTTTTTAAAATAACTGTATTAAAGTATACTTCTAAATTCATGTCTACATATTATCCTAAAACGAAAGTTTAAACCTCTATTACTTACACACACACACACACGCACACACACACGCACACACACAAATGAATGCATACCCAACTAGCCCTGAACAAAAATCCTACTCATTTTTACTAGATAAAATTACTCTTACACTTCATGTCTGATACATGTGATTTTCTTTTTAGGTAGATGTCATATCAAAAGAATTAACAGCCAAAGCAAAAACCTGAAGTACGCGTTTTAGACAATCTGCCTTTAGCATTACATTTAAATTGAAAATCAAAAGCCAAACAGGTTTTCCTCAATGTTTACCCTTTGTATCAAGATTACATATTTGTAACAGGCCTTAGAAATACTTAATACACTAACCTAATCTCAACTGATTCTCCACGACCACCCTCCCTTTCACCAAACGGAAAAGGTTTCAAAAGTAGTTTGGTAACATGTAGACTTCATAAGCTGAGTGTCAGTATGGCCATTCTCCCCTGTTTTTTGTAATCTAAGACTTATGTAGTATTTAAGTGTGTTGTTTCAAAATTTAACACAACTAAAAATCATTATTTCTACTATAATGAAAGTTGTCTTGACTACTGTGCATCAATGCAAAGGTAGTTTCCAGTTATGTCTGACTCACCAAAGACTCAATAGTGTTTCTTATAATCAGAATACTATAATTCTTTTGTGATCCAGTTAACTTAATGTACTTTTTAAGTTTACCCTGATTTAACCTTTACACATTGTGGCACAGCACTCCAAAGCTTCCTATCCTAAAATGGCAGGCCACTCACTAACAGAATTCCCGAAGTTTCTTAAGATGAAAGAAATCTCTATTTAAGCGGTTAGGATGGTTCCTTTCTATTCAAAGACCTAATACACTGCTTAATTACTTTTGTACAGTGAGTGGTACAAAGTAATATCACCAGTTTGTGGAACAATGTCCCAGTTTTTTAAGGTAGGAGGCATTCTCACTTCACTGAAAAAAAAGTATATAAAATATATAAAAGAATTATTATTACTATATAAGTTTTAATATAAGCATTCTCATGGCCTCCCTCAGACTAAAAGAAAAGCCACATTACTCCTCATATAGTTAAAGAGGCAGGTTTTGGATAGATAGAAGGCAAAATTAAATAGTCAAAACCTAAGGTGGAGAGAAGTTTCTTGAGTTCTGACACTACATAATAGTGACTGCCTTTCTGAAAGTAGATTTGAAAATTGACATCTATTACTTGATAGCTAGACTTTGGCCAGACTTGAGAGTCAACAAAGTTTTCCACTAATTCAGAAGTATAAAGATCCCCCTTTCTCAGGTATCACAAAACAATGGTAACACAATGTAATGGAAGGCAACAAGTAATTTACAAATGCCCGACCTTCAGAGTTCCACCAAACTCTTCCATTTTATGTGGTTTTTTGGTAGGGGCTGCAAAATTGGGGTGGGGGGGGAAGTGAGGAAACAAGAGAAATGGGTTTTCTTAGAAGATGGCCTAAGTTCCAGGAGTTTAAAGTAGAAAGAAAAAAAAAGGGGAGGGGGGAACTAGAGAAACAGTCCAAAACCAAAACAAATGAGAAAGAAGGGATTGGTATTTTTGGATCGAGGAGGTGCCTGCTCCCCACACCATCTGGACACCCCTAAAAAAAGCCCTTCCAAGTCCAGGAAGCAGCTCAAGACCAGACCCAGTCTTGACAAGAGCTTTTGATTCCCTATATTCGGGGAGGGGGGGGGCTTCTCTCGGCTCCCTATTTCACTGGCGGAGCCCAGGCGCCCCTTCCCCTACTAGTACCGTGCGTGGGGCATCTAAGAGCCAGCCCCGTCCCGTGTGCCTCCCCCACCCCCCCAGCACTGCTCCGCTCTGCCTCCCAAACTGACCCAGAGCAAAGGCCACGCTCCCCCAAACCTGCGCCCTGATTTAGTCCCAGGCCCTCCGGCAGCTGCATGTCCGCCCCCCACCCCCACCACCCGGGGCGGGCTGCGGCAGGAGCGACGGACGCCCGGGCCCCGGCCTCGTTCGCTCGGTCCTCCCCGTCCCGGCCCCTTCTTTCCCGCCGTCGGGGTGCCCGGAGCCGCTTACCGGGGCTGGGACAGTCCCGCGTCTGAGGCGCCGCGCGGGGCGACGGTGCTGGGGGGTGGGGGAGGGAGGGAGAGGGAGGGAGGAGGGACTGAGTGAGAGAGAGCGCTCCCCGCACGGCCTCCTCCGCCGCCGCCGCCGCCGCCACCCGCCCGCCCGCCCGAGAGAAGAGAGACGGAGCGCACAACAGTCCGCGCCTCACACCCGCCGCGCGCACGCGCCCGCCCGCCTCAATCGGAAGAGCGAGACCCTACGGCGCCGCGTGCACACGCGCGCGAGCACGCCCGCCCACGCTTCCCGGCTGCTGTGGCTGTGGTGGCGGCGGCGGCGCCTGCTCTCCCGGTTTCCCCAGCGCCAGGCGCGCACCCACTCTCTTCCCCCGACAGCCCCCTCCCCACGCTCTCCCACTCTCTTTTCAGCTCCGCCCGCCGGCTCCCTCCCCTACGTCCCCCTCCGCTCGCACACCGACTCTTTTCCGGTCGGCGCGGACCAATGGCTGCGCATCCCTATTACATAACGGGGGGAGGGGCGGGCGGAAACCTGGGCTAGCGAAGGCGACCTTTTTTAGAGGAGCTGGAGGGGACGTCGCCTTCGGCCTGGGCTTTCTATATGCATTCAAGTGCCCCTTCCCCTGAGATAGCTCCGGAGGGCGGGGAATGAATTTAATCTGGGGACCATCCGCCCTCTGGCCCAGTCACGGTGTTTGTTTCACCAAGTCACTCTCCTTAGGCGCCCCCGCCGCGGCCCCGGCCGAGGCAGGCCCGGTCCCGCCAGAGCCGCGCAGCCGCACTTGCATCCGCATCCTCCGCAGCAGCCTGCCCTGCCCCCACCCCCTCCATTTCTTTCCTCTATACTGGCCCGCTCACCTCCGAACAGCTCCTGGGTACCCGTCTCTCTCTGCGGCCTCTGCCTAACTTAAGGGGGGACGGGGCTGGTGGCTGCTAAGCCTGCTTGGGAGCGGGGAGATTCTCTGCCTGTGTGGGGCGGTCCCGACGAGGGGAGTCCTGCGTGGAGGTTGAGGCTGGTGGGTTGCCGGGCATGAGGGGAGGCCCGCTCCCCGGGCTCAGTCGCCAGACCGGGACCAGACTGAGGGGAGCCCAGGCCTGGGGTGACCTCTAAGAGGGTCCCAGCAGCCTTTGTTCTCTCACAGGCCTCGGTTTACCTCATGCCACCCCCTCCACCCCATCCTAAATCACAAAGCCCGAGCCCAGCCCTTCCGCCCCATGAGCAAGGATTGGGGGAGGGGGGCAACCTGTGGTCAAGGGTAAGGGTGCTGGGGAAACCTAGCTCAAGCCAGAAAAAAAGAAAGGAAAAAAAAGAATGAAGCCTAAGCCAGTTGCTGGCCAAGTTTGCTAACCTTTTGTGCGGAAGAATGGAGCTCTAACGGTCCTGGTTTAGCCCCACCAACAGCTAACTCAGTCTGGCCGTGCTAGCTGGGGGAGGGTCTGTTTGTAGGAGGGTCTTGCTTGGTAACTTAATTCACGAATAGCTTTAACCTGCTAGTTTAATTCCAGCCACGACCAACCCTTTCTTAGAACCACAGCTAGTGAGCAAAATGGAAGTTTTACGTGTCTGCCTCTGATCGTCCCCCACCCAGCCCCCCCTACCACTGCCCACACCGGTTCATTTCCAGGCTCATCAGTTTCACATCGCTCCTCTTAGCGTCCTCCACCGCCAGACTGCTTTACTTGACGTGCTCCATCCACAGGATTCCCTCTCCTCTCTGCACGGGCAGAATGCTTTCACTCCGTTCATCCACCTCTTTTAGCTGCGAGCACCTTGAGAACTGGGACTATTTTTTAAGCTTTCTTGGATTCCCTACAGTGCTTCGTAGTTGACGCTTAATAATAAACGCTGATAAATATAATAAATGATGCCATTGAATCCCTGCCTCCCTCTAAAGCTTTCAGCTCAAAGGCCGCTTGTTACTTAAAGCCATTCCTAGCTTGAAGCCACTATTAGTAGCCTACTCGCCGCCACCTGCCACCAATTCAATTTTAATGCCTATTTATTTTTTATTTACTTATATAATGCTCGTACTGTCCCTCCCAGAACGTAAGCTCTCTGAGGGAGGGGTTTTTTTTTTTTTTCCTATTTTTGTCTTTTGTCTCCCCAGACATAAGCACAGTATCTGATACATAATGAACCTTAATAAATTTGCTTGTTGATTTGGTTTGGGATACAAGAGTAATAAAATTGGTTAAATTCATCTGGGAAGGACCCTAGGATACTGGCATACGTGGCGAGACGTCTTTATAGAATATCTGATAAAACATCTATTTAGCACCCCCATGAAATTTCATGTAAGAGTTTACAGTCAAGTTACTCTTCCCAACAATTTTGTCACGTAGGTATTTTAAATATCTTTAGTTAGCCTACAAATGAAGAACCAGCTCAATGTATGTGATTTATACAGAATTATAGAAGTCAGAAAGTTGAGATAAGATTTCAAAGCAATGGTGTTTTAAAGTTAGCCGGCTTAGAGTACTGGGCAATGCTGAATCTCTTGGTTGCTTTGGTGACAGCTGCACAAAAGCTGTGTGGGAGGAGGACGAATGGGGGTCTGAAACATGAGCGTGATCTAGTCAGCATGTGACAATAGTTATGAGCAACAACTGGCCTCCTAAGCAAGATAAACAATATGAAACTATGCAGGAATTAGAAAGATGCCACTTAAATTTATGGTTAAGTCGCACTGTATTCCGTTTAAATAATTATTTATTCAGCATCTACTGGTATATGAGGCATTTCTATTATGTTGTTGTCCTTTAGTTTACTGCCCAGAACATGCAGAAGGGCTGTGGCATGCGTAATACCTGGTTATATGTATATATGATATACACATCTATATGTACACACATGTATGTTTATATATGTTAACATTTTGAAGGTAAGCATTAATTATAGCTCAGTAATCAATGTATTATTGTTCAGATAATCCTGTATTAAGAATCATATAATAGAATCAATAAATTTGAAATGTAACCTTAGACATAATTATAGTGAGAGATCTATGGCTGCTTGACTCTATTTCCCATAAAGTCAAAATCTCTATTTCCTATAAAGTGAAAGCTTATTTCAGACCTGCAGAGTCTTCTGAACTCTTTGGAAGAAAGGCGAATACGCATGCACATGTGTGTTTGTATGTGTATCTACATAGCCAAACAGTCTTAGTACCTTATAGGATTCCTTGCAATTAAGACCCTTGCCATTCCAGATTAGGATCATACTCTCAGGCTGCTGCTTA
This sequence comes from Phalanger gymnotis, assembly GCA_028646595.1. Lineage (NCBI taxonomy): Eukaryota > Metazoa > Chordata > Mammalia > Diprotodontia > Phalangeridae > Phalanger > Phalanger gymnotis. The sequence continues at coordinate 128,367,759 of CM053622.1, read as the reverse complement.
TGTGCTTTTCTTCTTCTATGCCAACTGATCTATAACTGCCATAGAGCATTCACAGCCCACCATTCCACATACTCATGCCTTCTCAGATACATTAGCCTTGCAGAAGTATTCCACTTGTATTGCCACTCTTTTGGACCTTTTCATTATATTCCTTTTTTGTCATTCTCATGTCAAGAGAAGAAGAAAGTAAGCTTATGATGATTTCTTGAGCTTCAGAGGTGTCACTTCAAATATTGAGTAAGGAGGGCTTGGACTCTGGAATTAAGAGACCATCCTAGCTTTAATTAATTGCCTATGTATTCTGTGTATTTGGCTTCAAAGGATATTCCTTGAATTCACCACTGTCTGCACCTCTCTTTACTTCTTAGACCGTAAGGCCTCAGTTTCCTCATGTAAAATGAGGGTTTGATTAGATAGTCTCAAAGATCCCTTTCAATTCTGTACTTATGATGTTATAAATTTTATTGTTATTCTCATCTTTGTATATAAACAAAAACAACTCATACTCCTTTTAAGCGTGGAAAACTGCTTTGTGCTGATTTGAGTTTCTTATAGAAGGATGAAATGTTATCTAAGTCCTTTCCCTCCAACATTACATTACGTTACAGCTTTCCAAAAAATAAATATTTTTTTGTTTAGCCCTGAAATTATGAAAATGTTTTCATTAGTATGCTTTAACTCATAGTATAGTTAACTCATCAGCAAGCCCAAGTGCCTTTGGAATAACAAGGTTTCAAGCCCAGTACCCAAATCTATCATACTGGGAAGCATTCCCTGCTTGAAGATCTCCCGGGGTGCGGGGTTAGGGGGAGGAGAGCCAAGACCAATTAAGGCAGCTCATTCCACTTTTGGGTAGCTCTAATTGTTATATTTTCCTGACTTCAAGCCTAAATTTTGTCCTTTTGCAACTTCCACCCATTGCTCCTGGCACTGCCCTTTGGGTCCAAATGGAATGAGTCTAATCCCTTTTCTTTCTTTCTTTTTCTTTGCTTCTTTTTCTTTTTCTTTCTTTCTTTCTTTCTTTCTTTCTTTCTTTCTTTCTTTCTTTCTTTTTCTTTCTATCTATCTATCTATCTCTTTACAAGCATTTAAGACTTTCCTCATGATAGCATTTCAAATACTTTAACATACATATAGTGTTGCCCTTGCCACTTCTCCAAGCTAGATACCACAATTTCTTCAACTGAGCTTCATATCGAAGGACTCAATGAAGCCTCCTTCATGATCTTCCTTGCCCTCCTCTGGGCATACTCCAATTTAATCAATATCCTTCCTAAACTATGGCAGTCAGAACTTGAAAACAGTATTCGAGCTTCATGGCACATTGGTCTGGAACTATCACCTCCTTGTTCTTGAGCACAATGCCTCTCAGTGAAGCCCAAGATTGAATTAGCTTTTTTTTTTTTCCAGACCCTTCCAAGTATAATTCTACGGTCCTTCCAACTCTAAGTTGATTCCATGATGATTATTTCTTTTGTTCCTATTAAACCTAAGAATTAGTTTCCATCCTTTAAACCTTTACCTTAATTCTTCTATGTGATGTAGGAAAGACAGCAAATAAGACGAGTTTCTAAATACCAAAGAGACTTATCTTTTTAAATTAATATTTAAAGTATTGGTAAAGGAAGGCTGGTTTGGGTCAAGTCAACAAGCACTTATTAAGCACCTATTCTGTGCCAGGCACTGGACTAAGTGCTGGGAGGATGCAAAGAAAGTCCCTGTTCTCAAGAAGCTCACAATCTAATAGTAAACAATATAAGCAAAAAATATTTGGGTCATGTGTCAAAATTCATCCAACATGGTCATTATAATGCTTGTTTAAGCATACCTGAAATAGTTAAATTTAGAATATGACTGTGTCAAGAATAAAGATTCTACTGACCTAGTCTCAGTAAGGTGTACACTTTTAGTTGTTTTCGCATTAGTGGTAATGGATTTGACATTCACATCTTATCCTTCATATAACTGGAATAAGTGCATTGTCTCACCATGAACAGAGCAGAGCGGATAGGTTCACACAGGGATCATACTCAAGACCCAGACTTCATTAATATCATACTCTAACCAGTAAATTTATGACTACAAGCCATAGGATCATAAATTAAGAAGATGAAAGGATTTTGGAAGACAGCTAATCCAAACCCCTCATTTTACAGATGAAGAAACTGAGACATAGACAGTTTTAATGATTTGCCTAAGGTTACACAGATAGCATGTAGAAGAGGCAGGGTTCAAATCTAGATGCTCCTACTCTAAACTCTGTGGTCTTTTCACTGCACGGAACTGCCTCATATGATCACAGGAATTGGTTCAAGGATCTAAAACTTTGTTCTGTCTCTATAGTCTAGACAAGTTACATTACCTCTGCTCCACCAGTTTAGTCATGATAATGATATTTCTATATTTATTTAAGTCCAGTATTATGTTGGGCATTGAAATTAGGTAAGTGATTTTTCATTGTAAGTAATTTACAGTGTTTTTAAAAACAGGGTTTTTGGGCAAAAAATATTATGCAACATAAAGAAAATGATTAGTATTGACTATAAAACCCCAATGTAGCTGCCTTAGAAAAGGGTTTATTTTAAGGCCCTTTATGTGGTGTCGTTTCAAGGGGGAGAGACAAAGAGATAGCCAATCTGGATCACATGTAGGGTTTTGGGGAAATGAGCCTAACTATATTGTATGGATGCAACATTTTTATTCCTGATTTTTCTTAAAATCCTATGAAAAATAAAAATTAGCAAGGAAAATTAAAATTTCTGAAAGAGCCCTTTGATTTTCAACTGTAATATTTCATCACTATAATTTTACTTTTATAATTTTAAAAGACTATGCATGTTTAAACTGCCAGAACACTTCTCTTCATAGTATGATTCCTTGGTCTGAATTGTGATTGGGGAAGAGGCAGAGCTAAACAATTCAGTTCATAAATATGTATTAAAACATGAATGAAGTTGCCAACTCTTCCAGATTTAGCACGTTCAGAACACTAGAGATACAGCTGAATAAGCTTTTTTTTTTTTTAAAGGGCGTGAGCCAGTTACATCAATATGTCTGATTGCAGTCTAGCTACAAAAGGGATGGGTCTGGGTGAACTCGTTCCACTAGTACAATGGAGGGTAATGCAACACCCAGAAATTATGGGGAAGGTTGTCATGCTTTATTCTTGCAGAATGATGCTTCTGAGAAAGCATTCATATATGCCTTCTAAAAAAATCACTTAGGAATTTACATTTCATAAGCAAACACACAATAGGCTGTGCAAATTTAGTGAGAAAGCAGTGGATTTAAATGCCAGCATAGTTAGATTTGAGATCTTCTGGCTGCTGTTTTGCATCTCAGGCTATATTTGGATCCTCTGCGTTTTACTAAACTCACACATGCCTTCTTACACTGCTGCACTGTCTAGCAGAGAAAATCGTATGAATTTACTAGCAGCAGCATACAGTATGCACCAGCGCTGACAGCACAATGGCTCTTTCTGAAACATGATACAGAAGTGCACTGGACGAGTATTATTCTTGTTTGACCTTTGAATAAAATCAATCTACTTTATTTTCCATTCACCTCCTCTTCTCAGCCCAACCTTGCATAAAGCAGACAACTGAAATCTCAAATTGTTGCTGCTTGTGTAAGAAAGAGGATGGGCTTAGTGGGATTGTCCTTTTTGATCACTGAGCATGCTTATAGCTAAATCTCTTGGAGTTTTCCCAAACTGACTAGGTAACACTGATTTTCTATATATTACATATAGAGATTATTATAAAAGTAGCCTAAAATGTATTGTGTTCATGTACCTTTTTTCCTTCCCTTCTGTTATCTCTTTCCCTTAATTTTTGAGTATTCTCCCCTTCCCCCTTTACCATTGACAGCAGCAGGGTTGTTCTGCAGTCTTGATCGTAGTACTTGCGGTAATGAATAACCCTATTTGCTGAAAGTAAGAATACTTGAGCTGAGCTGCTAATATTACTTGGCTGCTCAGATCAAGCCTTCAGAGACTGAGTTGGGGGGGGGAAGAGGCAAGAGGAGAGAGGGAATAGTCAGGAGTCCCTTTTCCTTTTGTTGGCAGTATCAGGATTGCTCTAATGTCTTGCTGAGAGCAATTGAAATGGTAGCAGTAGCCTTGCTTGGTAAAGAGTTCTTGAAGAAGTGCTTTGTTGCTGTTCAGTCTGATCTGACTCTTTGTGACTCCATTTGGGGTTTTCTTGACAAAGATATTGGAATGGTTTGCCATTTCCTTCTCCAGCTCATTTTTATAGATGAGAAAACTGAAGCAAACAGGATTAAGTGACTTGCCGAGGGTCACACAACTAGTAAGTGTCTGAGACCACATTTGAACTTACGAAGATGAGTCTTCTTGAGTTCAGGCCCACCACTCAATCCACTGTGCCATCTAGCTGCCCCAGAAGTGTTAATTGTGGCTAACTTCTATAAGTAAACTCCAAAGCCTTGGCTTTGGGTCACGCATGGAGGAAAGAGGAAAGCAGCCACAGGAATTATATGCCTGTGTAGTAGATAGAGTGTTAGATGGTGTCCGGTCACGGTTGAATCCTGCCTTACTAGTTGGGTGATCCTGGACAAATAACCTAACATCCAGACTCAGTTTCCTCATCTATAAAATGGGGATGATAATAGTTGCCTCTCTCCTGAGGTTTGGATCTAATCTTATAGTATATAAAGTGCTTTGAAAATCTTAAAGTGCCACAAAATGTGAGTTATGATCATCACATTATAAATAAATAATCATTCTTAAAGAAAAAGTGGTGTTTAAATTTAGTGAAAGGATTGATGTTTAATTCTATGTGATACAGCATACAGTTAGAATTAAATAAATCTTTATTATTGATACAATTAATAAAATAATAAAATGTTGCTGTTTATTTAAATTAGCTGTACAGTAATGTTTATTACCTGTCCTATGATTCACTTTCTCTGCCACCTGGTGGGCTTTATTTAAAACTGCAGTAGTAACCTCCATTTCCCTGAACATGTCATAATAATGTTTGAATTTCATAATTTGCCTCATTTGATTTTTTTTCCTCCTTGCTAAATTGCTACTTATTGCTAGTTATTCTAACAACTGGGTCCCTCTTAGGTGGCATTTCTATGATTTTCTCTTATACATATCTATATATATGTGTATATATATACATATATATATATTTGTCATATATTAGTTTAATCAGTTTAATACTGTTTTTGAAGAAGTGGCTACCAAAGGCATTCAATTATTGATTTGCATTTGTTACACTGATTTTCAAAAGAGTTGTTTGAAGATATTTCAAATAAAGATGGCATTTTTTCTCTTTGGGAGTAGGGAATGAAGGATGTCCAGACTTGTGATTTATTTCATCATTGTAGTGAACTCTATCATTGCAGATCAGCCATTGTTTTGCCATGCATGGTCTTTGAGAATTGCCTGTAGCACTGAGAAGTTAAGTGACCTATCCAGAGTCACACAGCCAGTGTGTCAGAATTAGAATTTGGTCCCAAATCTTGCTGACTCTTGAGATCAGCTCTCAATCCACAATACCACTATACTGTCTCTTTCTCCTATATAAACCTTATCGTGCAGGTATCATGAGGCAACCGGAATTCTTTCATGCATAAACAAGTTAGGTTTCCCAGATATTTCTTTTTGTAAGGCAGTCCCCAATTGTTCAAAACTGCAATATATTCCTGAAACTACCTATGTCACCTTTAACAAATCACTTTGTCCCTGGGCCTCAATTTCCTCATTTGTAAAATCGAGTCCAAACTAAAGAATCTTTAAGATTCCTTCCAACTTTTAATGTTCTGACCTCTCTGTGAACCTAGTAACCCTTGACACTTAGATGGAGTGTTTTGGTGGGGAGGTCCTTTAGATCCTGAACTTTCAGGTTAGGGGCAGAAAAGTTCATTACAACCCTGACTTAACATGGTTGCCAGTTTAAAGAGTTCCTCCTCTGTCAAAGCCAGCATCCTCTAACAGAGGGAACTAGTAAAGCTTCCTCTGCTCTACATAGACTACAATTCTTCAGTACTTACACCATGAATGAAGATTTTCTTTAACACCATCGACTCATTTAAAAGATCTTCTTTCTAGAGGACTGGTTACTAAAAGTATCACTCTATATACTTTATTTATGGATTTCTTTAGACAGAACAAAACAATGAAATTTAAGAAAATCATGTACATACTATATAGAGATACACTAATGCTTTGTTTTGATGTCATTTGTTTTGAGTCATTGCAGTCTCATCTGACTCTTCATGACCCCATTTGGGGTTTTCTTGGCAAAGATATTGGAATGAATTGCCATTTGAGGAAATTGAGGCAAACAAGGTCAAGTGCCCGGGTTCACACAGCTAGTAAAGTGTCTGAGGCCAGATTTGAACTCAGGAAGATGAGTCTTCCTGACTCCGGGCCCACCACTCTGCACCACTGCACCACAAAGCTGCCCTAATGCTGCACTTAGAACCATACTATTTAATACCATAGATTTAGAGGTGGAAGAGATTGCAGGACCATCTACTAACTCCATTCTTTTACAGGGAAAAAACCTGAGGCTCAGAGAGGTCATCTGACTTGCTCTGGGCCAAACAAGTAGCAAATGACAGAGCCAGGATTTGGACCTGAGCCTTTGATTCCATATTCAGGGCTCTTTCTACTATACCACATTGCTCCTGGGAGTGATGCTTTAGGCACTCAGTCTTCCATTAACAAGTGGTAAAAGCCTCTGAATATCAGAAAGAGCTCTTCTAAAGTCCTATACTTAACTTTGGTGAAAGAAGTACCAAACAGATGAAATCACATATCCTTATCATCTTTAAGTATGAGAATATTATAAGGGTGATGCCTTGAATAGAGATGAATCCCTTTTCCAATAAAACTGAAGCTTCGCCTTTGCTGTGCTAAACTTTTTCATTTTAACCACTTTAGATGAGAATCTTCTTAAAAAGGTATCATACACTTTACTGGCTTATGGATGCTAATTTAACTCTCTCTTTATGGCTACAGGATCATTGCTATGAATGTTAATAATCCTGCTCTGCAATGCTGAAATAAAGTAATGCCTTCATTAGCTGTGGAAAAATATGGGGTCCTCTTTTTTAGCCACTGAACTCCATCAGGCCGTTGTGCTTTTGGTCTTGGGGCTTTTGCTGTCTCAGGGATATCCTACTGATGGCTACTGAATTATATGGGCTCCAAGGCCTCTGACTACTTTGCTGTTGGTTTGAGGGTTCTGCAGGCTTCTCCCTTGTGGTCTTGAGAACGATGGCCATTTTCCCAAGCTGTGAGTTAATGGGTCTCCCTCTACTTCTTACTGTCCTCCTCTAAACTACTGTCCATAGCTTCTGATGTTTGTTCCTCTATCTCTGGTGGTAAGCCAGAGTATAACTGAAAGCTGCCAGAGGAAACCACATGAGCTGACATTGTTTATCAAATCAAGTCAAACTGGGCTCTCTCTGTCTGAGAAGGGTTCAGTCACTTGGGCTTTGTGGCAATCGGTCTCATTAAGGTCAGTGGTTTTGTTTTGTTTGTTTGTTTGTATTTCATAACGATTTTATATCCCATACATATAGAATCAACAGATCACAGATTTTTATCCTGAACAGAACTTAGAGGTTATTCAGTTCAACCCTCTTATTTTACAGACGAAGACACTGAGGTCCATAGCAGAAACTCAATAGACACTTATTGATTTAAAATGAAATATTAAATTGGTTGAAATCACATCTTCTTCCACTAGCTCAGCCTGTGGAAATTTTTTTATCCTTCTTTTAAGGGCTAGATCAAATATCAAGCCTCCTACAACACCCTTCTTGACCTCATAGCCTATAATGCTCTCTCTCTTCATAGTATTTTGTAGCTCCTATGCGATTGCATGTTCCAATTTATAGTGCAGTCATTTGTGTGCATCTTCTTTACTAGGTTATAGGCTCCTCCAGGGCAAGTACTGTGTCTTATTCATCTTTGTATCTCCCTTAGCGCTTATGTCCTTGGACATAATCAATAAACACATGTTGAATTTAATTGAATAAAATTAAATTCTCGAGGTTAAGGAATTTGGATGGCTAAAGTCTTGTTCTCTTTAAGAAAAGTTTTAAAATAAAATCCCTTCTTGCTTTTGAAAAGTTACCCCCTATGTATTATCACCCACTGGAAGATTTGAGTCCTTATTACATGTACTATGTGATACATTACAAAATAAACACCAATGTTCCATTCACCATATGATTTTCTGAGATTAAAAATGCGTTTATAAAAATCTTTCCCTCATTATAACACCCCAAGACTTGTACCCACTGTCTTGTTTCACCCTAGTATTTGCTTTAGGTATAACTATATGTAAGATTTGGGAACTATCTAAGTATTTGCAGGGAATTCCTATACCTATTCTCACTTTCCCTAAGAGTTAAATTTTGGCTATTGGAAAGCTTCTTTTGTTTCTGCTGCAAACCTTTAACTTGACTTTTTCCAGTTCTTTTCAGTAAGTCATGAGAAGGTAGGGACTATTTATTTTTTGTTTTGGGGGCACATAGTAAGCATTTAATAAATTATTAGTGAAGGGAATGGATCAAACTACTTTTTAATCTCTTTAATTATTCTGAACATGGAGTTCATTTGTATTTGCATGTGTCACTTATTTTTCTTATTAACTTTACTTAGGAGAGTTAGTTGGATCTGTAATTACAATGATATAAGAAACTCATAAATGAGAAAATTGCCTCTACCAATGTTGGTTTGTATGTTTTCAGCAACTTATAGTCTTAGCTACCTAGAGCACTGAGGGGTTAAATGTCTTTCCCAGGGTCACATAACTAACTTCTATCAAAAGGAGGAGGGAACAAGCATTTATTAAGCACCTACTATGTATCAGGCACTGTGCTAAGTGAGCTACAAATAATTTTATCCTCACAACAACCCCATTTTACAGTTGAGGAAACTAAGGCAGAGGTCAGCTAGTACACGTGAACTCAGGCCTTCCTGACTCCAGGCCCTGAACTCCCACTTCACTGACTCTGGGCAGGTATTTCTGGCTTTGAGGCCAGCTCTCTATCTCCTGTGTATCATTGCCTTTGAAGGTAGGCAGGGGAGTGTATAAATGATGTCTGCAGCTTTAGCGTGCACACTAAGTCAAACACGGTATGCTCCATTGATTATTGTTCTAACATTTTTAAAAACCTTCCTAATTTCCTCCCCTCCCCAAAGCTGTGGATTTAGAAATTCTAGGCTTCTTTTCCATTTAGGTTCATATTTTACTCTTTTTCACACATACAGGTTTATCCTTAGAAATATAAGCATACTAACTAGTACTGAAAGATAGCCATAGTAGGGTGAGTAGAATGCTGTTGAGACAGGAAGACAAATTCCTGATGGAAAAAGATTTGTGGGGAGGAGAGAACCCAAGAAGCCCAGGTGAGCATCTTGCCCAACAGCGATGCTATGCCCAGAATGATGTAAGAAGGGTAAGTAGACCATAGGAAGAAAAAGGGCATCCAGGGCTCTTCAGCAATAGAGGCATATTAATTGGCTTGGCCATAGGTGTTCCCTCCATGTATGCCTTATTCATTACCAGTGTACTCTGTATAAATAGATGCCTACTCTTCCCGATGATACCATATGTATTTGTGCGATAGTGTGCTCCAGGTTTATTGGGGTGTCTATTTTGTAACTATAGTAATTACCATGTCTTCTCAATATGTAACATTGCTTTCAGCCAATTGTGTCTACTGGCTGCTATTAAAGGTAGTTCACTAATGGAGGTGCCTAAGCTATGATTTTGGGACTATGGATTCCTAGAGCATGTTGAACCTGAGGTAGCTGCCTCCCAGGGAACCCAATCTGTGCATACAAGTTGGTGGGGGGAGTAAGCTACAGATGTAAACTAATTATAAAATGTAAGGTTCCAAGTATATTACAATATCTTTTATTGAGTGTAATAACAAATATCACATTAAAATATCAACAGGCAATCTCCTGGTAAGATGACTAAGACATGGAAGGACTGTCTCCTAAACTTGTATTATCAAAATAGGATAGACTCCATGTTCCAATAGATGGCTGGAATCACACACCAGCAACGGAGAAGTCATAGTGGACAGAATACTGAGCTGGGATCTAGGAGGTCTGGCTTCTGGGCCTCTCTGCCATAAACAAGCTGAGGGACTAGGCAAGTCACTTAGCACCTCTGCACCTCAATTTCCTCCCCTGTAAAATAAGTAAGAGAGACTAAATAGCTTCAAAGGCCCTTTCAGCACTGACATTCTATAAATCTGTAATGGGATTTACTTGTATTCTCTTAAGTTTCCATGTTCACTTTACTTCCTATGCCAGAGCTGATAACATTTTTATAATTTAAGATAAGCTTTTGTGATATTTTCACTTAGTGAGACAGTGACATCAATGAACTTCACTGCTTAATAGTCAATATCAATGGAAAATTATGTCTAGTTTATTTCCGAGGCTTTACTGGGTATGTTCTACCTCAGAATATCTTTAAATGTGGCAGATGGGAATTTAAAGCAAGGGGGCAGATCAGTACACAAACAGATCTGATACAAGATTAAAGGTGATAAGTCTTAGGAAAAGACATAGACAAAGTGTTAAAATGTTTTGAGGAGGGAGTGATCATTTTCAGCTTGATATTGGGAGGAAGAAACAAAGAAGGCTTCATGGAAGAGGAATTTGACTTGGAAAGAAGAGAGGAATTTCAATGGATAGAAACAGAGAAAAAGTTGTCAACCAGGTGATTCATTTTTTTTCAACCATGCAATTCACAAAGCTCAGAGAGGGCTTCTGTGTTGGTTCAGGGGAAAAATTTACCAGGATAAAATAAAAAATTTTCAAGTATCTTAGTATTTGGAAGTAAAATATCATGGAACCCCACCACCCAAATTTCTTTGCTGTGGAAGCAATGTTGTTTATGAGCTTCTGTTTCAGGGGAAGAGTATTAATTATTCACTTTGGATAGTGGCTTAGTACTTTGCTTCTGAGTTGAAGAGTTAAATTTAGGTGTCTCTTCCAATGGGAAAAAAAGATGGAGAGGAAACATAACTAACACTACTTCGAATTCCTCAGTCTAGCATTTAAAACTCTTTAAAATCTAATTCCTACCAGCTTACTTGCTGTTCCTCACACTTAACAAAGCTTCATCTTGTCTTTATGCCTTCGCTCATACTGTCTCCTAAACTTGAAATATATTCTTACCTCACTTCTACTTCATAGAATCCTTATCTTCCTTCAAAGCACAGCATACATACTATCTTCTACACAAGGTCTTTCCTGAGATAGATAGAAGATAGATAGGTAGATAGGTAGATAGATAGATAGATAGATAGATAGATAGATAGATAGATAGATAGATAGATAGATAGATAGATAGATTAGATAGATATGGATAGGATAGATAGAGAGGATAGAAGGATAGATAGAGATGATAGAAGGATAGATACAGATGAATAGGATAGAGAGAGCTAGAAGGATAGATAGAGAGGTGGATAGGACATACACACACACACACACACACACACACACACACACACACACACACAATTTGCCAAGCGATAGGTTAAGTGCTGGGGATGCACAGGTACAAGCAAGCAAGATAGTCCCTGCCCTCAAGGAGCTTATATCTTAATGATAGAACACAATGGATAAAAGGCAGCTGAGGGTGGGGTGAGATAAAGGTCAAAAGCAGAAGTCCAGATAGTCTAGTCAGGAGTGAAGTGAAACTTGGTTAGAGTCCTTTGTGAAGTCTTCAGAAAGGCAGAGTTTCCCCAGGGTGGCTAGGGGCTAGCTAGGAGAAGAAAGAGAAGTCAGTGCTCTCTCCCTCCTGATACTACTTTATGCTGTTCTTTCTAAGTATATGGCATATCTCCTTAGTAGAAAGTAAACCTCATTGAGGGCAAGGACTGCTTTGGTTTTTGTCTCCACATCCCCAGCTCCTAGCACTGTGCCTCCTGCATAGGAGGCACTTAGTGTTTATTGAATCTAATTCAAAATTGTAATTCTTTTAAAGATAATTTTAATTCATCTTGCTTCACCAGCATAACTTTGATTTAGATCATAATCCATTATAAAACGTGACCACCTCACCTTTGGGTTTGTATTACACACAAAACTAAGCAAGTTGTTGGCATTAATCAATTCCCTCATTAGTGGTCTTGAAGCAAAGTTTGCATGACCACTTGTCAGGCATGCTGTTTGGATATGGGTTGGACCGGAAGACTTCCAGGGACCCCTCTAGCTCTGGAATTCCGTGATTTTGCAAAGGCCTTTGTGGCAGCTCTTTTCTAAAGCACACTGAAGTTTTGGAACATTTTTTGGATTCTGCCAAAGACTTTATCAACCCACATTAGAAGGCTAATTGCTGGTGTGCAATCACTGTAGCACTATAAGGTCTGATGGTATCATCAGTAGCAACAAAGGGGCTACGTCCTTGAATTATATGTTTCACCATACCCTGTCTTCATGGTACAAGTCCTAACTTATTCTGATAAAATTGGGTGGCTTCCAAATATTCTCTTTTGTTGTTTTACTTTATAACACGTTTCTTACTGCTTCTGTTGCTTCCTGAAAGTTGTCAAATGCACTTAACCCTCTGTTTATGACCTGAGGTAAATGTATGAGGCCAAGGGAGAAGGTGGATGTGTCTCAATTTTAATATCTAAATAAGAGATTAATAAATATAGCCAGCGTCTATAGACATTCAAAGGTGCCCACTCCACTATCATCATCCCTCCTTCCCTCAATGCCTGGGTGGCCAAAGAGTCTTTCATAGACTGGAGATGGGAAGAGAGGACCCCCTCCATGTCTGTGCTTCAGTGCTGCAATCAGCCAAAGCAGGTGTTATTGTCCCCAGAGCTCAGCCCAATTTGGAGCCTAATTGACTGTGGGAAAAAGGAAGGGAGCTGAGCCAGAGATCATGTGCCATGCTGTTCATCTGTTGCCAGGACTGATTTTTTTTTTTGGATTAGTTTTCATGATATAGACATTCCTTCAGCTGGCATCAAAACTAAGACTGTGGCAGATACTGAATACTTCTCCAGGCCCCCATGTACTGATCAGAAAGGGAAAATCAAGCACAAGATAAGATTTCAAATGACACCCAGCTCCAGTGGAAAGGTTTCAATTTCATGGTGCCATGCGACTGACATCATGCCAAGGATGGATGAAAAGCTCGACTAAACAGCTGTCTTTTGGGCAACATACCAGCAAAGCAGGCAGATTTCCATTCTAGATGCTACTTTCTTTGCAATATATTGTAAACCAACTGAGATGAATTTGTACAGTGTCCCCCAGAGGTTTTTAGTGGCAAAAACCCCAGCTGATAGAAAGCGAAGGTCTTGAGTGGAGTTCATAAATTCCTTAAGGGCAGAAACTATCTCACTTTTGTATTTGTAATCTCAGTTCCTCAAACAGTACCTGGCACATAGGAAGTACTTAAGAATGCTTGTTGAATGATTTCTAGGCTTTGTCATTTCTTGGTAGATTTTTTGATTAGGCAGCAGATCTTACAGCAAAATAAAATGACCCATACTTAGGCACATTTACAAGCTGTAGTACCCAGAGAAGAGGACAGCCAGGAAGAGGGCTTGAAGCCATGTTATTTCTGTGAGAAGGAGTAGAAGAAACTGGGGACAGTGTTTATCCAGAGAAAAGAAGGGGCTTGAGGAATAAGTCATATGGTCAATTTTTTTTAAAGAGTTGTCATATCAAAGTGTTAAATATTAAACTTACTTGCCTGATCCCAGAGGAGATAACTAGGGTCAATGAATGTATATTGTGGTGAGGCAAATTTCAGTCCTCTATGAGAATATTCTGACCATTAGAGATTCAAGACTGGAATGCAATAAGTTCCCCATTGCATAGGTCTTTCAGTAGAAGATGGATACCTATTATACTATTCACATGTACAGAGCTCTTCTAAAGTTTGCAAAGTGTTTTTCATTTATTATTGTACTCAATCCTTATAAGGATCCTGTAAATATTATTATCGTGCCTATTTTATAAAGGGAGAAACTAAGACTCAGAAAGGTTAAATGGCTTGTATCCAAGGCAGTATTTAACTTTGTATCTTCTGGGCATCCTTTTGATTCTCAAAGATATTGTAGAGGAGTCTCATACTTAGGTGAAAGGCTAAACTAGACTTCTGTGGTCCTTTCTGATCCAGTGGTGCCAGTTCATGACATTAATACTAACTCCCTTGTTTACATGGAAGTCATTTTTAAAAGGGCCCATTTGAAACATAACTTAGAGATCAAAAGAGATGTGTGTTCACTGATCTCTATTGAGTTTACATGGCCTAAAAATGTAAGATTTTGGAGTATAGGGATGATGTCAAATTTAAGTTTGATAACAGAGGCAAAAAACAATTTAAAATGAGATGCCGAATTGCCAATCCTTGTTCTGGTGTGCTGGGGTGTGTGTGTGTGTGTGTGTGTGTGTGTGTCTGTGTGTGTGTGTGTCTGTGTGTCTGTGTGTCTGTGTCTGTGTCTGTGTGTCTTTGAGAAGGGACCTGGTAGGGGGAGTCATAAACAAGTTGGTTTCTGGAAATGGGGGCCAGGTGGTAGACAGCAGAGATGGGAGGATGGCATTAGAAACCAACTAGCATACTATCCCAAAATCACTGCACACCAAAGCTTGTTTCTATCTGTTCCAGATAGTATCCAGCTCGTCATGGCACTCAATAAGCATTAACCAACAGCAAGGTTCTCTAAACATCACCGAGTAGCCCTCTTTCACTCCCACAGAAAAGTATAAAGCTTATTGGAAGCTAATTTGACTAGTTGCGTGTTCAAAAAGAGTTGGAAAAGGTCACCACCCTCTATTAGAGGAGGGAATTATTGGAGGGAATATATGTATAGCCTTGGCCTTTCTTATCTGTGTCAGCTATTAGATCATAAGCTCTTTACAAGCAGGGGATGAATCTTTTTACTTGTTCCCTAGTCCACTTCTAGGCTAACATTCAATGAGTGTGATCAGCGGCTTTCAAACAAGGTAGAAAGTCAAGATATGCAGCCCCAAGGTAAAGTTGGGAATGAAAGGTAAGGGCCAAGCCAAGAAATAGGCCAGATTCACCTAAAGGGCTAGAAGCTATCAGCCAAGACAGAAATGAGAGTCATGGGCCAGGGGAGCAGTTCAGAGGACTAGGAAAGGAAACAAGTCACTAATAGGTTGATTGAGATTTTTAATGAGAATATTGATTTAGAGCTTGAAGGGATCTTAGAGGTCATCCAATCTACCCTGATTCTTCATATGTAAAATATAATTTTAAAGGCAGAGAGGCATAATGGATAAAGAACTAGCCTCAGCATCCAGAAAGACCAGGTTCAAACTCTGACACATATTGATCATTTAACCTCTTAGTACTCCCAGGGACTCTAAATCACAGAGCAAGTGCGTTGGCAGAAAGACTTTCCTACACTGATGAAACGACATACTTGGTCTCCTCTCCCCAGCACCCATACATATTTACATACATACAAATGCACATGCACATGTGTGTATACCATAAAATAAGGGGGGTTGACTAGATAAATTGTATAGTTATTCGTTATATATATACATATATATATACATATATATATATATGTTCTATATGTGTTCTAACCCTATGATTTATCAATTGTTTCAACTTAGATGCCCCCGGCTTACTCCTTGTAATTTGGCTTCTAATCTAACAAATCTCCTGAAACCATTCTCTTGAAGGTCTACACTGAGAAGGTCTAATCACTATTTCCAAAGGGCTCTTCTCAGTCCACCCTCACCCTCATCCTCCTTGAGCAGTATATAGCATCTGACATCTTGGACTATCTCCTTTTTATTAAAGTCCTCTCCTCTCTCATATTCTATTACATTGCATTTTCCTGGTCTTCTCCCTAACCTCTCTTTCTTTCTCTCTCTAGAGCCTACGCTTTCTCTTGCTTCCCATCAAATGAAATAGTATTTGTAAAAAGGGTTTAACACAGTGCCTGGCGCATATAAAAGTACTATTTAAAGGCCTTCTTCCCCATATCCTTCTCCCTTTTCTTTTTTCACTAAATGTCATTGCCCAAAATTCTGCTGATAACTTTATTCCTTTTTCTCTGTGTATACATCATCCATTGATGGACTCATCCATTGCTATGGCTTCAGCTATCACTTCTATGTGGAATATTCCCAAATCTCTGTCTTCAGCCCTAGCCTCTCTTCTAGTTTCTAGTGCAATTGCCACTACTTTTAACTCCCAACTTCATAAGCTACTAAAAATTACCAAGAACTTTAATAATAGCAGAATGCCAAGCAATACAAATGGTGAAAGGTAACTTATTGTGACAGACAAAATTATTGTGGTATTGTAAACAAACAAACAAAACAAACCATGGGTGTAAACACCAATTTAAACATAGCCATTGTGTATACCGAGACCATAATAATACCTTACATTTGTATAGGACTCCACATTGGAGCTTTTTGCTGGGTCATCACAAGTTGTCTTGGCTTTTGCTTTGCCAGTGGACTCAGACGACTCTAGAGGAGAGCTGGCTGATAACTGCACAGCTCTGCCTCACTTAAATCCAATTCACTTGCAAATTAAGACATCACCCTCCTGATGTCCTTGGTCTTCTGGGAGAACAAAGGACAAAGAACAACAATGACAACTTTAGAGTTTGCAAAGTTTTTTCACATACAAATGACCCAGCAATGAACTTACAAGGGTACATAGGACAGAGATTATCATTGCTGTAAAGGGTTGGGGATGCATGTCACCCCATAATTTCTTTAGGAATGATGTCTCCCGGATTCTGTGAGCTAGGGATTGAAATAGGTGATTTCCTTTTGAATATCATGGACCTCATCAAATGGCGTGCATCAAAGCCTCCAGACCTTAAGGGCCACTGAATCTCACGTCTCTGTATTTTATAGTTTTGGAAATGGAAGTGCAGAAAGGTTAAGAAATTAGCTACTGAGGGTCTGAGGTGGGGTTTGGACTGAGGTCTTCCGGAGTCCAGGTCTAGTACCCTATCCACTGCCCCATACTGCTTCACACCCCAGTTTTACAGTTGAAGACACTGAGATTCGGATGGGAGAAGTAACCTGCCCGGAGTTCCCACGTCTAGGAACTGGCAGAGATCGAACCCAAATCTTGGTCTTCTGATGCCAAGTCTAGTGCTCTTTCTACTGCACTGTAATTGCATCTAATAAATGTTTGCGGAATTGAGTTCATCCTTCGCAGTGAGTTATCCTTTCATCATTTGTATTGGTCTTCATTCATCAACCCAATAATTAAGGGACTGAGGATCATACAATGCATTTTTCCTTGTTTTTCTTATGTCTTTTCTACATTTGTTGACAATGAAATCAGCTGAACAGACTATCTTTCTAAAAGTGAATTGCATTGTAATAGTGGCTAATGCAGTTGTGATTTTTTTTCAAATAACATTGTTTCATTTCCTCAAATGATACTGAAGTGAAAAGAGTGTTGGGTTTTGTCAGAAGACACAAGTTTATGTCCCTGCTCAGCCTCTTACTAGCTATGTGACCTTGGGCAAATCATTTCATTTCCCTGGGTCTCAGTTTCCTCATCTGTAAAATGAAGGGGTTGGGCTAGATAACCTGTAAGGTTTCTTCCAGCTCTAAATCTATGACCCAATGTTTTGATTTTTTTCCCATATAAAGTTATTATATGACATTTTCATTGACATCTTGGGAGCTTCATAGTGTGACCAGTCTAATAAGTATTTTTTATAAGCCCAATTTTCTCAAGTGCCAAGGGTGCTTCCTGGACACAAATCAGGCACTTAAAGACATATTAAATTTTGACCCCTCAAGATCACCATTAACTGAATTACTGTTAGGAAATAGCTAGCATTCTGGGAAAAATAAGAGTCTACTATTTTATAAATACTCTTCATCGATAACTATGAGATTGCATTATGAAATTTAATCAAGAGAGTTGTTAATCTGTCATTTTTATACAGAATATTTTAAAAGAGCTATTCATAGCACTTTCTCATCTTGAATATGTTAGCCAATTATGTCTCTTTTTCAAAGATACAAAAGTTAATGTAAAAAATTATTGTGGCTTTCTCATACTAGAATACCTTTGCTGCCTTATGCCTCTGAGATTGGTGAGCTCCTTCCTGGAACCGACAATGGAGGAAGTAACTACCCATTCCAGCCATTCACACTTCTACAGGCTTATCACTTGACTCCCCAGACTACTTTTCCACATTGCCTACCTCCTTTCTGTCACTCACCTTTTTATTTCTTTTTTATGTTATTTTCCCCCTATGAGAATGCAAACTTCTTGGGGGCAGGGACTATCTTTCCTTTTGCTTGTATTTGTATTCCTAGCCTTAGCGTAGTAACTGGCACATAGTAAGCATTAATAAATGCTTCATCAAATCTAATGTATCTAGCCTAAAAGAGTTAAGCTGGATTTTGGTCCCTGGAATGTATTATATTTTTTCTGTTTCAAGATTTGTTTCTATGTGTATTAAGCAACATATTTTCAAAATTGATAATAATGTGCCAGTGATGCAAAGATCTTTTAGTGTTAGGAAAATAAGGAACAAAATCATTTGAAAAACAAAATTTTCTAAAACCACATGACTATACTGATGGAGTTGAAAAAGAAACCTTTGGCTAAGTATAACACTCAGTTATGCTGAAAATCCCCCAAAGTATTGATATAGAAAGAGCTTTTTTAATGACAGAAACTATATATCTAAACCAAAACCTTGCATTATATAGAATACAGGAACATTAGAAACTTCCCCCCAAAAATACAGAAGTAAAAGAATAATATCCTTTCTGTCCTGCCGTTATTTAATATTGTTCTAGAAATGCTAGTGATAGCAATAAGACAAGAGGAAAAATTAAAGGCTGAGAAGATTTTCTGGGAGGAGACAAAAGAATTGGTAATAATATATTAAATTTAGAGTTATAGCCTGTAATCAGTGGAGAGGGGACTACGAGGCATAAGCAGCGTCCCTAGAATTTGAAACTAAATTAAAAAAAGATACCACCCTATGAAACGGAAACTATCATGAATCAGCAGAAAATGGACAAGATAGGCCAGATCAAGAAATAGCCCAGTAAAAGGGATGGTGTGCAAATGAGTTGTTGAGGAAGACTTAGTTGGAGTCATCTTTAACTTTTCACTCTCCTTTACTCTCTGCACACGTTTTGTTGCCAAGTCCTAGCAATTCTACCTCAATGGCACCTCTCTTGTGCCCCCTTCTCTGCATTTTCATTACCATCACCCTAACTCAGGCCCTCATGACCTCAAGGAAACAGTCTAGTATGGTGGAAAGAACACTGTATCTGGAGCAAGAAGTCCTGGGTTCAATTCTCAGCTCTACCTCTTACTATCTATGTGACCTCTGGGCCTTGGTTCCCTTATCTAACAAAATGAGGGGCTTGGAGTGCTTCCCAAGGTCCTCCCTAGTGCTAAATATTTGATTCTATTACAGCACTCTATTAGCCAAGGAAGTAGAATGGTCTGACTTGAACTATTTTAATAATTTCCTAACTGGTGGCAGTCTCCAGTTGCCAAAACAATTTCCCCAAGGCATAAATTTAACCACGTTACTCCTCAGCTTAAAAAACTCCTGCAGCTCCTTAATGATAAAAGGATAACATACAGCCTTTTCATCTTGACACTTAAGGTCATCCACCGCCATCCTCTTCAGACTGAGGTTATGGTAATTCCCTCACATGCTTTACATTCCAGCCAAACAGGACCTACAGGCTTCTCCCATCCTCACCCCCCCCCCCATTTCAAAATGCTGTTTTCTGATTCTTTGCATTCACTTTGATCCCAGTCATACCACCCCTACCCCCACCCCCCACTGGAATGCAGTTCCTCTTCATCTTTTAGAATCCTTGTCTTCCTAGCTCAGGCACCACTTATTTTGTGAAGCCTTCTTCCATCTCCCTAGTTGCTGGTGTTTTCTTCCCAGTCAAGTTTTCCTGGAGCATTGTGTCTGGATCTCTCTTTTGCTCCCATCATTCCACACTTTGTATTATACTTTTGTCTATGTAAGGTTGGGGCTGAGCCCCAATGTGCCCTACCCCGCCTCCCCGATTTGACTTTGGTACTTTGACTAAGTATGAACACTTTGGGATAGAATCAGAATATAGTGTGAACAGGGCTCGTAAAATTATTTGCATCAATGCAAGCCTTTGTGTGAGAGACAGGGTCACATTCTGTGGAGGTTCTAATCAGTACCCCCTTAGTTCAGGTTTGATATTAGGATAACACCTTCATAAGTTACCGAACATTTAACAAAGGAGTTTTACTTTGCCCCAACACAGCAAGGATCTGTAACAATGACACAATGACACTTGACTTCTCTGGATGTGGCCCCTGCTTTGTCTCCATCTGATCTAGGAAGCATCTAGTTAGTAGGTCATCAGAGTATAGTGACTAAGTCTGAGAGGCCATGAGTTTACATGGATGGGACTTTGTATGGCCCTAGAGGATCAGGAAGCTGATTGAGGCCAATCAGGTCCCAGGCCAGCTCTGTCTTATTACACCCCCTAAGCAATTTATATTAAAGGGAGAGGCCATCTCAGGCCAAGGAGAGGGCAGAGATTTTGAGCATCATCCAGATTCAAGAGGTTGGAACAAGTTAAAACAATAATAGTGTTTATATAGGTCAGACACCACGCTAAGCACTTTATAAATGGTATCTCATTTTACCCTATAACCCTACAGGGTTGGTCCTATTATTATCCCCATTTTACAGTGGACAAAACTGAGGCAAACAGAGGCCATGTGACTTGCTCAAGGTCATACAGCTAGGAATGTTCAATGGGAGATGCGTATGAAAAAAGCAATTTATGGTGAATGAGTTCAAGTGTGACACTTGATTACATTCTATGTTCTTGGCTAGTTGCTCTGTTGGAGTAAATGCATTTGAATTCACAGTCAAACCATGGTCTGGTCTGATGTTACATCGAAAAATTAAAAAATGTAGGGACGTTCAGAAAATAAACCGTGCACTATAAATGAAATTCCAAGATTGGTTGTTAGCACCTGAAAATAATAAGCAAATTGCCAAAGGGAAAAAAAAAAAAGAATCCAGCATGTGTTTTGTAAAATACCACAAAACTATTTGCTACTGAGAGGTTTTTTGTTTTTTTTTATCATTCGAAAGCTTCTAAGTTCTGAGAAAAAAAATCATGGTGGAAGAGAGAACAAAAATGATTTTATTTGCAAGACAAATCAGAACTCCTTCGAGCAAATGGCAAATTGCCTAGTTAGACTTTGATATTTATTGCTTAATACCCAGCCAGACATTTTAGCTGAAATGTGCAAATTCAGGAGAATTTAACTCTTCAACAGTAGGTGAGCTGAGAGTTCTTTTGAGTGGAGTTTGGCGTTAGGATGCCCCAAACTTTGTAGCATTTAAATCTTGAAGATAATTTTACTCTATTGGACTTCTGAGAATGATCTTAGAGGAAAATTTTAGAAGATGGTAACCAAAACCCATTGATTGTATGGTTTGGTGAATTAACCTTAGACATAATCTTCTCAAGCCCTATCACTTTACGGTTGAAGAAACTGAAGGTAAGTGACCAAGGTCACACAAGCTAGAAATGGTAAATCAAGGATTTGAGCCTGGGTTGTCTGATACTACAAAAGACTCCCAATCTTCCCTTTCATCTTTCTCACTTTGCCCTAAAAAGGATTTTTTTTTTTTTTTTTACGGCAGCAAGTTCAGTGGTTTAGAGGTTTTGCTTTCTGATTTTCCCTAAAGGGTAAAGCGTAGCAACATGGGTTTAAAGTTGGAATGGATCTTAGTATTCATCTTGCTGAATTCTCCTCCCTTCATTTTATAGATAAAAAACAGGCTAAGAGAAGTATAGTGACTTCCCCAAGGTCACACAGGTAATAAGTGGCAGAGGTGGAATTTGGATCTAAGTCCTCTGACTCCAGAACCATTATTCTTTGTTTTTTGTAATTCTATTTTATTTTTATAACTGACAAAGATTTATTTTCTTATTCTCCTACCTTTCCTTTACCAATTAAACAAAAACAACAACAAAACCCTTGTAAAAAATATCCATAGTCAAGCAAATAAAATTCTTGCATAGCTCATATCCAAATGTGTTTCTCATTCTGCACCTTGATGCCATCACCCCTCTTAGGAGGTGAGTAGCATAATTCACAGGGTGGCTGGTGGCTCAGTGGATGAAGCACTGGGCTTCGAATCAGGAAGACTCATCTTTATGAGTTCAAATCTGGTCTCAGATATTTAATAGCTGTGTAACTCTGGGCAAGTCACTTAACCTGTTAGCCCCAATTCCCTGATCTGTAAAATGAGCTGCAGACGGCAATGTATCCTTTTTTTTTTTTAATAGTTTCAATCAATTTATTCAAAGAGATGATTGGTTAGGCATCTGCAATGGTGACTTCAACTTCTACACCTGTTTCAATGCTGATAGAAGTGACCTGTTTAACAATTTCAGAAGGACAGTGCAAATCAAATTTGTGGATTCTCATCTGGAACCGATCCCACGTCTTTGAACCTTCACCGCAAGGAGTTTTTCTAGTTGTGATCCAAAGTGTCTTAGTGGACATTTGAACAGGTCTCTTCGCTATCAAGTTCTTTTCTTTGGCTCCTCTAATTAGGTCAGCACACACTTTCTCAAGTGATTTCACATTGCGGCTGGTGAGGGTGATGCGGCTTCGGTGAATGGCCACTTCGGACTCCACAAGGGTCTTGCAGATGTCTTTGAATGCCACGACAATGGAGCGGCTTCCTGACCGACTTATTCCTCGGTGAGAGCGAACAGCAGTGAGTCAGGAGGAGGAGAGGAGACTGCCGACTCCACGCCTGCAGCGGCGATACCTTCACCAAAGAGAAGAAGGCAATGTATCTTTGCCAAGAAACCCCCAAATGGGATCATGAAAAGTTGGACAGGTCTGAAACGACATAACAAGCATATTTCATCTTCATTCTTCTGTAATCATGGTTTTTCATTGCATTGATCAGAGTTCATAAGTGTTTCAAAATTGTTTTTCTTTATTATATTTTGTATAAATTCTAGTTCTGCTCATTTCACTCTATGCCTTTTCAAAATAGTCTACCCACTTTCCTCTAAAATTGTCCATTTCATAATTTCTTATGGTGCAAAATATTCCGTTACATTCATATACCATCATTTGTTTAGTTGTCTCCTAATACATGCACCATCTTAGTTCTTTACTGATACAAAAAGAGCAGCTACATCAAGTTAAGTACACATAGATCA
Organism: Phalanger gymnotis; assembly: GCA_028646595.1. NCBI lineage: Eukaryota > Metazoa > Chordata > Mammalia > Diprotodontia > Phalangeridae > Phalanger > Phalanger gymnotis. The sequence goes on along the minus strand of CM053622.1, from coordinate 128,344,523 downwards.
TTTTTCTCTTTTTTTGATCTTTTTGGGATATAGGCCTAGTCATAGTCCTGTTGGGCCAAAGGGCATGCACAGTTGAGTGACTTTTGGAGTCTAGTTTAAAATTGCTTTCCAGAATGGCTTGATCACTTCGAAATTTCACCAGAACTAAATACTTTAATGTGCCTGTGTTCCCAAAGCTTCTCCAACAATTGTCATTTTTCATTTTTTTTTATCTTTGCCAATCTGAGGATGGGAGACAGAAATTAGTGATTTGCTTTAATGTTCATTTCTTCAGAGTTGCTTTAATGTTCATTTCTCTAATTATTAGTGATCTGGAACATTTTTTCATGTGGTTGTTGATAGCTTGGATATATCCTTGGAAAACTGCCTCTTCATGGCTTTTGGCCATTTCCCAATTGGGGGATGGCTCTTGTTTTAAATTTGAACCATTTCCTTATATATCTTGGATATAAAATCATCATCAGAGAAACTTGCTGCAAAGAATTTTTTCAAGTTACAAGTTTCACTTGTAATTTTAACTATATTGGTCTTGCATGTTCAAAACCTTTTTAATTTGGGGATAATAGCACCTACCTCACAGGGTTGTTGTAAAGATCAAATGAGGTGATATTGGGAAAGCACTTAGCACAGTACCTGAAGCATAGTAGACACTCAGTAGTAGACTCTTCCTTCCTTACTCCATTCCTATCCCTTCCTTTCTTCCTTCTTGCCTTCCTTCCTCTTTTTCCTTCTTTACTTTACTTTACTTCTTTCCCATTCTTCCATGTACTCAAAACTGTCCACTTTAGCTCCTATGATTCTCTCTATCGACATGTTCTGTCATGAATTCTCCCCCTGTCCACAAATAAGAAAGGCAATTTCTTACTTGCTGCTTTAATAGTTTGCTAATGACGTTATGTCTAAGTCATGTATCTCTTTGGAGCTCATCCTGGTATATGGTATGAGATGTTGAGTTCTTTTTACTTTGACATCTTGTCCCAGTTTAATAGAAGCTTAAAATTAAGATTTGGAGCAGTTTAAAAAAAAAACCCAAACAAAACTTCGAAACTTCAAAAACTTCAAGATAATATTAAAATAATCTTATATTTCTATAGTACTCTCCTTAAAACATCTTTGTAAGGCGAGGAGTATAGGTTATCTTCTTTTAAAGATGAGAAAACTGAACCAAAAAGTTTGAAATGAGTTACCCATATCACATAGATAGCAATTATCAGAGACAGGCCTTGAACCCATGTTTCCTGGCTCCAAGTCCAGTGCTCTTTTCATCTTACTTTGTGGACTTTCTACCATTTTAATAAATAAACATAATTATTCATATAGAGGCCTTACCTATGTGTTTTCTCAGAACTGAAGAGTCTTTAGATATTTTGCTTAATTTGTCAGTTGTGAGTAGGAAATTTCAGGTCTTTAGCTGAGAATAACCATTAGCATGAAGAAAGATGTTCACATTACTTTTTCATTTACATTGGGTTGTCAGAGGTTTTTCAGATGTATATATAATAAAAAATGCTAAACTATATTTAAAATAATTTATAATTCAAATGAATCAAAAATACTTAGAGACCCAGTTTCTATGCTAAGAACATATTTTTGTTTTACTTTGTTTTAATAATGCAAATCCTCCACTCAAGTCTTACTTTGGTGCCTCACCCTGACGTGGAAGTAGTAGTGGCTTCTTAAAGGCTCTACACCATTTATATCTAAACTCTGCTAAGTCCTCTGTAGCTAAAATTCAGAATTACAGAATCTTACATTTGGCAGGGACCTCAGACGCCCTTTAGTCTAAGCCATGCCTGAATAATAATCCCCTCTACAATATTGCTGAATGGTAGTCATCTAGTTTTTCTTTGAAGACTTTGGGTAAGGGTCACACAGCAACAGCAGAACTGGCCACTCACTCTGGGCCATTCGAATCACCCTGAATTTCTGGGCAAGGTGGGTTTCCTAGGTTACCCTGAGAGCTATTACTTTATTTCTCAGAAATAGAAAAAGATTGAGAGAGACCAAGGACCTGTTTCCCTGTACCCTTTTTGCATATGAATGTACCACAGATGGTTTTAATGTTATCGATATGCCCCATAGATAGATTATAAAAATGTGTGGCCATGTCTTTGTTCCTTAAGGTTCTAAGCTAGCACAGAAGGGGAACCCAAGGCGGAGCATTCCGATTATGGGTAGCTCTACTTGGTATGAAAATTTTCCTTAATCAATCATAAATTTACCATCTCTGTAACTTCTATCCATCATTTTTAGCTTGGCCTTCTAGGGCAAAGCCTAATCTTTCCTCTACACTTCAGCCGTTCAATTACTTGAAAACATTAATCATTTCTTCCCTACATCTTTTCTTCTCCAGCAATATCATGGAGTTTGTTTCTTCGGTATGGTTTTTTGCTTTTTTTTTTTTTGTTTCTAGAAACTCCTGCAAATAGTCTAGCACAAGGGTGGGGAACCCTGCATCCTCAAAGCCACATGTTGGCTTTGAGGTCCTTGGGGGTGGCCTTTTGATTGAGTCTGTTTTATAGAACAAATCCTTTTATTTTTTTTTTTTATAAATTTTATTTAATATATTTAGTTTTCAGCATTGATTTTCACAGGAGTTTGAATTACAAATTTTCTCCCCATTTCTACCCTCCCCCCCACTCCAAGATGACATATATTCTGGTTGCCTCGTTCCCCAGTCTGCCCTCCCATCTGTCACCCCACTACCCTCCCATCCCCTTTTCCCTT
>CM053622.1:128291278-128341296 GCA_028646595.1 Phalanger gymnotis | reverse complement strand
CTTCCTCCTTCTCCTCCTCTTCCTTCTCCTTCCTCTTCTCCTTCCTCTTCTCCTTCCTCTTCTCCTTCCTCCTCCTCCTCCTCCTCCTCCTCCTCCTCTTCTTCTTCTTCTTCTTCTTCTTCTTCTTCTTCTTCTTCTTCTTCTTCTTCTTCTTCTCCTCCTCCTCCTCCTTTTTTTAAAAAGCTGGAACAATTTGCTTTTTGTTCCATGCAGTTTTCATCTCTGATTTCTTAAAATATAGGTCTGAAAAACCAAGCTTTGAAAAGCCTATTGTGTTTTAAATGGAATCACTTCACTAAGCCTTTAAACTCAAATCATTCTGGTTTTCATTGAAAGGCCAATAATAAATAGCCCAGCACAAGTCTCTGTGGCTCGTTATTTAAGTTTTAATGGTTTAGGACAAGTGTAAATAGCTAGCTTAGTGTTTGGGAGGCTCTGAAGGAAAGCATGGGAGAGAAGGGATGTTAGGCTGACTAGCAAACTGAAGGTCTACAGAGCCGTGGTGCTGACCTCATTGCTGTATGCCTGTGAAACCTGGACAGTCTACCAGCGCCATGCCAGGTAACTGAATGGCTTCCATTTGAATTGTCTTAGGAAGATTCTGAAGATCACCAGGCAAGATAAGGTATCAGACACTGGAGTCCCTTCTCAAAGTAAACTGCTAAGCATTCAAACTCTGCTTCAGAGAACACAACTCAGATAGGCCTGGCACATTGTTTGAATGCCAAATGTACACTTTCCCAAAAGATTATTTTATGGAGAACTCACACAGGGCATGGTGGTTAGAAGAAGCGATACAAGGACACTCTCAAGGTCTCTCTTAAGAACTTTGGAATTGATCGTGTGACATGGGAGACACTGACACAGGACTGCTCAGCATGGTGTGCCCACATTAGAGAAGGTGATTTTTTGCCCTATAAACAAAGCAGAATTGAAACAGCTCAGAAGAAGCACAATTTAGAGAATCTACCCCAAATGTTCACGTGGACTATTTGTGCCCGGACTATGGTAGAACATTCCAAGCTCTAATTGGTCTGATCAGCCACAGATGGACGCATGGAAACTTGACCCTAGCATAGTGATATCATTTTGGTCCTCTTTAAGAATGTAAGACAACAACCAACCAACCAAGTAACAATTGTTTTCTGTTCTGGCCAGAAACTCTGAAGGTCTTCCATTCTCATACTAATATTTTTTATGGAAAATTGAGCCTAGACCTTAGTCATTGAATGGGTATGGCCTCAAACTGATAGCTAATAAAGATCTTAATTTAGAAAGGCCAAGGTCACTCATTACATCCTGGACCATTGCCAATCATCTTGACCTTTGTCTTGCTACTGGACTCTGATGACTCTGGAAGAGATAATGAAGCTAATGACTTTGCACAGCCCTGCCTCACTCAACTCCAATCTACTCAAGTCAAGACATCACCCTCATGTCATTGGTCCTGTTCGAGAACAAAGGAGGAACAACAACCATAAGATTCTAAACCAAGCTTAAACTCCAAATTGGTGCTGCCCTTGGCTTCTCTGATAACTGATGAGATTAAGCATTTTTTCTGGCTGAAATAGGGACTGCTCTTTAAGTTTCCTCATTGTGTCAACCATTTCTCATTGGTCAAAACTTCTTTAGGAAACAGCAATAGACACAGCTGATATTTCCATCTCTATTCATGTTCTGCTTCTCACTTTCCAGAGTCCCACAGCAAGTAACTATGTGTAAAGTCTTCTTCTTTTCTTTAGAATTTCTTCTAGTCTGACGTTTACTTAGAAAAATTTCAGTGATTCAAATTTAGGAGACTCCTACATCCACGGCACAGGGTTTGTGAGTCAGCCTATTTCAAGTAAATGTAGCCATCCCCTTCTGGCCCCATTGTGAGAGTATGTGCAGCAGATCTGGAAGGAGGGGCCAATTAAAATGGGTTAGAGATAGTGCCATTATCCAAGAAGTCTGCCTCAACAACTCCCTGGACCAACAAGGAACACGAGAGACTGAAATGCTGCCCACAGTTCCACAGGGTTGGATGACTCTTTACTATTTATGGATTTGTTTGTTAAGCTTCTAGGTGAAGCATCATGTGAACAGATGGTCAATAAGACCTAAGAGATGGGATCTGGAGAGCAATGGGGGTGAAGTGGTCCACTCTATCCCTCCCTTGGTCCATCTGTGACTTCCATATGGGCTGGGACAAAAATACTATCAGGCCAATAGAATTTAAAACATAATAACTTGATTTCGTTCTGTGGGCAACATGCTCAGCGATCAAGTCTTACTGGCCTTGTCTAACTGTATACTTTATTTATCCAGTCAACCACATGCTAATTAATATTCCCTCACCCTGACCCCTATCCCAGTACAAGGCACCGCAGGTAGAACTGTGGTTTTTACAGAAATGAACAATTCCTGGAGGCAAGAAACCTACTGTCTAGTCAGGGAGCTAAGCCATGACCAGGCACATAAGTCCTGGACTTAGAGTCTGGAAGATCTGAGTTTGCATCATGATTCAGGGTCTTACTAGGCTTTGGGAGAGGAGAGGAGAGGAGAAGAGAAGAGAGGAAAGGGGAGGGGAGGGGAGGAGAAGAAAGGGAACGGTGTTTTATGGTTTGCAAAGTACTTTCCTCACAACATGGCTAGTATTAGCCCCATTTTACAGATGACTGAGCAAAGGTTCAGAAAAATTAAAGAATCTATCCAAAGTTGCATGACTAGAAAGCACTGTGCCTCTGTATATGGAGGGGCTAATGAGCAAACTAATTTTTCTAGAGTGCAGGGTCTGTCCTTGATAAACCCTGATTATGACTTTTTCATTTCCCTGATCACTGAACTTTAAAAGATAAGCTAGGCTAAAAAGCCTCTCTATTGGATGACCTATATTCTAATGCAGGCTTTAGCATTAAATTAAATATGTCACATCATCTAATCATGCTGCATTTAGCACCCTATTTCCATAGTCACACCCCAATTAACATGCATAAGGACTTTTCTCATAACAGTAATTTTAAGGCAGTCTCATAAGACTAGAAGCAAAGAACCTTACCAGCAACACCAAGGGATCAGTACTTTTTCTGTCTTTAAGAAGACAGAGATAAAGTCTAGCTTTTCCTTTAACTGTATTACTGCAAAGTAATCTATGTTGAACAGTGGATAGAACATTGGGCCTGGAGTCAGGAAGACTCATCTTCCTAAGTTCAAATCCAGGCTCAGACACTTACTAGCTGTGTGACCCTGGGCAAGTCACTTAACTGTTTGCCTCATCTATATCCTCATCTATATCCTCATCTATGAAATGAACTACAGAAGGCAATGGCAAGCCACTCCCATATCTTTGCCCAGAAAATCCCAAATGAGGTCATGAAGACTCAGACACAACTGAACAAGAAAAAGAATCCTTGGAATATTAGAAAAAAATCCCAGAAGCTCCCAGAGCTAAATTACCACATTTGTTATCATGTTAATTCTTTGCTCCAAAATTTCCTATGAGGAAGAGAGAGCAGTGCAATGGACCAAGCACCAGATTTGTCATTAGAAGACCTAGGCTCAAATTCTAACTCTTCTCTTTATTGTGTGACCTTGGGCAAATCACTTAATCTCTCTGAGCTGCTTCTTCTTCTTCTTCTTCTTCTTCTTCTTCTTCTTCTTCTTCTTCTTCTTCTCCTTCTTCTTTTTCTTCTTCTTCTTCTTCTTCTTCTTCTTCTTCTTCTCCTCCTCCTCCTCCTCCTCCTTCTCCTTCTTCTTCTTCTTCTCCTTTTCCTTCTTCTTCTTCTCCTTCTTCTTCTTCTCCTTCTCCTTCTTCTCCTTCTTCTCTTTCTTCTCCTTCTTCTCCTTCTCCTCCTCCTCCTTCTCCTTCCTCTTCTTCCTCCTCCTCCTCCTCCTCCTCTTCTTCTTCTTCTTCTCCTTCTCCTTCTTCTCCTTCTCCTCCTCTTCCTCTTCCTTCTCCTTCCTCTTCTCCTTCCTCCTTCTCCTCCTCCTCCTCCTTCCTTTTCTCCTTCCTCCTTCTCCTCCTCCTTCCTCTTCTTCCTCCTCCTCCTCTTCTTCTTTTTCTTCTTCTTCCTACTCCTCCTCTTCTCCTTCTCCTTCTTCTGCTTCTTTGTCTTCTTCTTCTCCTTCTTCTTCTTCTTCCTCCTCTTCCTCCTCTTCTTCTTCTTCTTTCCCACTTAATAGCATTTTCCCCCAATTACATGTAAAGATAGTTTTCAACATTCGCTTTTATAAGATTCCAAATTTTTCCCACCCTCCCTCCCTGTCCTCCCCCTTCCCCAAGATGGCAAACAATCTAATATAGGCTATATATGTACAATCATATTAAACATATTTCCACACTAGTCATGTTGTGAAAGAAGAATCAGAACAAAAGGGAAAAAACATGAGAAAGAAAAAGAGAGAGAGAGAGAAAATAGTATGCTCCAATCTGCATTCAGACTCCATGGTTCTTTCTCTGAATGCGGATAGCATTTTCCATCATGAGTCTTTTGGAATTGCCTTGGATCATTGTATTGCTGGGAAGCTAAGTCTATCGAAGTTGGTCATTGCCCAGTGTTGCTGTTACTGTGTACAATGTTCTCCTGGTTCTGCTCACTTCACTCAGCATCAGTTCATGTAAGTCTTTCCAGGTTTTTCTGAAATCTGCCTTGCTCTTGAGCTTCTTCATCTGTAAAAGAGTGGGAGGTTAGACTAGATGACCCATAGAGTTCCTTCCTTCTCTAATTCTGGATCCTATGAGCTCTAAGTTCCTGTGCAACTCTAAAATCTTCTGCATTCAGTCAACCAAATGACATTTACTAAGCACCTACTGTGTGCCAGGCACTGTGCTAAGCACTAAGGATACAAATAAAGGCAAAAGACAGTACTTGCCTTTGAGGAGCTCACAATATAATGGAGGAGACAACATGCAAATAACTATGTACAAATAAGTCATATACAGGATATATTGAAGATAATCAACAGAGGGAAGGTAGTAGAATTAAGAGGGCTCAGAACAAGGTTCAGGTCGAAGGTGAGATTTTAACTGGGACTTGAAGGAAGCTAGGGAAGTCAGGAAGCAGGGATGAGTAGGGAGAGCATTCCAGGTGTGGGGGACAGCCAGTGAAAATACCCAGAGTCCATAGAAGGATCATCTTGTTCCTGGAATAGAAAGGAGGTCAGCATCATTGAATCAGAGTATGTGGTGGTGGTGGCTGAGGGGAGGGGAGTGAGGTGGAAGAAGACTGGAAATGGGGGGAAGCAGATTTTTAGGCTTTGAATAATAAGCAGAGGATTTAACAGTTGATCCTGGAGGTGATAGGGAGACAATGAAGTTTATTGAATGGGGGTAGGGTAGGGTAGGGTGATATGGTTGGGCCTTTTGTTGTTGGAAGATCACTTTGACAGCTACATCATCAAAAAATAAAGGTATGGTAACTGCTAGTCATGCCAGAGTATCATTTTATCTCAGTAAAACCTTTTGCTAAATAGTTCTTTAATAAAGATCATTGACCATCAGCCATGACTTGCTGCCTAGGATACATGTGTCGTTAGAATTTTGCTCATATTTTAGAGCGACTTTGATAAAATGGAAAGAATATTATATTTGGGTTTGAATTCCATTCTATCACTTATAGCTGTATGACTTTAGATAAGTCATTTTGCCTCTCTGGGACTCAGTTTCTTCATCTGTCAAATGAGAGCACTTGAACTGGACCAGCTCTAAGGCGGTTGATGTTCTTATTTCTCTAGAACCCAGTCAGCAGGCCTCTAGAGACCTGGCCTGCCAATTTGAGAAGGAGGTAGAAATTAAGGCGGGAGGAGTGCTGCACTTCTATAAGCTAAGTTCACATTCTTTTTTTCCCCCTTTGGCTGCTATGTTGCACTTAATTCGAGAGGGTTTTTCCCTATGAAGGGAGGAAGAGAGAAAAAAGTGGCCACTTAGAGATGCTCAATCAGATACAGAAGAAGACAGCAAGTATAACATAGAGAGAATAGCAGTAGAATCACTGAGAAAAAAAATAAAAATAAAAACAGTAACAGAGAGAAAGGATAGCAATGATAGTGATGGACCAAGATGTCTACATGCTAAAATTTGAAGTGTGAGAAATAAAAAATTTGAACTAAAGGAGAAGAGACGTCAATGAGATTTGGTGAGCCAGACTGGCTTAGCCCTACAGCAGCTCAGAATTCCCAAGCTCAAGAAATCCACCAGTTCCAACCTCCCCATTAGCCAAGATTAAAAGCATATGCCATCCTACCCAGCTCTAGTGTCCTTTGGACAATGCGATTATTAGCGAATGTCTTCTTAAATGGAGCCAAAGTCTGCCTTCCTGTAACTTCCAGCCCTTGTTCCTAATGTTCTATGCCCTTGGAGGGCACAACCAGAACCAGAATATATACCGTTAAGATTAGCAAAGTACTCTACAAATGTTATGTTGTTTGATCCTCACAACTCTGGGACGGGGGTGCTGTTATTATTCCTATTTCATAGATGCTGAAACTGAAGCAAACAGAAGTTAAGTGACTTACTTAGGGTCACACAGCTAGTGAGTGTCTAAAGCCAGGAAGCCAGAATTCCTGACGCTAAGTCCAACACTAACCATTGCTCCTCTTCTACAGGACAGAAAGCCCTTCAAATACTTGAAGATAGGTATGGTAATCTGCCCCTCTCCCTCTCCAAGTCTTCTCTTTTCCAGGCTATCTTTAGTCCTTTCAACCAACCCCCATTTGTATCCTGTCCTCTCATGTTGTTTGTCCTCCTCTGGATCTATTTAACCACTGGGTGGCATGCTAATCACTGTTGTGTCGAGTCATTTTTTTTTCAGTCACATCCTATTCTTCATAACCCTTTTTGGGGCAGCCTCTTGTTTGCCCATAGTAATCACTAACCTGAACCCATTCAGCTAGAAAACTCAAGAGGGCATGAAGGAGGCCTCAAATGTCAGTTCACACGCAGAATGGCCTTAAGGATTCATATTTCAGCCAAAGGTCATGGGGTAGGGAAGTAGACCACACAGATAAGGGCAGTACCACCTATTATAAGCCACTAAAGGCATTATTATAGATCAACCAGCACTGGAGAGCAGTTTGTAACTATGCCCAAAGGGCAGCCAAACTGAGCATACTCTCCGATCCAGCAATACCACTACTAGATCTGTATCCCAGAGAGATGACAAAAAGGGAAAAGGACCTACATGTGCAAAAATATTTATAGCAGCCCTTTTCATGGTGGCAAAATATTGGAAATTGAGTGGGTACCCATCAACTGGGGAATGGCTGAACAAGCTGTGGTGTATGAACGTAATGGAATACTATTGTGCGATAAGAAATGATGAACAGGTAGATTTCAGAAAAATCTGGAAAGATTTGGACGACCTGATGCAAAGTGAAATGAGCAGAACCAGGAAAACATTGTACGTGGTATCAGCAACATTGTGTAATGATCAGCTATGAATGACTCAGCTCTTCTCAGCAACACAAAGGCCTAAGACAAGTACAAAAGACTCATGAAGGAAAAGGCTATCTGTATCCAGATAAAGAACTGATAGACTCTCAATGCAGATAGACGCATACTTTTACTTACTTCATTCTTTTTTGTGGTTCTATTTTTATTTTGATTTTCTTCTTTTACAGCTGTGACTAACATGGAAATATGTTTTACATGACAGTATGTGTATAACCTGTATCAAATTGCCTACCATTTTCAGAAGAGGGAAGGAGGGAGGGAGAAAAATTTCAAACTCAAAATCTTATAAAAATGAATGCTAAAAATTGTCTTGACATATAATTGGGGAAAAATATAAAATAGAATTAAAAAAATAAATCAACCAGCATAGAAAGGTTTTCATAGGTGAAATTTTTCAAGGCCAAAGTTCCAAGATCCTCAGAATGATAAAATGTCAGCAATCTTCTTTCAGCTCTTAGCCCAGGGGAAAAAAACATAAGGAAGTCACGGAATACGGGTTCTTGACCTTTTTTGTGTCATAGTCCCTTCTGGCTATCTGGTAAAGCCTATAGATCCTTCCTCAGAATAATGTGTGTTTGGGTTTTTTAAAATTCAATCTAATTTTATTTTGGGGCAGCTAGATGGAGCAGTGAATAAAGTGCTGGGTCTGGAGTCAAGAACACTCATGTTCCTGAGTTCAAATCTGGTCTCAGACACTTATGAGCTGTGTGACCCTGAGCAAGTGACTTAACTGTTTGCCTCAGTTTCCTCATCTGTAAAATGAGCTGGAGAAGGAAATGGCAAACCACTCCAGTATCTTTGCTAAGAAAACCCCAAAATGGGATCACAAAAAGTCAGACACGACTGAAAAACCACTGAACCACAATAATTTTATTTTCACTTACAAATTCTTTCTCTCCCACCTTCCTCTCCCTAGTCCACTGAGAAGACAAGAAAAATAAAACCCATTTCAAATATGAACAGTCCAGCAAAACAAACTCCTGCATTAACCTTCCTACCCCAATAGATTTCAATATGCACCTTGAGTTCATCAGCTCTCCCTCTGGAGGTGGATAGCATGTTTCATCATGAGTCCTTCGGAATTGTGGGTAGTCATTGGGTTGTTTCTAAGTCTTTCAAAGTTGATTGGTTTTACAATATTGTTGTATAAATTGTTCTCTTCTTTTGCTCTTTCACTTTGTTTCAGTTCACACAAGCCTTCCTAGGTTTTTCTGAAACCATCCCCTTCGTCATTTCTTACAGCACAGTAGGAATCCATCACTTTAATATTCCAAAAATTGTTCATCCTTTCTCCAACTGATGGGCACCTTCCCTCAGTATCCAATTCTCTGCAACCATGGAAAGAGCTACTATAAATATTTTTGTACACATGGATCCTTTTTCCTCTTTCTTTGATCTCTGCGAGGTGGTATAGACCTAGTATTATGGTTTCAGAAGATATGCACAGTTTAATAGCTTTGGGGGCATGGTTCCAAATTGCTTTCAAGAATGGCTGGACCATTTCACAAGTCCAGCAAAAGCGCATTAATGTACCTGTTTTCCCACAGCCCCTTCAGTACTTGTCATTTTCTTTTTCTTGTCAACTTCGTCAGTCTGGTAGATATGAGGTGATATCTCAGAGTGGCTTTAGTGTTCATTTCTCTAATTGTTAGTGTTTTTTTTTTTATAGGTGATTTATTTTTTAAGTTCAAGAGCAGGCTAACAACAATATATTAGCAACATTAAGAACAAGAGTTAAGCCATTAATATATAGTCAAAGACTGACTCTAAGGAAGGGGGAGAGGAAGAAGAAAGTATATTAGTACTGTAGGAAACAGAAAGACCAGATCCTCTCATCTGTATCTGCTCTTGAGGGGGCCAATCCTGAGTTCTGAGCCTTTGTCCGGGGCACATAATGAAGCGCAATAAGAGGAAGTCAGAGAATTTATATGAAGTTCAGAGGAGTGTAGTTTTAGAAAACATCAAAGAGCAGCTAAAATCACAAAGCTCAGGGGCTGGAATTCTCCTTGGCTCAGGAGCATTACTTCTTTTTTCAGAACGGAGGCATAAAAGTTTGATAAGTTCCATCTGACATATTTCAGCTCTTATGAAACATTCTTGTAGGTAAAGACTTTATGCTAAAGAATTAATTCTTTCATCCCTTCTATGTCTTCTTATACTTTGCTTCTAGTTTCTTCAAATCTACATTCAACTTGTAGGCTATCTGCAGTATGCTCATATTTTCTAGAGGTTTGCAGTCTTTGCTGGTGTCCTAGGCACAGCCCCCTGATGTCTGCCTCAACGAACTCTGGGGGCTCCTCGACTGTCTCCACCATGATATCATCTAGACCAGGGAAGGAAAGAAAGAAAAAGGATAGAGAGGGGGAAGGAAAGGAGGGGAATGGAGTGGAAGAGGGGAATGGAGAAGAAGAGGGGCAAAAGGAAAGGAAAGGGGTGGGAAGGTTAATGAGGCATAAGGTCTTCTCCACCCATCAATAGGCCTCATGTGGAGCCTATTAAAGGAAGCTTGCTTGCTTATAGGAAGGCTTACACACCTTTTGTTCATTTCTAATTAGGTACTGAGCCTATCAGCTAAAAGAGTATGTATTGTGAGAGGTGAGCTTTTGCTTTGGGGACTCACTTATGAAAGATGTTGTGATTCCCTGGTTGAGACTCTAAGTGGCTGTAGGTTCAGAGCTCCCTGACTCCTCAGAGATAAAGGCTCTCTCCATTCAGTGGTGGATGTAAAGCTTTGATTCAGGCAGTAGAGCCCTATCTGTTGATCTTTATTTCTCTTCTCTGTAGTTCCTGTGTTTGTGTTTTATGTGATTAAAAAAGAAAGATTGTTGACCCCTGAAACAGCTATCTTTCCCTAGTAAAGCAGATAGAGGAACCTGCACTAGCAGCCATCCTGGGTATGCCAGTGTGGTTGCCATTACAGAAGGGAAAGAAAAAGGGAAGGAGGAAGAGACCACAAAGCTGACTTTTAAAAAGGGGGAGTGGGAAGACTCTCCTGGCCATCAACACTCCACCACACCTCTGCCTCTATATTAGCAATTTGAAGCATTTTTTTTCTTTTGTCTACTGAAAGCTTGAATTTTTTTCCTCTGAACATTTGCCTGATCATATCCTTTGATCATTTATCAATTAGGAAATAGCTCTTATTCTTACAAATTTGACTCAGTTTTCATATCTATCTTTAAAATGAAGCTTTTATCAGAGAAATTTGTTTCCCCCAATTTCCTTTTAATTTTAGCTTCAGCGGCTCTATATAAAAATTTAAAAATTTTATGTGATCAGTATTATCTATTTTACCTCTCTGTCTCTTGTTTGGTCATGAATTCTTCCTCTATCCACAGATCTGATTGGTAATTTCCTCCTTGCTCCCCTAATTTGTTTAAAATGTCACCCTTTATGTCTAAATCATGTAGGGGTGGTTTTGTTACACAGTGTGAGAAGCTGGTTTATACTTAGTTTCTGCCAGACTGATTTCGAGTTTTCCTATCAGTTTTTGTTGAACACTGAGTTCTTATCCCAACAGCTGGTATCTTGGGTTTATCAAACACTAGACTACTGCGTTTGGTTGTTTCTTCACGTTGAGCTCATAATCTGTTCCACTGAACCACCTTTCCGTTTCTTTCCTAATACCAAACTGTTTTGACAATTACAGCTTTGTCATATAGTTTGAGATCTGATACTGCTAAGCCTCTTTCTTTCCTACTTTTTTTTTCATTAATTCCTGTGTTATTCTTGACCTTTTGTTCCTCCATATGAATTGTTATTTTTTTTCTAGCTCTATAGAGTAGTCCTTTGTCAGTTTGGGATGGTACTGAATAAGGAAATTAATTCAGGTAGTATTATCATTTTTATTACATTGGCTACTCCTACCTGTGAGCAATTAATATTTCTCCAATTATTTAGATGTCTTTATTTGTATAAACAATATTTTGTAATTGTGTTAATTTACTTCCTGTGCCTATCTTAGACTGCCAAATATTTTATACTGTCCATAGTTATTTTAAATGGAATTTCTCTTTCTATTTCTTCCTTCTGGGAAAGAGTTATTTTTTTATCTGAGGAGTAGGGGAAACAAATATCAAATTTCCCAGATTCATGGATAGCAGGTAGAAAAAGATATATTTCATCTATGGGGAGCAATTTAAATAATGACATTTAGGAGGCAGCTAGGTGGCTCAGTGGATAGTGAGCTAGGGCTAGAGTCAGGAAAGACTAGTTCAAATCCATTCTCAGACATGTCTTAGCTGTGTGATCCTGGGTAAGTCATTAACCTCTGTTTGCCTTAATTCACTGGAGAAAGAAATGGCAAACCGCTCCACCATCTGCCAAGAAAACCCTATGGACAGTGTGGTCCACAGGGTCACAAAGAGTTGGACATTAGTGAACAGCAATAATTTAAATGATGGCTCTTATCACTGGGGCAAGGATAGGTAAAGCCACACACAATAAGTAGAGAAAGATTTGTCTGGGGAAAAGCATAGAAAAAAGGGTTACCTGTTTGAGCCTGAGGCTCTTGTACCCTGGGCTGAGGGTTGCCAAAATCTAAGGAGACCTATAACTTTGTTGTCTAAATCCATTCGCCAGAAACTGAGGACGGATCTAATGTCCAGCCCAGACAGGATTAGGCTGGCTGACTCAGAAAGACAAGGCCTATAAGAAAGAGGTAGAGAGGTCAGCCAAGGAAGTAAGGAAGAACAAAATCTTCTTCCTTGTAAGACTAAAACCCAGTTTCCTGAAATTATGCCTAGGGGAAGAACACCTGATAAGGGCTTTGTAAGCCTGGCAACTTTGTCCTTTGATCTGTTATTCTAAACCTACTGAAGGCATTTTTTTTTCCAGTAGTGCTTCTCAGTAAAAATCCTTAAAAGCACATGGAAAACAAGGGTAATGAACTGCTTTCAGATGGCAGGGGAGGAGGACAGTCTGGCAGCTCTCTTGCAGATGGAGCTGGGAGCTGAGCAGACCTGTCCTAGAAAGAAGTGCTACGCTCTAGAAGCCATTTGGGACCACCGGCAATCCAAATCCTAGAGCTTTCTATAAAATGAAAAAAAAGAAAAAGGTGCCATATTTAGCGTAGTTACCCAGTCAGCTGTAGTATTATTGCCCCTCAGAGCTCCTATAATACACCAACCTCAGGCTCTCGTAATAGCAGAAATCAGAATAGCAGAAATGCTTTTTAAAATATCATTGTTATTACATAAATTGTTCTTCTGGGTCTACTTACTTCATTCTTCATTGGTTCATATAAATCTTCTCTGTTTTCTCAAATAGCTTTAATCATTAGAATGTTTGGGGATCAATATACTGGCAATCAGCATCTTTGTGATTTCTACCCATGTTTTGCTGAGTCAGAATGTAAACCCCGCAACCAGAGCACAAGCTGCCCGTGGGCAGGCACTGTCTCTCAAACACTATTGGAGGGACTGTTCAACAGTATCAAAGCTATAGAGAGATCAGAAAGATCTGAGGACTGAGAAAAGGTCATCAGATGTAGTGATTAAGCTATCTTTGGTAGCTTTGGAAAAATCCGTTTTGGTCAGATTACCGGGCATTGAAAAGTGAGTGGGTGGTGAGGCAAGGGATCACATTATTCTAGCCAGGGTCTCACCCATGCTTTCAAAATAGCTTAAGCCCTACCTTTAAGTTTGGGTGTGCATATGCACACGTACATGACTGTGCATCACAAAATGTAAGTCTCTTGCTTTGAATGTCGGGTTGCAATGTGTTTATGGTATATCTGCCTAACATTTAATGAACATAAGGGATAAATTTGGAAACCCACATAAGTTCTTAGAATAGTTCACCCACAGCTGTACTTTTCTCTTCGGCTCCAGGAAGCTGATCAAAGACCATAGACCAGCCTTTTATCTCTTTATGTGGCTACTTTGCTCTCGTCCCAGATCAACAGACACTGAAATAATGAGAAAAAACTCGTATTGGGTATGAGCCCAGCATTCTTATTTGTGAAGGTTACAATTTCAGAACACCTAAGTATGGAGCAAAATCTGAGATTTTTTTTTTTCCTGCTGGAAAAGTAGCAACCAAGCATTTGGCTGATTCTGCATAAACACACAGGTAGATTTTAGTATCCTCTTTTTTCTGCCTCAGTACACACACCCACACCCACACAAGTAAGCAGGGGGAAATGTGATGAATACTTGAAGAAAACCAAGTGTCTTTGAGAGGGGGCTTTGAAAATTATTGTTTCCATGAACGACCACATGACTTTGGGCAAATCCCTTAACCTTCCTAGACTTCAGTTTCTTCATCTTTAAAATGACAGAGTCAGATTAGATGCCCTTTGAGGCCCCTTTCAGCTCATGAGGTTCATGAAAACTGTTAACTACTTCTAGAATCTGGGAGAAACAAGGAGGTGAGAGTCTTCAGTATCACCTTTCTGCCAGCAGGTGGCAGAGTTCACCTCTCACAGTACCTTGGAGAGTAATCTGGTGATGGCTGAAAAGGAAAGACAAGCAGATTTACCAAGTTTCCCAAAGCTCTTTCAGCTGAAGCCCTGATATGTCAATGCCCTGCATAGTTAGTGCAACCTCTCCATTATTATTAACATATCAAGACAGGTAGCATGATGTAACAGAGCAAATCATTTTAATTCTCTGAATAAATATTTGTAAAGTGCTTAGCAAAGTGCCTGGAGCACACAGTAGGCACTTAATACATGCCTATTCCCTTTCCTTATAGTTTCCTCAGCTGTAAAATGGGCATATAATAATAGTACCTACCTCCCAGGTGAGGACCAAATAAGATAATATCTTTAATACAATCAAATGAGATAACATTTGTAATATGTAAAATGAGACAATATTTGTACCTGGTATATTGTAGGCACTATGTAAATACTTATCCCCTTCCCTTTCTCTTCCCACTTCCTTCTCCCCACTTCACATCTGTAGAATGGAGTAGACAGGGGTTCTTAACCTTTATGGATCATGGAGCTCTTCAGCAGTCTAGTTCACAGACACTCCCCCCACCCATATCTATGGTCCCAAGATCCCAGATTAAGAGCCTTTAGAGAAGAAAATCCTTAAAGTTCCACTTACCTCTTTGGTTTTATGAGTTTTGGGGTCTCCGGATATTGACAATTGGGTGTTCACCAGTCATTTCAGTTGTGCCCTACTCTTCACGACTCCATTTGGGACAATAGGAGAGACATCATATAAATACTCTATACTTTCTCCAATCAACCCTGGAGCTTACATCCTATATGTTCAAAGAGAAAATTGTGGTCTTTATTTGATGCAAGTGTTAAAATGAGTTTGAGTTAAGCAAATGAAAAAATGCATCCTATGGAGCCTTCCTCTTGCTTATTGAAAATAGAGCAGTCTATACATAAGAACAAGGCAACTTGGTGGAGGCTTGGAGTCAGGAAGATTTGAGTTCAAATTTGGCCTCGGATACTCACTAGGTATGTGGACCCTGGGCAAGTCACTTAACCCTGTTTGCCTCAGTTTCCTCACCTGCAAAAATGATCTGGAGAAGGAAATGGCAAGCCACTCCAGCGTCTTTGCCAAGAAAATAGCAAATGGGGGTCACAAAGATACAACTGAAAATGACTAAACAACAACAACAAACACATAAGAACTCACTCTCAAGGCCAATGAGGGACCTCAAAGTGTCTGTCTTGCTTGCCAGTTCTCTGTGATGACAGACAATAATAACTGACAGACAATAATAACTGACAATAATAAGGTTTGCAAAGCACTTGATATATTAAAAAAATTGCTCCTCACAACAACCCTATGAAGCAGGTTCCATTATTATCCCTATTTTATAGATGTAGAAATTCACACTTAACAAGACTAGATGACTTAGCCAGGATTACATAACCTGTAAATGTCAAGTGTGATTGGAACCCAAGATTTTTTTCCTGACTCCAATGCCATCTGTCAATCCACCATGCTGCATATTATCTCCACTTGAGAGCTGAAGAGACTAAGGCCCAGAAAGGTGATGTCACTGATTCGAATCTCTCTTTTTTCCTTTGTTTACAACAGTATGACTTGATATTTCCCTCTCTACCTGGTTTAGCACTTTGACCAAGCACAGCTTGCCATCTTCCTCTTCCTCACACCCCTGCCCCATAGAGAGTTCTAGATTCCTTCCAGCAAAGCCTGTGGTGGTTCTATAGGACCCCTTCCTCCAGATCTATGCTTAGGTATAACATGCCTCCTAGATGAAACTGACTTTTAATGAGAGTTTTTTTAGTATTTGCTATGGCGACCAAATGCTGTTCCTGCTGCTGATGGTGATATCTTATATTTGTAAGCAATCCATATATTTATTACCTCATCTTATCAACATAACACAGAGACATCAGGCTATAGAATAACTACAGTTATTCTATTAAAAACCAACCAAGGACTAATTAGCACTTGATTTAACTGATTCTACATTTATTTCCACAAGATTTTGAGTTACAAATTTTCTCCCCATTTCTATCCTCCCCCTCCACCCTCAGATGGCATGTATTCTGATTGCCCCTTTCCCCAGTCGGTCATCCCTTCTATCACCCCAGTCCACCCTCCCATCCCTCTTCCCTTTACTTTCTTATAGGGAAAGATAGATTTCTATACCCCATTGCCTGTATATCTTATTGATTCTAAAAATCTATTCTATCGATTCTAAAAATCCTAAAGATATAACCAAAAAAATGGTATGTTTTCTAAGAGGTAGGTAAGCTGGTGAGAATAATAGTACTTAGAGCATTGGACCTAGAGTAAGAAAGCCTTAAGTTCATATCTGACACCTTACTAGCTGTGTGACCCTGGGCAAGTCGCTTAACCCTGTTTGCCTCAGTTTCCTCATCTGTAAAATGAACTGAAGAAGGAAAAAGGCAAACCATGGTATCTTTGCCAAGAAAACCCCAAATAGGGTCACAAAGAGTAAGACATGACTGTGTGTATGTATGTATGTATATGTATGTATGTATATGTATATACATATACACACACTCACATGTATGTATCTATATATATGATGCTAGTTATTTATTTTATCTATTTATCTACTTATATTATCTATGTATCTATTATTTATTTTATCTACCTTTGACTGTTGACCTAAGCTCTGAGTATGAAGCATGGGAAGGCATTGGCTTAACTCCAGTTTCCTGATGGTGAAATTCAACTATAATAGACTTCCAGAATTCTAGCACCATTTCACTCACCAATGAACATGAGAAGTCTAGTTTAGTATCAAAGGCAGTTATTAGTAGATGAATAACACATGTTTGCCTATCATTTATTAAAAGCAAAGCCTCTTCCTGAACTAAAGAATTTGATCTCAGGCATAAAAAAGTCCTTGGTTTCCTACCTGGTTTTTTCCTACCTCAGACATAAATAGCAAATATTTTGATCTGATACATTACTCTTTTTTACTTGGTTTTCTTTTTTACTACACAGAAGAGAACTAAAGGGGGAAAAGCAAACTGTGTTTAAACTGAGAAGCTGGGAGAAGCTGGAATTTAGTCCCAGGTGGCATGCTGACTGGTATCACTGGGGTATTCTAAAGGCTTACTATTTGCTGTGGTTTATAGGATGGCTTCCGCAAAATGGAGCCCAGAAAGAGTGAAACATAGAAGAAACCATATATACCTAATGTAACAGGTTTGAGGAAGGGAAAAGGCTCTGAATATCCTACCCTCATTAACACCCTGTTGGTAGGATGCTGTGAGCAGGCCCTCCCTGGGTTCTCTGCTGGACAAGCTCTACACTGACCAAATGGAGACCAAATTATTCATTCAAATCTGAGGGTATGAATTGAGGTGGCCCTTTAACGAACAGCTCAAATTTCTTTTTGTCCAGTTCTGTTTTATGGGTTCTTCATGGTAACGGTGCTCCAGTCACCATGCTCATCTTGTTTTTGTCATTACCATCATAGCTGACATTTATATTGTGTGTTAAGTTTACAAAACATTTCACTCATGTTATCTTGCTTAGGATCACAGATCCTTATAACAATTATAAGGTAAGTATGTCATTATCTCCATTCTGAAGGGGAGATTAAGTGACTTGACCAAGGTCCATCACAGAGGCAGATCCAAGAGTAGAATCCAGGTCTTTGGAGTCCAAGTGCAGTGTTGTCCTTGTTGTTCAGTCATGTCTGACTCTTCATGGCCCCATTTGGGGAATTCTTGGCAAAGATACCATGGTTTAGCCATTTTCTTCCCCAGCTCATTTTACAGATGAAGAACTGAGGCAGACAGAGGTTACAGGACTTGCCCTGGGTCACATAGCTGCTGAGTGTCTGATGCCGGATTTGAACTCAGGAAGATGAGTCTTCCTGACAATAGCCAACACTCTACCCACTGTGCCACATAGCTGATGAGCACACACACACATACACACACATACAAGTATATATGTACACACACATATATTATGTGGCTATTTTGTATTTAGCACTTTAAAGTTTACAACTCCCTTTACCAACTCCATCTCTTAGTGGGGGAACAGAGAAAACACAGCAGAGTAATTTCATTTTGCCTCAAAATCCATTAAATTTTCCAAGAAAGTTGACTTGAAATTTATGACCAACAAAAATCTATGGGAAAATTTCCCTTCTCCACAAGAATTTCATAGGCTCATAGAAATTAAGACTAGAAGTGATCTCAGAGTTCATCTAGCTTGAACTTCTCTTTTGAGAGGGGATAAATAGTAAATCTTGGAGTATGAACCTAATTCCTCGAAGTCCAGATTCAACATTTTTTCTACTACATCACACTTGGAATCTAATGAGCTTTAGAAGCAACAATAATAACAAAACAACAA
Source organism: Phalanger gymnotis (assembly GCA_028646595.1). Taxonomy (NCBI): domain Eukaryota; kingdom Metazoa; phylum Chordata; class Mammalia; order Diprotodontia; family Phalangeridae; genus Phalanger; species Phalanger gymnotis. The sequence goes on along the minus strand of CM053622.1, from coordinate 128,323,083 downwards.
CAATATAACGGTCTCCTATTTTCACTGGCTGTCCCCTATGCCTGGAATTCTCTTTCTCCTCATCTCTACCTCTGGTTTTCTCTGACATCCTTTGAGTTTGAGATACCTTCTCAACAAGTCTTTCCTGATATTCCTTAGTATTAATGCTTTCCCTCTGTATTTATCTTGGTTGTAGAAAGTCATTTGCATGTTATTTCTCCCATTAGAATGTGAACTTCTTGAAAACATGGACTAGTGTTGTTTTTTCCTCTTTGTATCCTTAGTATAATGTCTGGCACATAGTAGGTACTTAGGGTGTAGGTTGTATTCAAGGAGGACTAGTACCTCAGGTGAGAAGGCTGCCAAGCCTTTTTCAGGGCTGCTTTCCACCTTTGGTGTGCACCTGATTCACCCAACTCTCACTTGTGGCTCAAGAAGGTATAGCATGCGCAATGGCCACATCCTGGTAAACCATTTTGGCAGATGGGGTAATCAGGTTGAGGGTAACCAAAAGGGTCTCAAACCCTTGAGTGAGTTGGAGGAGAGGGAGTGTCTGTCCTAAGCATGTGAAGACTTCCTCAGGTAGAATGGAAGGATGAAAACAATTTGTTCCAACGGCCATAAAAGCAGCTGAAGCAGGCACTGTGAAGCACTTAGAGCTTGGTTAAACATCAAAGCCACCAAGGTCATCCACTGGATCTCAAGCCATCACCCATAATTATGACTTTGCTTGCTGTTGGACTCCAGTGACTCCAGAAGAGAGTGAGGTTGACAACTTCACCCAACTCTCTCACTTAAATCCAATTTATGCTCAAAGCAAAAAAAAAAAAAGATGCTTAGTAAATGCTTGTTAACTTGATATGACCAAACCAAAACCCCAAAGATGTTTATTTATTCCCTCATTTTTTCTATTTTATCTTACATGTTCTTTTTTCTACCTTGACCTACACTCTACATTTTGCATCTCCTTTATTCACATGCATCCTTAAGTAAGGGGACCCAGCCAACCAGCAACTTTCAGCCTATTTTGTAAATGAGATCCACAGCTTGTTATCTGAAACAAATTTCCCTATGGAAAGTTTTATAGAGTCTAGAAAAATTATGATTAAAGAGCTGGAATTCTAATACATTTTGGATCTCTGAAGAAGAAAGTTGAAGCAATCAAGGGATGAATGTAAAACATAACGCCCGCAATACTCCAAAGCTGCTCTTTGAAGCATGTGAGGGTTTTGTCTGTACATTCTGAGATCTGTAAAAGATTAGAAGTTGGAATTCAAGTACTGTTAGAAACCAGACAAGCAGAGCCCCTTGGGTCCAAGGTCTTGAGCTGGCAGAGAAGAAATGTGTTCTCAAACAACTGACATTAAATCCACAAGGACACATTCCCCATTCCTCTCTGCTCCCCACCACCACCCTTTTGTGCAGACAGCTTTAGCTTCCTGTATGGAATGTACAATTCTGAGTTATCAGAACCAACTGGGAATATATACATCTGCCCTTGGGCATCTTGGAAGAATTGGCTTGTCAAATTCTCTCCACTGACTTCAAAACACACAGGGAATTCCCCCATTTGCTGCCTAACCCGCCATACATGCCTGAACACGGACGAAGTACAGAAAGCTGAAAAAATAAAAGGCAGGCTCCTCAGCAGTGCGGTATCTTGGGACTAGGAGGTTTCAGGGAGGTCAGTACACCTTAAGGCTATTAACCCTCTCACATCTGCTGCCTTCCTTCATCTTCTCCTTTAGAAATGATCAATGGAGCCAGCAATGTAAGCTTGATGACCTGAGGCGGAACACCATCCTCCAAAAAAAGAACTTGGTTCAAGCTCTGAAGAGCACTCAGTGTACCGAATCTCTCAGTGAGGCCACATGGCTAAAGTCAGAGAAGAGCCTCAGTCCAGCTCCTGCTCCATATCAGCATCCTGGAGCACAAAGACAGGCAGGAAAATATAGGCAAGAAGTCACTGCTGAATCTCTGGTGATATTTCTTCTGGGCCAAGATACACACTTATTTATAACAAGATATGGGGCAAGAGAAATGCAAAACAAAAAACTCCAAGGCTTCATCTCATACTCAGCAAATTAGTAAAGATGACAAAAGATAGAAATGGTCAGTGTTGGAGGGACTGTGGAAAGACTGGCACACTAATACACTGTGCTAGAGCATTTCAGTCAGCATTTTGAAATTGTGCTAAAATAATAACTAAAATGTCCATGCCCTTTGACTTTGCTGCTAGGCACATGTCTCAAGGAAATCAAAGACAGAATGAAAGATTTAATTTACTCTTATGTTTAGAGCAGGACTTTTTGTGGTAGCAAAAAATTGAATGTAAAATGAATGTCCATAAATTGGGTGATGGCTAAGCAAGTGGTGGTACAAAAATGTAATGGAATATTACTGTGTCATAAGAAATGAAAAAGATGAAGAATTCAGAGAAGCATGAGAAAATTTGTAAAAGAGATGCAGATTAAAGGACAGTACCAGGAAAATAATTTACTCAATGATCACAAAAACATAAATGAGAAGAATAAGAACAAAAAAGTAAAGCCAAATACTGTGCAATTATAACAAACAAAGTTGGCCCTCAGGAAAGGGTGAGAAAATGCACCTCTTACTGCCTCCCTCTTTATACAGAAGTAAGGGACTGTGGGGAGAGAATGCTGCATATACAATCAGATATATTTGATGGATTGATTGATTTTGCTGAATGGCCTTTTTCTCTGTCTTTAAAATGTCGTCCTTAATCTAAGATAGCTCCAAAAGACTCACCATGGAAAATGCCATCCAGAGAAAAATCTTGACAGTCTGAATGCAGATGGAAGCAGACTATTCGCTCTCCTTTTCTTTTGTTGTTTTGTTTTGTTTCTTCTTTCTTGTGGTTCCTCCCATTGGTTCTAATTCTTTTTTACTTCATGACTAATGTGAAAATATGTCTAATATGAATGTAGAAGTAAAGCCAATGTCAGATTGCATGCCATCTTGGGGACCGAGGAGGAGAAGGTTGGGGAGAAGATTCAAAACTCAAAATCTTTCCGAAGTCAATGTTGAAAACTAAAAATAAATTAATTAATTGTGGAAATGTTGACCTTATAAATGGTTAGCAGGGTATGGAAGAGGGAAAGATATGTCCCAAGATGAAGATAATATAAAAAAGACATCAATAAAAATAGGAGAAAAGGGGGAGGAGTGTAGAAGGAGGGAAAAAATGGAGCATCGTATAAATAATACCGAACCATTCCTGAAACACTGAACAGATAGATAAAAAATAACATTTATCAACAGGTAAGTTCTTAACCTCCTTCAGTGGTGGGTCTATATCATCCATAAAATGAGGGGGTTGGACCAGATGATCCCCTCCAACTCCAAACTAACAATCATACGACCTGCTCGTGGCATATTGCCCCTAAAGCTCCCAAGACCTAAAATCTCCATTGCAGAGATATTTACATCTTGAAAGGGGTCCCTGGAGATCAAATTCAAACTCCTCATTTTTCAGAAGGGGCCCACAGAGGTTAAGTGACCCTCCCACAGACAAGTAGAAAGAGACAGGACCATGTTTCAATTTCAAATTTCTGCCTCTAGATCCAGTACATTGAGAACTGTAGCACCTGCTACTTCCCAGATGAGCTGTTCCTCTATCTATGAGTTTTCACGTTGTTTTTGCTGCTGCTGCTGCTGCTACTGCTACTGCTACTACTACTGCTGCTGTGGCTGCTGATGTGTGTTTTAGGGTGGATCAGTCTCTTCTGATTTCCTTGCTGTTTTTCCCAATTTCACTTTATCACTAACTCACTCTGATATTTTACACTTATGTTCTTCAGTGTAACAATTGTTAAAACTGAAAGTTGGTTGAAAACAGGCTAGGTGATAGAAAAATTCATATTACTTACACATTTATTTATTCATTCCCTTTAAACTTAGCGTATACATGCGTGCATGGGGTCAGACCAAAGTCTGACTCCCCGAACAAAGAAATGAGGAAGCTTAAATACATTTTTTGGTCCCAAAATAGCAGCCTGCATTGCATCACTTTTATGACCCCCATGTATGTTAATTATGATACAAGACAAGGATTTTCCTTAATAGAATAGATTGTAAATACAATAAGTCAGATAGTTGACAAGGTGTCAATTGAAATTACAACCCAGAATCTCTGTGTTTAATTTGCCATTAACATTCCGTAACATAGTATATGCCCATAAAATATTAAGATAAGGAAAAGTCACATAATTCAAGACAGTGTCTGGGGTCAAGGTTTTCATCCTTAATGGCCATGGACAGAGCAAGGAATGCTCTATCTGAGTGTGTTGACATAAGAAGAGGCATCTCTGAGCTTACTCAGAGAACAAAGAGACTGCTAGGTCCAGACTTTTCTTCTGGTTAATTAGTCCAGACTCAGTCTTATTGAAATTACAAAAATTATATAAAATGGTACAAAATGTTCCATACAATCCTATGTTATTATCCCATTTTATAGATGAAGTCTAAAAAATAAAGGCACATATCTGGAATGTGCTCCAGAAGGGGACTTCTGACCGAGAAGGACACCTGAACCAAAGCAGACTGCCCAGTTTCTAAATACCTTCCATATACTTACTAGCTGTGGCACCTTGGGCAAGTCACTTACCCTCTCCTTGCCTTAGTTTTCTCATCTGTAAAATGGGGATAATTATAGCAACCTTCCTCTCAGGGTTGTTGTGAGGATCAAATGAGACAATATTTGTAAAACATAATAGGTGCCTTTCTACAGACTTCTCCTTCATACCTGAACCACACTACATCTTCATCTCTGCCCTTCAGAATTCTTAACTTCCCTCAAGGCTCACCCCAGGGGACACCTCCTCAGGGATCACCTGAATTAGTGGTCTCTCCATCTGTAAACCACATTGTAATAATTCATCTGCTTACATGTCCCCACCCCAGTAAAATGTAAACTTCTCGTGGGCAGAAGCTGTTTCTATGACTTTGTGACCGTAGTACCTAGTCCAGTGCTTTGCACAATTCAGCTGCTTGCTGAATTGGATTGAGTGGATGCTGTGAACTGAATTCTTGGTCAATCACTGGTTGGACCAGATGGTTTTTGATGGTTTCCTCCCAACTCTGAAATTCAGAGATTTGCTCGTGATCACACAGTGTCAGAGTTGACCTTCAAGCTGAGTTGTCCTGATCACAAATCTAGTATTAATCCCTGTGACCTCTCTCTTGTTCATCTCACTCAAATGGGCTTCCTACATGCAGTGGTTGCTTTCTACACCCAGCTTTGCAGATGACTTAAAAACAACTCCCTCCAAGTTTCCATCTATCACCATCTCTGCCTCATCTGTGTGTTTCAGTTTTGTTATGACAACAAAGTATTAAGGGCAGTGAGAATGAATGGGGCAGCACCCAGCCCTGTGTTACACAGTCTAATTTTATGGCATTTTTTTACTAACTGAGTTTAGTAAACACCTTCATTTTATAGATGAGGAAGCTGAGGTCCATAGCTCACTAGCTGTGTGGCTTGCCATTTCCCCCTCTGTGGACCTCAGCTTCCTTATCTATAAAAGGAAGGTGTTCATTCATTCAGTAAGTACTTGTTAAGTTACTATTGTAGGAAAGGCATTGTGGTAGGAGATAAAAATTCCAAATTCATTCATTCATTCAATAAGTACTTGTTAAGTTACTATTATGTGAAAGGCATTGTGGTAGGAGATATAAACACCAATTTCATTCATTCATTCAATTCAATATGTACTTGCTAAGTTCCTATTACATAAAAAGTAGTGTGTTAAGAAGTACAAATACCATAAAATAAAATAGTTCCTACCCTCAAGGAGCTTACATTCTACTAGTTGGATTATATGATTGGTAAACTCCATACTCAGTTTTGAATATTCTCTGCTTATAGTGTAACTGGTTGCTGGAGATAATGCCTGATGAAGGAAATCCCCAGTATTCAGTTATTCAATCTCCTAAGAATTTATCCTAATCAAAGGGTTGTTGAAAAGGGGGTTGATGTGACTTATAGACCCATCCTCTCAGTAGAAGGAAAGGAACAGAGGAAGTCTCCAGGGGAGTGAGAAAACACACTCCGGAATAAATATGAAGGTATTAGGGCACATGTGGAGAGGAGAACAAAATGACCAGGGATTGAGAGTAACAATCTGGGAAACTTTGAAAAGAGAGGGCCAGCCATGAGAATCTCAGACTATGAGACAATCGCTATGAGATAAAAGCATGTGCAAGAGGCATGACATAGGTGCTGGGTTGCTAGAATTATTTTGGATTGCTGAGCCCAGAAATGGTAAAAAAAAACTTTACTGCCTTTCTCCCCTCTTTTAAACCTTCTCCCTCTGAACACACTCTATGCCTTCCTTTTTCCACACCACAATCCACATCACACAGTTCTCTTTCCTTGAAACATTCTCCCTGTCTCTCTTTGCCATCCTTTGTAATTCAACTCAAGTACTTTCTCATCCAGGAAGTCTTCCCTGGTTCCTCTTCTGCACTCACACATGCACAGGCATGCACACACATACATATACTCCTGTTAGTAACAATATTTCCCTTCTGATCTCATAGAACACTTAAATTTATAACTAATGTTCTAATGTACTTATATGAAATTGCATATTCTAATTACCTATGTTTATGTTTTATCTTACTACTCTAAACTGGATTCAAACCAAGATTGGAGTTGTTTTGAATATGCTTTGATGAGTTTGTGAAGGGAGACACAACTCCTGACTGGCTGAGAGAATGCTGAATGCAATGCTACTATAATTGGTTCCCAAGATTCTTTGAAGAGAGATGTGAAAAAGAAGAGAGATTTTTGAATGAGACTAGAGCAGTTGGAAGCTCAGAGGTGTAGGAGGGCTGACACCACTGTGCTCCTTGATCTCTAGGGTTTGAGATTGTTCACCCTCTCTTAGTCCAAACTGAGATCTAATTGAACTCCTTGCTAAACTTGCTCTGTGTTCTTTAGTACACTCTTATCTGTAGAATTTCTCCAATTTCTTTTTGTTGTTTTGCTTGAATAAATTTGTTTACTAAATGTTAGCTATTCGGGGGTAATCATTTGTTTAACTTGTGGGAAGAGGCGAGGTTCATGAGTTTAACCTAAAGGCCGGTCTTCCCCTTAAGAGCAACAAAGGAAGTGGCTTTCCTTCTGAACCCAACTCAGAATCCTAGAATAGAGATATTTGCAGGATGACAGGTAGATATGATTCTAGCCCAATGCTCATGTTGGATATAGGAGAGCTTGCCATCACAGCAGTCCTGGACCCCACTTTTCCCTCCTCCAGCTAGCAGGGTGGCAGTTTACTTATGACTCCTCAGAGGAGACTCAGACCTCAAATCATATCTAACCAGGTCACTCGAGTTGCATCTATGTATTTGGAAACCTTATACAAATGTGTCTTATGCTACTAAACTGAAACCCTTTGAAGATAAAAATTATTTCTTACCAATTAACAAGCATTTATTAAGCACTTATTATGTATCAGGAACTATATTGGGGAAGCAGAATAAATGAATAATTTTTGCCCTCAAGAAGTTTACATGTAATTTTGTACCTCCCCCAGTGCCAAGTATGAAGGAATGAATAAATGAATGTATGAGTGCATGATTGAATATGAACTTAAATTCGTATACCACTTTGGAGTTTACAAAGTACTATCCCCAACAACCCTGAGGGAATGTGGAAGGTAGTGAAATATTATTTTCATTTTGTCTATGAGAAAGCTGAGGCTCAGAGAGGTTAATAGATTTGACCAAATTCATATAGCTGGTGGTCAGAAACCATTCTCAAGCCTAGTTTTCTCAATTTCAAACCCAGGGCTCTTTCCACTATACTGCACTTCCTCCTTGTCCAAAGGACACAAAAAGCAAGTTCTTGGGGAAATTAAGAATAACCTACAGTATAAAGCTATGCACACAGTAGATGTTTAATAAATGCAAGTGTTTTGATTCTTATTCCAATCTGTTGCCCATAGTTCATATTTCTTCTATGGATTGGTGTGCCAGTAAGGCAAAATGGGCTTAGTTTAACGGGTGCCCTTAAGGAGTTTGGCTTTTGTTTATTTTGTGAAAGTACTTTCACCTGTTAAGTGCTAAGCCCCAGGCCCAAAGCCCTATCAGGTGTGAAACCTGTGTGGGCGTAGATTAATGACTTAAGAGGGGCCAACTTGGGAACCAATGCTCTCTGGTCTCTGGTCATTGAGGTGGGGCTTGAGAATGCCAGAGGCTTGGCTTCAAGGAGAGGCGAGAAACTACAGCTGAAAAAAGCTGAAGCAGAGCCGATCCATGTGTGGACCCAGGAGTTCCAGCGAGGACTTGAGGTCAGTGAATATGATTTATGCCGTCTTATTTTTCTGTGGCCTCCTGGCTACTCTTGTGAGGCGGGCCTACTAGGCCTGGAGGCTTGTGATCACAATGTCGGAATGGGGAGGCTGGTTTGCTAATTTGTTGCTCTGGGGCCTGAATAAATGTCTTGATGTCTTCTTAGAGAATTCTATATACCTTTCGATTTCGAACCATTCAAATATACATATGATGCTTTTTGAGATCATAAATTCGGCCTTCCTACTCCATTTGGCAACAGATCCATTAGTACTAATTAACTTTGTCAAGGTGAAGCTATTATATTCTGAATGGACATATGGCAAAAGGACTATATTTTGGGGAGGGAGTGTAAAGTAAGAGACCTTTAATATGGTGTATTTTCTCCTGAGCCAGGGCTGGAATAGAGTTGTCGATTATTCCAAAAGACAATCCATAACCATCAACAGAGACTCTTCCCTAGAACAAAGCCCATGCCCAAGATTATAGTGTCAGCCACCAGCAAGGGAGAGAAAATCAGCAAACCATTTTCTTCTATTACTACAGAGCTTGGCCAAGGCAGAATTTCCTTAATGAAAATAATGAGACAATTGACAATGCCTCAGTTCTCCTTAACAACAGAATAGCTAGATACCTACCACCATTAGCCTACTGCAAAGGACCCCAGCCCTCAGAAGTCAGACTTCTTTCTACCAGAACCTCATCCGAGATCAGGTCTTCGGGTACCAGAACTCCCAAGCAGGTGTAAATCACGACCTCTATAAGCAGGATACCTAGTGATTGTGTATCATTTCCTTTTGCCATCATGAGATTAGGCAAAGAAACTAGACTTGAATGTAAGCTTTGTCAGGCTCTTGGGGTCCTAATCACTATCTATTTGCTCTTTACTATATTACTATTTACTATCCCAAACCCCCTTCCCTAGTTTTTGAGAGGAACATACTAACACCACTATTCATCATCATCATAAAATGATTATGACTGAGAACATCCATCAAACAGTATCCTAAAGTATCCTAAACAAGTGAATTCCTTCCTCATCCTCTCCTAATCCTTGTGATTCATAGCCTCAGATTGCCAAAGTGAAACCTCCTTTCCATTCTTCGATCTCTTTCTCCCAACTGATTTAACCCTGCTCCTCTAGAGTCTCTGTCTTTTTCTGTCCTGCCCTTTCAAAACACCCCTGGAATCTCCCTTCTATTTTCAACAAACTTCTTTTCATCTCATATCTCATTGTCTTACATTATTTTCGTCACCTTGCACTCATGAAAACCTATTTCCTACTTCCAAAAAAGATCAGACCATTCATACCACCTCATCTCCCATCTCTTTCAGAAGTCAAAACGATTATATTTTTGCAGGTCATTCCAGTTCTGCTTTGTATCATGAACATGTCTCATACGATACTCTGGAATTTAAAATTGGTAGAATACAAACTCCCAAAGTGTAGGGACTCTAGTCTTTGCTTTTGTTCTTTCTATCCCCAGAACCTAGTAGAGTGTCCTGGGCATAGGTGGTGCTTAATACATATCTGTTAAGTCAAATTCTTTGGTTAAAACTGGGGGTTTCATTTGATAATCCGATAGACATGCAAAATGTGGCCTTTCTTGATTTGCAGAGTTCTTTGGATATATTATTTATTAGTTTCCAGATTTCTGCAGATAGATAGCCCTATCTGCAGAAAATGCTTAAAAAGTCATTTCTATGCATTCTACATGCCGGTCTGTGAAGCAGTTCTTTCTATTAGCTGCTCCTCACACCTCATGCTTAAATGATTCGATGATCTCAAAGGTGCTAAGAGCTGGGGATACAAATACAAGCAAGAGAAATAGTTCCTGCCCTCAATGAACTCATATTCTAATGGTGAAAGAAAATATATAAAGTAGAGCTAAAAGCGGGGGGGGGGCATATAGCTTAGGAGGAAGAAGAAGAAGAAAAAGAAGAAGAAGAAAAAGAAGAAGAAGGAGGAGGAAGAGGAGAAGAAGAAGAAGAAGGAGGAGGAGGAGGAGGAGGAGGAGGAGGAGGAGGAGGAGGAGGAGGATAGTAGTAGTAGCAGCAGCAGAAGTAGCTAGCATTTATGTGATGTTTTAAGATTTACAAAGTACTTTATGCATATTATATCTCATTCTATCCTCACAACAAGCCTGGGAGTTGGGTGCTATCATTATCCCCAGCTATGACATGGTTTGGAGTTGGTGGCCAGGAGGTAAGGTAGAGGCCTCTTTCAGGGCAATATGAGGGGAAAGCTCACCTATCAGAGCCTCCTGTGGTTCCAGAGGTAAAGTCCAAGGTTTCTGTGGGAAGAGGGGAGGAAGGTACTCACAGAGGCTGCATGAGAAAGTCCTATGGTGCCAGAAGATGACTGTAGTTAGGTAGTAGGAAGATCACTTTATTTGAACTTAGGAGACCTGGATCTAACGCTCTGTGTACCTAGGCAAGGCATGTAATCTGTCTGCACCTCAGTTTCTTTAAAGCCTTCCTGTTAAAGGCAGCTAAAGATACTCATCATAGAATCGCAGAGTCTTGGATTTTAAAAGGGCCTCAGAAGTCACCAAGTTCAATTGATATTTGAACATGAAGACACTTAAATATCACTAGCAAATGGCTATCAAGACTTTGCATGAAGATCTCCAGGATGGAAAACCCCATTGACTCTTTCACAGAAAACCTTACGATATTCTGTGTCGGAAAACCTTATGACACTCTATGAAGGTGAAATTGTACTAGTTGTAAATGTAATATTATTTTTATACTAAGCACTTTACAATTATTGTCTCTTTGGATTCTTACAACAACCTGGGGAAGTGTGGTGGTGGATTGATTGAAATGACTGAGTAAGGTTCAAGGTTCTGAGCATACCAATTTATTAGACAATGCATGCCAATTGCATAACGAATAGGGTGTAGGCCTCCTCAGCTTTGGTACTAGACCCCAAATACAAGGAGAGACAGATTTTTGTACATTAAAAATAATAAATAAAATAAGAACAATTAATTAAAAGAAAAACATTAACAAGGATACAAAATTAGGTAATCATTCCTAATTGAAAGAAAGATTAGGGGCTTTCTGGGTTGGGAGGGGGAAAACAAATGGTTATAGTTCCCCAATATCAAAAAACTACACTGTGTCTCACTCCTCCGAAGCGTCTGTAAACAATCAAGGGACGTGGAACTGATAACTGATCAACCAGTTATAGGGCCAGTTTTCAGATAAGACATACTTGAGTTGGGTTGCTTGAGATATGCAATTGTGAGAAAACTCCTTGCATCAGTCTTTGGATCTGACTGGGTTTCTGATTAGCACAACCTAGTTATTAATTGTCTCTAAGCGACAGGTAGTGGTGGCTCAGCTTCCCAGATGCACAAGGCTGGTTCAAACAATGCATTAAAGTTTTCTCGCAATTGCCACAAGTGAATAAAGTTTTCTCTCAAGACAGAAATTGGACTAGACCCAGAATTGAATAGAAAGGGGACTGATCCAGAACTGACTCACAAGATGGAGTTAGTATGGTTCACTCAATTCTCATAATTCCCTCAGAAGTAAGTGCCATTTGATCCTTACCACAACCCTGGAAAGTATGGCAGGTAGATATTATTAATATCCAAATTAACTGTAAAGGACATACAAAGAAAGACACCATCTGCATCCAGAGGAAGAAGCAATGAATAGAAGTATGTATAGGATTATTTTACATACATACATATGTGCGTATATTATATATACTATATGTGTATTTGTATATATACACATATATACCTACTTGTGTCTAATAGTAGCCATCTCTGGGGGGAAGGGGAAAAATTTAGATAACTTTATTGTATATTCAAAAGAAAAAGCAAGTTATACATAATAGATTTGCAATTCCATGTTTAATCATTTTTATTACACTGTGTTAGAGAAATGCTTGTTTTATTCAATAAATTTAAAAATAAATAAATGAAAAAAATTAAAGAAAAAATGACTAGAAACAAAAGTTCAAGGATCTGAGCATATCAATTTGTTATACAATTGTATAATTATACAATGCATGTCAATTACATAACAGATGGGACTCTTCAGCTTTGATAACAGATATCGAATACAGGGGGAGACAGATTTTTATGCACTAAAAACAATTTATTAAATAACACCAATAATTATTCTTGACAGAATAGATCCATTTATTAGATTGGCTGACTAGGATCAAATAACCTGCAGGAAAGGAGCATAGGAGAGGCACTTTGGAATGGGAGCAGAAGTTGGGCAGAGGTTGAAGGCCATGGCTCTGCCAGGCAGCAGAGATGTAGGTAGGTTCCCATGGGGAGAACAGCATGGAGGTCACTGGACAACATGAGGTCACTGAAACATTAAAAGAGAGGAAGAAACATTAAAAAAGTAGGTAGGAAACCCACAGAAACAATCTGCCTACTTCATCATTTTTCTGCAGAATGTTCCTATGGTTTTGAGATGGCCCAGAAGAGTGTTTATGTGTCAGGGGAGGTGACAAGGTCTAGTAGATAGAGTTCCAGACTTAGAGATGGAGGACGTGGGTTCAAATCCCACCTCTGACCTTACTAGCTGTGTGACCAAGAGCAAAGCCCTTACCCTACCTCACCCCTACCTCACCTCACTTTGAGTGCTGGGCAAGGTGGTCTTTAAGGTTACTTCGAGCTCTAAGTTAGTGACCCTGCTTTTCCTCTTTGCTTGACAATGTACAAACAAGAAGCACAGATGCCATCGTGTGTAGACTTACAGTATCTTTAATTTGTCTTAGTGCTGCCCCACCCCCAGCCATTTGTGAATTGCAGCAAGACTCATGAATCTATTCATATCATCATCATCATCACCATCATCATCACCACCATCATCTAACACCTACTATGTGCCAGGCACCTACTAAGGACTTTGTATATATTATCTCATTTGATCCTTACAACAATCCTGTGAGGTTGGTGCTATTCTTGTCCCCATTTTACAGATGAGGAAACTGAGGCAAACAGAGGTTAGTCGACTTGCTCAGGGTCACACAGCTAAAGTGTCTGAGTTGGATTCGAACACACGTCTTCCTGACTCCAGGCCCAGCGCTCTATCCATTGCACCGCCTAGCTGCCTCTTGGATTCTTTTGACAACCCGATCGTGTTGGAGTTAGTTGGCAGAGTTGGAGACCAAACCACAGCAACAACAAATTACGGTCTCCTACACTCCTCTATCTAAGTGTATTAGATTAGATTGGCCTGCAAAGCACAGCTAAGATTTTAAATAAATTAAAAATAAAAAAAACCTGGCACCATCCTTACAGTTTATAGATAAAAGATTACTAGATAAAAATTTATTGAGCTCATCTCTTCCGGCATTCACCTCTCCTTCAACTTCAGCTGCTAGCATTGCATGAAGTTATTCCTACTCATATGTGTGTGGTCATTTTTAATTTTTTTGGAGGGGGGAGTGCCGGGCAATTGGGGTTAAGTGACTTGCTCAAGGTCACACAGCTAGTAAGTATGTCAAGTGTCTGAGGCAGATTTGAACTCAGGTCCTCCTGACTCCAGGGCCGGTTCTCTACTCACTGTGCCACCAAATGCCGCTGTGTTCATTTTTGTTCATATTCTTGGTCAGTTTGGTGTGTCTTGAATACAGTAAGTACAGATTTGTGCAAGGTAAATGCATCTGGAGCCTCATTGGATCACTAGCTACTGTACCCAAGGATTTGTTTCTGGACATACCAGGAGGGCTACCAAAACATTTTCCTCTGAGAGATGGTTCCATGGCATAAACATGAAAAAGACCAATCAGGGTGGCAAAGTAGAAATCGCACTGCGCTGAACGGTAGGAAATCTGGGTCTAACCAGGGATTGCTGGTAAATGTTTAGCAACCAGCTCTGGGGGTGGGGAGTTGGGGAAAAGTGGAAAATGTGTGCTGGACACACTTTTAAGTTTAATCTATGTTATCAATATTTTCTCCATCATTTCCTTAAGTCTAGACAATTCATGAAACAGTAATCAAGCCCTGATTTTGTAGCATTTGCAATTTCTGAGGAGCCAATGCTTTCACTGAAAATGTAACTACTAGTTTTCTAATAGAGCCTGTTGGGGCTGGCTTCAACACACTCCTGGTTCTAATCCTCCCTCCAGGTAGCCACACTACGAGGCTTCATGAAGTAGCTGTCTGGTTTTAAGCAAACCCCCTTCCCTTTACTAAATCCTACTGCCCTCATTTATAAAATGTAGATAACATCTCTCTAAAGTCTACAAGAGGCAGAATGGTAGGCTTCTATTCCAATGCCAGCTCCATTATTTTTACTATTCCTGGGACCCTTGGGTAAATCATTTCTCCTGTCTGGGCCTCAGTCTCTCCTTCTGACAAAATAAAAGGATTGAACTAGCTGATTGCCAATGCTCCCTTTTTAAAGTCATGACTCTAAAGATGTCCAATAAATATTTGTTAATGAATTAATTAATATACAAACATGTGCTCCAGAGATACTCTTTTATTAAGCAGTAGCGGCCATAGTAGTGTTGAATTCACCATTTGTTTTCTTCCTTCTGATGATTCTCCAAAACTGAGGCTATGTCCTTTCTTAGGTAAAGTTTGCTAAGTATACTTAGAGGCAGAGAGGACACCAGCAGATAGGGCCTGAGGTTCAAGGATGATTTATCCACTCAAGCACTTCTACCAGGTTTCTAGTGGGTGATACGGTCCTGAAGGTCTGTGAGGACAGAAGGGTGGAGAGGAGATGAGCAAAGGACAGATAAAGAATTTTGAGGCAAGGAGTGGGCATAGCAGTCACCATAGGCAGGAAGTGTACCCCACCTCATACAGGTAACCTGGCTCAAAGTCCCATTTGCCCTGCTCATTAGGAATGCTTGTGGGGGGCAGCTAGGTAGTGCAGTGGAAACAGCATCAGCCTTGGAGTCCAAGGGACCAGAGTTCAAATCCCACCTCAGATACTAACTAGCTGTGTGACCCTGGGCAAGTCACTTAAGTCCTATTACCTGAAAAAAATTTAAAAAAAGAATGCTTAGAGGGCATGTTCCTGAGTCCCTCTGCCAACTTGCCCCCCTCCTCCATATGAGCTCTAGTTATCAAAGTTCTTAAAAAAACAAAGTAAACGCAAGACTTCAAGTAAAGTGTGACCAAAGCAGACCATAAATAACATTATTGCATATTTGTTTTGGAGGCTAATAAATGCATAAGTGCATAGATCTGTAAAAATTAAAAGAAAAAAGCCTGAAGATCAAGTCTGTTGCCCTGATTTCTGGAGACTTCTTGTTGTGTAGTCGTTTCAGTCATGTCTAACTCTCTGTGATGCCATTCAGGATTTTTAGCAAAGATATTAGAGTAGTTTACCATTTTCTTATCCAGCTCACTTTGCAGATGAGAAAACTGGGGCAAACAGAGTTAAGTGACTTGCCCAAGGTCACACGGCCAGTAAGTGTCTGCGGTTGGATCTGAACTCACAAAGAGGAGTCTTCCTGACTCCAGGCCCAGCACTCTAACCACTGCACCACCTAGCTGCCTTTGTAGCGACTAAAGAATGGTAAATGTCGGAGGATCACATCTGAGTTCTGGAAAACTGGCTCTCAGGGTGCTAAGACTGAAAACATTTAGACAAATAGCCATTGTTTTTTTGTTTACAACTTTCTGCTGTACTGTTCAAGGTGACCTGGGTTTAGACAGGAGTCTTGTTTCTTTTATTTTCTTTTCTTGCCTTGGCAACCTCTGTTTGGAATGACTCACTTCCTCTGTCATGGGATTGTGGCGTTCAGATGATTCCATTTCATCACACTGCTTTAAGTCCAAAGTCCTATGCCTGTTCTCTTTTCTCTAGAAACAGGTAAAAGGTTTCACATAACAGATGCATCCACATATGGAACATATCTGGTTTCCTGTTCAGATAACACCCACATGATGCTGGCACACTATGAACACAAGATAAGAATAATCCTGCAGAGTGCCAAGAATGCAATGCATATAATCAGTGGGTGGCACGGAAGGTCACTCTTCAGCCCACTTGGCAGTTTAGAAATGGAACACTATCTCATTAAAGATAGTGTTTTCTGCAGACACGTGTCTTATAAAACAATAGTATTACAGTGCGTTGACATTTTCATCTGAATGTCTTTGGTCCATCAGTAAACTGAAATCTGAGGCCCTTGCTACCTCCTTCAGCAGGTGTATACGCACATCTTGTGGCATACATCGTTCTCCCTTAGCTGTCAATCATCTCTTAAATGGCTATCAACACAGTTGCAAAAGACTTGGGGCTGAACAGAAGCAAGAAACCAATTCACTAAAATGTTAGCTGAAGCAATTGGAAATTCACTTATCACGTTATATGCTTCAGTGAGCTCTCTAGTTGCAGAAAGATAGGCTGAGAGCCATCCCTAGGCTAAGGTGAATAGAGAAAATTGCCCTAAGCCTAAGCTTTGGGGGTAGGGACTAAGTTGAATTGTGTAGGACAGGGGAAAAGAAGGTGGCAGGAGCAGCTGGTGTTGGGAAATAGAAAGGCAGTGAACAATCCCTTACTCTCAAGGAGTTCACAATCTAAAGGGCAGACAACATGAAAACACCTATGTGCAGCAAGATTATACATAGGTCAATTGTATTAAAGAGGATCAGGAAAGTCTTTTCAGAGAAGTTGGGATTTTATTTGGAACTCAAAGGAAGCCAGGAGGCAGAGGTGAAGAGGGAGAGATTTCTAGGCATGGAGGACAAGCTAGTGAAAATACCCAAAGTTCAGAGGAGTACTATGTAGAAAGAACAGCAAAGAGAGTCTCTTGATGGTAGAAAACACGGCAGGAAGTAAAGTATAAGATGATAAGGGTATGAGGAGGTCAAGTTACAAAGGGCTTTACAAGACAGACAGAAGATTTTATATTTTCTCCTCAAGGTAATAGGGAGCCACAGGAGATTATTGAAAAGGTGGGGTTTAGGAAAATAAGCTTGACAACTTAATAGTATTTTTTTCCAATTACATGGAAAGATAGTTTTAACGTTCAATTTTCTAAGATTTTGAGTTCCAAATTTTTTCTTTTCCTCCCTTCCCACCTCCCCAAGAGAGCAAGCAATCTGATATAGGCTATACATGCACAGTCATAGAATTTGACATCTGATGGGAGAATATTACATGTACAGAAATCAATGTAGAGGGACCAGTTGGGTTGTTTTGCTGGCCAAAACGCTCCTCCGGGTAATATGCTTTGTTGCTGACAGCTATGTATACTATAAACCCAGCAGCCACTTACAACAGTGATAGCTAACATTTATGTAGCACTCTGAGGTTTTCAAAGCATGTTACATGTATTATCTCACAATCCTTACAACTCTGAGGATTGGGTGCTGTTTTTATTGACACTTTACAAATGGAGAAACTGAGTCGGAAAAGTTTAAATGACTTGCCCAGTCAGGGTCAGGCAGGTGACAAATGTCTGAGGCAGGATGTGAACTCAGGTTTTTCTGACTCTAAATCTAATGCTCTATCTACTAAGCTGCCTAGCTGCCAGTCACTATGAGACCAATGGGGACAACAAGTTGTTTCACTGAAGAAAAAAAAAAAGAGTCCATTTTTAAAATTAAGAGTTCTCTCTTCTCTCGTCTCCTTCATCTCACATCACTCAGACATCCTCCTCCACTATCTGCTCTTTCATCCCTGTCTCATATGAATAGCTGGCTCTTCTACTTGCCAAAGAAAACCTCACATGAGCCCCTGATTCCATCTCCTCCTGTCTTTTTTAGCAGATTGACTTTTCTAAATTCTTCCCTCTCTCTAATATTCATTCTCTCCCTGTCTACTGACCCCGTGTATGCTGCCTACAAAATGCCCATGCCTCCTCCGTCCTAAACAACCCTCACTTAATCTGATCATCGCCAGTAGCCATCTTCCTATATTTTTTTTCCTTCCTTTATTAGCTAAACTTCATGAAAAACCTCTCTCCATATGGTACCTCCGCTTCCTCCTCTCTCACCCATTTCTAAGCCTTCTGCAATCTGGCTTCCACATTTATCATTCAATCATCATTGCTCTCTCCAAAGTTACTGCTGATACCTCAATTGCCAAATCTGGTGGTTTTTTCTCAGTCCTTCTTTTTGATCCCTCTTCGGCCTTTGATAGTGTCAAAAACCCTCTTCTCCTGGGCACTCTCTTCCCTCTAGGTTTTCAAGACACTGCTGCCTCATGGTTCTTCTACTTCTCTGACCAGTTTTCAGTCTCCTTAGCTGGCTCTTTATCTAGGTCACAATGTGGGTGTTCCTCAAGGCTCTGTTGTGGGCCTTCTTTCTTTTCCTTTTACACTTCCTCCTCTGATGATTTCATCAGCTGCCATGGGTTCAGTTATCACCTCTGTGTGGATGATTTCCAGACCTATGGATCTAGCCCTAGCCCCGCTCCTGAACTCCACTGTTATGTAACTCATGGTCTTTGGAACACCTCACCGTGAATGTCCCATAGACATATCAAATTCAATACGTCTAAAAGAGAATTTATGATCTTCCCCCCCAAACTCTCCCCTTTTTCCAATGTTCCTGTTATTGCCAAAGACCATATCATTCTCTCAGGTGCCTTGGAGTTATCCACAACTCCTCACTCACCGCACATATCCAATCTGTTGCCAAATCTTGCTTCTATCTTCACACCATTTCTCATATACATTCCTGTCTCTCTATTCATACAACTGCCATTATGTATATGTATATATGTATGTATATGTATGTATGTATATGTATATATACATATATGTATGTGTATACATACACACATGTATATATACATATATAATCTATGCATATATATGATACATACATCATTATTTAGACCTCTCCTGTCAAAATGTGAGCCTCTTGAGGCTTTTTACTTCTTTGTATCTCTTGGGCTTAGCATGATGCTTGGCACATAGTAAATGCTTATTAACTGACTTCTTGACTATAAGGGCAGCTAGCTGGCACAGTGGATAGAGTGCTGGGCCTAGAGTCAGGAAGATTCATCATCCTGAGTTCAAATCTGGCCTCAGACACTTAATAGGTGTATGATCCTAGGCAAGTCACTTAACCCTGTTTGTCTCACTTTCCTCATCTGTAAAATGAGCTGGAGAAGGAAATGGCAAGCCACTCTTATCTTTGCCAAGAAAACCCCAAATGTGGTCGTGAAGAGTCAGAAGTGACTGAACAACAAACTAATTGGCTGAGCCCAGGAGGTTTTCTACCTTCACCGGGAAGCAAGCCCACTGAGACATCATTAAAAGACATTGGTGGTCCTGCAAGAGTGCAAGCAAGAGTTTCTCTTTCATATATGTGCTTGCCTTAGCTACATATGTTTTGTACACACGCATGCATCCCTCATATACGGCCACTATGCATGCCCATTCTCCACACTAAGGATCTGTATTTTTGTGTGATAGTGTGCCCCAGATTTGTAAAGGGGATGATGCAACTTTTCTTAGTATGACATTTCATTAAATGCCTTTGTTTAAATTAATCATGTTTCCTGAGTATAGGAAAAAAAAGTAAATATATTTGTGGGAGTTTATGAACTACGATTTTAATTAAATACAGACCCAAAGAATACCTTTAGTCTGGGATACTGTTCTAGAGACCGCACACATGAGAAGGATGTATACATATTATAGAGAGTATAATACATGGTAGAGTATGATGGTGGCAAAGACAAGAGAGGAAAATTTGAGAGAGGAGTGAACATTTTCATTTTATAAGAGTGGGAGAAGGATTGGGAAGGCTTCATGAAAGAGGCAACACCTGAGCTCAGCTTTGAAAGAGGAGGATTTCAACAGATGGAGAGGATAAAGGGCATTCCAGGAATGGGAATGGCCTGTGTAAATGCATAAGGTGGATGGTGGCAGACAAGATGAGATAATAGGTAGTAGTCCAGTTTGACTGGAATCTATAGTATGTGAGGGAAATAATATGAAATGAAGATGGACGAGTGAACTGAAACCAGACTGGGGAGAGCCTTCAATGCCAGACTCAGGAATCTGTATTTGTCCTAGAGACAGAAGCTTTTCACTAGAAGTGTTTGAGTAAATGAGTGGTGTTGTCTGGCCTGTGGATGAGGAAAATTTGTCTGGATCTGGATGAATTTGAATATAACTGGGAAAGGAAACTTATCATAAAGCAAATGACCCTGGATTTTAAGTCAAAGGGTCCAAATCCTGACTCTGCCCCTTATTTCTCATATGACCTTGGATAAGAAACTTAACCTCTCTGGGGTCTCCATTTTCCATTTATAAAACAAAGGGATTAGATTAGATGGTCTCTAGACCCCATCTAGCTCTGAACTTTTGGCCCTACACAGACTTCAGAGTCATTAGCACAGAGATGAAAAAACAAAGCCAGGGGAACAGAAGAAATCTTCCTAGTTAAACAACAATATATCATCAAGGTGAACAACTGGTTTCCCACGAGCTCTTCTTCCTCCCTTCCCCTACATTCCCTTCTTCCTTAGGCTACATACCATTCTTTTGGGACATCTCCTCCTCTTTTCCCCCTTTAAAGGCTGTCTCTAATGTTTATCTTAACTAGTGGTCTTTGGAATAAAAATGGTAAGGAAAGAGAGTACACATGCGTATGTACTCTCTTTCTTATGAAGGGATGACCCTAAGAAGGCACCAATTTGAGGAAGAAGAATTAATTAGGAATGTGTAGAGATTAGGAGTCCCTCATAAGCAAGAGTAACAGAAAGTACTATAGTTCTGTGACTGAAGCTACCAGCACACAGCTGTAAGTGTTTATCCCTTTAAGATAATTAAATTGACAACCTAAAGTGGGGGGGGAGGGAAGTTGTTCTTGCGTAGCTGTAGGTTCAAAGTAAGATCATGACCCAGATCTTGTCACTCCTCTACCCAATAAACTCCAGCGGCTCCCTATTACCTCTGAGGTCAACTACAAACCCTCCTGTTCAGTCCTTTTAAAAGCTCTTTATAATATGATCTCAAAGTCCTTTAACCTGATTATACTGTACATTACTCCCTTTCATGAACACAGTTGTGCCACATTTCAGCCACATTGTACCTATTGCTATTGCCTACATACGGCACTCCTCCTCCCTCCATGCCATATCCAGGCTGTCAAGAGTGCTTTGAATGCACTTGTAGGGTCCCAATTGGTGAAAGCCATAGTACAAAGTAAGAAGTGAAGTGGAAGCCTGAGCATGGTGACCTTTTAAACATCATAATTCAGCAACTAAGTCGTAACTTAGATATTGTGGCCAGTACATGACCAGTATCCAACCTTGAGAGCATGGGCATTTACTCAACAGCACTGGGTAAAAAGGCCTGGCTGTCTGGGAACTGGGTCCAGTATGAAATACAAACTAAAAATATTAGCCAAAACAATTAAGCAGAAAACCCTCAAGTATCCACCAACCCACAGCGAAGCCCCTTGTGGCTTTTTTTGTCTAATTTCTATAATTACCATGGGGATTCTGGGGGGTCTTTGTGGGGATCCACTTAACTGTCTGGCTGCCTCCCAGATCGTAAGTAATCATAATGATAGATTCAACTCCTTTAATCAATTTAGAGCCCCTCCACCTATTTTTTTGGTATCAAACTCTCCCCAGGGTATGGCGGAGGAATGGGGTTCCCCAGTCAGGGGAATTTCAGACCTTAAAGTACTGCTTTTTTGCCTCTGCCTTTTAGAATTACTAGTTTCCTAGAACTGTAGCTCATAAGCCCCTACTAGTATGTTTACCCTTTAGTCAGCTAGTAGACCCGATTAGCTCAAAATAAAAGAGTAAGAGGCAGTATAGAGGAAATTGTGTTGAGGTTTCAGTCTAATGACCTGGATTTTAAGCCTAGCTCTGCCACTTAATACTTGTATAACCTTAGGAGAGCCAATTCACCTCTGTGCCTCGGTTTCCTCATCTGTTATTTTTTTTATGTGAGGGGAGATTTCGACTAGATGACCTCTTAAGGCTCCTTCTAACTCTTCATGATTCTATAAATTTACTAAGATGACCTAGCCAGGGACAATAAGGTGCAGACTGTATTTTATTTGAACACATTTAACACCCTGTCTCTTAGGTACTTGTCCCCTGCTATGATTTCATCAACTTGACTGGAATGGGAAAAGAATCAGTTGGTTAGAGAGTATGTCTTTCCAAGACCTAAAAGTTTCCGAGTAGATTAAGATCACATTCCTTCTTCTCCTCCCTCCTCAAATCCAGCTGGCCTCTTTTGGGAGAGTGTATGCCCCAGCATCTACAGCCTTAGGTACAAAATCACAGGACGTGAGTTTCAGTGCCAACTGCCAATAACTAGCTTTGTGACCTCGACCCAGTTGTTCTTCTATTTGGGGCTTCAGTTTTCACATCTGTGAAAAGGAGTTGGATAAGGATCCAATTAACCAGAAGCAGGGAGGTTCTATAAACATTGTGATAATGTTTTAGTGACTATATTTCAGTAAAATTATTTTCCTTTTTAATCCTATAGATTTTATTTTGTGCATTAAAAAGGCGTAAATAAAGGCAGCAAGTTGGCTTTCTGGATAGAGTGTTTGACTCAGGGTCAGGAAGACATGAATTGGAATCTTGCCTCAAATACTTACCAGGCTGCATGACCCTGATTGGGTTAATTGGCCTCTCAGCCTCAATTTCCTCAGCCATAAATTGGGGATAATAATAGCACCTACCTCACGCAGGTATTGAGAGTATCAAATGAGTGTTACATACATGCTAGCGATTATTATTAATATTAATATCAATTACTAATAAATAATGTCATTATTGTGAGAGAGGGATCACCAGAATGCCAAATGGATCCATGATACATAAAAGAACTTAATGATTTTTGAGCTGTCTTATTACAATTAAAATAGTAAATATTAAAATATTAGTGTGGATAGAGTTTAAACAGGGCAGCTAGGTGGCACAACAGATGGAGTGCTGGGCCTAGAATCAGGAAGACTCCATCTTGAGTCCAAATCTGGCCTCAGACTTACTAGCTGTGTGACCTTGGACAAGTTACTTAACCCTGTTTGCCTCAGTTTCCTCATCTGTAAAATGAGCTGGAGAAGGAAATGGCAAACTACTCCAATATCTTTGCCAAGGAAACCCCAAATGGGGTCACAAAGAGTCAGGCTGAACCATCTAAACAATAATAAAAGGGCTTAATCAATTCCCCAGGGATCCAGCAAAACAAAGAAAAAAATAATTTCAAGGACAATTAGTCAAATGGGTGGGGTGCCTGAGCTGGAATGGCCCTGTGTCATACAGAATGAGCTGAATCTCATAAAACATTTACAAGGCAATGCACGCTCACAGCTTTCGGGGAGCTGGTTCTCTGCCTGAGATACCTGCATGAGTAAGGCCTGTGTAACCAGCCCAGATTGTTCTCTGCCCAAACAGATCCCTCAGCATACACATTCCATTGGCCTGATTTACTCCCTCCCTGCTACCTCCCAACTGACAAATAGCTCTGTCTTCTTTCTTCATTAGCTCGGAGTTACCTGCAAAAGGTAACTTCAGTTCACCCTCAGCCCCACACTGCCTTCAGTGAAGAAGAAGGGAATTGTGGGAAGCATGAGGCACAGAATAGTCTCCTTCAGCCTAAAAGACAGAAGGAAAGGAAGAAAACCACAGGAAAGAAGTGAAGTTTGCATTAGTCAAGTTGGCTAGTAGCTGGAGGTTTCTATTGTACACAAAAGGTGAGGTCCCAGGAGGCCAGTAACAGAGAGCTAGCTGTAAACTGAACTCTCACAGGCTCCTCTCTTCCAGATGACCTCTGGTCGGTGTCCTTAAGAAACAGAAACAGAACTGGGGAAGCGGGTTAGGTAATGGAAAGAAAGCTGACCCCAAAGTTAGAAGCCTTGAGGTTGAGTCTTGGATGAGTGACTCACTGCCTTCCATTATTTCTAACCTTCATTTTCCTCATTCACTTGTAGGCAGTATAAGTATTCAGCTTTACAAAAGGCTCTATAACCATTTTTGTTTGTGACAGACATGGGTGTTGGGAACTTTCAAGGGGAAAATAAAAACCTTTAGCAATGCAGACTGGAAATTATTTTGCAGTTTACCTCTGGAGACTTAGACTTGGTAGGACAAAGAGACTTGTTCCTGGCCACACACAGCCAGTGTGTATTAGAGGCAGCACTTGAACCCAGCTTTTCCTTATTCTAAAGCCCTTTTCTGACTCACACTCACTCTCAACATAAATAGAAGTGATTATTAACCATACATTCTGCAAATGGGTCTCATTTCAAAACATTCTTTGCTGAATTTTGAGAAGCTTGGTACCTTTCTGTCTATATCAGTTTCTTCAAAATGGAAACTTGGTTTCTTTCCTATGCACATTTCCCAACGTTTTTCCAGTCACTGAGGTTAAAGACAGACAGACAAACGGATAGATAGATGGATACAGATATATAGACATATATAGATATACATCTATGCACATGTATATGGATATATAAACACATACGTAGGTATATATGTGTATGTTTATGTGGCCATCTATAGATCTATACACATTTATCTATAATTCATTTATATTGAACCCCCTAAGTACCAGGCACCGTGCTATTTGCTGTTGTTGGTTAGTCCTTTCTGAGTATCCGACTCTTAGTTGACCCCATTTTGTAATGATAATGATGCCGATGATTAACTTATGACTCTATCGATCTTCCCACAGAAGTGTCTAAGTCATACAACGTATCTTGGCAAAGACACTGGAGTGGTCTGCCATTTCCTTTTCCAGTTCATTTTACAGATGAGGAAACTGAGGTAAACAAGGCTAAGTGACTTGCCCAGGTTCACACAGCTAGTTAAGTGTCTGAGGCCAGATTTAAACTCAGGATGATGAGTCTTCTTGACTTCCTGACTTCAGGACCACCACTCTATCCACTGCACCACCTAGCTACTCTCCTTTCCAGCTCATTTTACAGATGAGGAAACTGAGGTAAACAGGGTTAAGTGACTTGCCCAAGGTCACACAGCTGGTAAATGTCTGAAGCCAGATTTGCGCTCAGGAAATATGAGTCTTCCTGACTCCAGGCCTGGCTCTCTATGCACTGTGCCACCTAGCTGCTCTGGACGTTATGCTAAGTACTAACAAATATCTCATTCAATCTTCAGAATGACCCTAGGATGTAGGTGCTATTATCATCCCCATTTTACAGATGAGAAAATGGAGGCACACAGACGTTAAGTGACTTAATGAAGTCAGATTCCACATTGATGTCACTTGGGGATCTGCTATTTAATAGAAAGTAGTGAGGGAAAGCCCTTTGCCCCTCATCCTCAACCCATCCTGGATACCATTGTGGTTCCAAACCAGACTTGAGTGGATAGTTCTCCAATAGCCTGCAGAATCCCATTCTAGTCAGCAGTAGGTCCTATATTATATAAGGAGGCTTCCAGGCCCTCCTTAATATGGAGGACTTTGGGTTGAGGAGCAGAGCAAGGAGGGTAGAAGACAGAACACAGTTATCCACTCTGGTACATAGCAGGACACCTCTGATTGCCCTGGAAATGCACAATAAAAAAGGTTTTATTCCAGTAAGAAAAGAAAAAAAAAGCATGAACAACCAGGTTTCATGCTCCTGCCTAAATTACATTCCTTTAAAATTTCAAACCCCACAGTATTTTTCTATTTCCATAGTAACCCTTGCCAGGAGACAGACGGCTTTTTGAGAACACAGCCTTCAGAAGCGGGGATTTACCAGCATCTTGTTTGTGTGAAAAGGAGGGAGAATTTTTAGAAATGGCAATTACACGGAGTGGCCTCGTGTAGCAAAGAGAGAGCCACTGGGTAGCCATTTGCCCCCACATGATTGAAAGGTAACAGTTGGTGAGGCAGGGCAGTGTGGAATGAAAATAGAATTTGAAATCAGGAGATGTGGGATTCGAATCCAAGTTCTAACATTTTCTAGCTATGTGACTCCAAGCAAATTACTTACCCTCTCTGAGCCTTTATTTCCCCAAACATATAATGAGAATAACAATGCTTGCTCTGCCCACCTCACAGGGACAGCATTTTTTATGTCTTTAAGTATTATCTGAATGAGCAGCCTCGTGTTACAGGCACAAGAATTCTCATTATGTACACCACCAGATGTTTTGGAAAGAAACTCCATGAGGCTCGGTGGAGGTGACTGGAATTCCTTTGTGGAACCTTCTGGAAAGAAGGAGATGAGAGACGAGAAAGAGGAACAGAGTTCAGAAACAGCACACACATCCTCCGTCTTAAGGAAGAGAGAATGCTGGGGTGGTATCAGTATCCTGAATCTGTTTGCTTCTCAGCGCTTGCATACAGAAAGACCACGTAAGGAATTATTATTTATTCAAAATTTCCTCTTGAGCAGGACAAGGCATCCCCAAAGTCTTTTGTCACTTTCGCTGATAAAATGTTCTTCAGTCATATCTGACTCTTTGTGACCCCATTTGGGGTTTCCTTGGCAAAGATACTAGAGTGGTTTGCCATTTTCTTTTCCAGGAAATTTTACAGATGAGGAAACTGAGGCAAACAGGGTTAAGTGACTTGCCCAGGATCACACAGCTAGTAAGTGTCTGAGGCTGGATTTGACCTCAGGTCTTCCCAATTTTAGTCCTAACACTCTAGCCACTGAGCCACCTAGCTGTTTCCCCACCCTTACCCCTAATCTTAATCTAAAACACTGTACATACTCCAACAAAGTGGAGAGTTAACTGACAAGTAGCAATCAATCTTTATATCAGGGTCCCTGACAAATTGATTCTGATCAGCCAGTCCACTGAGAAGTCCATCTTGGTCAATGGTGAGTCAGTAAGTATCTCTGCTTACTTTGTGGGAGAAGCTGCCCAATGGTGATGGGTTGGAATGCCTTTGGTACCTTTCAGCCATGCCTTTGTCTTTCCAGTTCACCCACCAAAATTCCATCAAAGCACAGGAGACAGAGGAGTTCAGTGGTGCCCTTCTTGCTCATCAACTTTGAATCAAACATTCTTCCTGATTCCATCAAAGCTCTTCAGGTATGTAGGTTAGTTCTCTACCATAAAAAGGTTACTAATGTAAGGCTTTATAGGTATGTAATTAGATGAGTAGTGATCTACCAGAAGCTATTTATTTCTTCCCAAGTGTACAAAGTTAGTTTCAATGACCGTTAGTTAGCACCAGGTACCTTGGACTTTGCAAACTTTGAAGTCAAACCTTAAATAGTGATGATGATGATGATGATGGTGACCCTACCAGTCTTCCCACAAGTGTTCGACTGAGTCGTGCAGCTTAGTAAACAAGTCAAGCAAGCTATGCATATTAAATCAATGAATGGATTGTCAGTCATTTATTAATCACCTATTATATGGCACTGCACTAAAAGCTGGGGACACATGGAGAAAAACAAAAACAATTCATGGCCTCAAGGAGCTTACATTCTGTTGGGGAAGACAACATGTACACATATAACTATGTGCAAATTAAGTGTTGACAAACATATTATGCCTCCAAAGAGACATAGCCATTTCAGAATCAAACAAAATGTTTAATATGGTTATTTCGGGCCAAGGGTTCAAGTCAAGTGTAATAAAGTCAACAAGCATTTATCGAGTGCTTAAATTGTGCCAGCTAAGTACTGAGGAATCCAAAAAACAAAAAACCGGTCCCTTACTTCACTTTCTAATGGGAAGTCAAGTCCCCATTCATTGCAAACTACATATATGTGTATATGTGTGTTGGTGTATGTATATGTATATACATATATGTATGTGTGTATATACATACCCACATATGTATATGTACATACATGTGTGTATATACACATACATATGTATGTATATGCATGCGTAGATAGATAATTAGAAATAATGTCAGAGGGAAGGTGCTAGCATTGATGAGGACCAGGAAAGAATTCTTTCACAAGGTGGGATTTTATTTAAGATCTGAAGGAAGCTAAGGAAGCCAGAGCATTTCAGGTACAGGAGACAGTCAGTTAAAATTCACAGAACTGGGAGATGGAGTGTTGTGTGGGAGGAATAGCAGGGAGGCCATGGTTACTGTGGAGTAAGCTGCGAGAAGACTGAGAAGGTTAAGAAGGACTTTGTAATCCAAAAACAGAGGATTTTTAGTTTTATCCTAGAAGAGGGAACCATTGGAATTTATTGAATAGGGAGTGACATGGCTAGATCTGTACTTAGAAAGATGACTGATAGTTGAGTGGAGGATGACGCATGTAGGGAGAGACTTGAGATTGAGAGACAAGGAGGAAGGCTCAGTCTCTAGATGTGAGATGATAAGGGCCTACGCTTGGGTGGTGGCAGCGTATACAAGACATGTAACAAAGGTAGAATTGACAGGAGAGGTGTTACAAAGGTAGAATCAACAGCACTTGGCAATTATTGGATAGGAAGAGGAAGAAACAGGAATTTATTAAGCACTTTTAATTTATTATTATTTTATTTATTAAGAACTTATTAGATGCCAACCACTGTAATTTGTGCTAGGGATACAAATACAAGCAAAAAGAAAAACCGTTCCTGCCTCTGGGGAGCTAAAATTTTAATAGAAGACAATACACAAAAAGGAGTTAAAAAGCAAGGAGTGGGGGGGGGGGGGCATGGGGATATAATTTTGAAGCCCAATAAGTCAGGAACAAGGTCAGGAGGAGAATGAAGGCAGGACAGCCTGGGTCCTTCCACAAAATGTAGGCTCCAGTAGAAATTCACCAATGGAAAAAAGGGGTGAGCCTTGTGGAGGGATATTCCAGGATGATCAGGCAGCAGAAATGGTAGACTGTTGGAGGGTAAGGAGACTGCAGGTGCTAAGAAAAGTTCCAGGATGAACCAGAAATAGAAAAGAAATGGTTTAGAAGTTGGGAAAATCAGGAAAATCAGGCCTGGGAGAAGAATGAATGTAAACTTGGGCAACTAGAAATAGAGTAATTATCTCAGAAGTAACATGGAAGTTAGGTAGAGGTGGGGAGAACCATTTTTAGTTCTGTTTTGGATATGTTTGAGTTTGATATGTCTACGGGACATCCAGTTTGAGATGTCCATTAGGCAGCTAGAGAAGTAAGAACAGAATCAGAAGAGAGGTTAGGGCTGGGCAAGAAGATCTGAGAATCAATATGGAGATGATAATTGAATCTACAGGAGTTGATGACATCACCAAGAGAAATAGCATAGAGTGAGAAGAGGACTCAGGACAGAGCCCTAAGGGATACCCATAGTTAGGATGTGTGACCTGGATGAAGATTCAGCAAGGAAAACAGAGAAGAAGTAATCAGACAGGTAAGAGGAGAAGCAGGATAGAGGCAGGAAAGCAGGATAGAGTGTCCCAGAAACCTAGAGAAAGGAGAGAAGGTAGGAGAAGAGGTAATCAACAGCATCAGAAGCTGCAGAGAGGTCAGAAAGCAAGAAGGTTGAGAAAGGGCCATTAGATTTGGCAAATAAGAGATCATTAGAAACTTTGGAGAAAGCAGCTTAGTGGAATAAATGAGGACAGAAGACAGACTGCAAAGAGTTTAAAAGAGAGTGGAAGGACAGGAAGTGGAGGCACTGAGTGTAGCAGGCTTTCTCAAGGTGTTTGACCATGAAATGGAAGAGAGGTATAGAACAATAGCTAAAGGGGATGGATGGATCCAATGTGTATAGGGGAAAAGGAAGCAGCCACTAGACAGGGAGAAATCGAAGATTAGTGAGAAAGTGGGTGTGATATGAGGGGCAACCTGCAAGAGAAGACAGAATGGAATAACATCACTTGCACATGGAGAGAGTTTTGCCTTGGCAAGAAGGGAACGGCATGAGGGAGGAGATGGAAGGGGAAGGTGTCTGAGGGATGTGAGATGGGCAAAAGGAAAGAAGAGGGAATGTCTGGAATCAATTTTTTCAGTCAAATCTGAAGCAAGGTTCTCAGTTGAGAGGGTAAGGAGAGGGTGAGTCATGGGAGGATTGAGGAGGGGTAGAAAAGCCACTATAGTGAGTGAGATGAAGTGATTAGGAATATGTTTTAAAATTGGCTTGCTGCAGTGAGGGCACAGGTAAGATTATGTAACCTAAATATACAGTAGACTCAACACAGTTTAAAAGACTCAACTCATGTGTCACTGCTTGTGAGAGTCCTTTCCCAGTCCCCACAGTTGCTGGGGCCTTTTCCTCTTCAGTCATTTTAGTCACATCCTACTCTTAGTGACCCCATTTGGGGTTTTCTTGTCAAAGATACTAGAGTGGTTTGCCATTTCCTTTTCCAGCTCATTTTACAGATGAGGAAACTGAGGCAAACAGGGTTAAGTGACTTGCCCAGGCTCACACAGCTAGTAAATACAAGATCTGATCTCGGGTCTTCCTCACTTCAGACCCACCCACATGCTATCCACTGTACCACCTAGTGGCCCTTCCCTCTAAAGCTACCTTTCATTCACTCTGTATCGATCTCGTACAGCCTCTTTTATGTACATAGTGCCTTCTCCATTAATATATAAACTCCATGAGAGCAAGCACTGTTTTTTTTCCTTTCCCTTTGTATTCCCAAGGCTTAAAAACATTTACAATTGAAAATAACATGCTTGGAAATTGAGGGGATAACCATTAATTGGGGAAAGGCTGAATAAGTTGTGGCATATGATTGCGATGGAATACTACGGTATGTAAAAAATGATAAGCAGGTTGATTTCAGGAAAATGTGGAAAGACTTGCATGAAATAATGAAGAGTCAAATGAGCAGAACCGAGAGAACACTGGGTACAGTAACAGCAATATTGTTCCAAGAGTAACTGTGAATGGCTAAGCTATTCTGAGTTATATGAATATTCAAATCAACTACAAAGGATCTGTGAAGGAAGATGCTCTCAACCTCCAGAAAAAGGACTGATAGATGGAAGTATGTATTGCATAGTTTCACATACATACATACACACATACATACATACACAATATGTGTGTGTGAAATGTTGGCCTTCTCTAGTGCAGGGTTAGGAGGCAGGAAGGGAAAGAATTTAAAACTCAAATGTAACCAAAAGAATTAAATTGAAAAAGAAAGAAAATAATACGCAGCTTCATTACCTCCCCGAGCATTGAAAAGTCATCTTTCTTTTGAAATAGAGCTGAGTGCTTCTTTGTGGTGGCTAAGAATTAGAAATCAAGAGGTTGTCCATCAACTGGAGAATGACCAAATAAGCTGTGGTGTGTGGTTGTGATGGAATATTACTGTGCTGTAAGAAATGACAAGCAAGATCATTTCAGAAAAACTCGTAAGGACTTACACCAACTGATGCAAAGTGAGGTGAGCGGAAGCAAGAGAACATTTGTACATTGTACAAAGTAACAGCAAATATTATACAATGAAGAATTAGGAATAACTTAGTTATTCTCAGCAATACAATGACCCAGGACAATCCCAAAGGGCCGATGACGAAGCATGCTATCCGCCACTGGAGAAAGAACTGATATTGATTGAATTCAGACTGAAGCATGCTATTTCTCTCTCTCTCTCTCTCTCTCTCTCTCTCTCTCTCTCTCTCTCTCTCTCTTTCTCTCTCTCTCTCTCTCTCTCTCTCTCTCTCTCTCTCTCTCTCTCCCCTCTCTCTTTTTTTTTATTCTTTTTTTATTTGAGT